>CM072814.1:68974882-69623160 GCA_036937905.1 Salvia rosmarinus
GAGACAAGTTCCTTACGCTTCCGCCGTAGGAAGTCTCGTATACGCAATGCGTATGCGAGACCCGATATCCGCTATCACGGTGAGCATAGTAACGATATCGATCTAACCTGGACAAGCTCATTGGGCTGCGAAGCATATACTCAAGTACGAAAAGGACTCGAGATTATAGGTTGGTTTACCATGCGGATAGTCTAATGCCTTTGGGTTATCTGACTTCGGTTCCAAGGCGACCGTGATGAGAAAAGTCTACCTCGGGCTATGTGTTTACCTTGGGAGGTGGAGCCGTATCACGGCGAGTGCAAAGCGGCAGTGATGCATTGCGGACTCTACCATGGAAGCCGAATATGTAGCCGCCGGAGGCTGCTAAGGAGGCTGTATGGTTCAAGAACTACCTCATGGATCTAGGTGTGGTACTGGTTTGCCCAAGAGTATCATAGTTTCTTGTGATAACTCGGTGCGATGGCAAACTCGAAGGAACCACAGACCCAAGGCGACCAAACACATAGAGAGAAAGTACCATGTCATCAAGAAATCGTGAGATGAGGGGCGTCACGATTGAAAAGATTGATCTGACGGATAACCTAGCGGTTCCATTCACAAAACTGCCGCAAAAAGTCTAGGACGGACACGTTAGAGGACTTGGTTTCGCATGATGGCACCCACTTAGAAAGTAAACTTTTGTATAAGTGGGAGAAGCAAAGTGATGGTTTTGTTTGTAATAGCTTGTAGAGACACATTGTATACTAAAGTTTGCTTTAGTATAAGTGGGAGATTGTTGGTTGTATCTTGGAAGCGTTTTGGTTGAGCTTGTATATAATGTTTCACATTACCACTATTACAATCTCCTATCTGAATTGATTACTTGATTGCACATATCATGTCTCCTTATCTCATATATAAGTTAGATCATACGATGTGTAGAAGATCACAGAAGTGTATGATTGGTCAAGCTTAATGAGATATAAAAGAATCTGTATTGAGACAACTTGAGGACGAGTTGTCGGTATATCTTCTTGGTATAGATGAGAAGTGACTTGACTTGGTTGCTTGTCTATCTTGATGCGTCTCGGCGTATTGATGGATCACGGTGAGATGAGTTCTTCTATCGATCGTCGTGAAGAACCTAGATCTCGGTGACTTACGATGATCTAAACCTCGATAAGGTATTAGGTGAGTATGAGTTCTTGACCATCACTTTGACTTGTTATGGGTGAGGGTTATATGTTCTAACCCAATATTCTCCGCATCTTGGGTGGTGGCGATGCTTGTATGTCATGCTAGTTATCGTAGATCGAGTCACCGTATCCGTTTAGGATGATGGCGATCCCCTTAAGGAGCTCAAAGGTTTATTGTACTAAACCTGCAGGTTGAGTTAGCTCAAGAACAATAATAAGGTTGAGTGGTACTACTTAAGGAATTAAAGATATTAATTATTTTAAGCGATCGAATGCTCTAAATAATTAATGGACGTGCGATATCTTAAATACGGGGATTCGTAATGTCTAAGTGCAAGCCGACTCGCCGGTAATAAAGGGGTAAGTCAGCATTTATTCTCTAGTGGCATGAATGAATGTTTATAAATTAATTTATGTTCAGGCGAACATAAGATAATTAATTTATTTGAGACATATCTTTATTCCTTGCATTTGATCCATGGGCTGGCCCATCAGGCCCGTAACTTGGAGAAAATCGGGCCTATTCTCTCTTTGGTAAGTTTGATTCTCTTTATCCTATAAGGATATTATTATATTTATGGGATATGCATGGATCTTTTCCTTATGGGATTATGGTAATGCATTATAAATATAAGGTAAGAGATAAGATCAAAGCTAATCATTAATTATCCTACCCCGTATTTTCGAGAATCCCATTGCTCTTGGGAGAGATTTTGAAAATCATATGAAAGAGCTAGGGTGATTTTTGTAGCATTCTCCATAGATTATCCTCGCTCGATATTGGAGATTGGGCAATCGGGATCTGAGTCCGGAAGATCAAAGCACGAGTCTCGATCCGTTCGTCCGATCATCCCCGATAGATTCAAAGGTAAACACGAGAAAACCCTACGTGTTGCAATTAATTATATAGGTGCATGCTAGGAATATAATCAATGTATGGTGAATTAAACATCGAGATAGATCCTCGGGAGGGTTAAAATCGTTTTCCCTACGGCGTAGCAGCGATAAGTATGGGTTGATCCCACGAGGGTTGGTGTAGCAATCTATGATGTCGCGATGTTACTTAAAAGGAATGAGTGGTGTAATTATCTTGATCACTATAGGTAGACTAAAATAACACGAAGCGAACTAAAGGAATATCGAATAATAAGGCGAGTGCGGCAGGCAACAACCGTGAAGGCGATTAACACTCGGTCATAGGTGCGAAAGGTTTCTCTATATGACATGCATCAACGGTTGTAAGAGACATACGTCGTGACCCGTTGTCGCGTCACGCCCATGACGCACCCTCCAAATCTATCATTTACGTAAAGAAATGCGAGGGCATCTATGCAAACTATCTAACTTTGTAATGCCCATGCGAGGACACCTCGGTGCATGCAAACCTACAGCGTTATGATCTAGATGGACCCGATATTGGCAAAGGCAAATGCTAGGACTCTCCGACTCGCCCGCGTCGTCTTATTTGGGGTTTGGGGACACCCACACCTTAATCCAATTATTACTTGCAACCTCCCTTACCCACTATGTTATTTGCAACTAACACACCGAGTTTGGTTAAGTTATATATTGCTCGGGACCTAGTGCTTGGGAACACACGCACGCAGATCGTAATGCCCTACTTAGACCTCTCGAGTTATATTAATCATGCTTCACTTAGTTATGCCCAAACCGGAATAAAGACTTAGCGGACATAAAATAAACAAACATCAACAGATTAATTGAGACCATCATAAAATGGAAGCAACTTACTATTACTTGAATGGAATAAGAGCGAGCCCAAAGTGCATTTGCAAAACATCAAAAGCAAATATAAAAGTGTTTGCCAGAAGGAACAATGTATGGTGGTGATGCTAATGATGATGATAATCAGAAGATGTGAGAGTCGGGGCTATGATCTATGATACGCACAAGTCGCGTATTCATCCTATATTTATAGGTTGTGAGAGGTTGACGGTGGTAATGGCCCATGGGCTAGATCATCCGTTAGGGTTTCCTTGTTGATCAGCGTTGTTTCCTTGCAGACGGTTTGAGGTGATCTCCTCCGGATTTTATAGGATTTGCTTTGCGCGCATCCTTTCGGATTTAGCGAGATTCGTCCGATCCTGCGTATCTTGCCCATCGCCTCTCTCTCTCTGTCTTCTCTTTGCCCATCGTCTCTCTTCTTCGTCCTTTTTGCCCAGCGTATCTCTTCTTCTTCCTTCTTCACTTGCGATTGCCCATCATTACACTCCGTATTGCCCATTTCGCCTCTGCCTTGCCCCTGCAGACCGTGTGTCCTCCCAGACACAAAACACAACAAGAAAGACACAAAAGACTCGATCTAGACCTAGATAAGACATAGAAAAAGAGCACAAAACTTGGGCTCGTCACACGCACACACTTTAAACATGCTTGTCCTCAAGCATGCACGCGTAATTTGCCCAAGACAACAGAAGAAAGAAAAGACATAAAGAAAAAACACAAAAGGTTAGCACATCTCCACCAGCGGGTTATCTCGTCCAATATAAGCTCATTGGAACAAGCCAGTGATTCAAGAGAACTCAATTCAAGCAACAACCATCAAACAAGTCAAAATACAAATTTGAGCATATTGGGCATTTTTCTCACCAACACTCTGCACTCTTGTGTATAGGCTAGTGTATACGCTCAGGACAACTGTCATTTCGACTATGTTATAGGCTTGCGTGCCATCTAACATCTCCATCGTTTCGACAAAGTTTTAAACATTCATCCTTAGGTCTTCTATTTGGCTGTAATGTAGCTTAAGACATAGGTGGGAGATTTTTGGAACGAGGCTAGGGTCATCATGGACTTAGGATTGAGGAAGTTGTTTTTAACCTCCATGGATTTCCTTTCGCCTTCTTCTTACGGGCCTCAGCACAAACATCTTAGGACTTCGTCAATATATATTCTTTTATTTTAAGTACTTCATTTTTCTTTCAATTCTGGGTACCTTCTTTATATTAGGCATTTTGCCCATTTCTTTAAAATTTGGGTAACCCTTTGTTTCTTGTCCATCACGAGGCTACTGTTCTTCCTTTTGTTCGCCTTTCTCTTCTATTAGCTCCTAAGTCCAATTGTTGGGTGAGCTTCTTTTTCCAGGCTAATTTAAGTGAGTGAAAGAAATTATCAAACTCAAGGGGGCTGAACGAGGGATTAACAATAGGTAGGACATTTTTGGCTCAGTGGGCTGATTGAAAGAAAAAATGCCTAAGTCATCTAAATGTTTTAGCTAATTTAATAAGGCCTCGACATAAGAGTGCACGCAAGTTCTAGCAAAATCCTAGTGAAGATGTCAATTATCACACAAGAAAGGAAACTGTGTTGATCAAGATACAACAGTTTAAGCTCAAAACTCACCATGTGTGCTCAAATTCAATTCGTCATCCTTATTTACATACGGTCATGCTCAAAACAGAACTCCTAAAATTACCAGCATAATTCACAACAAGTAAAATACAGGCCAATCAATCCCACCAATTTCAATATGCCAACCGACACAAAAAAAATGAGAACCCCTCCCCACTCACACACTTTGCGTTGAGCAAAGTGGGTAAACAAGGAGGGAACACAAACAACAAACAACGAAACGACATGAGCAAGGTAGGCAGTCCCCCTACTCACACACTTTGCCTTGGGCAAAGTGGGTCAAAGTGGAGACCGACTCTCTTAACTCAAACAAAACAGAACAGACGCAACCCCCTCCACTCACACACTTTGCCTTGAGCAAAGTGGGTGAGGGAAGGGGGTTGACCACCAACAACAACAAAAACAAAAACAAAAAGCAAAAACAAAAAACAAAAAACAAAACAAAAAGGGAGGACAAAAGGTCGAGGAGGCGGATACGAATCAGTGAGGCAAAAATAAGCAAGCGGGGCATCATGGGTCGCTCGTTGTTCCTCCATCACAGTCAGCGGGCTTTAATGTCCTCATCCTCTGCTGGCTATCTCCGACTCTCTTCTGGGCCGGTAGGTGAGGGGCTGTCTGGTCATCAGGGTTGGCTCCGTGAACACTGGTCGGCCGTCCTGGTCATAGTAGATGTCCTTCATTCGCTCCAGCATAGCCATATCAATATACAGCTCGGGCTCTGCTTCCAGGTCGGTATTTGCTTCGTCCAGTACCTTCAGCTTTGTGGCCAAGACGGTCACCAGGTGGGCAAGAGAGATTCTCTGCTTGGGATGAGTCAGGATGTCCTTGAAATGGGCAGCAGCGAATGCGGCAAAATTCACCATGTGGCCATGCTCCATGCACCACAAAATGAATAGCTCTGTTGGGAGGCGAAGTTCTTGTTGTCCACCTTCCCGAAAAAGCGTAGGATGGGAGGCGATGGCACATCCCAGCAAGGCGTTGTTCTTGACTCATTGCCCTGCGTATCCCGACTTGAATGTAGTGCCGGACCAATCGTCGCCCATTTTCATTCCATTCCTCCACGGTGTGCTCGGTATGAAAGTGAAGGCCTCGCTTGTATTCCGTGGTCTTCGTCTCAAAAACTTCTGTCATGCCCAAGATGCAATTGAAGTCGTTCAGGGAGAATGAGAAGCTACTGCCCATCAGCCTAAATTTTATGCAATCCGTGGTCAGCTTCACCTTGCCTGGGTTTTTTACTTCAAGAGTTTGAATAAACTCCCTTGCCAGCGTGATGTATAATCGTCCTGGCCATTCCAAACACGCCCCCCATCCAATCCTTGCGAAGTACTTCCTCACTTCATTTTTCACCCCGAGGCTGTCCAACACCTCCATATCAAGCGTCTTGGGCTTCACAATGCCCCTCGTTGGCGGTCCAGTGGATGAACTTCGGGGTGGCCTATCCGTGGTCAGGGCAGCTTTCCCTTTTTCGGAGGGGGGTGTTGCCATCTTGGCAAGGTACCCGCGGGTTCTCTTTCGCGATGGTACCGGAACTTCCGACGAGGCTTCCTTTTCAGCGGTGGTGGTGCCCTCGGAATCCTTCTCAGCGGGGGTCTCTTCTCTTCCCTCATCTTTATCTTTTTCTCCGGTAGGTTCCTGCTCTTCAGCTTCGCCCGAGGTGGACTCCTCTGTCTCCGCGGGAGTCTTCTCTCTTACCGTCGCTGGGGTGGCCTTTTCCTGGAACGCCTTGGCCTTCTTCTTCTTGGGTTTCGCCGTCGTCTCTCTCGGTGGTTCCTCCTGCATTTCCGTTGTGGGTGCGGGCACCGTCTCCTCGATTATCTTCTCCAAATCTTTAGAGTTAACTGGAGATGGGCTCTTGGGCATTTCGATCGTGGTAGGGGTTTCAGAGGGCGAGGCCATCGTGGTGGTTTCCTTTTGCTCGGAGGGGGAATCGGAGATTTTTATGGTATTTTTGGCTCGGGTTTTATGGGTGCTCATTTTGAAAACGGAAGAGGGTTTCTTCTTTAAGGGTTAGGTGAGAGAGAGAGAGAGAGAGAGAGAGAGAAGTTATAGAGTTGAGGCGACGTGGGGGGGAGTTAATGATGGAGTGGCCAGATATAGGGGACGTTACGTCCTTTCTTCGACAACCCGCAACTTGTTCGAACTTACCTCTCTGCCCACAGAGAAAGTATAGCGTCTCAACTTGCCCTCTTCGATCATGATCACAAGCTGTTCACGAGATTTACCAACACAACACCACACGCAAAGCGGGGCAAAGCCAACAAAACAAAAAAGAAACAACAAAGAAAGCAAATAAAATACCGGGTTGCCTCGGTGGTTTAGTTATCGTGGTGGCTCGACCTGCACTTCTTCCTTATTCTTCCCATGAGCTTGCACTTGATGCGATTCCCTGGATCCATCTCGTGATGCCCATAGTAAGCCTTTGACGTTGTCCATTGACCTGAAGGTCTTCTTGTCTTCAGTCTCACGACCGGCAGTTCCATTCGAAATTGAATTTTGACTTCATATGGTCCGCACCACTTGCTTGTTAGCTTGCCCGACATCAATTTAAATCGAGACTGGTATAAAAGCACCAATTGCCCTTGCTCGAATGCCTTGGCTTTGATAAGACGGTCGTGTGCCTTCTTTAATCTTTCTTTGTATAGAACAGCATTGTCATAGGCCTCTAGCCTTATCTCCTCTAGCTCTTGAAGTTGATGTTTTCTAGCTTGGCCATCACGGTCCCAATCGAAGTTGAGCTTGTTTACTGCCCAAAATGCCTTGTGCTCTAGTTCTACTGGTAAGTGACACATCTTGCCAAACACAATTCGGTACGGTGACATGCCCAAGGGGGTCTTGTATGCAGTTCAGATGCCCATAGCGCGTCGTCGAGGCAGTGCTCCGATCTTTACACCAGTAGGTTCCACTACCTTCCTCAATATGGTCTTGATGATTCTATTGGACAACTCCGCTTGACCATTGGCCTTCGGATGGTAGGCTGTGGTTACCCGATGGGTTACACCGTACTTTTCGAATAATTTCACAATAGTGATGTTGCAGAAATGCGTTCCTTGATCGCTGATAATTGCCTTGGGCACACCGAACCTGTTGAATATATTATCTTTGAAAAAAGGTGAAACCACCTTTGAGTCATTGGTGGCACTTGCCTTAGCCTCAACCCATTTCGAAACATAGTCCACTGCAAGCGGGATGTCGCGCCGGCCTCGAGCTCGGTAATGGTCCCATAAAGTCCATCCCCATACATCAAAGATTTCGACAGGGATGATAGGTATCATGGGCATCTCATTTCTCCTTGTGATATTTCCTTCCTGTTGACACTCCTTACATTGCTTACATAACTCATAAGCATCCTTGAATATCGTGGGCCAGAAGAATCCGCTATCTAACACCTTCCTCGCTGTTCTCTTGTGCCCAAAGTGACCTCCACATTCTTTGGAGTGGCAGTGATTCAGAATATCTTTGATCTCATTTTCGGGCACACACGTCGTAGGACTTGGTCGAGCACACTTTCTCCATAAGTAGGGATCATCCCATATGTAAGTGCGACAGTCTGCCTTGATCTTGTTTCTTTGATACGTAGTGAGCCCAAGAGGGAGTTCTCGGTGGTTTTGTAATTCACCAAGTCGCATACCATGGTTCGAACTCCGTCGTGCCTCGAATAAATGCGGATGTTCTTGTGGAAGGTCTGCAATGGGCACCGGTCTTCCCCTTCGTAATCCTACTCAAATGGTCGGCCACAGGTTTTGTGCTCCACTCTTATCTTTGATTTCTATATCGAACTCTTGAGAAGCAAAGATCCATCGATCGATCGTGGTTTGACTCCTTCTTGGCCATCGGGTATCTCGGGCGGTGTGATCGGTGTAGACGATTGTCTTGGCCCGATAAGGTATGATCGAAATTTTTCAAAGGTAAAGACGACCGCCAAGAGCTCTTTCTGGTTGTCTGTAGTTGCATTGGCGGCATTGAGAGTTCTCGAGGCATAGTATATAGCATGACTTTCCTTTCCTCTTCGTTGTCCCAAGACGGCTCCCCACAGTGCCAGCTTGCATCGCACATAACTTCAAACGGTATGCCCCGTCTGGGGAAATTTGGATGATTAGTCTTGAGATTAAGTTATTCTTGAGTATCAAAGCCATCTTACACTCTCCATTGAATTCCATGGTACATCATTACGGAGTAGTCGTGACATGGGTTGGGCGATCTTCATAAAGTCCTTCACAAATCTTCGTAGAATCCAAGTGCCCAGGAAACCTCGCACTTGCTTCAATCGGCTGGATAGGCAATTTAGCGATGATCTCTACTTTAGCTCTATCTACTTCTATCCTCTTTCGGATACCACGTGCCCAAGAACAATCCTTCTTGTACCATGAAATGACATTTCTCATAATTAAGGATCAAATTCTTTTCGACACATCTACGTAGAACTACCTCCAAATTCTTCAAGCACTCATCGAATGATTCCCCATAGACGGTAAAGTCGTCCATAAAGACCTCGATGCATTTCTCCAATAGGTGCGAGAAGATGCTCATCATACATCATTGAAATGTCACAGGGCATTACAAGCGAAAGGCGTTCTTACGTAGGCAAATGTCCCGAATGGGCATGTGAAAGTAGTTTTATCACGATCACCTGGGCAACCCGGATCTGCATGTGGCGAGTATCCGTCTAAAAACAAAAGAATTTGTTTCAGCCTAACCTTTCCAAAGATCTAGTCGATGAAAGGTAATGGGAAGTGATCTTTTCGGGTTACCATGTTGAGCTTTCGATAGTCAATACACGTTCGCAACTGTTTGGAGTCTCGTTGGGATCAGCTCTCATTTCTCGTTTTCACTACCGAATGCGACTTCTTGGGCACGACATGTCTTGGGCTAACCCATTTCCGTCTCGACACGGGTATATGATGCCCAAGTCGAAGCTTCAAGATCCTTCATGACTACCTCCTTCATGCCGGGTTCAACTTCCTTTGTTGATCGCGCACCGGTTTGGCGTCTTCTTCCATTAGAATATTGTGAGCATATAGATGGGCTGATGCCTTGATGTCCGCCAATGTCCATCCAATAGCTTCCTTGTATTGCCTAATAATATTCTTCTGACTTCCTCTTGATTCGGATGAGTTCAAGCATTGATGATCACAGGCAAGGTGTCGTCCTTCCTAGAAATATATACTTCAAGTGGTGAGGGCGAGTCTTTAGCTCGAGTTTGGGTGCTCTCATAAGGGATGGAGCAGGCTTTTCTTCTTCCTTCGACTTGGGCATGTTTTGGTATATTGACCACTTGAGTCCTCGGGCTCCTCATAAATAAGCAGGCCTCCCGACATTGTCCATAAGTCGTTTCTTCGTGAGCGTCTTCCTCCTTAAGCCCACTTTGAATGGCTGCATCTAGAGGATCTTGCAAACCTATCTCGGGCAGGATGTCTCCCACCATGGGTTCAATGTGATCAATGAATTCCACCACTTCAATATCAATCGGATGCTCCATGGCCTTGAAGATGTTGAAGGTCACCGTCTCGCCGTCGAATTCACATGATAACTTGCCCGTGTCGCAATCAATCCTAGTTCTGGCTGTCTTCATGAATGGTCGACCCAATAACATAACTGAGGATTTGTTACCCATCGTGCCCATATCCGAGCGTGAAGTCCGCTGGAAATATGAGTTCCTCCACTTTGACCAATCGTCTTGATGATTCGCCGGGATGAGCGTTAGACCGGTCGCTAATTGGATAACCACTCGTGTTGGCTTGTGGTTCCCACTTTTAACTCGTTAAACATTGACAAGGGCATGATGTTTATCGACGCCCCAAATCGGCATGGCCCTTTCGATCCTCAGATTGCCTATTACGCAGGAATGAAAACATCCCGGATCTCCACACTTCTCGGGCAATTTCATTGTGGGATTGCGGATACATTTTCTCCACTTGGAATTTTACATCATCTTTGTATTTCACCTTTCTCGTGCACAATTCTTTCATGAACTTTACCCACTTCGCATCGTGCCCGGGCGGTGATGAGCGGTATATTAATTTCCACCTTACGAAACACGCGATACATCTCGCTCATTTCTTCCTCTCTCCGGTTCTTGGCGATCGCACGAAGGAGGTAAAACTTAGGATTAGGTTTGACATAGGTTGGCTCAATGATTGCCTCTTCTTTTCCGTCTTTTCTTGGGTAGTTCCACATGATCATCGTCGTCTTGACCAATGTGTTACGTGAGATCTTCTACTTGGTATGGGCCGCATCGTCTTTAGGCATGAAAACTTTTACAGCGGTTTCTTCCGCTTCTCGTGACTCTGACGTTCGGTTAGGCTAGCTCGTTTACCTCTACTTGAGGAGGTAAATTTCCTTGCTTCTTCTCGAGGCAGCGTTACGGTGACCGTTGATAAGCCTCATTTTACATGATTTATAAGGCTATATTAGTTTCGTTTCTAAGTGATAAGTGATCTTTTGAGTTGTCTTTTGATATATTTATGTTTACCTTGGAAGATATTATGCCGTGTGTATTTCATGTCATTTTAGCATAGGTTTTAATGTCAAAAGGTGGATCACGATAAAGAGGAATCGATAGCCGATCAGCGAGCTCATGTGAAGAAGCGTTTGAAAACGACGTTGAATATGATGAAATGGATTTGAAAATTATGGATGTACAAAGTTAACTATGTTAAAGAGCATCTCAATAGGAGTCCTTGGCGCAAGCGGATTGTAATTGGTCCGGACGAGAGAGCGGAGGCCAGCAGTGAAGTCGCGTGCAGCCGAGAAAAGGCGATTCGCGAGTTTTGCTCGCGACCTAAGGTCGCAAGGGCAAAACTCGCGAGAAATCATAATTTTCAGCAATTTGAGACACCTAGTCCATGTATACTTCTAATCCGAGTCGAATATGATTGAATCAGTCGAGAATAGGATTGGGGAATTTATGAAAAATGGAGCTTATGTTTTATTATAAATAGGAGATAGAAGCGGTAGCTTATGAACACCATTCGACACCATTCCGCAGAGAACACAAATTCTTCTTTATTTTCTTTTGCAAGTTTTTTCCGTTTAATTTAGTTTAGCTTTTCTTTAAGTATTTTCATTCCAATTTCATAGTTTAGTATTAGAATTTAATTTCTTAGGATTCAAGTCGCTACAATTGTTCTTCGTGGATTCTTACGGTTTTATCTATCTATCTTAATTTATGTTTTATTTAATTATTTATTGCTTTGGTAATTTAATTATGCGTAGCTAAATTTTAAATCTTGATCCTAGGGTTTGCATGATTCGATCACATATGTTGTGATTTGTTATCGCTATTTACCTTCCGGCATTGATTTATGATTCTTGGTGCTTATTTATATGTGTTGATTTCGATCAATCTTGATGCATATCTAGTTGTCGGTTAATTACGTAATTGTATTAATTGTCAATCGATCTTGAATGCATGATCGAATAAGCCTTGAGTCTTAATGAGATAGGATATTAGTAGGAAGCATATTCTTAGTGATCCTTTTGGAGTTACTTGTTTTCACCTAGAATGGTAGGGAAAACTCGTAATCTCTGCCGCAATTGTCGTAATTGAAGTTGTTGGTTATATTTATGATCTTCCATCTTATGCGGATTAAAATTGGCTAATAGGAACAGGATAAACATACGTTGTGGATAGGATTAATGCATCCCTAGGGTTAGTCTTTCTTATCTGTTTTATCTTCCGTGATTTTATTGCTTTATTTATTTTCTGCATGATTACATTTGCTTTGGATTAATTTCTGAAGCCCTGTTATATCATCACCCAGATTCTGTGCTTGAATAATGATGAATTGTCGTTGAGCTAGCTTCTGTGTTTTCGTATTACAATCCCTGTGGATACGATACTCGACTTACCTTCTATATACGCCTTTTACGTGTGAAAAAGGGAGCGATCAGCCGTCAATTGGGAAACTTGGTTCCCAAGGCTCTGGAGGGCTCCACTTGTCTCGACCTTGAATTTCTCGTTCTCTTGTTGAGCCTTCACATTCTCTTGTGCCATAGTATGCACAAGTTCGGCCAACGATGGCCCACCGCTTTGGTCACGCTGATTATTCCTGTATTGTTGTTGTTGTCCTGCCCCTCCGTACTGCTGTTGTTGTTGTCCTGCCCCTTGTTGGTTGTTAGACCATCTAAAATTTTCATGGTTCCTCCATCCTAGGTTGTAGGTTTGGGAGTTTGTATCATATCTCCTGCTTTCGTATTGCCCATTACCATTTGACCCTTGCATTGACTTCTTCGTCTTCAAGCGGTGTGGGACATTGATCCGTGTGATGTGTCACGGTGCAGATTTGGCAAACTTTAGCTTTCTTTTGCCACAGCCTGTGTTGGTTATGAACTTGTCGAGCAGGTTACAAAGTTTATCGACTTGGTCTCCATGGTTGAAGAAGTAGCGGCTTGCCTCGAACTTCTCCTCATTCGTCTCTGTTTTCTTGACCATCTCGCCCAACAATCTAAAGGCCTCACCGGGAACTTTATTCATTATTGATCCTCCAAGTGCATTCACCCAAATTTTCTCACTTGCCCTTAACCCGACCATGAAATATTGGATTAGATCATGGTCTGGAATTTGATGTTGAGGGCATTTCGCCTGCAGCTGTTTAAATCTTCCCCAATAATCATAAAAGGTTTCCCCCGTGCCCATTTTGATGCTGCTTATCCTTTTCCTCATGTTACGAATGCGGCGGCGGAAAGTACTTCTCGAGGAACTTCGGTGCGATTGTGCCCAAGTGGTCACACTTCCGTGGGCAAGGTGTAGAGTCATTCTCTTGCTCCATCATGCAGAGAGAGAAGGGGAATGATACTAATCTCACATACTCTCCAAGGTTTTCATTGGCGCGGATAGTCCCACACGCCATCTCGAAGTCTTGTAAATGTCTTTGTGGATCCTCCCTAGGCATGTCACTGAATCTGGGGAGGATGCGGATGAAGAATGCTTTTCAATTAGATCCGCTCTTCATAGACAAGCTTGGGATTTGCGATCCCAGGTAAGATCGGTTCAGGATAATGGGATCCTTTTCTATCAGATAAAATGGAAACCCTTCTTATTGGATGATCATGATACTTCCCGAAAATGGAAATTCTTGATCAATGGAGGAACGGGCAAAGTGATGCCTGTTGGCCTCGGGTTCTGGTTGTTGGGGAACACCATTTCCCTCAATGTTCGCTCTACTTGCGGTTGTTCACCCATCATATTGCCCTCTGGGTTCTCTTCTGTATTAGCTGCCCTTGCAGTTTGTTGTGCCCTCCCATCTTTTTTCTCCTCCGCCTTGCATGCTTTTCGATCTCGGGATCGTACAAAGTCCTCCGTTCTTCTCGCAAGGTTAGGTCGTAGCATATCTAAAGAAAGCAATATAATCACAAGAAATAGAGATTACTCTTGGAATGCGTAACTCCCGACAGCGGTGCCAATTTTAACAGCGTCGTTTAGCGTTCAAAATAATTTATAACCTATTGCCCATCACGGCGTAGCCGATGATAAGTATAGGGTCGATCCCACGAGGAGTTGGTGTAGCAATCTCGTAGGGAAAAACTATGTTTAGCCTCTCCCGATGATCTATCTTGGATGTTTAATCCACAATACATTGATTATATTCCTAGCATGCGTCTATATAATTAATTGCAACACGTTGGGGTTTTCTCGTGTTTACCTTTGAATCTATCGGGGATGAACGGATCAAGACTCGTGCTTTGATCTTCTAGGCGTATCCGGTTGCCCAATCTCCAACGTCGGTGAGGACGATCTATGGAGAATGCTCTGTAAAATCACCCTCTATCCTCTCTACACTTTTGAAAATTCTCTCCCAAGAACAATGGGAGTCTCGAAAATTATGATGATGATTATTAATCATTCATGTAGATTTAATCTCTTACCTCATATTTATAATGCATTACCATAATCCTATATGGAAATTACCATAATCCCATATGGAAATTACAATAATCCTATATGGAAATTACCATAATCCCATATGGAAATTACCATAATCTTATATGGAAAGGATTATTACCATAATCCTATATGGAAATGATCTATGCATATCCATAAATATAATAATATCCTTTTAGGATAAAGAGAATCAAATCATTACCTTGTAGAGAGAGGCGCGATTTCCATACTTAGCTACGGACTGGATGGGCCAAACCAGGATCAAATGCAAGGAATAAAGATGGGCCTCAAATAAATTAATTATCTTATGTTCACCCCGAACATAAATTAATTTATAAACATTTATTCATGCTACTAGAGAATAAATCTTGACTTACCCCTTTATTACCAAGTTGAGTCGGGCTTGCACTTAGACTTTCTGAATCCCGTATTTAAGATATCGAGCGTCCATTAATTATTTATAGCATTCTCAATGCTTAAAATAATTAATATATTTAATTCATAAGTAGTACCACCACTCAACCTTATTATTGTACTTGAGCTAACTCAACTGCGGGGTTTAGTACAATAAACCTTTGAGCTCCTTAAGGGGCGTCATCATCCTTAACGGATACGGTGACTCGTCTACGATAACTAGCATGACATACAAGCACCGCCACCGCCCAAGATGCGGAGAATATTGGGTTAGAACATATAACCTCACCCATAACAAGTCAAAGTGATGGTCGACAACTCATACTCATCTAATACCTTATCGAGATTTAGATCATCGTAAGTCACCGAGATCTAGGTCTTCACTACGGTCGATAGAAGAACTCATCTCATTGTGATCCTTGATACGTCAAAGACGTGCCGGCATAGACAAGCAACTAAGTCAAGTCACTTCTTATCTATCTTTGCAGCCTACACCGACAACTCTTCCTCAAATTGTCTCAATTTGTGAAACTTTTATATCTCATTAAGCTTGACCAATCATACAAACTTCGTGATCTTCACACACCTTGTATGATCTAACTTATATATGAGATAAGGGGACATGATATATGTAATCAAGTATTCAATTCGGATAGGAGATTGTAATAGTGGTAACGAGAAACATTGTATACAAGCTCAACCAAAGCGCTTTCAAAGATACAAATCCAACAATCTCCCACTTATACTAAAGCAAACTTTTAGTATACAATGTGTCTCTCTACTAGCTATTACAAACAAAACCATCACTTTGCTTCTCCCACTTATACAATGTGTCTCTCTACAAAACTTTTAGTATACAATGTGTCTCTACTAGCTATTACAAACAAAACCATCACTTTGCTTCTCCCACTTATACAAAAGTTTTCTTTCTAAGTGGGTGTCATCAAGCGCAATTCAAGTCCTCTAACGTCCCCGACGTAGACTTATTGCGGCAGACTTTAGAGGGTGCCATCTAGCGCAATTCAAGTCCTCTAACGTGCCCAAAGTAGACTTTTTTGCGGCAGGCTTTAGTGAATGGATCCGCTAGGTTATCCGTCGTATCAATCTTTGCATTCAGCACGTGCCCTCGTCTAACGATTTCTCGTATGACATGGTATTTTCTCTCTATGTGTTTGGTTGCCTTGTGGATCCGTGGTTCCTTCGAGTTTGCCACTGCACCTGAGTTATCACAGTAAACTATGATACTCTTGGGCAAACCGGTACCACACCCTAGACCCATGAGGTAGTTCATGAACCATCTGACCTCATGCGACCTCAAGCGGCTACATATTGAGCTTCCATGGTAGAGTCCGCAATGCATCATTTGCTTTGCACTCCGCCAGATCTGGCTCCACCTCCCAAGATAAACACATAGTCCGAGGTAGACTTATTCTTATCACGGTCGGCTTGAAATCGAGTCGAATAACCCAAAGGCATTAGACTATCTGCATAGTAAATTAGCCTATAATCTCAAGTCTTTTCGGTGCTTGAGTATATGCTTCTTCGCAATTCAATGAGCTTGTCGTGGTTAGGCGATATCTAGCTACTATGCCTACCGCATAGAAGATATCGGGCCTCGTGCATAGCATTGCATACATGAGACTTCCACGGCGAAACGTAGGAACTTGTCTCATTTCCTCTATTTCCTTTGCGTCATGGGTGATCGCCTTAGATAAAGGAACGCCATGTGCGAAGGTAGCAATCCTTTCTTGGCGGTGCGTACTAAACGAGTAATCACAAGATCAATGTAAGACGCCCGAGATAAGCTCAACATTTTCTTCTTACGATCTCGTAAACCTTGATCCCAAGAATGTCTGTTGCATCTCCTATGTCTTTCATTTGAAACCGATCGGATAACAAACTCTTTCGTCGATAACAACTTCACATTGTTGCCAAATAGAAGAATGTCATCTACATAAAGTGCAAGAAATACCACATCACCGCTGACATCTAAGCGATACACACAACTTTCGCTAGGCAACTGGGTAAATCCATAGGACTTTACCACCTCGTCAAAGCGTAAGTTCCATGATCGGGAAGCTTGCTTGAGTCCATAAATGGACTTCTTAAGCTTCCACACTAGATGCTCTTCACCCTTCACCACATAACTTTCGGGTTGCTGCATATAGATGTCTCTACCTTCCTCAAGGTAACCCTTTAGAAAAGCGGTTTTCACATCCATTTGCCAAACCTCTAGGTTGAGTGGGCTGCTATGGCCGAAGAATTTCGATGGACTTGAGCATTGCTACAGCGAAAAGGTCTCATCGAAATCGATGCCTCAATCTGAGTGTACCCTTTTGCCACAAGCACGGCTTTAAAAGTCAAACCTCTCCATCGGAATCTCTTCCTCTTGTATATCCACTTACTACCTATGGCTTCCTTGCCATCGGTAGAGGTGTCTTTTCATATACATCCATAGCCGTTATGGACTCCATTTCTAAGTCCATAGCGGTGTACCATGATCTTGCATCAATGTCTTGTATCGCCTCCTTGTATGTCCATGGGTCGATTATTGCCTGTTCGTTTCCTGGGACTAAATCCGAAGATTCTCCCACGAACATAAATCGCTCGGGTTGACGAACAATCCTCCCACTACTACGAGGTTCTACAGGCACAATGGCAACGGTGGGTACAATAATTTATGGTTCTCTATTTTGCACAACTTCTTTGGGTAGGTACCACTTGCACGGTCGGTATCTCCGGTGGAACTCGATCCACTTCAATTTCTTGAAGTATCTCGGTGTCGATCCTCCCACTAGACTCGACATCTCGCACCTTTGGTCTCGGTGGTGGAATACGATCATCTTCTAATTCTTGAAGAATGATTTCAACTTTGGATTTATGATTTTCATGTAGTTCTTCTAAGAATCGGGCATTAGTGCTAATAATGACCTTCCGATCCTTGGGACTATAGAATAAACCACCTTCGTTCCTCTAGGATAGCCAATAAACAGCCTTGCGTCGGATCTAGCCTCTAACTTGTCGCCTTCTTGTTCAAAGACATGTTTGGATCGCCCCATATCCTTATGTGGCTTAAAGCGGGCTTGCGCCCAAACCACAACTCGAAGGGGTCTTTTCGATCGACTTGGATGGTACTAGATTTAGCAAGTATGCCGCCGCTTCTAAGGCATACCCCGTAACGAAATAGGCAATGTTGCATAACTCATCATTGATCTAACCATTTCCAAAAGAGTCATATTTCTTCGCCCGACACACCATTTTGTGTGGTGTGCCGCGGTGAAAGTCTTGTTGGGAGGTAATCCCATACTTCACTAGATAGTCCATGAACTCACATCGAGGTATTCGTCACCGCGATCGACCGCGATCACTTGATACTCTTACCAAGCTTCGTCTCCACTTCCGCCTTAAACTCTTTGAATTTCTCAAAGCATTCGAGACTTGCGGTGAAGCGGTATACGTATCCATACCTTGAGTAATCGTCAATGAAAGTGACAAAATACTGTATTCTCCACGAGCTTGTGGACATCGGTCCACACAGTCGAATGGACTAACTCTAACATTTCTTTGGCTCTATAACCCTTCGCTTTGAAGGGTCCGGTCGACATCTTACCTTATATACGAGGATTCGCAGATGGGAATAGAGTAAGCGTGAGATTACCCAACGCCCATTCTTATCCGGTCTTTGGATCCTATTTAGATTGATGTGACCTAATCTAAGATGCCGAGAAAAGAGGTGACATCTTCAAGAAAACTTTCTTTTTAAGGTTTGATGTAGATGCAACATAGTTATATGTATTATGTATTGCGTAAATAGTATAAAGCTTAATTATATAATGTGCCACACGATAACTTCATTTCTTATGATAGAAACACCACTATCAAAAGCAATCGAATATCCATGAATAAACAATTTCAAACGAAACAAGGTTCCGTCGAAAATCCGACACATATAAAACGTCTTTTAAAACTAAAACATTTTCTCAAAACATAAAGTAACATCTCCGATCGCAACGGCATCGACTTTCCGCGTTGCCCATGGAGATCGTTATCTCGCCATCATTCGACTCCTTGTCGCGCAGAACCCCGCAGGTGTAACAAACATGATCGATCGCACGATTGTTCACTACCCAAGAATGGGTAGAACAAGTCGCTAAACATGTTTCATCACTAAAGCAAATGGCGTACCTAGAGCCTTGAGCTTGGGGCACTTAGCCTTTCAATGCCCGATCTCACCGCACTTCAAGCATTTGCCTTCTCCTTGGCTTTTTCAAACCGCTGGTAGAGCCCTTTGTATTACTCTCACTCTTTTCTTTAGCCTTATCATCTCTTGAATTCCACTTTTCCTTTTCATCTTCGATAAGCGTGGTTTCTTTGAGGTGCGTACTAAAGGCGTGCACCTTTGCCCATTTTATGTTCTTCCGTTACTAGATCCTCTTGCAATGAATCTAGAGTATAACTCTTATCATAAAGGATCGCTTTATAACGGAAGTCATCAAAAGACTTGGGCGAAGTGTGGAGGATCATATCGATTCGACCACGCCATCAATATATCCTCCAACCAATTCGAGCTCTCCAAGAGATTAATCATTTGCTCTACATGGTTATGCACCGAATCGCTTTCCTTCATTGAACTCGACATTATTGATTTTGTCAATTATGACAAGCAATTCGTCTCGACCTCATACAATTTCATAAGACTTAGCCATATCGTGGCTGCTGATAAACGCGCATTTTACACTTTTATTGTTGATATTTAAAGATGATTCGAGATCAATAAAGTGCGTTTATATAGTCGATCTTTATGCTTTTAGCTATTTTTGGAAGATACTGCTCTTGGGGTTTCTCTTTGGTGTTTTGTAGGCTTTTCAGGTGATAATTGATGCACAAGGAAAAGATGTAACCAAAATTGATGAAATGGATATGAAAAATATAGATGTGAAAAGTTTACAATGTTAAAGAGCATCTCAATAGGAGTCCATAGGTGCAAACGGATCGCAATTCAGAGTTCGGACGCGAGAGAACGGAGCGAAACAGTGAAGTCGCGCAGAGCCGCTGACCGAGCTCGCGCCCAGGCGAGGCGCAGAAATCGCCTGAATGCCCTTTTGCGCGAGCGAGCCTCGCGACCGAGCTCATGGTCGCGAGCCCGGCCCAGGGCGAGGCGGAGACCCTCAAAATTAGGGTTTTCACCTAATCTATAAATAAGGCTTCACCGCGCCCCCAACGCACCCAGCACCTATTTTGCACGTTTTCCTCGGTTTTCATAGTTTTCCATTTATTTTCGTTCTAGCTTTGATTTAGATTAATTCTAGTATTAGTTTTCCATCATTCTGCAATTGTTCTACGCATTGTTATCGATTCGGAACGTTTTCGTCCGAAGAATTCCACCGTTTTCCAGTTTTCCGTTGACGTTGGGATTTGAACCAACGATTGTTCTTCAGACGCCACCCTACGGGTTTTATCAATTTAATTTCTGTTTTTATGATTATTTCGTACTTTATGTCGTTAATTATGTCTAGCTAATTTCTGTTCTAATCCTAGGGTTTGCATGATTCTATCCTATATGTTGTGATTCCTACTGTTGTTATTTACCTTCCAGGCATTGATTCATGATTCTTGGTGCTTATTTATATGTGTTGATTTCTGATCAATTTTGATGCATATCATAGTTGCCAGTTAATTACGTAACTGTTTTAATTGTCAATCGATCTTGAATGTATGATACGGATAAGCCTTGAGTCGTAACTGAGATAGGAACATTCGTAGGAAGCATATTCTTTGTGATCCTTTTGGAGTTGCTTATTTTCCTCTAGAGACGAATGATAATAGGAAAATTAGTAATCAATTGTCACAATTGTCGTAACTGAAGTTGTTGGCTACATATGTGATCTTCCATCTTGTCTGGATTAAAATGGTTAGTAATAAGCAGGATAAACATCATTGTGGATAGGATTAATGCATCCCTAGGGTTAGTCTTTCTTGATATTTGTTTCATTGATATTTTATTGCTTTAGTTTATTTTCTTGTTGTTACCTTTGCTTTGGATTTAATTATCTCGAAGCCCTAAAATTCACAACCCAAATTACGTGCTTGGATAATGATGAATTATTGTTGAATTAGCTCTGTGTTTCGGATTGCAATCCACGTGGATACGATACTGCTTACCTTATACTTGTGCGTTTTCGTGTTAGAAAAGTGAGCGATCAGTGCATCTTCCATCTCTTGATCGTTGGAGTTGCAGGGACTCGCACATGGTGACCAAAAGAAGACACTTTGTCATTCTATTTGATTTGTCCCATTTCTCGTGCTCCTTGCGCCTCATCGCAGATGAATTGTCTAGAGGCTTGGGACGGGGTGTAGTGAGTACAAATAGATTTTCTTCCATGAAGAACATTCTCAATGTTTCATTTCCACTCGATAAAATTTGGACCGGATAAGGGATTTTGTGCGAGCATATTGATAATCGGTGTAAGAGACATATCTGAAATCGATAAAGTAAACACATAAGCATACGATCGCACATAATTTGTAACAATAATATTGTAACCTTTTGATAAAACAATATTAATTGAAACCTCCAATCGCCCAAGGAATCCCACATGCAAGCCACGCGTGTGGACGTTTACACATGAACCCCTCGACCAGACTAAAATATACCTTTTAGTCGTTTAATTTCAATCCATGTCAACTTATCCTTATGACAAATGAAATTAACGATTGGACCTTTCTAGACCACATCACTATCGCAAGAAGGGACTTCGCGGGAAGTTGTACTTGAGGTGATGTCTAAGCAATGACCACAATTTTAACAGAAGAAAATGAATTCTTAGAATTGGCATACTCACTCGGACCATACCGCTTCCAATTCAAATTCTTTTGTTATCTCATTTTATATCTATCTCTAGAGAACTTATGAAAATCGCACATGCAAGCCACGCTTGTGGACGTTTACACATGAAACTCCCACTTCTCAATAGATTTAAAATGTTTTATTTAGAAATCTCATCTAACAAACTTATGATAAAAGTACAAGCAAGCCGCAGCGTGTGGGCGTTTACTCACGGTCGTCTCACTTTGTTTAGAGATCAAAAGTGGAGGTCATGACATTTTAATTTTAAAAATTAATTTGTCGGGTTGCTTGCTTAGTCTTTTGTTCAAAAGGTTTGTCCATGCGATCATGTAATCTAGCATGCTTGTCTATAGAACTCAACATGTAAAACATGCTCATGAAATTCTAAAATATGCTTGAAAACGCGATAAACCTAGCATGCTTACTATGCGCATCCAATTACGAAAACACGTAAAGGTTTGTCAACGTAATTTAAACATACATAGCATGCTCTTGCATTATTTAAACATCCACGACATGCAATGAGCGATAAAATAAAATAAAAACGTTCATCGTGGCCCACTCGTGGAATCTGCTTTCCGCCTAATCTATTACATAGAATTGCAAAGTACATATCTTTATAATCTTGAACGGGCCTCGCGTGCGGCACGGACGGATTGAAAATGGGCCTCGCGTGCACCCGCGCGGACGGACTCGTCAAAGCAGATTGATGCGGAAAAATGGATCCGGGCTCGGCCCGGCCGCGGCGCGTCGTCGCGAGCACCGTGCACGCCTATGCGTGCCGTCGCCCGCGTCGTCGCGACCCGCTTTTCCATCGTCTCGATCCGGCGCTTCGTCTTCGTTTTACTTTTACGGATAAGATTTACGGAAAAAAATCTAATCTAACCACGGATTTTCTCGTGGTGAAAAATAAAATCGACAAAATAAAAGCGAGCCACGATGAGCCACAGATTCAACAAATAATATATTGCGCACGTAATAATCAAACGTGAATTAATCCAGCGAGCCAAGATCGATCCGTGCTCGATACCAATGTAGGGAAAAACTATGTTTAGCCTTCTCCGATGATCTATCTTGGATGTTTAATCCACCATACATTGATTATATTCCTAGCATGCGTCTATATAATTAATTACAACACGTTGGGGTTTCTCGTGTTTACCTTTGAATCTACATCGGGGATGAGCGGATCAAGACTCGTGCTTTGATCTTACGGATCGTATCCGGTTGCCCAATCTTCAACGTCGAGTGAGGACGATCTATGGAGAATGCTACTGAAAATCACCTCTATCCTCTCTACACTTTTTGAAAATTCTCCCAAGAACAATGGGAGTCTCGAAAATTATGATGATGATTATTAATCATTCATGTAGATTTAATCTCTTACCTCATATTTATAATGCATTACCATAATCCTATATGGAAATTACCATAATCCCATATGGAAATTACCATAATCCTTTATGGAAATTACCATAATCCCATATGGAAATTACCATAATCTTATATGGAAATGATTATTACCATAATCCTATATGGAAAGGATCTATGCATATCCCATAAATATAATAATATCCTTTTAGGATAAAGAGAATCAAATCATTACCTTGTAGAGAGAGGGCCGATTTCCATACTTAGCTACGGCCCTGGATGGGCGACAGGGCTCAAATGCAAGGAATAAAGATGAGCCTCAAATAAATTAATTATCTTATGTTCACCCGAACATAAATTAATTTATAAACATTTATTCATGCCACTAGAGAATAAATGTTGACTTACCCTTTATTACCGAAGTTGAGTCGGGCTTGCACTTAGACATTACGAATCCCGTATTTAAGATATCGAACGTCCATTAATTATTTATAGCATTCGATCGCTTAAAATAATTAATATCTTTAATTCCTTAAGTAGTACCACTCAACCTTATTATTGTACTTGAGCTAACTCAACTGCGGGGTTTAGTACAATAAACCTTTGAGTTCCTTAAGGGGCGTCATCATCCTTAACGGATACGGTGACTCGTCTGAGATAACTAGCATGACATACAAACACCGCCACCACCCAAGATACGGAGGATATTGGGTTAGAACATATAACCTCACCAATAACAAGTCAAAGTGATGGTCAAGAACTCATACTCATCTAATACCTTATCGAGATTTAGATCATCGTAAGTCACCGAGATCTGGGTTCTTCACTACGGTCGATAGAAGAACTCATCTCACCGTGATCCTTTAATACGTCAAAGACGCGTGCCGGCAGACAGACAAGCAACTAAGTCAAGTCACTTCTTATCTATCTGCAGCTCACACCGACACTCGTCCTCAAGTTGTCTCGGTGTGAAACTTTTATATCTCATTAAGCGACCAATCATACGGACTTACGTGATCTTCACACATCGTATGATCTAACTTATATATGAGATAAGGGACACGGATATATGCAATCAAGTATTCAATTCAGATAGGAGATTGTAATAGTGGTAACAGGAAACATTGTATACAAGCTCAACCAAAACTGCTTTCAGTATACAAATCCAACAATCTCTGATGTCACGATGTTACTTAAAAGGAATGAGAGTGGTGTAATTATCTTGATCACTATAGGTAGACTAAAATAACCTGAAACGAACTAAAGGGAATATCAAATAATAAGACGAGTCTGGATTGGGCAACAACTTCTTGAAGACGATTAACACTCGGTCATAGGTGCAAAGGTTTTCTCTACATGACATGCATCAACCGGTCATAAGAGACATACGTCGTGACCCGTTGTCACGCGTCACGCCCAAGACGCACCCTCCAAATCTATCCTTTCGTGTAAAGAAATGCGAGGACACCCTATGCAAACTATCTAACCCGTAATGCCCACGCACGAGGACACCTCGAGAAATGCAAGCTACAGTGCGTTATGATCTAGATGGACCCGGTATTGGCAAAGGCGTGCTAGGACTACTCCAACTCGCCCACACCAATCGTACTATTTGGGGTGCGGGACACCGACACCTTAATCCAATTATTACTTGCAACCTCCCTTACCCACTATGTTATTTGCAACTAACACACGAGTTTGGTTAAGTTATATATTGCTCGGGACCTAATGCTTCGGAACACACGCATCTGATCGTAATGCCCTACTTAGACCTCTCGAGTTATATTAATTATGCTTCACTTAGTTATGCCCAAACCGAATAAAGACATAGCGGACATAAAATAAACAAACATGCAATGCTTAATTGAGACCATCATAAAACGAAACAACTTACTATTACTTGAATGGAATAAGCGGCGAGCCCAAAGTGCCGCCCGCAAAACATACGAAAAGCAAATATAAAAGTGTTTGCCCCGAAGTGACTTAATGTATGTGGTGGTAATGCTGATGATGATGATAATCAGAAGATGTGAGAGTCGGGGCTATGATCTATGATACGCACAAGTCGCGTATTCATCCTATATTTATAGGTCGAGAGAGGTTGACGGTGGTAATGGCCCATGGGCTAGATCATCCGTTAGGGTTTCCTTGTTGATCAGCGTTGTTTCCTTGCCCAGACGGATTTGAGGTGATCTCCTCCGGATTTTATGGGATTTGGCCTGAGCGCGCATCCTTTCCGGATTTAGCGAGATTCATCCCGATCCTGCGTATCTTGCCCATCACCTCTCTCTCTCTGTCTTCTCTTTGCCCAGCTTCTCTCTTCTTCTTCCTTTTTGCCCAGCGTCTCTCTTCTTCTTCCTTCTTCACTTGCGCTTGCCCATCATTACACTCCGTATTGCCCATTTCGCCTCTGCCTTGCCCCTGCAAACCAGTGTGTCCTCCCAGACACAAAACACAACAAGAAAGACACAAAAGACTCGATCTAGACCTAGACAAGACACAGAAAAAGAGCACAAAACTTGGGCTCGTCAAAGGGGCAACTATTTGAATACTCGAGCTTTTGATACATTCATTGTAATCGCACATAGTGAAAGTATTAAGGAATCATACCTCCATGGACGTAGATCTTTCTTTTGATCGAACCATGTAAAAGCCTCTCGTGTTCTTTACTGTTTTCATAAATCTCGCACACACAAGATTTATCAATGAGCTATTCAGAAAACTCGGCAGCACCTTAGAGGGTGTTTGGTTGAGCTTATAAGCTCTTTAAAACAGCTTATAAGTTGTTGCAAAGTGTTTGACAAAATAAGCTCCTAAACAGCTTATAAGCGTGAAAATAAGCTCAAACAGCTTATAAGCTCTCCTAAAAATAAGTTGATCAACCCTAACTTATTTTTTCATAAACTTATAAGCAACTATGAGTTTACTAAAATAACCTTATTATAGTTCGTTATTTTCTACATATACACTATCAACTTCAAATCTTATCAATTTTATCTCTAACTATGATTTTCTCTCTAACTCACGATTCTTTCTCTAGCTTATAAGATCAATTATACAAACACTTTAACAACTTATAAGCACTTGAGACATTACCTCTTATAAGCTCTTAAAACATCTTATAAGCTCTTGGAGCTTATAAGCTCTCTAAAATAAGCTTAGCCAAACCCCCCTTAGTCGACGATGGCTTCATCAATAGAGTATTTTATTCATATTTTATATGTATAAATGGTGAGTGTGACTAATTATATCAAATTCTTTTTTATTTGAACTCTCCATTACAGGATGAGTTTAAACTCGGATTGTTTCGGGACAGCGAGCAGCAGTCTTTTGTTGCAGATAGGGTGTCATTAATAATATTCATTTATTTATCTATCTTCTTTTTATTTATTTATTTATCATCGGCTGCTGATTCAATTCTTGAGTTGTTTAATAGATTCTTATTTTACAACATTTTTAATTAATTTCAGTTGTTTGATATGTTCGACTCCAAGCACGATGGCGTGATAGATTTCGGAGAGTTCATTAGATCGTTGAGCATATTCCATACCGACACGCCTCAAGAAGAGAAAGCTGTCTGTATGGATATAATTTAATTTAATCTAATTCTTTTTATATGGTTTAGCTGTCGCCATGCAACAGCTCGATCGTTATTATTTTTCTATTGATACAGTTGCATTCCATTTGTACGACATATGGCAGACTGGCTACGTTGAAAAAGAAGAGTTACTTTTCAATTTTCATATGCATATATATTGGCTAAATTAATAGTCAAATTTAATGAAAGTATCACACTTTTTTTTCAAATTTAATCTGAATCATTTTGACAACTACATTCTAAATTACGAAAAACTATGCAAATCTATCTCCTCATAAAGTTTCGATATCTAAAAAGTTCAAGTATAATCATTCTAAGAAGATGTGTGTCGCGTATGCTAATTAAAGAAAGTAACAAAATATTTATCCGTATTTATAATTTGAGTCAATAATGAAAACTAGCTATTTGTCTTGGTGAAAAAATATTATCCTCAAACTTACTAACATCTATCTATTTTACTAAAGCAAAGTAATTGCATGAAAATTCCCTCCAACACATTACTCTTCCCGTCAAAATGTATTCATTTTCATGCAAAAAATATATTTTATTCTCATTCTCATTCCAACAATGAATTAATGCAATCTTTAATTATTCCATGCATGCATGCCACGGTTCCAATGCATATTTTTTAATTCCAACACAACTTTCTTCACTTTTCATACAATTGTCATGACCAAATTATTTGATTTCGTACATAAACGTAACAACATAACATCAATAATATGAATTTTGTATGCAATTTTCATACAATTTCTATGACCAAATTATTTTCGACATGATTAAATTTATCTTCTTCCACATTAGTGTTATGTCCGCAACAATTTGACTAAGGATGAAATCCTGTAAAAAATTGCAAAAAAAAAAAATCATGTTATTGGTGTCACATTCTTAAATTCATATATAGAATCGAAAATTGTTATAGTATCTCATTCTCATTCCAACAATGAATTAATGCAACCTGTAATTATTCAACGCATGCCACAGTTCCAATGCATATTTTTTGTAATTCCAACACAACCTTCTCCACTTTCAATGAATTAATGCAACATATAATTATTCCATGCATGCAACGGTTCCAATAGTTCCACAGAACAAAAAAAATCAATTGATATGGAATTTCACTCACTTTTAATTTTTCGTTTGCTTTAATTTGATCCATGTATTTGGCTGCAAATCTTTTGGTTTCTAAATGATCGACCGTCACTACTTTTTATTTTGACTTCCTAAGGATGCTTGTATAACAACCAAAGAATAGGATATTTGTAGATCAATAAAACATAAACCAAATAAAAATTAAAAGAGTTTAAATAAATACTTCAATCACAATATAGCTCGAATAGAAAATATAGCTCAAGTGGTGGAGAATTATGAAATCACAATTTCAATTTTGATTTGTTTTAACTCATCCCAAAATAAACAAGATTTTAACTCGGGATTAGTGAATATTAATATCATAAAGTGTTATCATCTCAAAATAAAATAAGCCGTTGTTGGTTATTAAAAAATTAAAACTATATATTTATTATATACTGTATATATACATATTTATTGTATTCGTTGTTGGTTATTAAAAACTACTAGAACTTACTATCATTTAATATATATTTGTACAGAAATAAGTTATGAGAAAAATCCACTGTAATATTTTATATTTTGTTTTGATGCATTATAAAAACAAAATAAAATCAAAACTATATATTTATTATATAACGTATATATACATATTTAGTGAATTAGTTGTTGGTTATTAAAAATTACTAGAACTTACTATCATTTAATATATATTTTACGAAATAAGTTATGAGAAAATAAATTTTACATTAAAGAATCTCAATGCTATGATATAATTTGACTACTATGAGTACAAAATTGATAAATCAATTGTAATTTCTAAATTACATTTTAATTTTATATCTACTTATTATCATTATTATGTAATAAATACTCAAAGTACTAATTCAGTACTTAATTATAGAATAGATACTATACATTTCATTTCCCAATTTGGATATTTTGGTATATAATTAATAATAGATTGTATTTCTGGAAAAAATATTTATACTATAATATCACGAAATATTATAGTGAATGCATATATATATATATATATAGAGAGAGAGAGAGTTTGGTTCAAATAAGAACCATTCTTATCCTAAAACTAAGAACCAAATGAATTAGTTATGAAAGTTGATGAATCCATTGAGAAAGTTAATGAATTCAAAATTGAAATTTTCACGTGGTTCGAATTCCATGAGGCGAAAATTCTATTTTTTGGATTCGATAATTTTCTCATTGATTCATCAACTTTCACCTGAATTCATCAATTTTGGTTCTCACGTTCTCCAATAAAATGGTTCTCACATTAACCTCCTATATATATATATATATATATATATATATGTGTGTGTGTGTGTGTTGCAGTTGTTGGAAGCAATTCGCCGGAATAATACATTCCAAGTGAATGCACCATGTTCATCACAAGCTTAAAGTATCCACGTCACAAGTAATAAAAATTCAAAAATTATAGATTTGATAGATGAAAGCTTTGCAGATATTCATGCACAAAAGTCTACAATTGCACGAGAGTTGGGTTGTAGAAATTCCATTCCTGAAACTATTTCCATTGATCCAGTAATTATTAATTTAGAAGTAGCTCCTCAATGTTATTGTATTAATGTTATTGTATTTCAGTTTTCTAAAATTATTCAATTTTGAAATCATAACACCTCTATGATATTAATATTTACGAATTTTAGACAAAAATAAAATTACTCCCGTGCATTGCACGGGCGCAACACTAGTATAGAAACAAACCAACCTTTTTTAAAGTAAAAACTGACTGCCTTTTGAATGAAAATAAAGCTTACATTAATAAAAATAGAATTTAAAAAAGAAAAGAAAAGCATCCAAAATCTATACACCTGGGCCCTGGCCCTCCCACTCTCATCTACCTGCCGCCACATCTTCTCGTTTCAGAACGTTGTTAGATGACCACGGTTCCGTTCGATCATAATATTTTAAATCAGTTTTATTAATTGCTAAAAATGAAAAATAAAATTAAAAAGCCGTTAAATGAATAACCTATAGATCAGGTCAGTTAACCACTATAAAACAATGTTAAAATCTTTTATAAGTCACAACATGAAAAAATTCTATATCTTGGAATATAAATTTAGAACATATTGTAAGACAAATTTTCGTATTTAATAATTTTTATAAATACAAAATTGTATATAAAATCAATGTAATTTGGATTTGATATATTTGGTGCGAGTTCGATCTCTATCTATCCTCCGATTCTCTCTTGATGTGGATTTCGAACGATCTTGAATGTTCTTGAGTTGTTTGGAGAGGATGTGATTCTCGATCTCCTTGAACTTGAAAGTTCGAAGGACTTGATCTTGTTTTCAGATCAACTGTCGGATTTGGTTTGATATGTTGAAGAACGTTTGAATAACTTCAAGTTTGAGTGCCAATACGGAGGGTTTTCACCATGTTTCGAATTGAATGTCATCTTTGGAATGATTTGGAGGATGATTTTGGCGAAGAACGTGGTGATTTGCACGAAGAACGCCTTGAATGTTGAGGAAGACTTCGAAGCTTCTTGAAGACTTTGTCGATGATTCTTCGGGTATCTTGATTCTTGAGCTATTCGAATCTTCACTTCACTTCACCTCCTTTAACTCACATTTATGAAGTCCTTCACCCCCTATTTATAGATTTAAGCTAGTGGGCTTATGTGCCTTTTGGGTCACAAAACCATGAGCTTGAACTTGGGCTTATGGGCCTTTTAGGGCCATCAAATCATGGATTTGAGCTTGAGCTTATGAGTCTTTTGGGCTTATTTGATGCAATTTGAGTGATTGTTCATCTCCAATGTGTCATTGACACATGTCGTTCTCTTATTACCGATAAAATTAAATATTAATCATATATATATTTATTTTGGAATAAATTCCGTTAATAAAATAGGAATATAATTAATTATTTAATTCATAATTTACACGCACATAATATAATTTTTCTAACACTTTTTAATTTAAAGATATACAAGTGTTAAAGTGTTCTCTTTCGTGCCTTTTAATTCAAAATAATATAATTTAATTTAACCCAAAATTCAATAGAATAAGTTTCTCATTCACTTAAACTGGCAATCGAGCCTTAAAACTACATCTACGATAGGTTATGTACCAACTATTAAATATAATACTTATAGGAATGGTTTGATGAATTGGATTGATGAGATTGATGGAATATAATAGGATTAATTATTTGGATATTTTAATTTTATGTTTGTATTGATTGATTGTAGTATAAAATAAATAAAATAATTATGATTAAAATATAACATGATACAAAAATTATCCTTATGGTGTAGCAAAAATGCAAAAGTTTGAAAACAAAGAGGACTATTGGTGATGATATTTTCGAAAATTTTTACTTAAGATTGAAGGACGATTAAAAATCAAACCAAATTTGGGATGATAAATTATCAATTGAATTACTAGAGCATATACCTGGTTATCCATCTCGAGTCAAACCATTCAAATCAAACATGTAATTAAGTTGAATTTTATTATCAATCAAATCTTATCAATCAAACCAAGAATCCGCATATAATATATAAATTAATAATTCTATGTTTAAATTTTTTTAAATCAGAAAAAAAACTATCTAATTGGTTTGATTAACCTTATTTTAAAACTGATTTGAAAATGAATAATCGATCTATTCCATTTTTTCGAACACTTTTACTCTGGCATGCCCTAATTATCGGCGAGATTTCTTCTTTACTTGTTGTTTTTGAGCCCACTTGTTATAGCAGCGGATGTTGCAAGCCTGCAATGACTCAATAATTCGATTTAATTATTTGCATCTACTAGTGTATAACCCGTCGAAATTCGACGGAAAAAACTTTTACATTATAACTTAGGATTATTGGCATATAAATATACCAATTTTTGACAAATTTTGGTTTTTTCACGAATTTTAAAAATTATTATAAGATATACAAACTTAATGACTTCAGTGTTTTTATCATGATTTCAAATTCATGTCAATTAGATCTGATTTAGTGTCTTAAAAGTTTACTATAGACTAAACGGTTAGTGATATAATCAATATCGTAGAAAGATGACATAAACATTGTTGTTTCATCAAAAGAAATCAAATTTTTTTATTTCTATGATTCATCGCGTCAAGTTTTGTTACAAAAATAAAGTCTTCTCGTTTATTTCATCGTCTGGTTCTAGTTGAGATCAAAACGATCGGTATCCTCTCTCTACGATGTCATTTATATCACTGATCGTTTTATCTATGGTAAATTTTTGATATGTCAAGTCAAATTTAATTTGGTTTAAATTTGAAATCGTGGTAAAATAACTAAAGTCATTAAGTTGTGTATTTTGTGATAATACTTAAAGTTCGCGAAAAACTAAAATTGATTCAAAGTTGGTATATTTATGCACAAATAACCCTAGAATTTTTAAGTATGAAATAAAAAACAATTCGATACTTTATTTCGAAATCATAGTACTTCATTGGAAGAAGTGATAAAAGATGGAAAAAATTAAAATAGAAAAATAGGTCAATGACATGGTGTTTCTTCTATTTTTTTCACTTCCTTTATCTATAAGAAATAAATAGAAATTAAAATACACATATTTTTAAAAATATAATTGTAAAATATTCATTTATATATAGAAAGTGAAGACTAATTTGAATTAAAAAATCTTTGAAATATAAAAATATCGAAATTTAATTCATAGTATAAATTTGAAATCATACAATGTATGAAATCCATTTATAATTTATCCATATATATATATATATATATAGGAGATGGATAGAATGAATAATTTGGTAGAAATAGGAATGAATGGGCCTTTGATTTGCTATATCAATGGTTGAGATTTAATTTTTCTCTTCTGATTTTGTGTTTTGTGTACTACGGATTATTGTGAACACTATAACTCTTTGCTACGCTACAATGAAAGATGTGCTAAACTAATATATTTAGCATATGTCTGAATTGATGAAATATGCTAAACTATCATGCAATATAATAATTATGATTGTGCTACACAATATGCAAGATGTCTATTATTCTTATTTTCGCATCATTAAAGAGCTTTCTCACCATAACCAACCCTATATATATATATATATATATATATATATATATATATAGAGTTTGGTTCAAATGAGAACCATTCTTATCCTAAAACTAAGAACCAAATGAATTTGTTATGAAAGTTGATGAATCCGTTGAGAAACTTAATGAATTCAACAATTCGAATTTTCACGGGTTCGAATCCATGAGGACTAAAATTTTATTTTTGATTCAAGAACTTTTCAATGATTCATCAACTTTCACCGTGAATTCATATTTTTGGTTCTATATATAAAAATGGTTCTACGTTAACCATTCCCTATATATATATATGTCCCAAATTTAATTAAAAGTGATGTAATTACTCGTTTTCCTACCAATTTCGTATAGTGATACTTGTTAATTATCCAAGTTTCGAAAACCGAAAAACATATATTTAGATATAAAAATATTTCAAACACCTAGACCCGTATAGAATATATATATGTGAGACGGTTAACGTGAGAACCATTTTTATCATAAGAACGTGAGAACCAAAAAATGATGAACTCATTGTGAAAATTGATGAATTCGTTGGAAAAGTTCTTGAATCCAAAAATAGAATTTTCGCCTCATGGGATTCGAACCGAGTTAAAATTTTGAATTTTGAAATTGAATAACTTTCTCAATGGATTCATCAACTTTCATAACAAATTCATTTGGTTCTTGTTTTTGGATAAAATGGTTCCGTTTGACCATAACTCTCTCTTTCTCTCTCTATATATATATACCCGTTTCGAGTCCGATTAAAAGGAGACAATAGAAAGATCGAAATTGAATTCAAAGTATAAATTTTAAATTATACGATCTATGAAATCCTTTTAGATTGTATGTATGTATCTTAAACATGATGAAAAAGTTATTTTACTATCCATTCCGGTAAAAGTTATCTTAAACGTGATGAAAAAATTAATAACCAAATGAATTCGCTATGAAAGTTGATAAATCCGCTGAGAAAGTTATTGAATCAAAAAATTTGGTAATTATCATCCTGATTCGAATCTCATGAGAAGTGAAAATTTTCATTTTTTGGATTCAATAACTTTTCCGACGGATTCATCAACTTTCAAAGCGAATTCATCATTTTTTGATTATCACATTTTAATGATAAAAATAGATTTTATGATATATATATATATATATATATATGCATATGCGTGTGTGCATGTAATTTCAAATTTAAAGAATTTCTTATAAAAAATAATCGTTTATAGGAAAGTAAAGTTGCAATAAAAATATAGAAATATGTGCATCCAAATGTGAATGCTGAAATATATAATAAAAAGATGGGCTCGTTTAAAAAAACAAACAAACAACGTTATATATTTTTTAAGGTATATCATATCCATGTTGATTATAAAATTTCAGTAGGATATATGCATCTATATAATGATCATTAGAATATATAAATAAATCATGTATCGATAGTATATATAATATATATATACGATATCAATTTCAAACTATCTATATTATTAGTATATATAATATTTATATAATGAATATCTTTAAATGCCAATAATTAATATGTACCCATATATAGATTTTGAAACATCTATTTAATTAATTACGAAAAATAACTGATTTAATAATTACATAGACTTGGATTTTAGGAGGTATAAATTCAACAATTAGAAAATTAGAATCCTAAACTTCTTGTATTGTCACAGATTGTGGATGAATGAGGTGATAGGAATAACGGAATATAATATTAACAATAGATTTTCTATAAAAATAATTTCAAAATAAAAAAGATAATGGATAATCTTTGTTTCTTTAACTGTAAAGTTTGTCGCTTATACGAAGACCGTTAAACATTTGTAAGAAATCCAAGTCATATGAGCAAAGCATGAAGCTGAGGCAACGGCTATAATTCCGCTCTCTTTCTTCCTCATCCATTTTCGATAATTTAGCACAACCTTCAAAATCTCCTTTGAAATCGCTCCTCCATCAATCCATAAACTTTTATTATCGTAGTCTCTTAAGATCCTTTTGAGCATCCATGCCCGAATGAGGCAAAAATTGCCGAGGAATAAAATATCAGTTTTCCACTACCTCCGCAAATGCCGAGGAATTGAAACGGCAGTTTTATTCCTCGGCGATTTTATGCCACCGTCGATTTTATCATGTTTGCTGCTGATATAAGACCAGTTTCCGTTGAATATTGATTCTTCTCCTTTTTGTTAAATAAAATCAAAATAACCTTTACTCATATGCGTTTGATCTACAACTAAAAAAATAAAAATTAGGTATTTTGTAGCCTAAATTTCTTCTGGGGGTGAGGGGGAGTCTTGAATCCGAGCAAATTTTGGATAATTCTCAGGAAAGCTGCAGAGATATTTCATCTCCTTTTCGAGCTTTCAAGTCTCTCCTCAGAGGTAATTTGAACAAATTTTGAATTTATGATATATATTTTTCTCATATCTTCTTATTATTTGACTTTGTTATGCATGTATGTTAATCAGTTTATCAGATTGTGGCACTTGAATTATTGGCATTTTGATCAATTTGATGAACCCTCTATTTCCATATTTTCATGTGCTATTTTATTAATGCTTGGACGAGGAAATGGATTTTTTGAGTTTTGATTAATTGGTTTAGGGTTTTTATTTGTAGTTTGTTAGCTTACTGGATTATTGCGCTTGAGTTCTTGGCAGTTCATTAACTTTAATGAACTCTCTATTCCAATACTTTCATGTTCTATTTTATTAATGCTTGGAAGAGGAAATGGATTTTTTTGAATTTTGATTAATTGGTTTAAAGTTATTATTTATACTTTGTTATGCATGTATGTTAATTATTATTGGATTGTTGCACTTTAATTAATGGCATTTGATCAACTTTAATTAAATTTCTATTTCAATACTTTCATGTTTATTTTATTAATGCCTTTTTTAAGTATTGATTAATCGGTGTTGTGTTTATGTATCTGTTGACATTTTGTGATGAAGTATTGATGCAACATTGTTAATCTAGGCAACCCGAAGCTTAAGTCTAAATATAGATAATCAAGAGTGGTGAGTAAATATAGATTTACAATCAAAATGTCTGCTGTTGACATTGCTTTGAGTCCATTCTTGGAACGGACTGCGCAGTATGCCGGTTGTTTTAAGGACCAGCTCGATTGTTGCTCTAGCGAATCCATCGAGATCTACATCACTGCTGGGGGTTCCTCAACCCCCATGCGCGTAATGGAGTCAGATTCCATTGCATCAGTGAAACTTAGGATACAGGCATGTAAAGGTTTTGTAGTGAAGAAGCAGAAGTTAGTTTTTGGAGGCAGAGAGCTCTCAAGGACTAATTCTCTCGTCAAAGACTATGGCATCACAGACGGGAATGCCTTGCATTTGGCGATGAGAATCTCGGATCTTCTGCGCATCAATGTTAGGACGGCATATGGGGAAGAATTTGAGTTCCAAACTGATAGGCACAGGAACGTAGGGTACCTAAAGCGTAGGATTGCTAAGAAGGGGAAAGACTTTTGCGGCATAGATCCGGAGATATTCTGTTGTGGGAAGAAGCTTCAAGACGATGATAGGCTAGTCGGTGATCTGAGTAACAATAGTGATGCCGTCATTCACTTGGTCGTGCACAAGTATGCCGAGGTTTGGAGCAAGCCCGTCGAGAGAGACGTCGAGCTCTCCATTGCCGCTCCGAATTTGAACAAGGGTACTGACGGGGAGAGGACAAAGGACGAGTTGATTTTGTCAAGAACACTGCTAGGGAAAGATTTTTTCTTGAAACCGACTATAGTGAATCCATGGGTCGAGTTTCCTCACTTCCTGTGGAAGATGGTGCAGGCCGTTTCGGATGGGTTAGCTCAAGCCAGGCAGCCGGTTAGGTCATCCGAGGGCACAGGTGGGACTTACTTCATGCAAGATGCTTCTGGAGACAGGTATGCCGCTGTCTTTAAGCCCATAGACGAGGAGCCTCTGGCTTTAAATAACCCTCAAGGCCTGCCTACATCACCCGATGGAGAAGGGCTGAAGAGGGGTACCCGAGTTGGGGAAGGCGCATGGAGGGAGGTTGCAGCATATATACTGGACCATCCATGCGAGGGACCTCACTCGTTGTTTCGTGAAGAAGTTGGTTTCGCTGGAGTGCCCCCTACGATTATGGCGCACTGCTTGCACAAAGGGTTTAACCATCCGAATGGATTTGATTGCTCGAGCGAACATGTTAAGACAGGATCACTGCAGATGTTTAGGAAGAATCACGGAAGCTGCGAGGACACGGGCCCTCGAGATTTTCCCATCGATGAAGTCCACAAGATTGGTGTCCTTGACATGCGAGTAGCAAATGCAGACCGGCATGCTGGAAACATCTTGCTTCGCAAAGATCCGGGAAATGGAAGAATTTCCCTTATTCCGATTGATCATGGCTACTGCTTGCCCGAAAACGTACTATATTCTTTCCCTCTAAAGTCTGAACACTTAAGCTTTGTAAATAGACTCACATTTGATGTTGCCTGCAGTTTGAGGACTGCACATTTGATTGGCTATACTGGCCACAAGCCCGGCAGCCGTTCTCGAAGAAGACGTTGGACTACATAAAATCACTTGATGCGGAGAAAGACATAGCGATTCTCAAATTCTATGGATTGAATCTTTCCACTGGGTGTGCTCGTACGCTCCGTATCTCCACCATGCTTCTGAAAAAAGGGGCGGAGAGAGGCCTTACGCCTTTCACAATAGGAAGCATCATGTGCAGAGAGAACTTGAACAAGAAATCCGCAATAGAGGAGATCGTGGAGGAGGCCGAGGATGCTGTGCTTCCAGGAACGAGCGAAGCTGCGTTTCTTGAAACCGTATCCGAGGTCATGGATTTGACACTTGGCAAACTCGTTCAGTAAACTTAACTGATAATTTTAAGGTTTATATAGCTACATAAATGAAAGTCGGGTGCCGATGTCAAAGAGAAATTAATCACTCTTTGGGTCTTTTCTTAGTTGGTTGTAACTCGTTTTCTTTCCTTGTGTGTGGTCAGTTACATTAAGCAGGTGCTGCAAGATAATGAATAACATTGTGATTTGTGTTTATAGTGTAATTAGATTATGGTCGTTGTTAAACATCAGTCTCTCTCCATCTCAATGTATTTGGAAAAGGGCTTTCTTCAGTTGGAAAGTGGCAGTTTTGCACAAGCTGAATTGCTTGATGGTTTTTGTTTTAGTAGTGTTTATAAATGATCTGCCGAAGAAACAGAAATTGCAAGAACCTTCATCACCATTGTAAACTGGTCTCGATCCTATTAAAAATATTTTTTTCTGCCTACGCCGCTGGTCGAAGCTTCTATCATTCAGCATGGAATTTAACTCAACTTGGCGGAATATTATTTCTTAGTACATATCTATTTATCAGAACTAAAATTTTCCATTCAAGTTTCTAAAAGAAGCCCAAAGTATTTATAAGAATTTTTTATGAACAAAATGAAATCCTTTACTTTTAGTCCATAATTCGTGTTCCATTTTCTGTGTCTCACTACCAAGAGTAATGACTACAGATGTATATGATAAGACTTCTTCTGTCATAGCGTTTCCATGGAGACAGATTATGAATAATAAGATTTCATCTTGTAAATAAAATGATGAGAAGTTCCAATTCTATTCAGAGAAGAGAGGATTCTTCTATTTCAATTTCTTTTGTTCCAACAACTTCTATAGATTTTTTTTTTTTCAAAGTATCATTGAAACATTTCAAAATTCAAGTTGGTACTTTAATTTGTATTAACCCACATATAGGTTAAACGTAATACAATGTGTACATACCTGTATTGGATACGGCAAGTTGATTATCGTTCTCTAGGCAAAGACCACAGCAAAAATAGAAAACATAATTATGGTTTTTGGCGCTTTTAAAGATATAATTTAGATGCTTTATTAATTAATGCCCCCACTTCCTCTAGTGTCAATGCCCTTTCTCGGGGATTGTTTTTCTGTTTTTTGTTTTCTTTGTCCCTAAAATGACATGCTCTCTCTTTCTCATGAGTCCTCATACCTCATCTTCTATGAGAAATATAATGGGTAAATTAAAAAAACTTTTCATAATGTTCATAAGGAATTCTCTTAAAAACGGTAAAATTATTACATTATAATTGCTAAAACTCGATCTTTAGTACTTATTTTAAAATTATTTTTTTTCTTTATAATTATGTGTCTAAGTTCTATGTCATAATTAATCCCAAAGCAGGCATTTTCCCCTTATAATTCATCCTGCATTTATCCATATGAGGTCTCAGACTTAACTATTTCCAATATAAATTTCCATCCTTAAACTTTTGATTGAAATAACTACTTTCAATGTAAATTCTTTTCATACATGTTTAAGGGTTAATGTGAATCCATAAACTATTTTATATATAATTTATAAAGTTGGTGAAATAAATATATAAACTTTGAAAATTTTCGATTTCCCCAAATAAGATTTTCCCAAATCAAAATTGATATGTCATCTAAATTTTTAGAAACCCTAATCCCTATATTTAAATTTATGTATTTAATTGGAAAAAAAAACTAACATTAATTAAGAAGATATAATAGATCCAATGAGATGTGAGTCCAGCCGAAGACAAAAGCTACGCTCATCAACGACAAAAATCACGAAAAGCAATTCAACAAAACACCCCATTTCATTTCACACTCCCACTCTCTCTCTCTCTGTAAATCTCCATCTCTCTCTCCTTCTGTAAATCTCCATCTCCACAGTGAGAGTGAGAGTGAGAAGCAATGGGAAAGCCCCCTCCGCTCCACAAGCGCCCCAGCGGCCGCACCAACCTGGCCTCCTGCATCGTGGCCACCATCTTCCTCATCTTCGTAGTCATCATCGCCTGCATCGTCTATCTCACCATCTTCAAGCCCAAGGATCCAAACCTTGCCGTTAACGCCGTCCAGCTGCCGGCGTTCTCCGTCAGCAACTCCACCGTCAGCTTCACCTTCTCCCAGTACGTCACCGTCACCAACCCCAACCGCGCCGCCTTCGCCCACTACGATAGCTCCATCCAGCTCCTCCACTCCGGCCGCCAGGTGGGCTTCATGTTCATCCCCGCCGGCAAGATCGCAGCAGGCCGGACCCAGTACATGGCCGCCACCTTCTCCGTCCAGTCCTTCCCGCTACAGCTCTCGCTCTCGCAGCCAGAGGGAGCGGGGCCCACCGTGACGGACGGGGTGGGCGGGTTCAGGGTCGGGCCGAGCATGGAGGTGGAGTCCAGGCTGGAGATGGCGGGACGGGTTCGGGTGCTGCATCTGTTCAACCACCACGTGGGGGCCCGCGCCGACTGCCGGGTTTCTATTTCTGTCAGTGATGGATCTGTCTTGGGTTTCCACTGTTAGTTTCTTTCTCTCATTTTACTAATTATTAATATTTAATTTGGGTTTTGGTTTTAATCTTCAAATTGTATAAAGAATTATGGTTTTCAAGTATTTTAGAGATATCGAACTCTCTTGAGTGGATGACATGTTATGGTATTCAATTCGATTTCTTTTGTTTCTGTATCATTTATTTAGTATTTTCGATTCGTGTTCTTTTTTTGAGTCAAATTGCTGCATAAGAATGAGTTTCCTTTTTGTGGAAGAAGTGATGAACTAATGAAATAATTTAGACAAAAATGGAAATGATTAGTTTAGCCATTCAGAGTTGAGCAGAAGCGAAAAATCTGCCTTTTTTCACTCTTCGGGATCAGCAGTTGAAAAATAAAGAAAAAAGGGGTTTCCGTATTAGTTAGTATTTTATATATTTAGCGGTGGAAGTGGAAAGCGACTAAGACGCACGCCTCTAGGAAATAATAAACGAAAAAATAGAAAAACAAGCAGTCAAGCACTTTATGTCATTCTCGAGAAATTATGATGCACAACAAATTTCTGGATAAATGTATAAATTCCATGTGGTAATAATTATTTGAGACAAAATATTATTTTAAATTTTAAATTATATTTATTTTTATCAAAAATATTTAAATTATCAAAAATATTTAGTTAAATCATCAACCATCAAGAATTGTATCAAAAATATCACGTGTCCATTTTTCAACCGTCAAAACCTTAACGTGGCTTGTTGGTTGCTACATGAAATTATGTGGTTTTTTCACTATTTAATTAAGAAATAACATAGATGTATAATATTACGTAGCATTCAACGAGCCACATCAAAATTTAGAGGGTCGAAAAATAAACACGTAACACTTGTAATACAATGTTGATAGTTTGTGATATATATAAATAATTCTAATAATTCAAAATATTTTGGAAAAAAAATATAATTCGAGGTTTCAAGTGATATTAACCTATTATAGAATTATTACTACATATTGTTAATTGAACTAAGATGTACGTAATATGTTGTATTCTTATTATTTTTTGTTTTTTTTTGTTTTTGGTGATTAGCCTAATCTTAGTGCAAATTTGAAGTTGTTTAGTGCAAATTTCTATTTTCACTTAATAAAGTGGAAAAAGAAGTAGAAAATTCCGATCGCGTTATATTCCCCACTGCAAACTATTCTATAATTTTCACCATATTAATAAAAAAATTACTGCGCTCCATACAATTTATCAATATAATATTACCAAGATCAAGATGTATGGTCAAAGTCGACGAGCAAAAGACGTGGACCCCATGTAGGTGGTGGCCAAGCTGCATAAGAGGCAGAGATGGTGGTGTGGGACGATCGTGGTGGTGGTGGTGGTGGTGGTGGTGCGGTGGGGTCCTAATTTTGACATTTACAATCACCAGAGGGACTACATTTGTCTCCACTCCCTCGAAATACGAGCATCACACGAGATACTCTATTACAAAACATGTTTCACCAAATCACACTTTCATTACAGTACAGTAATCAGAAATCATTTCCAAGAATCAATCGAACAAATGAAAGGAATGGAAGTAGGGATGTGATCTAACTATAGGTGTAAGTCTTGGTTTCAAAGCGAAGATCAGGTCTCCACCACTGGTGGATCCCATGAGCTTCTTTGAAGTCTCGAGCCGCAGCACGATTCACCGTGACGTGTGCCGATGGGATGAGATGCGGCGGCTCCTCCGACTGCTTACCAAACGCGCTCAACACGAGGCCCCCGATGGAGTGCTGTGTCGCCAGCCTCTCGATCCCTCCTGCCCCCATATCCTCCATCCGTTTCCTATGCTCGAAGTATCCGACATACTCGGAACATATATGATCGGTTATATTCACGAACAAATGCGGCAGCCACGCGGCCAAGGCGACGAATGTGCTACCGGAGCGATGTGCTTGGTTGTTGCTCTTCATGGCAAGAGCTAGCCCTGCAGTAATAACGCTACCCGCAAACCGAAGGCCGTGCTTCACTTTTTTGTCCTTGATCCGCTCAATCGGGGCGGAGAAGAATGGCGAGTTGAACAAGAAGGCGTCAAGAAGAATGCCGCTCTTCACCATGTTCTTCCCGGCGAGCAACGCTCCGAGGGAATGCCCGGTTATCCAGATGTTGCTGCTCCCAAATGTCGCAACCACGTGGCGAACGGCTTGGATAGCGATCTCAAACCGAGACGTCTGGTGCAGCCCATTTCGTATGATGTGGATATCGAGCTCAAGGTCCCTCATAAACGCATCCCCTTTTGTTATAGTCCCTCGAAAGGCAACAACGTAACGTGGAGCTTGGGCCGGATGCTGGTCGTTCGGAGATGTCGAGCTGAGTTTATATATGGCACCGAAAATGCAAGAATCGGCATCGTCAATAAGCTGCCGGTATAACTCGAAATTGAAAGCCTTCCACCAAGGAGGCGCGAGCACTTGGCCCCCCTCTCGTTTTTCTTGGCGGTCTCGTTGCAAAATATAAACACCCTGAACCAAACTAGCTGCAACAGATCTCCGTTGGCACGGATTTTTCCTGCAAAATACTAGTATAAGAATCATAGCTATTCAAGTTTAGTAGAAACATTTTCTGTATAGGTTGCTTCTGTGACATTGAATCAATTAGGACAAATCATGAACAAATAAGGTACCATAATTCATGAGAAGTCAATTTAGATAGCCCAACTCTTTCCCAATGCTACAAAACCTCAATTCTCTAAAACCTAGAATGAGAATCCTATAGCATAGTCCAACTCTTTCCCAATTATACGAGTCAATGGCAATGAACCCCATGCTACAAAACCGCAATTCTGCAGCAGTTCCTAGAACGAGAAATCTAAAGCTGCAGAGTAAAATGAAAGACACCAAAACAATCCGTGCCATACAAAGCTAAAAGTCGCATTCTTAGAAGGGTCAAAATGCTTAAACAAGAGATAGAGACAATGAACTTCTAAGAGAGAACACAATGGCATATCTTAGTCGGTATCTAGCTCCATCTAAAGAACTGTCAAAAAACAAGTTATAAAATTCTGCTTTGTTGCTATTGATAAGAAAAGACGAGCACCTTTAAGCCTAGAGAAAAGAAACACCCTCTAGCTCTTTTCAGCACACGAGAAACATATTTTGCAGCAGAATGACGTTGCACACATCCATCAATGGGAGTGAATCTCCTAAACTTAAAATCTCACAGGAGTTAAGAGCTTACCAATCAACTGTTGTCAGGTACACAGGTCCGGACAGATCAAAATTTTCCCTTTCTGATATGGGAGGTTCCGAAACTTTAACAATCGCCGTTTCTGATGCCATAGTTCGCTATTATGACCTTATTTATTCTCATAAAACCTGCATGATTGCAACAATGACTTGTAAACTTCTTGATACCAAAAAAAACAATAGGCATATGAAACACAGAATTTTTTTAATCAAGCACACAAGAATATGATGATTAACATGAAATCTGCCAAAAGGTAGATTAAAACTGTATGTTTTGCTGATTGTTCACTACGACGTAAAAGGGGGGAGAAATTATATTCAGGAAGTGTTTTTTATACACCAGAAAATAAACTGAACAAAGTGAAGCTATACAAACTTTTATTCCCTCAAATCATATGAATATGCTTGGAAATACGTAAGATAATCATTGAAATTTCTATTCACGAAGTTACATAAGTAGAAAAACATTCCCCTCATCTTAGAGAGACACTAGAGCCTTACTATTATGATCAAAACATAGACAAAACAGAAGTAGCCATTTTGAAATTAAGATTGAAATTTACAGAAGAAAAATAAAATCAGTAAACTGAAAATGATGGTAAGGTCTCGTCAAAGGAGATGTTCGAGACGATTCCAAAGAAGAGAACTGAAAGTCTAAACCTTCCCAGAAAAGGGAAAATATATAATTCAGAGCTCATACTGCATTTTCTCTGATATGAGCAATGACACATCGAAAGAGAATCACATTTCATTTTCTCCAGCACCAATGAACCCTAAATCAACCACCATAGCCATTGATATTAAATTGAGAAAAAAAAATAGAAACACTAGACAAGAACAGAGAAAACAAATAAAATATACAATTTCACATCAAATAAGATGCAAAAACCAACATTTGAAATCAAAGAAAATGTCGGCCATGTGGGTTCGGGCGAAAGTATTGCACATATTACGCTTAAAAAGTGATCTCGCGAAAGAAAATGCAGGAATCAGAAAGGGAACCTTGGGATGGCGTTTCAGATTCGCAGCAGAAGGGGAGAGAAGATCCGTAGCGAGAGGAAGGTTAGGGAGGTAAAATGTCGCCGTCGTGATGTTTATGGATTGGTTCGATTATAACGTAGTTAGATCAGCACAAGTTTTCCCTCAACCGTGCTCGACCCAACTCCCAAGGACTAGTGCGGGCGGAGGCGTTCACCTCGGCCAACTGCAAACTCCACCACGTCATTTACTGTGCCCCAGAGCTGATGGACCAGTCTCAATCCAACGGATTCATCCGATTAACATTTTTATATATGTATCATATTTTCGACATCTTAAATAAATAAATTTATGCATTAATGCGCAATAATAAGAACTAAGTTTATACATTTATTGTGTGCGAATAGAGTGATTAATGTCCGAGATCAAAAGTCTGATGTTTGAGTATACCGTGATGAAACCTTTATATTTATGTATTTAATTGAAAAAAAAATTATAAATTTATTTATAGATGCACGGTAATCTATTTCTAATGATTGTAAATCATGTTCTAAATCAACTAAAAATATATAAGAATAAATTATATGTTACTTGAAGATCTACTTGTAGGGATAATTTTTTAAGAGAGTAATAAACTATAGTGTTTGTATAAAAAAGGAGTACTAACATAATTTTGTATCAAATTAGATACTAAACTATATTGTTTGTATTTTTAAAAATACTTTCATTTCTAGTATTTATCTCTTTTTCATCCTTATAAATGTCTTATTTTTAATTAAAGTTTAAATGAAAAATATTATATTTGAATACACAAGATAGCAATATAGCATGATAGCATCATCCATGGTGGTGGCCGCATGTATAGGATGAGTGACAGCCCATACATGTACGAAAGATAGAGCATCACAAGATTCCAATATCACAAGAAAACCTAAACCATAACTCAAAAGTCAAACCTACCAGAATGTATGGTGCATAAGCTTCACAAATGGACGACGGCAGCGAAGCAAAATCAATTAGTCGATTCACAAATTTTAGTGTCAGTGTAATAAATGCATACATATTTTTGATAACCATATCATAACGAACAAAAGTGGAAGTGGATTATGAGCGGATTTTGTTGCTGCAAAATTTTCTTCAATTTTATTTAGCACAGTGTTGAATAATGTAAAACCGTAGCTGAAAAAAAAATGGAGGTGCGGGGAATCGAACCCGTGCCTCTCGCATGCGAAGCGAGCGCTCTACCATATGAGCTACACCCCGAGTGTTCTTAACTTCTTATGAATAAATAATAAAAAAACAAATCCGCAACTCAGAAAAGCTCATATCCATTCGTAAATTCTTGAATAAATGAATTCGTTACCAACGAGTCAACGACAGTTGTGCAAAGACGCAGGGTGTTAGAATTCTAATGTTGCGACTTTTCTTTTAACCTTTTCATGTAATGTAAACTGTAGAAACCCTACCATACGATTTTTTTCTCTCTCGAGATGCCTGACAGTGGGATTCTAGAATTTTCCACAATTTTCATTTTGAGTTTTATTTTGTTTTCGTTGAATGAAGCCCAATCAGATCTGGATATCAATACTGATTCATCACAAGTATCTGAATGGTAAACAAAATATTAATTATATAGTGAAACCATTTTGGATATATTTCATTCGGCACGAAATCTTACACTAAAACTGAGGCAGAATTGCATGACACATCACATAAATTCAAGCTATTAGTGACATCACTAGATCTAATTAATACTCAGAGAAAGGGACTAAAAACAAAATCTCAGATTTGAGAGAAGCAATTTGACGGTCAAATTGCCAAGTAGAAGATGTAATAAAAATGATCAAACTCCATATTCCATATTTGGCTCCATCTCAATGAACAAGACACTAACATATCCCCCTGTTTTCCTATTCTGTAGGACAGTGATTGCAAGTAGAAATAAATAAAGGCACCAAGGAACCCACCCAAACAACGATCCACGTATAGTTATCCTCGTGCACAAACCCAGCAGCAGACGTGTCAAATTGCCCCAAAACACATCAAAGTCGACACTGTGCCAACTCTATCAACAACACATGAAGGATCCACCAACATCTTTGTAAAAATAACTTGATGCTATACAGTAACTCCATTTTGAACCAGATGTCCCAGTCAATGAGTAAAAGTGTAAGTAGCTTGATGGAGACAACAAACTTCAGGCTAACTACACTTGTCACAAGCAATCCAAGATAGAAGAGCTACTAGTTTTGCATATGTCCTCTTGCCCATGGCACTCCGGGCTGGCTCCTTCCATTTCTTCTTGACCCGTTATTATTCTGTCGAGAAAAGACCCTCATTCTTTGTTCTTTCATGTTAGCAAATAGTGAATCCAAGGTTTGAGGCTTCTGTTTGGGGCCTAGAGCGGCTTGCTGCACTGGCTTTTGTAGTGGTTTCTGCGAATAAATACTAACAATCAACTAATCCACATGGCTACAAAATATCAATAACTCAGAGGCCCTAGTGGTTTTCTCACTGTGTCACATGCTGTAGATAAGGGAGCGTACAGTTGAATACATACACTTGAGCTAAAACAATAGCCAACATCATTAACACCTTTAATATAGCTTGTAATTCAAATTAACAAGCATGCAATACTTAGCATCTTAAGAGCAGAACTTAATGCATCTCAAACTTATCAGAAATCTGTCAATCTCTGCCTTGTACGGAAATCACGGAATAAGTTCAGAAGAAGAACAAGTAGTTATAACGACTGAAAATGGAAGCATAGACATCCAGCTATGCTTAATGTTAAATGAAGGCCATACCTTCACATTGAAGCCAGCTCCAGTTGCAGCATTCTTCTGGAAAGTCGAGGCCCCTGCCCTGCAAAAACATAATATAGCAAAATTTAAATAAATACATAAACTGCAGGTGAAAACAACACTGACCGGGAAAACAAGGCATCAAGAGTCAGAATTATCCCTCAGCTTAAGTGATCAATCAACCACGATCGAGAAGTAACATGACAAACTTGTGGATCTCTTTTTATTTTATTCAACACTTCATAACCAACTAGGATAATATAAGATACACCAGACAACATCTGTAGCTCGTTATCTTCATCGTTCCCTTTTTATTTTATTTGACACTCAGTAACCAACAACAAAAAAGATAAGATAAGATAAGATACATCCGGACATATCTGAAGCTCATTATCTTCTTATATACAAGAAAATTTTCAGTACTGGCCAATACTGTGGAAAAAACCCTTCTTCAGTGAGCAGGAAAAAAAGTCTCCCTGGCTCACTGAAACAACATTAATCTTGGCGGAAACAGTAGATCAAACCCCAGACACACCAAAAGCTTAATAATGGGTTTCTGACAGTCAATTATTTATTTAGAAATCAAGGAAGCTGCAAGTATCCCTTTAGCTGGCAAAAGACGACACACAAAACAAGCTGGTTTGCATTACTAGCCCCATAATTCATCCAACCAACAATGCTGCCTAAAAGGCCTCTAAAGCGTAGGTTGAAGTCTTCTAAACAACCCTTTGTTAAACAAAGAAAGTAATAGACCCCACCAAAATCGCTCCTGGAACCATCAGAATATGGACTAGAGGCTGAAACTGTGCAGCAGATGAGAAAATTTTCAGATAAATAACATCGTGGAATCCTGTAGAACACAAGAAGTACCCAGACCATGAGAAAGAGCATATCCACTTTTATCCCCCAAATATATACAGGCCTGTCCACATATCCATCAGAGGCTATCAAATGCTGGGGAAATCATCTAAGGGGTTAGACCTTCAGATGATTTTTTGTGTCTTGAATGCCACAACTGCAACAGAAAGATCCTCCAATAACACTTCCATACACCCCCGAATAAACCTAGTCGACAACAGCATGAATATACATTTGAAGGAGACATTTCATGTTGGGCCAATTTATGATATTAGTACACCATATCAAACAGCATATGGGGGACTCAACACTCCATTTACTCTTAACTTCCATGCACAAATTCATATGCTTCACTTATGTCCCAGCCAAGCTTCTTTTCTTTGGCAGCAAATAGCCAACAAACTTAATTTAATCATCCCACACGTGATGCATCCGAACGCAAACTTCCATGAGGATAACTAAATAGGCTGAAAAGCCATGATCCATCATCCAACTAAATGAAAGACAGTGAGCACATGCTTTGGGAAATAGACAAGTGGGTAACATGGCAAAGTCAACCACAAGAAGAACCACCAATTACCTGCATCATAGCAGAAAAGAAAAGGTATTAACCCCATTACCATGTGTTACAAAAAATTTACGCAGTCCATAATGTAGAGGCATATTTGCCCAGGAACAATAACTGGACTACCTTGATTTATTAACATTGAGTGGCCTACTCCGATTAAAAGCTCTCTTGTGAATAGGAGCAACAAAAGCCTTTTTAGCAGCTTCAGTTGCCAAAGGGAACTGATTTCCCTGAAAGTTTGACCTCCTCTGAGCAAGGGCTCCCTGTCAGAAGAGAACAAAAACTGATCATACCAGGCATATTACTGTGTATTTTAACGAACTCAAGCCCACAGCAGTCCTTCTTCGCCAGACTCCACACAAAAAAATCATGCAGAATAGTTGGAGAGGGGGTGGAGTTCACAATCTTAACATTTACAGATAATATGATATCTATAACACAGACATAGATGCATATCCATAACACCACAAGCAGATTTTGATAGTTATTTGGCATACCTGTCTGAGGGAAGTTCTTGTGTCCAAAAACCTTTTGACTTTCAAACCTTTATCTTGGGAAGCATTGTTGAAAGATTTCTGACCCTTATTCTGTAGGTATTGGAACCATTTTTTTCACAGAAGATAATAAGAAAGTATATCTCGAACAGAAGAGTCAAAGGATGGGTCTTACAGAAACTCTTTGTTTGTTAGGCTTCATAACTCGAGTCTTCGACATTTTGATGATGTCATCTGATATTAAATGGAACAAAATCTCAAAGGAATGCAACAGAGAAACTGTAAACAACAAGAATATCACATTGCCAAAATGCATACCTAATGACATATCCATTTTCTTCTCTGTAAGAGCGATTGCCTCACTAGTTAGGGGATTAGCAGCCATCTGCATATGGTAAAAAGGGCCATTAGTATCAAAGCACGGCAGATATTCCCAAGCTAACAAATATAGGGATACAAACGAACAATGTCTAACGAGGAATCAGATTATACAATTTCTTCAGGTTACATATCCTTCAATTTCCAACCCCCTCCACCCACTCCCAAATGAAAAAAATGAAAAAATCAGTCTGTTATAGATGCTTTATGCGGACATCCATAATATCAAGATAGTCTACATGGGCTTAGCTCAGTTGGTCATAAACTAACAGATTGGATGTTTCAAAGACCTAACTCCACATCTTAAATCGATATCGCAATCCAAAATTCAACAAGCTCATCTTTGAAGGAAACTAACTAAAATCACGTAATCCCAGATATCATCATGGAAAAATAGCAGAAGGTATACAGCACAACCAAATACAAACCTAATACGGTTAATTCCAACGCGGATTGTCTAGTGTGAGCAAAAATGCGTTACCTGATAATCAAATAAGCTTGTGAATTGTGGAGAAAAATCTGAATTAGGTTATGAGCAGAAGGAAGAACGACGACGAAGTAATCTATCGTCACAGCTGACAACGTAATGAAAAGGGAAAAAGAGGCGGCGTATGAGAAAACGAAGGAAAGGCGGAAATAATAGAATGATCGGCGGACTTGTATTTTCAAATTAACTTCCAATCACGCCTTTTATTTCAAATTTCAAGTCCGGCAAGTATAATAGCATGTTGCCATAATATTAGCAGATAAACAATACTTTCTTAAAATTTGAGAACTTGATGTAGCGTGATAAATCTCGAGGAATAAAGAAGTTATATTTTGCAAATTATTTTATCAAAGCACACCATGTTTTTCTTTTAGCTATATTTTATAATCGATCGAAATTCCTATCATGATCGGTCGAATAAATTTAATGCAGTTTAATAATGATGAAAATAATTCTAAAAAAATGTTCAATCTAACAGAATTTGATGGATTAGTCTGTATTATAAGTTATCAAAAACAATGTTTATAATAATTGGCAACATCCAATTATACTTAATTTGAAATTACAAGTCTCTATCTCTTCTTCAGGTGGGTTCAAGAGTGGTCGCGAGTTGACCCCACCAAACGCCCTATGGGTTTGAGTCATCACCTGGTTTCAAGTGTGGTTTACTGTCTGTGTGGTTTTTATTCTGCAGGGCCAGTGGGGTTCAGTCTTGTACTTAAGTATTGCCATTTTCATGATAAAAAAAAAAAAAAAAAAAAAAGAAAGAAAGCAATATTTGTACTCTAGGCTTGACAGTCATTATAAGTCTCCATTCCATTCCTTCGCTTTATATAATTTATTCGGAGGAATCATTCCTATTATATTGATTAGGCATAGTCATTTGTTCCTCAACTCATAGTAATATTATTCCATCCATCCCTTCATTCCATTCATCTCTCATTCACCTTCTAAAATTTTGAACCGAGCCATGCTTGAATCTGCTTGAATGCCAAAAATGCCGAACTCGATAATGCGTTGTCTGGCTTGGCTTTGTCTTAAGCCAAACATTCCACGCAACTCTTCTCACAAATTTCATCAAAATGTGTAATCTAAAGAAAGAGACAAGACAATTCTTCATATATAAAGATGGTTAACCAAAGGTGACACCGAATATATTTTACCACCGGAAAATCTAAATCGAACTTATTCAATACTTGTCTTCGTGACGAAAATCGAAGATGCAGAATTTCAATGAATACAAAGTTTCTTCTGATAAACTCAAGAAGTATCAATTAAGGGCCATCAATTGATCAATAAATTAATAGATACCAAAAATGCACTGTCCAAATGCAGAATACAAGATTGCTGTTATAAGAAGACTATTAATGCTGCATAATTTGATATTGGTAAATTCCCGCGAAGAGTGCTGTTCTTTCTCAGTAAGGGAAGTATGCATGTCACTTTGCTTCCGCCACTCTTTATTCAAGGCAGCCAATTATTCGAAACAAATACGAAAATTGTGAAATGATCAGTTGCTGCCGTATATCCATTTCTCCGCATTGCTTGTGTAGTTAACCAGCTCCTCAGGTTTAAACCACAATTTGATTTCATCCTTGGCGGTTTCTGGGCCATCACTACCATGGATAATGTTTCTGCATCCATATATCACCAAAGTAAGGTGTGTTACCATTTAAACTAAGCAGCAAAACCAACAGTTCATCAAATGCGTACCTTCCCACCACAACGGCCAAATCTGCTCTGATTGAACCGGGTTCTGATTTCTGAGGATCGGTGGCTCCTATGAGTTTACGGCCATATCTGATCACTCCTTCACCTTCCCAAACCTGGATGAACACAAAGCTAAATGTATGATATTTTTCTAAACATGTTTTGAGCAGATATAGGGGGCCAGAATTTTCGTACCATGGCAAGGACTGGTCCGGAGCTTAAGAAGTTGCATAACCCATTGAAGAAAGGCCTATCCTTGAGGTCATGATAATGCTTTGAAGCAAAGTCCTTTGAAGGAACTATAATCTTGATTCCTACAAGTTTGAAACCTTTTCGTTCGAACCGGGAAACAATTTCGGAAATCTAGCTCCAAAAAGGAAGTTAATCAGAATGAATGCAACTATGCAGCACATAAGGCTCACAAAATTTATGGTAATTAACTGTAGATCACTTAGCCATATAACATGCAAACAGCCTAATCATTATCAAGCTTTCGAATTGAATAGGCACTTAAGGAATGAGGAGGAGGAATAAGAAAGTAGAATACCAGCCCTCGCTGCACCCCGTCTGGCTTTATGGCTATAAACGTTCTCTCCATCTTCGAAGGAAGTAAAGACAATGCAGCATCAGTGAGAAGGGCATAAATGAACAGAATTTAGACACAAACGATTTATTGATGAAAACAAGTACCTGAGCAGCATGTGCTTCCTGCTCCTGAAGCAGGAAAGCTGTCGTAGAAAGAAAGCAAAACAAAAACAGGTCAGAATTTTATGTGTAAGAAGATCCAATCTAATGCCTTCATCTTATCAAGTTTATTCATTGTGAAAAGAAGGGGGGATTTCAACTACACCAGCTCGGGTGGTGATCTACTTTTCAATTAACCAAGTATCTATAACTTGCAAAAATGATAAAAATATGTAAAAAAAAAATCACAAATAAGAGAACCAGTTTCAAAACGTTCACGGGGTAAGAACGTTAGATAGACCTGCTGAGGCAAGGGCTCCGACTCCAGATATCCAACCCCTATATGCATTTCCGGACTCAGATAAACTGTATGAAGCTAAAGCTGACACTCTTCCTCTGTATGAAACTGCAGCTGCTGCTCGTCCACCTGAAAAACAATATTTTCTTAGCTTCAATTATGGGTAAGTGCTACTTACTTTAGCATACTTCAGTATTTGACGGATTGATCTGTATACTTAAATAGTAGTTCAGATTTCATATTACCAGTTAAATATTCTCAACTCAAGAATGTTGACATCTCATTCCATTAATATATTTCTTCATCAGCAGATAGAAGTCATTTTGGTAGTTTGGTTACATAAAATGTTCCCTGTTTCCAAATTATGGGCCAACCAATATTTTTTGATTGAGTTTCTGGATCAATGATACATTTCACCAGATTGTGGATTTAAAATGTGAAAATCGGAGGTTGTTAGTTTGGGAGGATAAGAGCCATTTTTATTAACAATGAAATCATTGTTTTCTTGCCTATTTACCAATTAAAGTATTCAAAAGCTAGAATCGCATTGCCCAAGTTCCTAATTTTAAGAAATAGGAGTGTTGCAATGCCAAATATCTATTGTACCAGAAAATCATATTTAACTTAGATATGCCAATATTTTATACTTTCATATGCACTGGAAACAGCATGGTGTTTAATCAATGTATAACTCTACATATATCTTAGATAACCATTGTTTCATCACTGTAAGTGTCCACAAACCAGGAAAAACAAAGAAAAATCATAATTAGCATATGTGGGAGGGTAAGATATATATAGTTACCCTGCAACTTTTTTATTTTATTTAAAAAAAAAAAACTGTGCATGGTGTTATTAATTGCTTTTCTGGGTAATCATCTACCAGATATGATGCATGCATGCAATTATGAAAGATTAGTACACAGAGTATGGAAAATATTTGACATATATCAGATGTTTCCAACGTTATACATTTCCCATCTTTATGGATCCATCTTCTCAACCCACACAGCCACAAGACTCACAATACACAACACCTCAAACACAGGAAGTAAATTCACCTAATCGCTCTCTTTCCCAAATCTCATGCGGAAGAATATTGATCATGAATTCCAGACAAAAACCCTCATTAGTGATAAACAACCTCCATTACATTATGTAAAGGGATTCAAAACTAAAATCAAAATTAAGAGACTAGACCGGCTTACAAAAACACCATCAAAATCAGAACCTCAATAAGGTAACACATAAACTAGAGCTGAGAGGCTTAAATTTGACCAAAAAAAACAAAATATGAAGTGCAAATGACCTGAAAACGAACGAGCGGTACGCTTCGAAGCAGCAGATAGGAGCGACCTAGCAGATCTGGAAATCTGAGACCTCATTTTAAGAGAAGACGTGATAAAAAAAAACAAATGTAACAGGAATTTAGAAGCAGATGCAGTGAGCGAGTGAAAGAAGTGAGTTTTTATGAAGAGACGTATCCTTACAAGGACGTGTTTGGCGCAAAGTTTGAAACTAAGTAATTTGAACGGAAGTCGCTAAAAAGGGGCATCTAGAGTTGACAGATTTGCATCAAATTATTACGAAAAAGAAACAAAGAAAATGTCCTATTTTATACTTATACTAAGTTGATGATTCCGATTTAAGAAAATATGAAATCGGGATATGATTAAGAGGGTGTTTGGCTAAGCTTATTTTAAAGAGCTTATAAGCTCTAAGAGCTTATAAGATGTTTCAAGAGCTTATAAGACATAATGTTTCAAGAGCTTATAAGTTGTCAAAATATTTGGATAATTTAGCTTATAAGCTAGAGAAAGAATCGCGAGTTAGAGAGATAAAATCATAGTTAGAGCGAGAAAATTGACGAGAGGTGAAGTCGATAATATATATGTAGATTATAACGAATCATAGTAAGGTTATTTTGGTAAATTCATTGTTAATTGCAAGCTTATGAAAAAATAAGTTGGGGTTGAGCTACTTATTTTAAGGGAGCTTATGTTGTTGGAGCTTATTTTAACAAATTATGTTCGTTTAAGAGCTTATTTTCTCAAACACTTGCATGAGCTTATTAGCTCCTAAACAACTTATAATTTGTTTGAAGAGCTTATGTTTAGCCAAACACCCTCTAAATTTAACATTTCAAAGTATAAATAATTGATATGCAACCAACACAAACTTTTTATTCCATATATATTTATTTAATACATTATATTTGACGAGTTCACAAACTTGTCATTAATTATGTGTGGTCTTTACGACGTCGATACTCAAGTAATTTGTTATTTCTTTTTAGGTGTGATTTGTTCTTAATCTTAGGGTAGTTTAAACCCTACATATTATTGGTGTTATTTCTATTTTTCGTTGTATAATCATTGCAAAATATTATTATTTGAGCCTCTTTCTTTTGTGATCTTGGTGAAACATAAATGCGATTCTCATTAGTAATTATTTTGTTAGTGAAAACTAGTATGTTACTACGTTTTAAGAATGATGTGATTCAATTTTAACAAGAGTTTGTTGAACTATAAGCAAATTAGTTTAATCAAACTAAATCGACCGACCATTAGTTTTTTTAAGGGGATTAGTTCACTTATTATTGGTTTCATTATTTTCCAAATTGCGGATTTAATTATAGGGAAATCTGATTTTAACCCTTTCCCGGGGATTTATTTTGGATGTTTAATTCATCATACATTGATTATATACCTAGTATGCACCTATATAATTAATTGCAACACGTTGGTGTTTTCTCGTGTTTACCTGCGAATTTGCCAGGCATGGATTAGATCAAGACTCGTGCTTTGATCTTCTGGACTGTGTCCCGTTTTCCTAAACTCCAATGCCGAGTGAGGACAATCTATGGAGAGTGCTATAGAAATTCGCCTTCTTCCTTACCCTAGAGTTTTCGAAAATCTCACTATATTGGAATAGTAATTCTCGAAAATTTCACTCTTGGATTCGGGTTTGATTTTCTCTCACCTTATATTTATAATGCAATCATAAATCCTATCAAGATAGAATTTATGCATATCTAATAAATATAATAATATCACTTAAGATAGAGAGGATCAAGACAGAGTCCCAGAGGGACTCTAAAGGGAGGGGGACGAAATTCACTAAGCTCCAGGCCTGGATGGGCCAGCCCATGGATCAAATGCAAGGAATAAAGATGAGCCTCAAATAAATTAATTATCTTATGTTCAGCCCAGAACATAAATTAATTCATAAACATTTATTCATGCCACTAGAGAATAAATGCTGACTTACCCCTTTATTACCGAAGTTAAGTCGGGCTTGCACTTAGACTTCACGAATCCTCGTATTTAAGATATCGTAGGTCCATTAATTATTTACAGCGTTCTGACTGCTTAAAATAATTAATATATTTGATTCATTAAGTAGTACAACTCAACCTTATTATTGTACTTGGGATAATTCAACCTGCAGGGTTTAGTACAATAAACATTTTGAGCTCCTTAAGGGGACGTCATCATCCTAAACGGATACGGTAACTCGACACAGGTAACTAGCATGACATACAAGCACTGCGACCACCCAAGATGCAGAGAATCTTGGGTTATCTCATGTAACCCTCGCCCATAACAAGTCAAAATGATGGTCAGCAACTCATACTCACCTAATACCTTATCGAGGTTTAGATCAACGTAAAGTCACTGAGATCTAGGTTCTTCACGACGGTCAGATAGAAGAACTCATCTCATTGTGATCCATCAATACGTCAGGGACGTACCAACATAGACAAGCAACCAAGTCAAGTTCTTCTTATCTATACCGCATACCTATTCCGACAACTCGTCCTCAAGTTGTCTCGGTGTGATTCTTTTATATTTCATTAAGCTTGACCAATCATACGGACTTACGTGATCTACAACACACTCGTATGATCTAACTTATATATGAGATAAATGGACATACATATGCAATCAGTAAACAATTCGGATAGGAGATTGTAATAGTGGTAACAGAAACATTGTATATAAGCTCAACCAAAGCGCTTCCAAGATACAAACCAACAATCTCCCACTTATACTAAAGCAAAACTTTTAGTATACAATGTGTCTCTACTAGCTATTACAAACAACACCATCACTCGCTTCTCTCACTTATACAAAAGTTTTCTTTCTAAGTGGGTGCCATCTTGCATAATCCAAGTCCTCGAATATGCTATTCGTAGATTTTTGGAAGGCTCTTCGTGAATGGGTCAGCTAGGTTATCCGCAGTACCAATCTTTTCAATCAACACGTCTCCTCGTCTAACGATTTCTCGTATGACATGGTACTTTCTCTCTATGTGTTTGGTTGCCTTGTGGGTCCGTGGTTCCTTCGAGTTTGCCACTCGCACCGAGTTATCACGATGAAACTATGATACTCTTGGGCAAACCGGTACCACATCTAGATCCATGAGGTAGTTCTTGAACCATCTGACCTCTTTAGCGACCTCAAGCGGCTACATATTCGGCTTCCATGGTAGAGTCCGCAATGCATCGCTGCTTTGCACTCCGTCAGGATACGGCTACTCCTCCCAAGGTAAACACATAGCCTGAGGTAGACTTTTTCTCATCACGGTCAGCTTGGAAATCCGAGTCTGAATAACCCAAAGGCATTAGACTATCTGCATGGTAAACTAGCCTATAATCTCGAGTCCTTTTCAGGTACTTGAGTATATGCTTTACCGCAATAAAATGAGCTTGTCCAGGGTTAGACTGATATCTTGCTACTATGCCTACCGCATAGCAGATATCGGGTCTCGTACATAACATTGCATACATGAGACTTCTTACGCGAAAGCGTAAGGAACTTGTCTCATTTCTCTATCTCCTTTACATCATAGGTGATCGCTCCTTAGATAAAGGAACACCATGCACGAAGGTAGCAATCTTTTCTTGGCGGTCCGCATACTAAAGCGAGTAATCACGGTATCAATGTAAGGCGCCCGAGATAAGCTCAACATTTTCTCTTGCGATCTCGGTAAACCTTGATTCCAAGAATGTACGCTGCATCTCCTAAGTCTTTCATTTGAAACTGATCGGATAACCAACTCTTTACGTATGATAACAACTTCACATTGTTGCCAAGTAGAAGGATGTCATCTACGTAAGGTACAAGAAATACCACATGACCGTTGACATCTAAACGATACACACAACTTTCGCTAGGCAACTGGGTAAATCCATAGGATTTTACCACTTCGTCAAAGCGTAAGTTCCAGGATCGTGAAGCTTGCTTAAGTCCATAAATGGACTTCTTAAGCTTCCATACTAGATGTTCTTCACCTTTCACTACATAACCTTCGGGTTGCTGCATATAGATGTCTCTACCTTCCTCAAGGTAACCGTTTAGAAAAGCGGTTTTCACATCAATTTGCCAAACCTCAAGGTTTAAGTGGGCTACTATGGCGGAAGAATTCTGATGGACTTGAGCATTGCTACGGCGAAAAGGTCTCATCGAAATCGATGCCCTCAATATGAGTGTACCCTTTCGCCACAAGCACGGCTTTAAAAGCGAAACCTCTCCATCTGAATCTCTTTCTCTTGTATACCCACTTACTACATATGGCTTCCTTGCCATCCGCGATGATGTCTTTTCGTATACATCCATAGTCATTATGGACTCAATTTCTAAGTCCACGGTGTGCCATGATCTTGCATCGGTGTCTTGTATCGCCTCACTTTGTATGTCCATGGGTCGATTATTGCCGCTTCGTTTCACGGGACTAAATGCGAAGATTTACCCACGAACATAAATCGCTCGGATTGACGAACAACCCTCCCACTACGACGAGGTGCTACTGGCACAATGGCAACGGTGGGTGCAGTAACTTGTGGTTCTCTATCTTGCACAACTTGCTGGATAGGAGCCACTTGTACTGCCGGTATCTCCAGTGGAACTCGACACACTTCAATTTCTTGAAGTATCTGGTGTCGATCCCTCACACTAGACACGACATCTCGTACCTTTGACTTAATCGATGGCGGAATACGATCATCTTCTAATTCTTGAAGAATGATTTCAACTTTGGATTTATGGTTTTTCATATAATCCTCTTCTAAGAATCGGGCATTAGTGCTAATAATGACCTTCTGATCCTTAGGACTATAGAAATAACCACCATTCGTTCCTCTAGGATAGCCAATAAACAACCTTGCTTCAGATCTAGACTCCAACTTGTCAGCCTTCTTGTTCAGCACATGTGCTGGACTACCCCATATCCTTATGTGGTTTAAACTAGGCTTGCCCAAACCACAACTCGAACGGGGTCTTTTCGACTGACTTGGATGGTACTAGATTTAGCAAGTATGTCATTGTTCTAAGGCATACCCCGAACGAAATAGGCAATGTTGCATAACTCATCATTGATCTAACCATTTCTAAGAGAGTCATATTTCTTCGCCTCGACACACCATTTTATTGTGGTGTGCCGGTGTAGTGAGTGGGAGGTAATCTCACTTGCACCAAATAGTACATAAACTTGTTATTGAGGTATTCGCCACCGCGATCGGACCATGATGACTTGATACTTTTACCAAGTTTCGTCTCCACTTCCATCTTAAATTCTTTGAATTTCTCAAAGCATTCGGACTTGCGGTGAAGCGGTATATGTATCGTATATTGAGTAATCGTCAATGAAAGTGACAAAATACTGTACCTCCACGAGCTTGTGTGGACATAGGTCCACACAGTCGAATGGACTAGCTCCAACACTTTGGCTCTATAACCCTTCGCTTTGAAGGTCAGTCGACATATTTCCTTCTATACAGATTCGCAGTGGGAGCAGATGGCTGTGAGATCACTCAACGCCCATTCTTAGCCGTCTTTGGATCCTATTTAGATTGATGTGACCTAATCTAAGATGTCGAGAAATATGGTGTCATCTTGCTAAGAAAACTTTCTTCTTAAGGTTTGAAGTAGATGCAACAAAAATTAAAGGTATTATGTTTGGCAGAAATAGTATAAAGCGAATTATATAAAGTGCCACCACAGATAACTTCGTCATTTCTTATGATAGAAACACCACTATAAAAAACAACTGAATATCCATGAATAAATAGTTTCGAAACTGAAATAAGGTTTCGCCGAAACTCCGGTACATATAAAACGTCTTTTAATACTAAAATTGTCCTATCAAAACATAAAGTAACATGGAGATCGTTATCTCGCCATTATGCAGCTCCCTTGTCCGCAGGAATCCCTGCAAGGTGTAACAAACATGACCAGTCGCACCCATATCTACTACCCATGAATGAGTAGAATAAGTCGCTAAACATGTTTACATTACTAAAGCAAATGGCGTACCTTAAGCCTTGAGCATAGGGCACTTGGCCTTCCAATGCTCAGTCTTGCAGCACTTGAAGCACTTGTCCCTCTCCTTTGGCATTTTCAAGCCTCCGGTGGCAGCCATGTTCCTGCTCCCACTGGTTCCTTTGCCTCTACCACCTTTGGTGCCCCTTTTCTTCTTCCATTTTTCAACGAAAAATTTAGGCCCCTATATGTGCTAGCAAGGGCATGTGTTCCTTTGCCCATGACTCCTTCCGCGACTACGAGATCATTAAGTAACTGACTATGTGTATACTCGGTCTTGCTCATGATCGCGTTCACGTGAAAGTTCTCAAAAGACTTTGACAGTGTGTTGATTATGATATCGACCTTGGCTTCGCCGTCAATACCTCCTCCCAACTGATCAAGACTATCTATGAGATGAGTCATGTGAGAGACATGTTCATGGACCGAACTTCCTTCTTCCATCCTACACGTCAAGATTTTTCTCATTGTGTGGAAGCGGACTGTCCTATCCGACTGCCCAAACTTACTCTCGAGATTTGACCATATTTCAGTCGCGTCTACCATCGATTGATGCTGCAGCTGCAAGCCTTTGGACATTGTAGTCATCATATAGCATTTGGCCATATTGTTTGACTTATGCTAAAGTCTGCCTGACTCTCGCTGCTCATTAGTCGATGCGTCAGTAAGGGCATCGGGTTTGGGAGTAGTGAGAACAAACATGTGTTCTTTAGCGATAAGAACATTTTCAATTTTTTGTTTCCACTCGATAAAATTTGGACCAGATAGAGGATTTTGTGCGAGAATATTGATAATCGGTGTAAGAGACATATCTGAAAAGTAATGTAAACACATAAGCATATGATCGCACATAATTCGTAACAATAATATTGTAACCTTTTGATAAAACAATATTAATTGAAACCTCCAATCGCCAAAGAAATTCCACATGCAAGCCACGCGTGTGGGCGTTTACATGAACCCCTCGACCGGACTAAAATATATCTTTTAGTCGTTTAATTTCAATCCATATCAACTTATCCTTATGACAAATGAAATTAATGATTGGACCTTACTAGACCACATCACTATCACAAGAAGAGACTTCGCGGGAAGTTGTACTTGAACTGATGTCTAAGCAATGACCACAATTTTAACAACAGAAAATGAATTCTTAGAATTGGCATACTCACTAGGACCATACCGCTTCCAATCCAAATTCCTTTGTTATCTCATTTTAAATCTATCTCTAGAGAACTTATGAAAATCACATATGTAAGCCACGCGTGTGGGCGTTTACACATGAAACTCCCACTCTCAATAGATTAAAATGTTTTATTTAGAAATCTCATCTAACAAACTTATGACAAACGGTGCAAGCAAGCCACGCGTGTGGGCGTTTACTCACGGTGCGTATCACTTTGTTTAGAGATCAAAAGTGGAGGTCTTGACATTTTAATTTAAAAATTAATATGTCGGGTTTCTTCTTAGTCTTTTGTTTCAAAAGGTTTGTCCATGCGAATCACGTAATCCTAGCATGCTTTTCTATAGAACTCAACATGTAAAACATGCTCGAGAATTCTAAAATATGCTTTGAAAAACGAGATAAACCTAGCATGCTTACTATGCGCATCCAATCACAAAAACATCTAATATGTTTATCTACGTAACTAAACATACATAGCATGATTCTGCATAATTTAAACATCCACGATATGCTTTGAACGATAAAAATAAAATAAAATCGTTCATCGCGCCCACTCGTGGATCCGTACTTCCTCGCCTAATTTATTACATAAATTTACAAAGTCAGATCTTCATTAAAAAATCTCGGCGACCTCATGCGGCGGGCACGGTCGGATCGTCAAAAGCGGATTTGGGCGGAAAATTGAAAGCAATTTGGATCATTGGATCAGGCCGAATCGGGTCAAAAATCTGAAACCGGGTCGAAAAATCGGGTATGGGCCGAAATTGGGCCGGGTAAGCCCAGGATGGGCTGGGCCGTGCGTTAGGGCATAGCCCATGCGCACGCTTAGCACCATCCGCTGCCATCCCTTACGTCGTCGCCCAGCCTGCTGAGCCTGGCCGAGAAGTAACCACCGAGAGCGCCGAGCATCGCCGAGAAAACCGCACGCCCAGCCTACCGAGGAACGCCGAGCAGCGTCGCGTATCCTGGCCGAGAGGCCATGTGCGCTGTGCTGCCCGTCCCTACCGAGACTCGCCTCGCCACGCCGGGGCTGCTGCCGAGTCTCCTGCGCACAGGTGTCGGTATCTGCCGAGAAAACCTGCACACGACTCGCGCGCTGTCGCCCAGCGTTCTGCCGAGGTCTGTCGAGCCCGTGCGATCCTCCGAGGCATGCCGAGCCCACACGATGAGACCCGCCGAGCGTGCACGCTCAGCGTCGAGGCATGCCGAGGCATTCGCACGAAAACCGTGCGCCCCGTACGCCCGATGTCACCGAGAGCCGCACGCCGAGACTCATTGAGCGCTGCCGAGGCTTCCGCACGAGAAGCTCGTGCGTCTCGTTGCGTTGTCCGTAGTCCTACCGAGGGCGACCTGCTGTTGTGGTAAATGTATATGCAATACAATTCTACGCAAGTGCACGTAATCAACAAGTAATATACAGAAATATTCCGAGATCGAATCCATATGGAACGCACTTTTTAAACCACGTCGAAGACAATTTGTTTGTGATTATGAGAGAGAAACAATTAAAGAGAAATATTAGACCGAGACGAGGTGGTCTTCCAGACAAATTATGATTAAACAACCGATATTAAGAGGGAAAATAGACTTGACCACTTGATTCCACCCATGCTCTGTACTCGCCACGCTTCAACATTATCTTTGCCTCGTTATTATGACATGAAATCTTCCAACTCTTAGTATTTTTCCGAAGTGCTTTAAGACCGAAGTGCTTTAAGAGTATCGATACCATTCCATTCATTTATGTCATGCAAGGCAAACACATATTCATATGCTATTCACACACATAATGCTTAAATCATGTTCTTGCGTCACTTTCTTGTTTTTCACTCTATGAGAACTTCCCAGAAATCATAGAGCTAAAATCTCACCCATGGTGATAAATCACAAGCAAGATAAATAATCTCCAAGAAAACGATAATAACTTAACAAGATAAGTAGAAAGCGGAGCTCGTCACACGAGCATGGGTTTCATCAAAGATCAAGTCCTACAAATTTAGCTCATAGCGGTAGTCAGCAATGTAATTCAAATACACAAATGCCATAGCAAAGTCAAAAGAGTTCGAGATTCAAAGTTAACACTGTCGCGGAATCACGTGCTCCTCCTCGATCGTCGCCTCTTCCGATAGCTTCTTCTCCAGGTGTTGCCCTCCGATTCCTTCTTTCGTGATCTTGAACAATGAATAATTCTCCGATTGTCGCCCTCTTTTAATAACCAACTCGACACTTTTAGGTGTATGAGACTCAGCACCGCAAACCCTTCATCCTCGATCCTTTCTTTTTCGTTGGCTCTGTTAAAACGTGCATCCTTTATGCTATCGTGGCCAGCCGACACGTGGCTGTGGTCCTGCGGATCTCTTCTTTATTTCTTTCATAAGCACGGCTTCGTCAGCTAATACGAGCTCCTCTACTCAGTTTGCACAGGCACGAGCTCGTCCCTCCTGATGAAGATCTCGCATCCGATCTCAACCCCTTACAAACTCGACCTCACTTAAAGGTCCGTCCTCACGTCTGAGCTCGGCGTCATGACATCGTCTGCTTTTCTTTCCTTTCTTCCGAGCTTGAACTTTGAACGGGCCTGACTTCGTTCATGAATCTGATCTCAGATGCGGTCATCATTCTCGAGCTCGGCTTAGAGTCCGACCTCGCTTGTAAGTCCGGCCTCGCTTATAAGTTCGGCCTCGCTTATAAGTCCATCGCTTATAAGTTTTAGTATCGAGGTCGTCTTCATATTTGCGACTTTTCATTTGAGCTCGGCTTAGGTTGCGAGCTCGGCTCTGTTCTCTTTCTTTCCGGAGTTCGGTTCTGCTCATGAGCTCGGAAGTCTTGAGCTCGGTAGTCTTGAGCTCGGCTTCCAGACTTCGCTCCAGCCTCTTCGGTTTTCACTTTTCCTGAGCTTTGACTTAGTCTTTGTAGTTCGACTCTGCTCCCGCATTTTTCCAGCATTATCCGTTCAATCCTTCCTCGTTCATCGAAGTCAAGCTCGCTCACGAGTTCGGCCTTGCTTGCGCGTTCAACTTGGAGCTTGACTTTGACTCAGCGGACTTCAGCCTCTTCTTCACTGCCGTTCTTCCTGCTTCATGCCATAACTAATAACGCATAAATGCCATTAAAAACCCTTTAAATTCCTTGACTCAATCCTTCACACATACACCGCAAACATAACATAAATATATAACATAACAAAGAAAGTGAGAATGAACCCGATAAACTCAAGGATATTATCATCAAAAAGGTCATATAATAACTCTTTTAGAAGAGTTATCACACCCCCAAACTTAGCTCATTACTCGTCCTCGAGTGATGTTCTGTTACACAACAAAAACGCACCCACAAAAACAAGAAGCGATTTTTCAAAATGCTCCGACGATAGCCAAGATGATGACTTAATCAGCTAGGGATGTCGCTTTCAGGTCGTGGTTCTTTCAAAGAAAATGAATCGTTCAGTTCTTCTCGTTGCAAGTCTGGTCAATCACCTCGTATTGCAAGGATGTCGCCCTTCAGATATCAACAGGTATATAACACATTAGCCACTACATGAATCTTCCCATAACTTAGTTCTTCTTAATATGACCATGCTTTGATTATCAAGTGCAGATGTCTCCACAATCCAGCTCGTCAACCCCTCCACTAACATGAGTGTCATCAATACTGGATCAGTAGGTCTTTAACAGCTTATAATGTTAGGCTTGGGTGACGGTAGGATTGTTTGGGATAATGTAGCTCAAAACACCTGGGCACCTAAACTCATTCTTGGTTCCAACTTGCCTGACATTTCTCTTTTCTTTTTATAGAAACCCCGCATCTTCACCTTTTCCGTTTATCATCTTTTTTTATATATATTTTTATATATATTTATATATATATATATATATATATATATATATATATATTTTACCCTCAACTTCCTTACAACTTCACCCTCAACTTCCGAGGTTACTTTACCTCGCCCACCCCCAAACTTAGAACATAACATTGTCCCCAATGTTGAGACTTATACAAAAATGAGGTGTTATACACTTTTATCTTGACAAAGACATTAATCTGGGCACTATTATAGATACGAGAGAAATTGAACCACAATTAGGCATGCCCAAAGTGAAGGGTAAGGAATAATATATGTGGGTATACGGAGAATATTTAGTGGATGCAAGAAAGAAAAGGCTTGTCAGCTCAAAGGGGGATCTAGGGAAAATATCATATTAGGGAAGGCTAGAAAGGCACAATCGATCCAAAAGGGCCTCACGTCCCATCCATGTTGACACACTCATGTATATTGTCTCAGGGAGTCCCAACCCAATATAAAAGCAGTGCACTCATACAAAATCACAGGCAATTAAGATTCACGATGCGATGGTCAATCCTATAGTAGCTAATATGCTAATACCAAGATTAATAGAGGTACACCCCGCAAAATAACGGTAAAACCAGACAAGCGATAAGGAGTACCAAAGATCACAATATAAATAAAACAGATTGACATCATAAAGCTATCCATTGCCAACCAAGCATCATCCTTAGAAATCATCGAAAACAGAATCACATGCTTTTATTGAACAAACCAGAACAACATCTGTAATACCCCGTATTTCTGTAACAGAGATTAACCCATAATTAAGATCTCATTAAGAAGGGAATTGCATCCTTAAGAAAGAGTTGGTTAAGTTAGAAGTTTTTGCATTAAGCTTCGAGTTGAGACGATAGAATTTCGGCAGATTTGAGATAGAATCTGAGATAAGATCCTTAAATCTAGTCGAACATAAGAAGACCTAGATTTACATAGTCTTGATATGATAGATACATGCTCAACGAAATCTTGATTTCAGAAAATTGAGAATTTCAAAATTTACGTTTTTATGACGTCGGCGTTTGCCGATTAAGCTCGGATGAAGAGCAAAATATTTAAAATGGTTGTTAAGGTCAAAAATATGTTTAATAAGTATATTTTGATATTTATGAGTAAATATTGAGGTTAAAAGTAGAGATTCAAAAGAGGTTATTTTATCGGATAATTAGCGTCGATTTCTTGCGATAAAAACGTTATGTTTTATTCTACAATATTTATAATTATTTTCTACAACAAAAGTGATTATTTTATATTAAAGAAAATGAGAAAAGAAAAGGAAAGAAAAATGTTTCTAGAATATGGTGATTAATCACCTTAAATAAAGAAAATGAAAAATTAAATAATTTATTACATAATATAAAGTTTATACTTTAGACTTTTCAAACCATGTTCTTCTCCATTTCAGCCCCCAAACCCACGATACACACACTAAAACACACAGTAAATTTCGAAAAAATTGGGCCAAAAATAGGAAGATCCGGCCGTTGAATTTTCGATCGGTCTTCGAATAAAGGTATAATCTCGTACCGAGAACACATCTACGGTTTTAAATTTTTGAAAATATGCTCTTATGAACATATCAAGTTTTCGGTCACATGCTGAAAATTTGAAGGATGATGTTTTTTTTAATTATTTCCAGTTATTATGATAGATTCGACGTCTACGTATTGTTTAACGTTAAATTTGTAAAGCATATGTTTATTGTTTGTAAATTCATGTAATTTTCGAAAAAGGGCATGCCTTGATTTTGAATTTATGATGTTAATATGATTGAATTGTCTTCATATATGTGTTATTGGATTGATATAAACATGATTGGAACAAGAAAAACGTTTGAAATCGAAACTATATTAAAACTCCCAAATGGCCGAAAATCCTAAGGCATATGTTGTTGGATTTTTTATTTTATTTGATCATTTTGACTTCATATTTGAATTCTATGATATGAATAAAGCATAAAATAATTTATTCGGATTTTTCCGCCGACGTATTCAAAAACGGTGAAATTTTAGTTTGTCGGCGAAAATTGGTTTTCAAAGCCAAAGCTTTGATCTTTATGTTTTATTGATAAAATGATGATATTTAATGATAGTTGAGCATGTATATAGGTTCGTTGGGATTAGATGACGTCTCACGTGAATTTTCGACGGTAGACCTTAAGTGACATCTTAAGGGGATTTCCGGTTATTGGCTAAGATGAGATGATTGAAGCTTGTTGTTGAGTTTCCTATGCATATTGAGACATATGGTGATGAATTGAAGGAGTTTGGGCTATGTTTGGTTGATCTGGTGTTGATTTGGCAATGCGTTTATAAACGTTATGCTGCGAATTTTCGATAGAAATTGTTTGTTAATAAGATGCTAGAGGATGCAATGACCTAAGTTTTGATAACCATAGTGTCTTAGATTTGATATCGAGAAGATATGGTCGTGTCGACGATTAAGATGAGTAATGTTCCTGTTTGGCTCTTGATAGGCTTTATTGCCGTTCTATGAGGATAAAATATGAAAAAGAGAGAAATGGAATTGGGAATTGGTTCCTTAGCTCTAAGGAACATCCAGGTGGGTATAAGTATTTTATATAAAGTATGCTTATGCTTTTAAATGTTTTAAAAGATATGATATGATTATGCATAAAAGATGACATGAGATTATGATATGCATTGATTTGAAAAGTTGATTGGTGACGATGTTTTGAGCACGAGCATAAGCATAATGCACTACCTATCCACGGAAAGAAAGAAAAGAAAGAAAGAAAGAAAAGAAAGAATTTACCGGCGTCGGGAATGACCGTAGTTGAGAACCTTCGGGTCGACTCGGGTATGTGATATAAAGGTGTTTGAGAAGGAGGCTTACTTCTCAACACGCAGAAAGAATCCGTGGATATGGGAAGAGAGAAGAAAGTTGCATGCAAACATGATACATGCATATGCATATGATATTATGATGATATGAAAGCAGTAAGTATTTAATTATGAAAGTACATGTTATGGCAAGTCGAGTTTATAGCCCTAAGGGCAAAGTTTATCTTTATGTTTTGGCGTATACCCACCGAGTGCATTTTGTACTCACGCCGCATATATTTCTAAATATGCAGGTTGAGCTCGAGAGGATCTTTGGAATCGAATCTTTGCGAAAGAGCTTTCTAATTGATTTGATTCATGAATAAGTTGTTTATATGCTAATGTTATTCATTGATCTTTGTTATGTTTTATTGCCTGAGAGTTATGTCTTCACACATAATTCTCACCACGTTCGTTGTCGAGCTTTGACCTTACACCTTATATGTTACGATATGATAAAATGATCATGTCCAATGTTCGGTGAACAAGGATTCCTTGAATGTTTAGAATGGTTTTCGTTGGATTGAGATCATTTGGTTGAATCGTTATCATTCCTTGTTTTAAATTGTTGATAAATCCTTCTTGTTGACAAAACATTCTTGAAACCTACTTTATATTTTACCTTATTGAACCGTAAATGTTAGATTCATTCATAAAGAAAGTTGTTATCATCTTTTCTCTTGACATATGTTTGAACCCGTTGTCGTTAAATTTTCTTCCTAACCCCGAGTCACGGCCTAATTACACGATTAGGTAGTCGGGTCGTGACAACATCAACAAAACACCGACCAGAAATTTTAAAGCTAACCACAAACAAAACACAAAACAAACACCAAGGATTGAGTTAGAGAAAACGCCCCTGACCTACACCTCGGGAGAACCCGAAGGAGTAGGAGAAGAGTGGGTAGATGGAGCAACTGGTGTCTGGTCCTCGGTGGATGCAGCAGGAGCAGTCTTTGTCGTAAATTGAGCTCGGTCTAGCCTCGCCTCGCTCTCCTTCTCAACCTCGGCCTCAGAGTCATAATCTGATGGTAAAGGCCAAGCCTGGAATATCCGATGTGGAAATTCAGGGAAAGCTGGCAGGTCTACCGTGGATAACGATTTGAGACAGTCCTCCATTACACGATCTCGCTTGCGGCAATATACCCAATATCTTTTCAGGTCATCCTCAAATGCAGCAGATCGGAGCAAGAGTCCTTTGATATGTAAACAGAGGAACTTCTGTATATCTAGCATAGTAGGCTCGGACGAGGTCGGCATGGGCGGAGGTAGACCAACTTGCACGGCGCGCGAGGTTGGGTCTTCAGACGTATCATGACGATGCGTCAAGGTCTTGATATCTATGAAAGCTTTCTCAACGAGGCGATCCTCATCATCCCCGAAAGACACCCCGACCCTTATGCACAACTGAGTAATCAGAGAAGGGAAGAACAGTCGGCCCTTCTTCCTTTTTCGGCACTCGTCCACCTCGCGCCAGATTTGGGCGCCCACATTTACGGACCTCCCAGCGAAAATGCAGAGAAGTAACAACATCCGTTCTTCCGACACGGTAGTATCATGGGTGGTGGGCAAAATCCGGCTTTTAATAAAGTGAAGCCAGACATGAGCCTCCAATTTTAACGACGCAGCTTTAATAGAGCGACACCCCTGTGTGGAAAACGCCCATTTTGTGCCTTCGACAGCCGTCAATCTAAGTGCCTCTTCTAGATCATCAGCTGAAGGAGCCCTCTTCTTGGCGGAGAAAGCATCATCCACCTCATTCTCCAATTCATAAAAATCATTAATGGTTGTCGGAGATAAAACCACCAACTTACCCCTCACCACAACAGACAAACCTTCCTTATTCGGCAAAGGCGTGACATTTGCATAGAACTCCTTAACCAAGGGTGTAATGGGTGGAGGTGGAATTGCTGCAAACGTTGCCCATCCATTTAGTGAAATCAGCTTTACCATAAACACTGGGGTTTCCTTCGATTTCTGAAAACCCTTCTCTATCCATAGATGCCTAGGTTTCAAGCGCTTAAAACTCTCGAACCCACCATGAGCTCGAAATTTGGGGATGGCGTCGATTGAACGTCCTGCCTTTGCCACCCTCGCCTTCTTGCCTTGAATATCCTCAGGTTCATCTGCTTCCACTATTTTAGCCTTACCCTTGTCGCTTCGACTAATTTTTCTTTTGGAAGAAGAAGCCGCGAATACTTGTGGAGAACCCGTGAATCTTCGGTGACAACTCGTCGTCGATATGACGATGGGCGTGGTAGTCATTGCTTATACGTGCCACCGCTTCGACGACCATTGCTAAATCTCCGCATGATAATGTAATTTCACGATAGAGGAGATGAAGACAATTAAATTTCAGAGATCAAAAGTTTTGAGGAAACAGAAGGCGGACGTGAAAAGTGAGAGCAAAGGCGCAACAAAATTGGGGAAAATAGGAAAATTGACAGAATATAAAGGGGGAGAGAAAAAGGCACGGTCTTCCAAACCCAAATGTCAACCAAATTTCTACCGCTCTTTTTACCAAAATAGCACTCCTATTTCACTTTCTCTCTTTCTGCAAATTCATCACTGGGACAAAAACTAGCACAGTGCTCAGAATTTGCGCCCAAAGGTACGCATGTACCGCGCACAAATTCAAATTTCCACATATCATTTTAGAACAAACCCTGCATCTTCTTTAACAAAGCTAAGGCAATTTATTATCACACTCAAACAACGAGACAAAACGAGAAATAAAACAAATATTTACAAACAAAAATAACAGGGCTGCCAAGCGCCTGCATGCCATGGCAGCCCAAGATACCTCCGGTCAAGCGTCCTTCAGGGATGTCGAGGTCTTCTCACGAACGACCTCGCCACCCCAATAGTGCTTGACACGCTGTCCATTCACCATAAATTCACGACATGATGTTCCTTCTTGTAATGTGATAGCACCGTGGGGTGCTACCCGGAGAATTGTGAAGGGACCTGACCATCGTGACTTCAGCTTTCCAGGGAAAAGCCTCAGCCTTGAATTGAACAATAGCACTTGCTGACCCGCAAGAACTCACGGCGCAAGATATTGTTATCATGTCATCTCTTGGTTTTCTCCTTGTACAACTTGGCATTCTCATAAGCAAACCACATGAATTCATCCATTTCACTTAGTTGCAACAAGCGGGCCTCTCCAGCAGCCTTATGCTCAAAATTCAGTTTCTTTATTGCCCAATAGGCTCGATGTTCAAGCTCCAAAGGGAGATGACAAGCTTTCCCATAAACCATCCGATAAGGAGACATCCCTAAAGGTGTCTTGAAGTTGTTATGTAGCCCATACAAAGATCATCCAAGCGTATGGACCAATCCTTTCTACCGGGTTCACCACTTTCTCCAAGATACTTTTATCTCTATTTGAAAGCTCTGTTTGACCATTTATTTGAGGATGATATGCGAGTCACCTTGTGTCCGACATTGTACTTGGCTAGAACAAAGACCCACCACGCTGACAAAGTGTGTGCCTCATCACTAATAATCGCGAGGAGTACCGAATCATGAAGATGTTCTTTTGCAAGAACTTGATAACAACCTTCGCGTCATTGGTGGGGCTAGCCACGGCCTCTACCCATTTAGATACATAATCAACCGCCACCAGGATGTAGAGGTTGCCAAATGAGGGTGGGAACGAACCCATGAAATCGAGGCCCCACACGTCAAAGAGTTCAATTTCCAGAATGAAATTCATTGGCATCTCATTCCGGGAAGATATATTCCCCACCCTTTGACATCTGTCACATCTTTGCACGAACGCGTGGGCGTCTTTAAACAGGGTTGGCCAGAAATAACCTGACTGTAGTATCTTGTCCGCCGTTCTTTGTCCTGCAAAATGACCGCCATATGGAGTAGCATGACATCCTTCTAGAATTGATTCCATCTCTTCATGTGGTACGCATCGTCTCATCAAACCATCGGCACAGCGTTTATACAAGAATGGTTCATCCCAAAAGTAATGTCTGACCTCAGAGAGGAACCTTTTCCTCTATTGAAATGAGAGTTCGGGCTGCAGCACTCCACAGACCAGGAAGTTGACAAAGTCTGCATACCAAGGTGTACTACGGTGCCGCATGCTCATCAATTGTTCATCAGGGAAAGCGTCCTGAATTTGGGCATGAGTTTCATCGTCCGATGCTGTAGGCAATCGAGATAAATGGTCAGCTACTTGATTCTCAGTCCCCTTTCTGTCTCTAATCTCCAGATCAAATTCTTGTAGCAGCAAGATCCACCGGATTAACCGTGGCTTGGCATCTTTCTTGGCGACAAGATATCTTATGGCCGCGTGATCTTTGTAAACAATCACTTTCGAACCCACGAGGTAGGCTCTGAATTTTTCACATGTGAACACTACTGCTAGCAGCTCCTTCCCCGTAGTGGTGTAATTTATTTGAGCTTCCACCAACGTTTTGCTAGCGTAATAGATGGAGTGGAATATCTCCTCCTTTCGTTGACCCAAAGACGCCCCCACGGCGAAGTCACTAGCGTCGCTTTATAACCTCGAAGGTAATGACCGATTCGGTCCAATGATTCGGAGTCGTCACTAGAGCGCGTTTCAAAACGCCAAACGCCAGACATTCGGGGTGAGCTCGAATGGCTATTTTTCTCAGCAAGGCACACGGTGGCTTAGAAATTTTGAAAATCCTTTATAAACCTTCTCAGAAAATCCTGCATGTCCCAAGAAACTACGCACCCCCTTTACAGTAGTAGGGGGTGGAAGTTTATCTATCACTTCGATCTTGGCTCTGTCCACTTCGATCCCCTTCTTGGATATGTGATGGCCTAGCACTATGCCCTCTTGTACCATGAAATGGCATTTTTCCCAATTCAAGACCAAGTGCGTCGCCTCGCAGCGCTCCAAGACCTTCCCCAAGTTACCCAGGCATACCTCAAAAGTATCCCCAAATACGGAGAAGTCATCCATGAAGATTTCGACTGACTTCTCTACCATATCCGAGAAGATGGCCATCATGCAACGTTGGAACGTCGCTGGGGCATTACAGAGTCCAAAAGGCATCCTTCTAAAGGCAAAAGTGTCGTAGGGACAAGTGAAGGTGGTTTTGTGTTGATCATCGGGTGCAATGGCGATCTGATGATAACCAGAATACCCATCTAGGAAACAGAAGAACTCCTTGCCAGCGAGTTTATCAAGCATTTGATCCATGAATGGCAGAGGAAAATGGTCTTTCCTAGTAGCCGTGTTTAATTTCCTGTAATCCACACAAACACGCCATCCCGTTATCACCCGAGTTGGAATTAACTCCTGCCGATCATTAGAAATCACTGTAACTCCTCATTTTTTAGGAACACACTGCACCGGGCTCACCCAAGAACTGTCCGAGATCGAATAAATGATTCCAGCATCCAACCATTTAATAACTTCATTTTTCAACACCTCTTTCATGGCTGGATTAAGACGGCCGGTGTTCTATGAAAGTCTGTGGCAATCTTCCAACAATATCTTGTGCATGCACGAGCCGGTGATCCCTTGATGTCGGTAATTGACCATCCAATAGCTCTCTTGTATTTACGCAGAGACTGTAATGTAGATTCTTCTTTGTCGAGCTCGAGCGCAGCTGAAATGATTACTGGAAGAGTTTGTCCCTCGCCCAGATAAGCATATTTCGGTGGTTGGGCAAAGTTTTCGACTAAGTATTGGAGGTCTGTCTATCAAGGTTTGATACTTGGACAGCCGATCTGCGAGACCAAGTGATTCCGAGCTCGGCTGATACGCGGTGGCACTTCGGCTGCATCTCTTGTTAGAGGATCTTGAGAAGCCTCATTTCGCTTCTAACTTCAAGAGGTCGGCATATTCATTCTCACTGTCTTCGAACTGAGCCGAGTGTTCCAGCATCTTTTCGGCGACGACCTGCTCTAATACTTGTATTACCGAGCATTCCTCAACTTCGTCAGGGTATTTTATAGCATTGAAAACATTGAAAGTAACCTTCTGATCATTTACTCTCATTGTGAGTTCGCCTTTTTGGACATCAATCAGAGTTCTTCCTGTTGCAAGGAAAGGACGTCCCAAAATAATAGGCACTTTGTGGTCTGCTTCATAATCCAATATGATGAAATCCGCGGGAAAAATGAATGTATCAACCTTTACTAGCACATCTTAAATTTTTCCTTCGGGATGAGCCATAGACCGATTTGCCAATTGCAGGGTCACTGTTGTGGGTCGAGCTTCTCCTATCCCGAGCTTCGAATATTGAGAGCGGCATTAAGTTTTACTTGCTCCTAGATCACATAGAGCACGACCAACGTCGCGACCTCCAATTGAGCATGGAATTGTGAAACTCCCTGGATTTTTCAACTTGGGTGGAATCTTGCTTTTTAACATGGTACTACTGCTCTCAGTCAGTGCCACTGTTTCGAACTCCCTGTGCTCTTCTTTGTTAGGATATCCTTCAAGAACTTCACATAATTTAGCATTTGTTCCAAAGGTCTTCCACCAATGGAATATTAATGTGCAATTGTTTCAAGACATCTAGAAATCTCCGAAACTGAGTATCTTGCTGTTTCTTTTTCAACCTTTCCGGGAAAGGTGGTGGTGGTCGATAAACCACCTCGTCCATTGACATCGGCAGTGGTTTCACCTCGGTAGGCTTCTCAAAGATCAAGGGGTTTCTTTGAGCTTCCACTTCACCAAATTGCTTTTAGTGTTTGAGGACTCGCCTCGCCTTGGTTCGTGATTCGGTTTCGTGCATTTTCTTTCCACTTCGTAAGGTAACGGCCTCGACATGTTCTTTATCTTTCCGAGGGTTTTCCGTGTCACTTGGCGATTACCCGGGGCCTATTCCTCATCCGGGTGGCTAATTGTCCGATCCGAACTTCCAAATTTCAGCGAAGTGGATCGCCTCGATTATCGTGATATGTCTTAGCCATATACTCCTTCATCAAAGTTTCAATAGACTTGGGCTGTGGAGCGGCTTGTTGCTGCTTCGGTTGGAAATTTTGTGGATATGTGTTTTTCTCAAAATTTCCACCACCACTTGTTCCAGCTCCTTGTCCTCCCCACGAAAAATTAGGATGTTGTCTCCACCCAGGATTATATGATTGTGAATACGGATTATTCCGCTGGCCATTCTGGTTTCCCATGTAGCATACCGAAGCTGGATTTGATGGACAACTATCAAAAGTATGCCCCTCCCCACAGTAAACACACGACACTGCTCACTCGCATTGTGGGTGCGACCATCGAACACTTGTCGCTGAGCAATTTGGATTGGCTACTTGCAAGCCTTTCAACATATTGCTCATAGACGCCACTTGAGCAGTTAGCGTCGTCAAGGCATCAACTTCCAAAACACAGGCAACTGATTTCATCCCCATTGGAACTCGAGAATTGGACCATTGACAATTGTTATTAGCGATCCTTTCCAATATCTCATATGCCTCATTGTAGGATTTAGAGAGAATAGCTCCATTTGTGGAGGCGTCAAGCACCAAGCGTGTGGACGCATTTAGCCCATTATAGAAAGTCTCCAGTTGAATGCAGTGCGGAATGTCGTGGTGAGGGCATTTCAAGAGCATTTCCTTATAACGTTCCATGCCTCGCATATGATTCATCATCATTCACCGAACGACATGATGTCATTTCGAATCTTGTATTCTTCGAGGCGGAAATACTTCATCAAGAATTTTTCACCGAGCTCGCTCCACAAAGTGATAGAGTCGATGGAATACCATTCACCATGCTTTTGCACGATCTCGTAGCGAGAATGGGATACCGGAAGTCTCGCCTCAAAAACACCCGCAACTTGAATGAGTCGCCGACCTCCGTGAACAACCGAATGTGGAGACGCGGATCCTCTGTGGCTTGCCCACCGAACCGCTGGATTTGTATACCGAAAGCGCTTTGGTTGAGCTTGTATACAATGTTTCCGTTACCACTATTACAATCTCCTATCTGAATTGATTACTTGATTGCATATATATGTGTCCCTTATCTCATATATAAGTTAGATCATACGGTGTGTAGAAGATCACGTAAGTCCGTATGATTGGTCAAGCTTAATGAGATATAAAAGAATCACAACCGAGACAACTTGAGGACGAGTTGTCGGTATAAAGCTGCGTATAGATAAGAAGTGACTTGACTTGGTTGCGTGTCTATGCCGGTACGCGTCTCGACGTATTGATGGATCACAGTGAGATGAGTTCTTCTATCGACCGTCGTGAAGAACCAAGATCTCGGTGACTTACGATGATCTAAACCTCGATAAGGTATTAGGTAAGTATGAAAGGTTGACCATCACTTTGACTTGTTATAGGTGAGGGTTATATGTTCTAACCCAATATTCTCCGCATCTTGGGTGGTGGCGGTCTTGTATGTCATGCTAGTTATCAGATCGAGTCACCGTATCCGTTTAGGATGATGACGTCCCTTAAGGAGCTCAAAGGTTTATTGTACTAAACCCCGCAGTTGAGTTAGCTCAAGTACAATAATAAGGTTGAGTGGTACTACTTAAGGAATTAAAGATATTAATTATTTTAAGCAATGTAATGCTCTAAATAATTAATGGACGTGCGATATCTTAAATACGGGATTCAGAATGTCTAAGTGCAAGTCCGACTCACCTTCGGTAATAAAGGGTAAGTCAACATTTATTCTCTAGTGGCATGAATAAATGTTTATAAATTAATTTATGTTCTAGGTTGAACATAAGATAATTAATTTATTTGAGGCCCATCTTTATTCCTTGCATTTGATCCCTGGGCTGGCCCATCCAGGCCCGTAGCTACACTGAAATCGGCGCCCCTATCCCCTCTATGGTAAGGATTTGATCCTCTTTATCCATAAGGATATTATTATATTTATGGGATATGCATGGATCCTTTCCTAATGGGATTATGGTAATGCATTATAAATATAAGGTAAGAGATAAGATCAAAGTTAATCCTCAATTTATCCACCATATTTTCGTGAATTCCAAGAGTGCTCTTGGGAGAGATTCTCGAAAATTGTGAGAGAGGATTAGGGTGATTTTCTGTAGCATTGTCCATAGATCGTCCTCACTCGACGTTGGAGATTGGGAAACCGGGATACAGTTCAGAAGATCAAAGCACGAGTCTCGATCCGTTCATCCCGATCCTCCCCGATGCATTCAAAGGTAAACATGAGAAAACCCCTACGTGTTGCAATTAATTATATAGACGCATGCTAGAATATAATCAATGTATGGTGAATTAAACATCCAAGATAGATCCTCGGGAGAGGTTAAAATCGATTTCCCTTCAATTGGTATCGAGCACTCGATCGTGATCTTGGCTCGCTGGATTAATTCACATTTGATTATTACGCGTAATTAATTAATTGTTGGATCCGTCGCTCATCGTGGCACGCTTTTTGTTTTTTCGATTTTATTTTTCACCACGAGAAAATCGTGGTTAGATTAGATTTGTTTTTCTCAGAATCTTATTTGTAAATGAAGAACTAAGATGAAAGCACGAAGAACGAGACGACGAAGATTGCCGGGAGAAACCGGACGCACGGCGCGAGACATCGCTCGCGCCACGCGCACGCTTCTCGGCAAGATCGGCGAACAGGCATGCGCGCACACGGGCGGCATGCCTCGGCCGGACGCGGGCAGCAGCTTCGCGGCGCCAGACGCATCTCGGCGGTTGGCGACCAAAGATCGGGCGACACGGCGTGCGGGGTCGCAGCTCGGCGGCGGGGCGGCGAACCTTGCGCAAGGCCTCGCACGCCTCGGCCGTGCGCGGAAACTCAGAGCGGCGAAGCGCCACGCGATCGACCCAGCCACAAGGCATTGCGCGCTGTGGGTCGCGCCGGAGCAGTCACGCGAAGCACACGATCGCTGGCGGCGGCGCGCGCGCGAGAGCGGCGACGAGGCACGTGTTTGTCGCGCGAGATCCCCGGCGCCGCGAGCACCTTCGCCGACGACCGCGATCGTGAGGAACGCGCGCGATGAGCGCGCGACGACGGCGTGTTGTTTTCGGCGATGCGCGCGAGATTCACGCAGAAACCTCATCCCGTGAGATTTTCTCGGCAGCCAGCGCGCGAGGATATGGCGGCGCGTGTTGGCGCGAGCATGGCCGTGCCCTAGCGCCGCCCAACCCATTTTTGGGCCAACCCGCCCAAACCCGCCTGCACCCGATTTTTCAGCCCGAACCCGCTTTTTCCGCCCGAATCCGCCATGAATCCGTCCGTGCCTGCACGCGAGGCCCCTTTCAAGTTGATAAAGATCTCGTACTTTGTAATTCTATGTAATAGATTAGGCAAGAAAGTGCGTGTTCCACGAGTGGGCCACGATGAACGCTTTATTTTATTTTTAATCGCTCATCGCATGTCGTGGATGTTTAAATTATGCGTAAGCATGCTATGTATGTTTAAATTACGAGACAAACATTTTATATGTTTTCGTGATTGGACGCGCATAGTAAGCATACTAGGTTTATCGCTTTCAAGCATATTTTAGAATTTCATGCGAGCATGTTTTACATGTCGAGTTCTATAGAAAGGCATGCTAGTATTACGTGATCTGCATGGACAAACCTTTTGAAACAAAAGACTAAGCAAGTAAACCCGACAAATTAATTTTTTAAAAATTAAATTGTCAAGACCTCCACTTTTTGATCTCTATACAAAGTGAGACGCACTGTGAGTAAATGTCCACACGCGTGACTTGCTTGCACTGTTTATCATAAGTTTGTTCGATGAGATTTCTAAATAAAACATTTTAAATCTATTGAGAAGTGGGAGCTTCATGTGTAAACGTCCACACGTGTGGCTTCAGATGTGCGATTTTCATAAGTTCTCTAGAGATGGATTTAAACGAGACAACAAAGGAATTTTAATTGAAAGCTGTATGGTCCTAGTGAGTATGCCAATTTAAGAATTCATTTTCATTGTTAAAATAAGTTCTCAAACACTTTAACATCACATACCCGAGTTGGACCAAGGTTCTCAACTACGGTCATACCCGACGCCGGTAAACTCTTTCTTTCTTTTTCTTTCTTTCTTTCCCTGGATAGGTATAGGCATCATGCTTATGCTCATGTTCATACTCAAACTTTGGCAAGTCAATCATCTTTCAAAACAATGCAATTAAATGCAAATCATAAAATCTCATTTGAAAACATTTAAAAGCATAAGCATACTTTATAGAAAATACTTATACCCACCTGGATGTTCCTTAGAGCTAAGGAACTAATTCCCAATCCCTTTTCTTTCTTTATCCATATGAAACGGTAAGATATAAGCCTATCAAGAGCCAAACAAGAATATTACTCATCTTTGGTCGTCGACACGACTATATCTTCTCGATATCAAATCTAAGACACTATGGCCTATCAAAACTGGGTCATCAGATCCTCTATCATCTTATTAACAAACCAATTCTATCGAAATTTTACAAAGATAACGCTTATAAACGCATCGCCATATCAATACCAAACCATCCAAACATAGCCCGAACTCCACCAATTCATCACCATATGTCTCAATGATCATATAAGACTCAACAATAAGCTTCAATCATCTCATCTTAACCATCAATCGAAAATCCCCTTAAGACGCCACTTATGTCTAACGTCAAAATCACGTGACACCTACATCTAACACCAACGAACCTATATACATGCTCAACTATCATCAAAGATCATCATTTTATCAATAAAACATAAAGATCAAAGCTTTAGCATTGAAAACCAAATTTCACGACAAACTAAAATTTTACCGCTTTTGAATACGTCATGAAAATCCGAATAAATCATTTTAAGCATTATTCATATCATAGAATCCAAATATGAAGTCAAAATGATCAAATAAAATCAAAATCCAACATTATAAGGCTTAGGTTTTCGCCATTTTAGGAAATTTCAGATAATTTCGATTTCAAACGCTTTTTCTTGTTCCAAACACGCTTATATCAATCCAATAACATATATATGAAGACAATTCAATCATAACAACATCATAAATTCAAGATCCATGCCTCCCCTTTTTCAAAAATTTTAGGGAATTCCAAACAATAAGTATATAATCCACAAATTCAACGCTAAACAATACGTAGACGTCGAATCTATCATAATATTCATAAATAATCAACAAAACATAATCAATCATAATTATTTAAAAATGACCGAAATCTGATCTACACATAGGAGCATGTTTTTACAAATTTAAAACCGTAGATGTGTTCTTGGTACGAAATTATACCTCTATTCGAAGACCGATCGAAAATTCAACGGTCGGATCTTCCTATTTTTGAACCCCCAATTGCTGAAAATTAATGTGTGAAAATATGTGTGTGAGTGTGTGTAACCGTGAGTGAGGAAGAGAAATGAGGGAGAAATATGATAGAATGTTCTAAAGTTAATACTTTATATTATGTAATAATTAATTAAATTTTGATTTTCTTTTATTAGGGTGATTATTCACCCTTTCTAGAAAAATTTTCTTTTCCATTCTTTTTCTTATTTTCTTTAATAGATAAAAATCACTTTTTTTGTAGAAAATAATTATAAATATTGTAGAATAATACATAACGTTTTTATCGCAAGAAATCGACACTAATTATCCGATAAAACAACCTCTTTTGAATCTCCACTTTTAAACTCAATAATTTCTCATAAACATCAAAATATAAATATTAAAAAAATATTTTTGACCTTAAAACCATTTTAAAATATTTCGCTCTTCAATCGAACTTAATCGGTAAACGCCGACGTCATAAAAACGTAAATTTTGAAATTCTCAATTTTCTGAAATCAAACCTTATTTGAGCATGTATCTATCATCTCAATACTATTTAAATCTAGGTCTTCTTATGTTCAACTAGATTTAAGAATCGTATCTCGATTCTATCTCAAATCGCAAATTCTATCGCCTTAACTCAAGTTTAACGTAAAAGCTTCTAACTTAACCAACTCTTTCTTATGGATGTAATGCCCTTCTTAATAAGCTCTCGCACATAAATACGGTATTACAATTATGTGTTTACATTATCTTTCAGATATGTCTCTTACATCGATTATCAATATGCTCGCGACAAAACCTTTATCCGTCCGAATTTTATCGAGTGGAAACGAAACATGAATATGTTCTTATCATCAAGAACACATGTTTGTTCTCACTACTCCTAAACCCGATGCCCTTATCGACGATCGACTAATGAGCAGCGAGTCAAGCAAACTTTGGCATAAGTCTAACAATATGTTCAAGTGTTATATGATGACTACATAATGTCCAAAGGCTTGCACCGCAAAGATCGCCGATGGTAGACGCGATCAAATATGGTCAAGTCTCGAGTAAGTTTGGGCAATGGATCGACAAATCCGCTTCCACACAATGAGAGAAATCTTGGCGTAAGATGGAAGAAGGAAGTTCGGTCCATGAACATGTCTCCCACACGACTCATCTCATGGATAGTCTTGATCGGTTGGGAGGAGGTATTGACGGGGCGGCCAAGGTCGATAGCATCCTCAACACACCGCCTAAGTCTTTTGAGAACTTTCGTGAATGCGATCATGAGCAAGACCGAGTATACACTTAATCGCTGCTTAATGATCTCGTGGTCATGAAGGAGTTATGGGAAAAGGAGCACATGCTCTTGCTAGCACATCTAGGGCCCAAATTTTCCGTTGCAAAATGGAAAAGAAAAGGGCACCAAAGGTGGTAGAGGCAAGAGAACTAGTGGGAGAGTAGGAGCAAGAACATGATCGCCAACGGAGGCTCAAGAAGCCAAAGGAGATGGGCAGTGCTTTGCGGCAAGATCGGGCATTGAAGGCCAAGTGCCCTATGCTCAATGCTCAAGGTACGCCATTTGCTTTAGTAACGAAACATGTTTAGCAACTTGTTCTACCCATTCTCGGGTAGTGACACTAAAGCGATGATCATGTTTGTTACACTGCGTGGGTTCTCGCGACAAGGAGTCGAGTGATGGCGAGATAACGATCTCCATAGACAACGCGTGAAAGTCGAGGCCGTTGCACTTCGGAGATGTTACTTTATGTTTTGATAGAACAGCTTTAGTATTAAAAGATGTTTTATATGTGTCGATTTTACGGAACCTTGTTTCGCTTTCAAATTGTTTATTCATGGATATTTCGTTATTTTTGATAGTGGTGTTTCTATCATAAGAAATGACGAAATTATCTGTGTTGGCACATTATATAATTCACTTTATACTATTTCTGCTAAACATAATACCTATAGCTATGTTGCATCTACATCAAACCTTAAAAAGAGAAAGTTTTCTTCGCAAGATGACACCACATTTCTCTGGCATCTTAGATTAGGTCACATCAATCTAAATAGGATCCAAAGACTGGCTAAGAATGGAGCGTTGGGTGATCTCACAGTTACTCGCTCCCGCCCGCTAATCTTGTATAGAATGAAAGATGTCGACCGCACTGCTCTGGCGGGTTTAGAGCAAAAGAAGTATTGAGCTAGTCCATTCGACCGTGTGGACCGATGTCCACAAGCTCGTGGAGGATACGAGTATTTTGTCACTTTCATTGACGATTACTCAAGGTACGGATATGTATACCGCTTCACCGCAGTCTCAATGCTTTGAGAAATTCAAAGAGTTTAATGAAGTGGAGACGAAGCTTGGTAAAGTATCAAGTCATCATGCGGTCGATCGCGGTGGCGAATACCTCAAGAACGAGTTTATGGACTATTTGGTGCAGTGTGGGATTACCTACCACTCACTACACCGCACACCACAACAAAATGGTATGTCGAATAAGAATATGACTTTTGGAAATGGTTAGATCAATGATGAGTTATGCAAAGATCGCCTATTTCGCTCGGGGTATGCTTTAGAACGGCGGCATACTTGCTAAATCTAGTACCATCCAAGTCACCGAAAAGACCCTTTGAGTTGTGGTTTGGCGCAAGCCAGTTTAAGCCACACGAGGATATTGGGCAGCCAACACATGTCTTCGAACAAGAAAGGCGACAAGTTGGAGGCTAGATCCGACGCAAGTCGTTTATCGGCTATCCTAGAGGAACTAAAGGTGGTTTATTCTATAGTTCTAAGGATCGAAGGTCATTATTAGCACTAATGCCCGATTCTTAGAAGAGGATTATATGACAAACCATAAATCCAAAGTTGAAATCATTCTTCGTGAATTAGAAGATGATCGTATTCCACCACCGATTAAGCAAAAGTACGAGATGTTGTGTCTAGGTGGGAGGATCGACACCGATACTTCAAGAAATTGAAGTGGGTCGAGTTCCACTAGAGATATCGGCTACAAGTGGCTCCTATCCAACAAGTTGTGCAAGATAGAGAACCCCAAGTTATCGCACCCACCGCTGCCATTGTGCGAAGGCGCGGCTGTCAGAGTGGGAGGGTTGTTCGTCAACCCGAGCGATTTATGTTCGTGGGTGAATCTTCTGATTTAGTCCCAGGAAACGAACAGGCAATAATCGACCCATGGACATATAGCGAGGCGATACAAGACATTGATGCAAGATCATGGCACACCGCTATGGACTTAGAAATTGAGTCCATAACAACTATGGATGTATACGAAAAGACACATCTACCAGATGGCAAGGAAGCCATAGGTAGTAAGTGGGTATACAAGAGGAGAGAGATTCAGATGGAGAGGTTTCGCTTTTAAAGCCGGGCTTGTGCGAAGGGTACACTCAGATTGAGGGCATCGATTTCGATGAAACCTTTTCGTCAGAAGAATGCTCAAGTCCATCGTAATTCTTCCGCCATAGCAGCCCACTCAACCTAGAGGTTTGGCAATGGATGAAACCGCTTAAACGGTTACCTTGAGGAAGGTAGAGACATCTATATGCAAAGAACCCGAAGGTTATGTGGCGAAGGTGAAGAGCATCTAGTATGGAAGCTAAGAAGTCCATTTATGGGCTTAAGCAAGCCTCACGATCCCGAACTTACGCTTTGACGAGGTGGTAAAGTCCCATGGATTTACCCGGTTGCCTAGCGAGAGTTGTGTATCGCTTAGATGTCAACGGTGATGTGGTATTTCTTGCACTTTATGTAGATGACATTCTTCTAGTTGGCAACAATGTGAAGTTGTTATCGGGACGTAAAGAGTTGGTTATCCGATCGTTTCAAATGAAAGACTTAGGAGATGCACATGCATTCTGGGATCAAGGTTTACCGAGATCGCAAGAGGAAAATGTTGAGATTATCTCGGGCGCCTTACATTGATATTGTGATTACTGTTTTAGTATGCGCACCGCCAAGAAAGGATTGCTACCTTCGGACATGGCGTTCCTTTATCTAAGGAGCAATCACCTATGACCGCAAAGGAGATAGAGGAAATGAGACAAGTTCCGCTCGCTCGTAGGGAGTCTCATGTACGCAATGCTATGTACGAGACCCGATATCCGCTATGCGGTAGGCATAGTAGCTGATATCGCCCAACCTCGAAAAGCTCATCGATCAGTAGAAGCATATACTCAAGCACCGAAAAGGACTCGAGATTATAGTCAAGTTTACCATGCATAGTCTAATGCCTTTGGGTTAGGCAGACTGATTTCCAAGCTAACCGAGATGAGAAAAGTCTACCTCGTGCTATGTGTTTACCTTGGGAGGTGAGTCAGATCTCAAGTGAGTGCAAAGCAATGATGCATTGCGGACTCTACCATGGAAGCCAAATATGTAGCCGGCGGAGGTCGCAGAAAGGAGGTCAGATGGTTCAAGAACTACCTCATGGATCTAGGCGTGGTACCGGTTTGCCCAAGAGTATCATAGTTTATCGTGATAACTCAGTGCGCTGGCAAACTCGAAGGAACCACGGACCCACAAGGCGACTAAACACATAGAGAGAAAGTACCATGTCATACGAGAAATCGTGAGACGAGGGACGGCCGATTGAAAAGATTGATACGACGGATAACCCAGCGGATCCATTCACAAAGAGCTCGCCGCAAAAAGTCTACGGCGCACGTTCGAGGACTTGGATTGCGCTTGATGGCAACCAATTAGAAATGAAACTTTGTATAAGTGGGAGAAGCAAAGTGATGGTTTTGTTTGTAATAGCTAGTAGAGACACATTGTATACTAAAAGTTTGCTTTAGTATAAGTGGGAGATTGTTGGATTCGTATACTGAAAGCAGTTTTGGTTGAGCTTGTATACAATGTTTCCTGTTACCACTATTACAATCTCCTATCTGAATTGATTACTTGATTGCATATATCTGTGTCCCCTTATCTCATATATAAGTTAGATCATACAGTGTGTAGAAGATCACAGAAGTCTGTATGATTGGTCAAGCTTAATGAGATATAAAAAGAATCACAGCTGAGACAACTTGAGGACGAGTTGTCGGTATAGGCTGCGGTATAGATAAGAAGTGACTTGACTTGGTTGCTTGTCTATGCTGGTACGTCTCTGACGTATTGATGGATCACAGTGAGATGAGTTCTTCTATCTGACCGTCGTGAAGAACCAAGATCTCGGTGACTTACGATGATCTAAACCTCGATAAGGTATTAGGTGAGTATGAGTTGCTGACCATCACTTTGACTTGTTATGGGTGAGGGTTATATGTTCTAACCCAATATTCTCCGCATCTTGGGTGGTGGCGCGTTGTATGTCATGCTAGTTATCTCAGACGAGTCACCGTATCCGCTAGATGATGACGCCCCTTAAGGAGCTCAAAGGTTTATTGTACTAAACCCCGCAGTTGAGTTAGCTCAAGTACAATAATAAGGTTGAGTGGTACTACTTATGAATTAAAGATATTAATTATTTTAAGCAAATGTAATGCTCTAAATAATTAATGGACGCGATATCTTAAATACGGGATTCAGAATGTCTAAGTGCAAGTCCGACTCACCTTCGGTAATAAAGGGTAAGTCAAGATTTATTCTCTAGTGGCATGAATAAATGTTTATAAATTAATTTATGTTCAACGAACATAAGATAATTAATTTATTTGAGGCCCATCTTTATTCATTGCATTTGATCCTCGGTCGGCCCATCCAGCCCGTAGCTACATCGAAATCGCCCTATCCTCTATGGTAAGGATTTGATCCTCTTTATCCATAAGGATATTATTATATTTATGGATATGCATGGATCCTTTCCTAATGGGATTATGGTAATGCATTATAAATATAAGGTATGACATAAGATCAAAGTTAATCCTCAATTTATCCACCATATTTCGTGAATTCCAATAGTGCTCTTGGGAGAGATTCTCAAAATTGTGAGAGAGGATTAGGTGATTTTCAGTAGATTCTCCATAGATCGCCCTCACCGACGCGTTGGAGATTGGGCAACCGGATACATCTAGAAGATCAAAGCACGAGTCTCGATCCATTCATCCCGATCCTCCCCGACAGATTCAAAGGTAAACACGAGAAAACTCCTACGTGTTGCAATTAATTATATAGACGCATGCTAGGAATATAATCAATGTATGGTGAATTAAACATCCAATATAGATCCTCGGAGAGGTTAAAATCGATTTCTTCATGAATCGCCCCATCGTTTGGAGCATTCGAACATAACCGGCTTCAAATCGAATCGGTTCGCTTGCACCTCGGGTTTGGTTATTCCGGATTCACTCATTAAATCACGGGGTTAGCGAGTCACGGATACCCTTTCCGGCCATCACGATGACTATGGCATTTCCTCCATTATTCCCATTACCTCGCAGTGCGGCCATTTTGGCTTGTGCTCTCACGGATGTTTTGACGCCGCCTTCCTCGACGGAAGGTGCTCAATCTCTAGATCTAGCGGGTACAATACTGCGCCTTGGTTTTATGACATACCACATGCCCGTAAACCCGATTCACGCAAAGAAATTAACAGAGTTAACCACTAATATGAAACAAACACAAAAAAAATTCAAATATCAACGTAATTTATAATTTATGTTCCAAGAACGCGCGCCAAAACTTGTTGTGGTAAATGTATATGCAACACACCCCACGCAAGCACGTAATCAACAAGTAATATATGAAAATATTTCGAGATCGAATCCACAGGGAACGCACTTTTTAAACCACGTCGAAGACAATTTGTTTGTGATTACGAGAGAAACAATTAAAGAGAAATATTACACCGAGACGAGGTGGTCTTCCAGAAAAATTATGATTAAACAACCGATATTAAGAGGGAAAATAGACTTGACCACTTGATTCCACCCATGCTCCGTACTCGCCACGCTTCAACATTATCTTTGCCTCGTTATTATGACATGAAATCTTCCAACTCTTAGTATTTTACCAAATCTAAGATTATATCCTCTAAGCTTGTCAATATATTCCTATACCGAAGTGCTTTAAGAGTATCGATACCATTCCATTCATTTATGTCACACAAGGCAAACACATATTCCTATGCTATTCACACACATAATGCTTAAATCATGTTCTTACGTCACTTTCTTGTTTTCCACTCTATGAGAACTTCCCAGAAATCATAGAGCTAAAATCTCACCCATGGTGATCAATCACAAGCAAGATAAATAATCTCCAAGAAAACGATAATAACTTAACAAGATAAGCAGAAAACGGAGCTCGTCACACGAGCATGGGTTTCATCAAAAGATCAAGTCCTACAAATTTAGCTCATAGCGAGTCAGGCAATGTAATTCAAATACAAATGCCATAGCAAAGTCAAAAGAGTTCGAGATTCAAAGTTAACACTGCCGCCGAATCACGTGCTCCTCCTCGATCGCCGCCTTCCGATAGCTTCTTCTCCAAGGTGTTGCCCTCCGATTCCTTCTTTCGACATCGAACAATGAATAATTCTCCTGATTGTCGCCCTCTCTTTCAATAACCAACTCTGACACTTTTTAGGTGTACAGACTAGGCACCTGCAAACCCTTCATCCTCTGATCCTTTCTTTTTTCGCTGGCTCGCAAAACGCCCTTTATGCTATCGTGGCCCCGCCACGTGGCCGTGGTCCCGCGGATCTTCTTCATTTCTTTCATAAGCACGGCTTCGCTCGCTAACACGAGCTCCTCTACTCGGTTTGCACAGCACGAGCTCGTCCCTCCGATGAAGATCTCGATCCGATCTCAACCCTTACAAACTCGACCTCACTTAAAGGTCCGTCTCACGCCTCGAGCTCGGCGCCGTGACATCGCCGCTTTTCCTTTCTTCCGAGCTCGACCTTTGAACGGGCCTCGACTGCTCATGAATCCGATCTCGATACGGTCATCATTCTCGAGCTCGGCTTAGAGTCTCGACTCGCTTGTAAGTCCGGCCTCGCTATAAGTTCGGCCTCGCTTATAAGTCCGCCTCGCTTATAAGTTTTAGTATCGAGGTCGTCTTCATATTTGCGACTTTTCATTTGAGCTCGGCTTAGGTTGCGAGCCAGGTTCATTCTCTTTCTTTCCGGAGTTCGGTTCGCCATGAGCTCTAAGTCTGAGCTCGGTAGTCTTGAGCTCGGCTTCGCACTTCGCCCAGCCTCTTCGGTTTTCACTTTTCCCGAGCTTTGACTTAGTCTTTGTAGTTCGACCGCCTCCCGCATTTTTCCAAAGATTATCCGCTCAATCCTTCCTCGCTCATCGTCAAGCTCGCCACGAAGTTCGGCTTGCGCTGCTCAACTTGAGCTGACTTTGACTCGAACTTCACCTCTTCTTCACCGCCGCTCTTCCCGCTTCATGCCATAACTAATAACGATAAATGCCATTAAAACCCTTTAAATTCACCCGACTCAATCCTTCACACATACACCCGCAAACATAACATAAATATATAACATAACAACAAATTAACGAACAGAACCCGATAAACTCAAGGATATTATCATCAGAAAGGTCATATAATAACTCTTTTAAAAGAGTTATCACCTGCCGAGCGCTGCCGGACACGACCCGCCGAAATGTGTCGAGCCGCGTCGCCCGACCCCTGCCGATGTCGTCCAGGCGCTTCCGGACGTGACCCGCCGAGGCCACCCAAAGCTGTCGAGGCCCTGTCCGTCCAGATCCACCGAAAGCAGCCGATACCTGCCGAGAAAATGCGCATTTGTCGAGGCATGCTACGAGCGCCGAGCATGTCCGCGTTGCCGCCTCGCACACCGACAAAGTCGTTCGTTTTTCCGCACCTCCGCCGCCTCGCTCTTCATGCTTTTCATCTTCGTTCTTCTTTTACAGATAAGATGTAGGGAAAACTAGGTTTAGCCCTCGCCCCGAGGATCTATCTTGGATATTTAATTCACCATACATTGATTATATACCTAGCATGCGTCTATATAATTAATTGCAACACGTAGGGGTTTTCTCGTGTTTACCTTTGGATCTGTAGAGGTCGGTCGAACAGGACGAACGGATCGAACGGAACGGACTCGTGCTTTTGACCTTCTGGACTGTATCCCGGTTGCCCAATCTCCAAACGATCTATGGAGAATGCTTCGGAAAATCACCCTTTGCTCTCTATCAATTTTCGAAAAATCCTCACTAATTACTATAGTGATTCTCGAAATTTTTCTCACTATGGACGAAAATATTGTGGTTAATAATGAGCATTAACCTAGACTTTATCTCTTACCTTATATTTATAATGCATTACCATAATCCCACAAGGAAATGATTTATGCATATCCCATAAATATAATAATATCCTTATAGGATAAAGAGAATAAAATCTTGCCATGGAGAGCACATAGGGGCCGATTTCTTCAAATTTTATGGTCCGGATGGGCCACGTGTGGATCAAATGCAAGGAATAAAGATGGGCCTCAAATAAATTAATTATCTTATGTTGACCCCGAACATAAATTAATTTATAAACATTTATTCATGTCACTAGAGAATAAATGCCGACTTACCCTTTATTACCGAGTTGAGTCGAGCTTGCACTTAGACATTACGAATCCTCGTATTTAAGATATCGAACGCCCATTAATTATTTATAGCAATCATCGCTTAAAATAATTAATATCTTTAATTAGCAAGCAAGACCACTCAACCTTATTATTGTACTTGAGCTAACTCAACTGCGCAGGTTTAGTACAATAAACCTTGAGCTCCTAAGGGACGCCATCATCCTAAACGTATACGGTGACTGACATGAGATAACTAGCGTGACATACAAGCATCGCCACCACCCAAGACGCGGAGAATATTGGGTTAGATCATATAACCCTCACCCATAACAAGTCAAAGTGATGGTCAAGAACTCATACTCACCTAATACCTTATCGAGATTTAGATCATCGTAAGTCACCGAGATCTAGGTTCTTCACGACGGTCGATAGAAGAACCCATCTCATCGTGATCCTTCAATACGCCGAGACGCATCAAAGATAGACAAGTAACAAAGTCAAGTCACTTATCTATACTGTAGCCTATACCGACAACTCGTCCTCAAGTTGTCTCACTGTGAAACTTTTATATCTCATTAAGCTTGACCAATCATACGCACTTCTCGTGATCTTCTACACACCGTATGATCTAACTTATATATGAGATAAGGGGACATGATATATGCAATCAAGTATTCAATTCGGATAGGAGATTGTAATAGTGGTAACAGAAACATTGTATACAAGCTCAACCAAACCGCTTTCAAGATACAAATCCAACAATCTCCCACTTATACTAAAGCAAACTTTTAGTATACAATGTGTCTCTACTAGCTATTACAAACAACCATCACTTTGCTTCTCCCACTTATATAAAAGTTTCCTTTCTAAGTGGGTGCCATCAAGCGCAATCCAAGTCCTCTAACGTGTCCATAGTAGACTTTTTGCGGCGAGCTCTTCGTGAATGGATCCGCTAGATTTTCCGTCAGATCAATCTTTTCAATCAAGACGCCACCTCGCCTAACGATTTCTCGTATGACATGGTACTTTCTCTCTATGTGTTTGGTCGCCTTGTGGGTCCGTGGTTCCTTCGAGTTTGCACATCGCACTCGAAAGTTATCACAAGAACTATGATACTCTTGGGAAAACCAGTACCACACCTAGATCCATGAGGTAATTCTTGAACCATACAGCCTCCTTAGAAGCCTCCAAAGCGGCTACATATTCGGCTTCCATGGTAGAGTCCGCACGCATCGCCGCTTTGACTCCGCCAGATACGGCTCCACCTCCCAAGGTAAACACATAGCCCGAGGTCGACTTTTTCTCATCACGGTCGCCTTGGAAACCGAAGTCCAGATAACCCAAAGGCATTAGACTATCTGCATGGTAAACCACCTATAATCTCGAGTCCTTTTCGTGTACTTGAGTATATGCTTTCTGCAGCTCAATGAGCTTGTCCGAGGTTAGATCGATATCTAGCTACTATGCCTACCGCATAGCGGATATCGGGCCTCGTGCATAGCATTGCGTGCATATGAGACTTCCTACGGTGGAAGCGTAAGGAACTTGTCTCATTTCCTCTATCTCCTTTACGGTCATAGGTGATGCGTCTTAGATAAAGCGAACGCCATGTCCGAAGGTAGCAATCCTTTCGCGGTCGCATACTAAAACGAGTAATCACAAGATCAATGTAAGACGCCCGAGATAAGCTCAACATTTTCTTCTTGCGATCTCGTAAACCTTGATCTCAAGAATGTACGCATCTCCTAAGTCTTTCATTTGAAACCGATCGGATAGCCAACTCTTTACGCTTGATACACTTCACATTGTTGCCAACTAGAAGGATGTCATCTACATAAAGTGCAAGAAATACCACATCACCGTTGACATCTAACCGATACACACAACTCTCGCTAGTAGGCAACTGGTAAATCCATAGGACTTTACCACCTCGTCAAAGCGTAAGTTCCATGATCGGAGGCTCGCTAAGTCCATAAATCGACTTAAGCTTCCATACTAGATGCTCTTCACCCTTTACCACATAACCTTCAAGGTTCTGCATATAGATGTCTCTACCTTCCTCAAGGTAACCGCTTAGTAAAGCGGTTTTAACATCCATTTGCCAAACCTCTAGGTTCAAGTGGGTCTATATGGAAGAATTCGATGGACTTGAGCATTACATGCGTGAAAAGGTCTCATCGAAATCGATGCCTCAACTGAGTGTACCCTTTCGCCACAAGCCCGGCTTTAAAAGCGAAACCTCCATCGAAATCTCTTCCTTTGTATATCCACTTACTACAGCACTATGGCAACGGTGGGTGCGTAAACTTTTGGTTCTCTATCTTGCACAACTTGTTGGGTATGTACCACTCTTGTATGGTCGGTATCTCCAAAGGAACTCGACCCACTTCAATTTCTTGAAGTATCCGTGTCGATCCTCCCACTAGACTCGACATCTCGCACTTTGGCCTAATCGGTGGTGGAATACAATCATCTTCTAATTCTTGAAGAATGATTTCAACTTTGGATTTAAGATTTTTCATGTAGTCCTCTTCAAGAATCGAGCATTAGTGCTAATAATGACCTTCCGATCCTTAGGACTATAGAATAAACCACCTTCGCTCCTCTAGGATAGCCAATAAACGACTTTTGCGTCGGATCTAGCCTCCAACTTGTCGCCTTCTTATTCAAAGACGCAGGCCGGATCGCCCTATATCCTTATGTGGCTTAAAGCGGGCTTACCAAACCACAACTCGAAGGGGTCTTTTCGACCGACTTGGATGGTACTAGATTTAGCAAGTATGTCATTGTTTCTAAGGCATACCCCGTAATCTAAATAGGCAATGTTGCATAACTCATCATTGATCTAACCATTTCCAAAAGAGTCCTATTTCTTCGCCTCGACACACCATTTTGTCGTGTGCGGGAGAAATCTTGAGAAGTTACCGGGACGTAATCCCACACTTCACTAGATAGTCAAAAACTCATTGTCGAGGTATTCGCCACCATGATCGAACGCAGATGACTTGATACTCTTACCTAGCTTCGTCTCCACTTCCGCCTTAAATTCTTTGAATTTCAAAGCATTCGAGACTTGCGGTGAAGCGGTATACGTATCCGCACCTTGTGTAATCATCAATGAAAGTGACAAAATACTCTGCATTCTCCACGAGCTTGTGTGGACATCGGTCCACACAGTCGAATGGACTAACTCTAACATTTCTTTGGCTCTATAACCCTTCGCTTTGAAGGGTCCGGTCGACATCTTACCTTCTATATGTGATTCGCAGATCGAACCGAGTAATCGTGAGATTACCCAACGCCCATTCTTAGCCGCCTTTGGATCCTATTTAGATTGATGTGACCTAATCTAAGATGCCAGGAGAAAAGTTGTGTCATTTGTGAAGAAAACTTTCTTTTAGGGTTTGAAGAAGATGCAACATAGTTATAGGTATTATGTTTTGCCGAAATAGTATAAAGCTTAATTATATAAAGTGCCAACACAGATAACTTCGTCATTTCTTATGATAGAAACACCACTATCAAAAATAACAGAATATCCATGAGGAAATAATTTGAAAGCGAAACAAGGTTCACGAAAATCCGCACATAAAACGTCTTTCAAAACTAAAACTGTTGTCCCAAAACACAAAGAAACATCTCCAACCGCAATCGACCTCGACGCGCTGCCCATGGAGATCGTTATCTCGCCATTAGCTAGCTCCCTTGTCCTCAGGAACCTCGCAGGTGTAATAAACATGATCGATCGCACTGTCATCGCCCAAGAATGGGTAGAACAAGTCGCTAAACATGTTTACATTATTAAAGCAAATGGCATACTTGAGCTGAGCTTGGGGCACTTAGCCTTCCAATGCCCACTCACCGCACTTGAAGCACTTGCCCTTCTCCTTCGCTTTTTCAAACCCCCGTAGTGCCCTTTGTATTACTCCCACTCTTTCTTTAGCCTTAGCATCCTGAATTCCACTTTCCTTTTCATCTTTCGATAAAGCGGTGGTTTTCTTTGAGGCGCATAAAGACCTGTGCACCTTTACCCATTTTACGCTCTTCCGTTATTAGATCCTCTTGCAATGAATCTAGAGTATAACTCTTATCATAAAGGACCTGTTCTATAACGGAAGTCATCAAAAGACTTGGCAAAGTGTTGAGGATCATATCGATCTCGACTACGCCATCAATATATCCTCCAACCAACTCGAGCTCTCAGAAGAGATTGATCATTTGCTCTACATGGTCATGCACCGAATCACTTTCCTTCATCAACTTGACATTATAGATTTTGTCAAATTATGACAAGCGTTTTCTCGTCCGACTCCTCATACGATTTCATAAGATTTAGCCATATCATGGTCGCATCTTCCATCTCTTGATCTTTGGAGTGCAGGACTCGCATATGGTTACCAAAAGAAGGCACTTTGTCATTCGCTTGATTTGTCCCATTTCTCGTGCTCCTGCGCTTCCTCATCAAGAGATAAATCGCCTAGAGGCTTGGGGGGGGTGTAGTGAGTACAAATAAATTATCCCTGTAGTAAGAACATTCTCAATGTTTCGCTTCCACTCGATAAAATTTGGACCGATAACGGATTTTGTGCGAGTATATTGATAATCGATGTAAGAGACATATCTCAAAACGATAATGACAACACATAAGCATACGATCGCACATAATTCAGTAATAATAATATTGTAACCTTTTGATAAAACAATATTAATCGAAACCTCCAATCGCCCAAGGAATCCCACATGCAAGCCACGCGTGCAGGACGCTACACATGAACCCCCGACTGCACTAAAATATACCTTTTAGTCGCTTAATTTCAATCCATGTCAACTTAACCTTATGACAAATGAAATTAACGATTGACCTTACTAGACCACATCACTATCGCAAGAAGGGACTTGGCGGGAAGTTGTACTCGAGGTGATGTCTAGCAATGACCAAAATTTTAACAAATAAAATGAATTCTTAGAATCGCATACTCACTAGACCATACCGCTTCCAATCCAATTCTTTTGTTATCTCATTTTAAATCTATCTCAGAGAACTTATGAAAATCGCACATGCAAGCTACGCGTGTGGACGCTACATGAAACTCCCACTTCCCAATAGATTTAAAAGGTTTTATTTAGAAATCTCATCTAACAAACTTATGATAAAGCAAGCAAGCAACGCGTGTGGACGTTTATCACAAAGGCGTATCACTTTGTTTAGAGATCAAAAGTGGAGGTCTTTGACATTTTAATTTGAAAATTAATATGTCGGGTTGCTTGCTTAGTCATTTTGTTCAAAAGATTTGTTCATGCAGATCACGTAATCCTAGCATGCTTGTCTATAGAACTCAACATGTAAAACATGCTCGTAATTCTAAAATATGCTTGAAAACGCGATAAACCTAGCATGCTTACTATGCGCACTTAAATACGTAAAACACTTAAAGGTTTGTCAACGTAATTTAAACATACATAGCATGCTATCGCATAATTTAAACATCCACAACATGCAATGAACGATAAAAATAAAATAAAACGCTCATCGTGGCCCACTCGTGGAACTCGCACTTTCGCCTAATCTATTACATAGAATTGCAAAGCATGTAATTAAACTGAAACGGGCAAGGCGTGCACCCGCACGGACCGATTAAATCAAAACCGGATTCGGGCCAAATAATGGAACGGGCCGAACCGGTCGAAAATCGGATCTAGGCCGAAAACGGGTCAAGGCCGAACACGGGCCGGTCGACCTGCAACAAACGGGCCGGGTCAGAACAGTTTGGGTTGCCAGGCACGCCCATCGCGCGCCAGCTTTTGCCGCCGCCAGATCCTTCTCGCGCTACCGCGTGCTCGCCGCTGGCTGCCTGTGGTCGCGAGGACGACCGCGACCCGCCGAGCTCACTCCGCGCCCGCTGAAGCGCCGCCGACGCGTCGCCGAGCGCCGCCGGCGCCCGCGCAAAATCGCACGCCCGAGTCGCCCAGCGCCGCCGAGACTCGAGGTTTCGCTCGCGTTCGCTAGGCCGCTGCCGAGCGCTTGCGCTGGGCTCGCACGCAAGCATCGCTGTGACGCTGCTGCGCGATGCGCGTGCCGCCGCCAGGCCGCTTCTGGCGAAGGCTCGAGGTTTCCGCGACGAGGCCGCTGAAGCGCGACGCCCAGCCGCCAGTGGTGCCGAGGCATCCGCGCACAGCGCGCGCCCGCACCGTTGCCGATCCGTGCCGCCTGCCGCCTGCCTCGCCCGCTGCCGCCGCTTGCCTCGCCGAGAACGCGCATGGCGCCGAGAGGTGTGCGAAGCGCCGAGCACGCACGGCGTGTCGTCGCCCGCACACCCTGCGCCGTGCAGCCGCTGTGTCTTCCGTCGCCTCTTTCGTCGTGCTTTTGCCTTCGTTATTCTTTTACGAGATAAGATTTACGGAAAAATAAATCTAATCTAACCACGGATTTTCGTGGTGAAAACAAAACCCAACAAAACAAAACGAGCCACGATGAACGATAGATCCAACAATTAATTAAGCGCACGAATAATCAAACGTGAATTAATCCAACAGAGCCAAGATTCTGATCCCAGGCTCTGATACCAATTGTAGGGAAAATGTAATAACCCGAAAAATTTAAAACTTTTATTAGTGATGTTTGAATCACTTAGTGGTGGTTCTTAGACCTTAATTATGTTTAAGGAAACCAATGAAACGAATTAGAATCGATTCGGAGATCGAATACTAAAGAAATCAAAAACCGATAACTACCCCACCGGATTAGGTTTTTCTAGTAGCTTTGAACATAGAATAAAAGATCGAGAATGAATCTCCACGAACGGATTTCATTTTTAGAATCCTCACACGAAAACATGTGAGAATGCAAAGGATGAGAATTTTCGGGCATACTTGCCCGGTCAGTCTTAAAAACACTATTTACGAGCCGTAACAACTTCCAGTCCGTGCTAATCATAATAAATAGTGATAACAACCAAAATCATGAAGGAATGATTTATTATGAATTTAGAAATTATAAGAATCAATTTCGAGAGGAATTCTCAAGAACTTAACCGAACGGGTAAAACATACCGAAAACCCTAATTTGATCCGAACGACCAAACTCGAACCGAGGGTCTAAATAAATAAAATATGCTTTATAAGACTCAAATTATTTATGAAAGCTCAAAATTCAAGAGAATTTTGAATGAGCATATTTAATCGTTTGACTGCTTTTTCCGCGATAACTCTAATTGATTTATCGAACGATCGTCCGAACGTCGTGAAATTTTTATGAACATTAAAATAAGTCTTTAAAGGCTATTTAATAATATAGAACCTTAAGGTTCCGAGAAATCAATCGAAAGTGCATTAAAACTTAAAGAGCTCAGATAACATACCAAACGGGTAATTTGACCAATCCACCTCTCAACTACCACCAAGACCTTACCAAAATGGGAAATGACAGCTCTAAGGTCTGAAATAACAAGGGAAAACGTGCAAGGCAGACCTCATTCATCCTCTCACTTTTTCTCTCATTTTCAAATTTCTCTACACTTTTCAAACCCCAACACTAAATCCTCCCTCCCAACCTCTCCCACACTCAAATAATCCTTCTAAGACCATAGGAAGGTATTATTCATCATCCTCTTCCATCCTAATGGAGTGGAATATTTATTTTGAATTTTTGGGTTTAAAAACCCTAGTTTGCTCCCATTTATTTTCGTGACTTTAGAGCCTCCAAATTCTCTTGATTTGTGAATGAAAAATGCTTATAATGATGTTCTAAGGCTACTGTAAAAATTTCATAATTTTTGGAGCATGTTTATATTTTTTCGATTTATGCTTTAATTATTTTTAAATATGATAAAGCATGATTTTGTGAATGTTATTTGATATTGTTACTTGCTAATGTGTTATAAGCATGTATAATAAATATCATAATTTTTCAGTAATTTTTGGAATTTTTTTTATAAAAGCCGTGAGTTATGGGCTTATTTTAAGCTTTGATTTTAATTTTTTTTGTGGAAAATAGTTGAGATATGGTGTTTAATATATGATGTGAACATCATATATAAATCTTGGGATTTTTGAAACACATCTCCTATTTATTGTTGAAATAGCCGAATACTATATATATATATATATATTTGTTGTTTGATTTTTGGTTGAGGAAAATAGTTGAGATATGGTGTTTAGGGTATGATATGAACATCATACATTAACCTTGAATTTATTCAAACACCTCTCCTATTTTTTTTTATAGAACCGTGGCTTATATATATATATATATATATATATATATATATATATATATATGTAGTCTTTATTTGATTTTATTGTTGAAAATAATAGGATGTGTAATATTATGAATATTGGTAAATGTTAGTGTTAATATTACATGCTATTACATATACAACCATATTGTGAAGGATTGGAAATTTTGAATATGTATATATATATATATGTGAATACCGAAATTAAATGATGATGAAAAGCATGAGTTTAAATTTTAATGCATGATATGAAGTGATATTTCATGTTTAGTATATAGTATAAGCATGAAATAATTTTTTGGAATTTATTGAACACCAAAGCTTGTTGATTTGAAATTGCCGAAAATTACAAAGATTTTAACCTATGGTTTAAAATTTTATATGATGATATTGAGTTGATAATTAAATTCTATAGTATGATAGGAGTACAACATGATTTTATTGAATTTATTGATACGTATGCTAATTGTTGCTAATTATCGAAAACGAACGAAATGGCTAAGTATGAGTTCGTTTCTAATGTTAAATGATGCTATGATGGTTAATTATAAACTTAGAACGAGTGGTTGCGATTAGGGTGGATGAATGAAACACTTATGCACACTTACACAATGATTATGTATTGCATTAGAAATTAGGGTTTTCTAATGCTTAGCATAGTTTATGTTGTGTATGGTTTTGTCGATGTTGAATGTTTGTGTTTATGTTGAACCGACAAACCAAAACCCCGAACGTAAACAACATAATACTATATGAACGAGAATCCAAAAGAAATCGACCAAATTCGATAACTTAAGATGGAATAAACAAGAATCGGTTAGATACTTAATTAGGGTTTTTATTAATGAAAGGATACCCAAACGTGAGTTCCTACGTTAGAAAACCAAGAGTCGAGCTACAACGTTAATATTCAATAACGACAACTCAATACGACATTAGTCGGGCGTAAACACAACTCGATAATGAATAACGATTATACGACATATGTAACCTCCGTGCAGTTAAGTTAAATAGACAATGTCGTAATGTGTAGCAACGATTCGAACACATGATGTCGATCCTTATGTCCCAAAAGCCGAGTTAATATTCTCAAGTACTCCATTTATTCTTAAGTACTAATTACTTACATGATGGCATATGTCCACTGATTTGTAAGTCAATATTCCTCTTTAATTATCGTGCTAACACGACAAGTCGTCAACATAACCTACTAGACGAACTATAATTGTTAAGTCTAGTTAGTGGCTTGAGAATATCCTAATTTACCAATCATAATTTGATTACCGATAACCTTTAACGTAATAACGTTATAATAAAACTAAGGTTAAGAGTCACGATAGACTCGGATTATGTAATTCATAATTGAAGTTCACCGTGGACGATGAGGTAATATAGCCTCGAACTGGGAATGTAAGATAATAGATATTATCTTAAAACAATCACATAAAATCATAAAGAAACCCTAATTGGGAACTTTAAAGTCGTAATTTATAAACCACCATCGATCGATAGAAAGAACCTAAGAACGGCTATTTTCTTATGAAGGGTTCGATCGGGCGAAGTTCTTGGGAAGGATACTCACCGCTCATTTAGAACCATTAAGCTTTGGATTAGCATGTGGGCTTTCTTGAAACGAAAATGTTATGCATATCTCAAAGCATGTTTTACAAAGCTTTATGAAATATTATCACATGAAATGTTATCGATCGCCAAATGTTTATGTTTTGTTGTTATCCTATCCGAGATTGGTATATCAATGTGGTATGTGAACGAGTTGGTCCACCAACGTTAAAAAGGGTAACGATCGGATCCGACTTAGTTAAGGACTAACTCGGATTGTGTACACGCAGGATCGTGTGTTAAGGTTAGCTACCTCGATCGTCACGGCGACTATGTAGGTGGCCACCCATAGTGCGCGAATGGAATGAATGAATGAATGATCGATATGGAAACAACGTGAATGAAATAGTCGCCCCGACACTTTGGAAAACGATAAAATATTTGATGCATGAGTCTTTAACTAAAATCCTCATGCGCTATTGCGGGCGCTAATAACCTTTGACAAAGAAAATGTTTTCGCAACGAGTCCACCGAGTACTTTTGTACTTAGCCCCGCATCTCGCTTTTGATGTGCAGTTGAGCAAGGATCAATGATGGGTGCGAGGTGGTGCAGTAGCAACTATTTTTGATGCTTAATTAGAAAGGTTTCTAGAACCTTGGGCATGCATCGTCATATGCATGTCCACACGCTTAATTGTTGCCTAACTCGATATTATTAACGCTTTGATTATAACCGCTCAGTATTGAATTGGAGGTCGTACTTGTACTTTAAATTTTACCGATTGGGCTATGTGGACCCCGAACCCTTTTCGACAAGTCCTTCTAGACTTGAGTCGGTATTGACCTGCTTATTCCTTTTACTTATGCATTATTAAGTAGTTGATCGTTGATTGCCTTGATTAGTTATGTTTATTTCCACCGCTTTATCATACGGTGACGATCCATATGATCCGTACTTCATTGGAAAGTCGGTCGTCACAAAGTGGTATCGAGCACTTGTTCGCCCAACCCTAGAAACCCTTTCTCGAATCCGAGTTGAAAGTCGAGTCTAGAAATTGTTTAGGTTCGATCGCTATCGCGACCGCACTCCATCGTCGTCCCGCTCAACGGCGAGGTTAAGGTAACTGCTTCAACTAAAGGTTGTTTTGAAATGATTGAAGTATATGAAATGTGAATTGAATTTCAACACGCTTTGTTGGGAAATTGGAAAATATTTGGAAAATGGAAATTTTTAAAATTGAAAAGTTTTTCAATTGACTAGTCATTAGCTTGAATGAAAGTTACAAGCTTTAAGAACTTGGTAAATGAGAATGTGTGATTATCGCAAGGTGTCGCGATTTGTGTTTATTGTAGGAAGCATGATAGAAGCATGATATAAATGAATATGTTTCCCATGAGAACATAGACTCTTAAGACGCATGATCCTCTCGCTACGAACTTAGTATGAGAACATAGTACCCCATTTAAACGAAATACCAAGAAAGAACGAGAACATAGAAATCTTAAGAATCACAACCGAACGGACTCAATGATGAGGACGCGATGAATCTACAATGACGAAGCGATCGCTTAACTGGAAATTGCATCTTGTTATGAGTCCCAACCGCTTCACGAAGGAATTCGAAGTCATACGTGTCGCCTATCGTAATAATAAGGAAATGAATCAAGTATAACTATAGGAAGATAAAAGGAAATAATGATTTGTAAGTTTATAATGAGAACCGATATGATATGATCCTATAACGTGAATGGAAATAAGAAACCCGAGACCCGATAAGATAAGGTGACCACTTAGCCTTTACCCGGGCTAGGCCTCGATCACGATATACCCTAAGAAACCATACCGCCTCTTCCTGAGACCAAACCAAGAAAGTAATGCCATAAGGATTTGAGCATGTAGGTCATAGAAGAATGCGATTGCTATAACCTTCCTCAGATAGATGTTTATTGTGTACGTACTTCTTCTAGATACACCGCTATGTTTACCGTGTCCACCATAGTGATACTTTCCTTTTCGATGGCTCGGACGTGTTCACGACTCAGACGCCCTCCGTCCTCTGTGGCCACCCCGGGAGGTTATACGATCGCATCGCTTCCTACCGACGTGCACGGAGATGACCTGGCGAGTTTCTAGCACACTTCACACGCGGTGGCAAAGACATGCCCGGGTACATCGCATTATGACGGTGTACTACCGATCATGAGACCGCCATCCGATCGGTGGTTACGCCCGTGAAATATCGGCGGACTACATTTACCGGGTCGAGAGCTTTGACTGGAGGCGGATCGCCTCGCTTTGCTACCACTGAGCTATGTGTTCACCTGTACGGAGCTGCACCACGCGGACCGTATCTCCCCGCACGGGAATATACTTGCATGACGAGATTCCGAGTGGCTCCATCCAGAGGTGCCTCGCTAGCAATGATGGACCGGTGTTCTTCGCTCGGCAGCAGCAGGAGCATGTTCAGGCAGACCTTCCGCCCCGACACTCACCTTCCCAGCCCTACCACCGCAGGGATTCCATCCTCACCATTGCCCGCCTGTGCCATCACCGCCGGTCATGCCATGTCCGCCTCCACCTCCATCCGCCGGCTCCACCACCCAGCCGCCACCACCCACGCCCACCGCTGGAGGAGGTCATGGCCGAGATTCGCCGAGACCTAGCGGCTATGGAAGATGCTAGGTCATTAGGATCCAGGAGCCTGTCCCCGTGCCCGGCGTCAAGAGGAAGACCGGAGGAGGACCCGGAGGAGGATCCGGAGGAGGACCCCGAGAAGACCTGAGGAAGACCCCGAGGCGATATATCGTGAGGACCCGGAGGAGGATCCGGAGGAGGACCCCGAGGAAGACCCAGAGGAAGACCCCGAGGGCGATATATCAGCTGATGACGAGATGGAGGGAGTGGACAGCTCCCATGCTTCCAGCCCCGACTGATGCATGGAGCCGATCTACACCCCGGCGATTATAGATCTAGTTCTTAGGACTAGATTATCTTTTGTCTATATACTCTGTATATCTTTTGATGCATGCGGAGACGACGAGTCGTTCCGACATGAACCCTATTTTGATGATCACGGTAGCGTGTTGATTTTTGTGCGCACCATGACGAGGTACACAGAGTGATGCCGGTATTTGTTTTTGGGCATCATACTCTGTACCTGGTATTTTTGTAAAGTTTAAAAACGCTGATGAAAGTCCTCGTAGAGGCAATTGATATGTCATGATGATAGCTCTTCGAGAGCCTTTTGTTTTAATATGGTGTTATGTGGTTTCCGACGTTGTTTTTAAATTTTTGCTACGTATATAAATACCCAGTTGATATATATATATATAGATGCTTTAACCCTGATGGATGGTATAAGACGAGATCTAATTTCGTGTGTTTATGAAGGATAGGATGCCGCCGAGAAGGAGGAACCGTGCGATAACCCCGGAAAGAGAGGCACACCACCACCACCACCACCACAAAGTAGGCGGATCGAGGAACTCCTCGTGCAAAACCCACCCACCTTCAACGGATGGGAATCCGTGACGCCGAACTATGGATTCGGCCCGAGCGGATCTTCAATTCCTCCACCGCACATCACAGAACGCTTGTCATGCGTTGCCATCCGGATGATGGCGCGCGCCGACTTTTGGTGGGAGGCAAGAGAAAACCCCGACAGAGGAAGAATCGGAAGGTTTCTCCCGGGAGGAATTCAAGGAGGAAGTGTACGAAGTACATTCCTAAGAATTACAGAAGAAAAAGGAGCACGAAGTTTTACAACTTGCGCGAGGAAGACCACGGTCACCGACACGACCGTGCGCTACGTGAAATGTCACGGTATGCACCTCACCGGTCGACACCGGCGAGAAGAGGACGTAGAAATTTCAAGGACTCCGCCATGAGATCGTGGTGTCATTGGTGGTCACGGAGATCCGACTTACCGTGAGGCCCTCGGTCCGGCATTGACATCGAGGCCGCATCGCTCAAGATAGAGTCGTCACTATGCATCCCCGACTCACCAAGGAGATCGCGGAAGAGGAAGGGAAGGACCCCACCAAGGGCAAGGATCCAACATCGCCAGCCGACGGAGACCATGGCAAGGAAATAACGTGCCATCCGGCACGGGCGAGGAATGGACGCCCGTGGTACCCGTGTCGGTGGGAAACCAAAATTCGTGAAGCTCCCATGTGCCCCGGGTGCCATAGGAGTCATAAGGGCATGCGATTCACGAATGACGGATGCTTCAAGTGTGGCGGAAGGGCCACTACTCTAGGATCGCCAGGACACGCCAAGGAGGAAATGGTCGTCCGAATGTGCCCAACCAAGTCCAACCGTCCGGCTATCCAAGCTCAACCGATCCAACAATGCCCCGGTTCAAGATTATCACCGAATCAACGACTATATCAACCACGGCGGCAACGACGACAACAATGGCGACAACCGCAAGCAGCAGCAGCATCGATGCCCCAACAAACCGCAACCACAACAACTTTATCAAGAACAACAACCGCCTGAAGAAGCGAGGGCCTACGCCTCAACCAGAAAGAGAGTTCCGCAAGAGCCGCCAAGGAACCAAGGAAACTGGCGGTATGGAATACTCCTCCATTACTGTTATCCTACTGCTTGACACCGCGCGCCGCACTCTTTTATTTCAAGCATGCGTAGAGAACTTAGGATTAGATCCTAAACGCTTGAACAAATCATGAGAATTTCTTCTCCAAGAGGAGGCATAAGAACGGTAACCCACATATGCTCGAACCAGAGCTTGACTAGCTCACTTAAGGTCATGACAGATAACCTTCACGCCATACCTATGACGGATGTGGACATAATGCTAGGAATGGATTGGTTAACCGAACATAGTGCGACCATCTTGTGTAATGAAAGAAAATTTCCTTCCAACACCCGAGAGAAATCTACCGACTTTCACGGATCAACATGGGAGGAGAGTTCCAATTATATCCGCACTACAAGCAAGGACGTTGGTCGAACAAGACCGAGAACCATGCCTACCTCGCTCACCTCCAAGAAGAAGATCGAATGAGAGGAGGATAGAAGATGTCCCGATCGTGAAGGAGTATCCCGATGTGTTTCCGCATTTAACCACGGGATTACCGCCAAACCGACAGATCGAGTTCACGATCGACTCGAACCGTGTTCGCCGGTGTCAAAAGCTCCATACCGATGGCACCAAAGGAGCTTGAGGAATTAAAGATCCAACGCAAGAACTCTCGAGCTAGGATTTATTAGACCCAGTGTGTCTCCATGGGAGCACCGTCCTTTTCGTGAAAAAGAAGGATGGTACATCGAGGATGTGCATAGACTATCGAGAGTTAAACAAGATAACTCTTAAGAATAAGTACCCTTGCCCCGAATCGACGATCCGCTTGATCAACTTAAAGGAGCAGAGTCTTTTCAAAGATAGATCTAAAGTCGGGATATCACCAATTGAGGATTAGACCGGAGGATGTACCTAAAACGGCTTTCCGCACAAGGTATGGTCATTTCAATTCATCGTGATGCCCTTCGACTTACAAATGCCCCGCAAAGATTTATGGATATTATGAACGGTGTTCCACCCATACCTAGACAAATTGCCTTAGTATTCATAGACGATATCCTAATATACTCTAGGAATAACCAAGAACACAAAGAGCACTTGAGAAGCCAGACTACAAACATTGAGGCAAGCAGCTCTTCGCCAAGTTTAGCAAGTGTGAGTTTTGGTTAGGCGGTAACATTTTGGGTCACATTGTGTCCGCCGAGGAATCAAAGTAGAACCCTCAAGATCGACATATTCGAGAATGGGAGTCATCAAGAACCCGAATGAAATTGAGTTTTTAGACCGGCGGCTACTATCAAGATTTATCAAGGATTCTCAACGATAGCCCGACCCATGACCCAACTGTTGAGGAAAGGAATCAAGTACACCTGGACCGCCGAGTGTGAGGCTAGTTTCCGTGAGGTCAAGGAGTTATCGACGATTTACGTCACTGCACTAGCGAAGACACGAGGCGGATAAAGAGTACACAATCTACACGGACGCTTCAAAGAATGGACTAGGTTGTGTACTAATGCAAGAAGATAAGGTTATTGCTTACGCTTCAAGGCAATTACGCCTACATGAGTTGAACTATCCTACGCACGACCTGGAATTAGCAGCTGTCGTACATGCCTTAAAGATATGGAGGCATCACCTTTATGGAGTTAGATGTGAGATCTATCTTGACCATAAGAGCACGAAATATTTCTTTGAATGTAAAGATCTTAACATGAGGGCAGAGATGGTTAGAGCTAGTGAAAGATTACGACGTGGTATCAATTACCACCCGTGTGTGCTAATGTTGTAGCCGATGCCTTGAGTCGCAAATCCCATCCTAGTTTGGGATGTCTCCTCACCATGAGGAAATACTTATAAAAGAATTTGGAGGATGAACATCAAGTCGTAGGCCCATCTCTCGACGATAGAGGTCAGATTGCAACATTGATTGCAATCCCGACTTAAGAGTCCGAATCTTAGAAGCTCGGAGGAAGAGCAAAAGCTAGAGGAAATGCGAGCTAAGATCAAGGACGATAAACACAAGAATTTTCTGAAGCAACAGATGATGTTTTGTTGTATGACGGGAGAGTGTGCGTTCGAAGATGAAGAACTTGAGCGAAATCTTGAAGGAAGCCCATGAGACTTCTTATACAAGACACCCCGGCAAAGACCAAATGTACCAAGACCTCAAGGAGAAATTTTGGTGGGATGGAATGAAGCGAGATGTGGCTTTATTTGGAACGTTGTTTGACGTACAACAAGTGAAAGCACTTCACCAACGACCGTATGGACCTTACAACCACTAGATATACCGGAATGGAAATGGGATGATATAGCCATGGACTTTGTACGGGCTACCCAAATCACAAAGGGAATACCGCTATTTGGGTCATCATCGATCGATCACCAAGAGCGCGATTTCACCCATTCCAATAACACACGGGTCGACAAACCAGCACGCTTATACGCTCGAGAAGTTATCCGTCTACATGGAGTTCCAAAGACTATCACGTCGATAGAGATTTGAAATTTACATCCCGATTCGGATGAGTTTACAAAAGGCGGGGACACGACTACATTTCAAGACCGCTGTTCCATCCGCAGACGGACGGACGGTCGAGAGGACCATTCAAACGTTGAAGACATCACGAGGACCGTTGTCCCCGATAGAGAAAGTTGGGAACAAGTGTTACCACTGTGGAATTCGCCCAACAATAACTACCAAGCGACTATCGAATGGCCCGCACGTAAGCGCTTTTATGGAAGGAAATGTCGGTCACCACTTTATTGGGATGAAGTGGGAGAAAGAAGAGTGTTAGGACCCGACGTGGGAGAAATGATTGAGATCGTGCGGCAGATCCGCCAACGGATCAAGGCGAGGCCCAGACCGACAGAGTCGACGACGACAAGCGTCGCACATAGCTACATTTCAAGAGGAGATAAGGTCTTCTTGAAAATTTCTCCATCTAAAGGGATCGTGAGATTCGGAATCAAAGGAAGTTATGCACCACGCTTCATAGGACCCTATGAAATTCGGAGAATAGGACCAATGAACTTACAGACTTGCATTGCCGCCAAGTTTTGGAAACGTGCACAATGTGTTCCATGTTTCACAACTACGAAGTACATACATGACCCCACCATGTGATACCACCGACCGATATTTTCCTCGATGACAATATGAGTTACGAGAACTACCTACGAAATCTTGGACCAACGATCCAAAGCAGCGAACAAAGAAATACCGCTAGTGAAAGTTCTATGGAGACACCATGGTCGTGAAGAAGCAACTGGGAACTGAATCAGCTATGAAGGAGAAATATCCGATCTTTTCCATATTAGCAAATTTGGACGAAATTTCTTTTAAGGATGGTATGTAATAACCAAAAATTTAAAACTTTTATTAGTGATGTTTGAATCACTTAGTGGTGGTTCTTAGACCTTAATTATGTTTAAGGAAACCAATGAAACGAATTAGAATCGATTCGAGATCGAATACTAAAGAAATCAAAATCGATAACTAGTCCCACCGGACAGGGTTTTCGAGTAACTGAACATAGAATGAAAGATCGAGAATGAATCTCCACGAACGGATTTCATTTTAGAATCCTCACACGAAAACCCGTGAGAATGCAAAGGATGAGAATTTTCGGGCATACTTGCCTTGGCCGGCCTTAAAACACTATTTACGAGCGGAACAACTTCCAGTCCGTGCTAATCATAATAAATAGTGATAACAACCAAAATCATGAAGGAATGATTTATTATGAATTTAGAAATTATAAGAATCAATTTCAAGGAATTCTCAAGAACTTAACCAACGCCGGTAAAACATACCGAAAACCCTAATTTGATCCGAACGACCAAACTCGAACCGAGGGTCTAAATCAATAAAATATGCTTTATAAGACTCAAATTATTGAGGAAAGCTCAAAATTCAAGAGAATTTTGAATGAGCATATTTTAATCGTCGGACGCTTTTCCGCGATAACTCGAATTGACTTATCGAACGACGTCCGAATGTCGTGAAATTTTATGAACATTAAAATAAGTCTTTTAAAGGCTATTTAATAAGATAGAACCTTAAGGTTCCGAGAAATCAATCGAAAGTGCGTTAAAACTTAAAGAGTCGGTATTAACATACCAAAACGGGTAATTTGACCAATCCACCTCTCAACTACCACCAAGACCTTACCAAAATGGGAAATGACAGCTCTAAGGTCTGCAATAACAAGGGAAAAACGTGCAAGGGCAGACCTCATTCATCCTCTCACTTTTTCTCTCATTTTCAAATTTCTCTCTACACTTTTCAAACCCCCAACACTAAATCCTCCCTCCCCAACCTCTCCCACACTCAAATAATCCTTCTAAGACCATAGGAAGGTATTATTCATCATCCTCTTCCATCCTAATGGAGTGGAATATTTATTTTGAATTTTTGGGTTTAAAACCCTAGTTTGCTCCCATTTATTTTCGTGACTTTAGAGCTCCAAATGCTCTTGAGTTGTGAATGAAAATTCTTAGAATGATGTTCTAGGCTACTGTAAAAATTTCATAATTTTTGGAGCATGTTTATATTTTTTCGATTTATGCTTTAATTATTTTTAAATATGATAAAGCATGATTTTGTGAATGTTATTTGATATTGTTACTTGATAATGTGTTATAAGCATGTATAATAAATATCATAATTTTTCAGTAATTTTTGGAATTTGTTTTATAAAAGCCGTGAGTTATGGGCTTATTTTAAGCTTTCATTTTAATTTTTTTTGTGGAAAATAGTTGAGATATGGTGTTTAATATATGATGTGAACATCATATATAAATCTTGGGATTTTGAAACACATCTCCTATTTATTGTTGAAATAGCCGAATACTATATATATATATATATATATATATATATATATATATATATATTTGTTGTTTGATTTTGGTTGAGGAAAATAGTTGAGATATGGTGTTTAGGTATGATATGAACATCATACATTAACCTTGAATTTATTCAAACACTTCTCCTATTTTTTTTATAGAACCGTGGCTTATATATATATATATATATATGTAGTCTTTTATTTGATTTTATTGTTGAAAATAATAGGATGTGTAATATTATGAATATTGGTAAATGTTAGTGTTAATATTACATGCTATTACATATACAACCATATTGTGAAGGATTGGAAATTTTGAATATGTATATATATATATATATATATGTGAATACCGAAATTAAATGATGATGAAAAGCATGAGTTTAAATTTTTAATGCATGATATGAAGTGATATTTCATGTTTAGTATATAGTATAAGCATGAAATAATTTTTGTGGAATTTATTGAACACCAAAGCTTGTTGATTTGAAATTGCGAAAATTACAAAGATTTTAACCTATGGTTTAAAATTTTATATGAGGATATTGAGTTGATAATTAAATTCTATAGTATGATAGGAGTACAACATGATTTTATTGGAATTTATTGGATACGTATGCTAATTGTTGCTAATTATCGAAAACGTAACGAAATGGCTAAGTATGAGTTCGTTTCTAATGTTAAATGATGCTATGATGGTTAATTATAAACTTAGAATGAGTGGTTGTGATTAGGGTGGATGAATGAAACACTTATGCACACTTACACAATGATTATGTATTGCATTAGAAATTAGGGTTTTCTAATGCTTAGCATAGTTTATGTTGTGTATGGTTTTGTCGATGTTGAATGTTTGTGTTTATGTTGAACCGACAAACCAAAACCCCGAACGTAAACAACATAATACTATATGAACGAGAATCCAAAAGAAATCGACCAAATTCGATAACTTAAGATGGAATAAACAAGAATCGAAGTTAGATACGAATTAGGGTTTTTATTAATGAAAGGATACCCAAACGTGAGTTCCTACGTTAGAAAAACCAAGAGTCGAGCTACAACGTTAATATTCAATAACGACAACTCAATACGACATTAGTCGGGCGTAAACACAACTCGATAATGAATAACGATTATCGACATATGTAACCTCCGTGAGTTAAGTTAAATAGACAATGTCGTAATGTGTAGCAACGATTCGAACACATGATGTCGATCCTTATGTCCCAAAAGCCGAGTTAATATTCTCAAGTACTCCATTTATTCTTAAGTACTAATTACTTACATGATGGCATATGTCCACTGATTTGTAAGTCAATATTCTCTTTAATTATCGTACTAATCGACAAGTCGTCACATAACCTACTAGACGTAACTATAATTGTTAAGTCTAGTTAGTGGCTTGAGAATATCCTAATTTACCAATCATAATTTGATTATCGATAACCTTTAACGTAATAACGTTATAATAAAACTAAGGTTAAGAGTCACGGATAGACTCGGATTATGTAATTCATAATTGAAGTTCACCGTGGACGATGAGGTAATATACCGACTGGGAATGTAAGATAATAGATATTATCTTAAAACAATCACATAAAATCATAAAGAAACCCTAATTGGGAACTTTAAAGTCGTAATTTATAAACCACCATCGATCGATAGAAAGAACCTAAGAACGGCTATTTTCTTATGAAGGGTTCGATCGGGCGTAGTTGTTGAGGAAGGATACTCGCCGCTCATTTAGAACCACTAAGCTTTGATTAGCGGTGGGCTTTCTTGAAACGAAAATGTTATGCATATCTCAAAGCATGTTTTACAAAGCTTTATGAAATATTATCACATGAAATGTTATCGATCGCCAAATGTTTATGTTTTGTTGTTATCCTATCCGAGATTGGTATATCAATGTGGTATGTGAACGAGTTGGTCCACCAACGTTAAAAAGTGGTAACGATCGGATCCGACTTAGTTAAGGACTAACTCGGATTGTGTACACGCGTGACGTGTGTGTTAAGGTTAGCTACCTCGATCGTCACGGCGACTATGTGTAGGTGGCCACCCATAGTGCGCGAATGGAATGAATGAATGAATGATCGATATGGAAACAACGTGAATGAAATAGTCGCCCGACACTTTGGAAAACGATAAAATATTTGATAGGCATGAGTCTTTAACCAAAATCCTCATGCGCTATTGCGGGCGCTAATAACCTTTGACAAAGAAAATATTTTCGCAACGAGTCCATCGAGTACTTTTGTACTTAGCCCCGCATCTCGTTTTTGATGTGCGAGGTTGAGCAAGGATCAATGATGGGTGCGAGGTGGTGCAGAGTAGCAACTATTTTGATGCTTAATTAGAAAGGTTTCTAGAACCTGGGCATGCATCGTCATATGCATGTCCACACGCTTAATTGTTGCCTAACTCGATATTATTAACGCTTTGATTATAACGCGCTCAGATTGAATTGGAGGTCGTACCTTGTACTTTAAATTCGCCTCGATTGGGCTATGTGGACCCCGAACCCTTTTCGACAAGTCCTTCTAGGACTCGAGTTGGTATCGACCGCTTATTCCTTTTACTTATGCATTATTAAGTAGTTGATTGGTTGATCGCCTTGATTAGTTATGTTTATTTCACGCTTTATCATACCGGTGACGATCCATATGATCCGTACTTCATTGGAAAGTCGGGTCGTCACAGAAAACTAGGTTTAGCCTCGTCCCAGGATCTATCTTCGATATTTAATTCACCATACATTGATTATATACCAGCATGCGTCTATATAATTAATTGCAACACGAGGGGTTTTCTCGTGTTTACCTTTGGATCCGCAGAGGTCGGTCGAACAGACGAACGGATCGAACGGAACGGACTCGTGCTTTTGACCTTCTGGACTGTATCCCGGTTACCCAATCTCCAACGTCGAGTGAGGACGATCTATGGAGAATGCTTCGAAAAATCACCCTTTGCTCTCTATCAATTTTCGAAAAATCCTCACTAATTACTATAGTGATTCTCGAAATTTTTCTCACTATGGACGTAAATATTGTGGTTAATAATAAGCATTAGCCTAAACTTTATCTCTTACCTTATATTTATAATGCATTACCATAATCCCACAAGGAAATGATTTATGCATATCTCATAAATATAATAATATCCTTATAGGATAAAGAGAATAAAATCTTGCCATAGAGAGCACATAGGGGCCGATTTCTTCAAATTTAAGGGCTGGATGGGCCACCAGGATCAAATGCAAGGAATAAAGATGGGCCTCAAATAAATTAATTATCTTATGTTCACCAAATTTAACATAAATTAATTTATAAACATTTATTCATACCACTAGAGAATAAATGTCGACTTACCCTTTATTACCAAGTTGAGTCGAGCTTGCACTTAGACATTACGAATCCTCGTATTTAAGATATCGAACGTCCATTAATTATTTATAGCAATCGATCGCTTAAAATAATTAATATCTTTAATTCCTAGCAAGACCACTCAACCTTATTATTGTACTTGAGCTAACTCAACCGCAAGGTTTAGTACAATAAACATTTTGAGCTCCTTAAGGGACGCCATTATCCTAAACGGATACGGTGACTGACATGATAACTAGCGTGACATACAAGCACTTCCACCACCCAAGATGCGGAGAATATTGGGTTAGATCATATAACCATCACCCATAACAAGTCAAAGTGATGGTTAGTAACTCATACTCACCTAATACCTTATCGAGATTTAGATCATCGTAAGTCACCGAGATCTAGGTTCTTCACGACGGTCGATAGAAGAACCCATCTCATCGTGATCCTTCAATACGCCGAGACGCATCAAAGATAGACAAGTAACCAAGTCAAGTCACTTCTTATCTATACACCTTTATACCGACAACTCGTCCTCAAGTTGTCTCGAGTTGTGAAACTTTTATATCTCATTAAGCTTGACCAATCATACGACTTCGTGATCTACAACACAATCGTATGATCTAACTTATATATGAGATAAATGGACATACATATACAATCAAGTAAACAATTCAAATATGAGATTGTAATAGTGGTAACAGGAAACATTGTATACAAGCTCAACCAAAACTGCTTCCAGTATACAAATCCAACATTAATTTGGTTTGTTATGTGTTCTATCACCAGTCCAAATCAATTAATGGACGTAGCTATATATCTCAAAATAAATGACGATTTTTTTTTGCATCATATATATGGGGAAAGAGTTTGTTAAACTATAAGCAAACTAGTTTACCGATGTTAATGTACATTTTTTATGGAGACCACGTGTTTTAATTAAATAAAATACAAATAAAAAGGATCGGAACTCATTAAAAGTAATTAAGCATGCCAAAATAAATACTTATGTTGAGAATTTTTCTTTTTAACTATATTACGTTGAGATAAGGATGTCAATTGGTGAATTTTACCCGGATCGATCCGGAACTGTTCAAAACCCATTAAATTTTAAAGCAGCGGTTCTAGTTCTGGTTCTGGTTCTGGTTCTAGTTTCGGTTCCAGATCCGCTTTAGACCCGGACCGTTTAGATCCATAGTATGATGGTCCGGTCCGGTCCGATCCGGATCTGATTCCGATTCTAGAACCAGAATCAATACTTATTTATTGGTTTTGGTCCGAGTAAAACATGTTTATTGACAAGCCTAAGTTTAAATAGGCTTGTCAATGAGCTAGTTTTATCCATATCAATTCAAAATCACTCATAACGCATTAAATTATAAAGCAACGGTTTCGATTTCATTCTTGTTCTGTTCGGTTCCGGACCGCCGCATCCGGACCGTTTAAGATCCATAGTTGATGGTCCGGGTCCGGTCCGGATCCAGTGTCTAATGGGTCGGTTTCAGAACCAAAACTATTACTTATTTATTGGTTCTAGTCCGGATAAAACTCATTCATTGACATCCCTACGTTGAGAATTAAAAGCGATTTTGGGTATAGGATATCTTGTTGCTAGGGATGACATCAGATCGGGTTTTCATGGATATCCGCTTTTACCATACATTAATAAGAGGGCTTTGGAAAAGTATGAAACAAGTTTGGAGTGGGTACGAGAATTGAAACGAGCTGAGTACCCATGATGGGTTGGGTAGGATATGGAAAATTAGCTCTGGTGCTGCTATCCGTACATGTTTATATAAAGTTATTGTATTATAATTTCTTTTTCTTGTTCCAAATGATTATATTTTCTTTTTCTAACATTGTCACACATGATTATATAAGAATATTGAAGATTTGAGAAGTTAAAATATTATCTATATATTTGTTTTGATGATTTAAAATATTATTTTGAATATATGATATATTAAATTTTAATTGTATAATTTTCAATTTTGCACTTGAAGTTCAATTTTTAATCTTTCATTATTTCTACTAATTATTTTTATATTTACACGATAAGTTTTCACTGTTATTCATACATTTATGATTATTTAGATATTGTATAAATTTAAATGAGTTAGGTGAGTAGTTAGTAGGTATTAATATACAGATTTGGGATGTGTATAAGCAATAAAACTAGTACCCATTTAACGAATATGAGATGAGTATGAATAGATAAATTTTAAACGAGTACCTATTTGTTGTAAATGATTTTTACTTCTAATTAATTTATATGAGTAGAACTTACCATATTTGGCGTACAACATTATCAAAATGAAAAAATTATTAATTTAATTAATTAATAAATAAATAAATATGCATTTAATGAGAAACAAAAATACTAAATCACGGGGAAAGAAGTTTAATATGGAAACAAAATTCGAATACAGAAATTTTAATTATGAAAGGATGCCAAATAAGGAATGGGATGTGTTATTGAATTCTTGTTGTTCTAATCTATATATATTAAAGTGGAATCATAACAAATTTCATTTTCTCGCCTAAACTGTATTTATGTCAGCACATAATTTCTTTCATCTCTTTTTCTATTTTCTCTCTCTTTCTTCTTTTTCCATTTTTTTCAAAATTGTTAAATTTCTTTGATAAAATATATTCCATCCGTCTCACCCAAAATGACTTATATTCCTTTTTGCATTGTCACCCAAAATGTATATTTCATTTTTAGAAAATAATTATCTCTTCAAAAGTTGTGGGACATACCTACTTTTTATCACTTTATACCCTTCTTCTAAATAACTGTGCCAAAAAGAAATGAGTCGTCTTGGATGAAATGGAGAGAGTATATAACGTGTATCTTGAATTAAAGATCAAGGAAAAAGCTTTAATTTGACATATAATATATGAAAAATAGATTCAAAAAGAATAAGTTATGATTATATAAAGTCTCAAAGTGAATTATATAAAGGCACCCTCTCTTTCAAGAGGATTCACGCCATGTCAAGCTCTGGTAAGGTTCTTCGCTTTGCATCGAATTAAACCACATGCTCCACCGCTTGTGCGTGAAATATATATAATAATTGAATTATTCAACCTATGTACGTTTACTAATTACTACATACAATCCTTAACATACATAAATGGGAACAAATCATGTCAATTAGATTTAAAAATCTAATGATTATATTTAAGTGTGCATCTGAATTAGTTAAATGCACATTTATGCATATAATTGTGCATCTGTGTCATAATTTGTGCATTGAATCTGAAACGCCCATATTGATTTATCAATTGTTAATATTTGTCCTCATGTTTACACTATAAGGAGTGTCTACACAATAATTATATATATATATATATATATATAAGGGTTAATGTGAGAACCAAAAGATGATGATTTAGAGTGAAGTTGATGAATCCGCTGGAAAAGTTACTGAATCGAAAAAAATAGAATTTTTGCTCTTCATGAGATTCGAATCCTGGGTGAAAATTCTGAATTCAACGAATTCATTTTCTTCACAACGAATTTTCGTGGTTATTAGTTCTCACGTTAAAATGATTCTTATTTTGAACATCACTATATATATATATATATATATATATATATATATATATATATTAAATGTGCTTTATTTTTATTTTTAACTTTAGTATTATCTATTTTAAATTTTAATTATTTAATATTAATAAATCACTTTAATTATAAAATTAATTTTTATTACTTACTAAATAACAAATATCAAATAAAAGTAAATATATCATTAAAATTTAAAAGTATATTCATAAATGAATACATAAATAATTTTTAAAATATATTCTAATTGTAGCAAGAACCATATAATATAACTACTAGTTATATTCATTTATATATGCTAATATATAGAATATGTATATAATAATCAAATAATATTTTGAAGTTATTTTCAGTTATGTTTTATTGTAACAAATTTATATTTAATGCTAATAAATCACTTTACTAATAAAATTAAGTTTTATTATGTATTAAATAACAAATATCAAACAAAAGTAAATATATCGTTAAAATTTAAAATTAAATTCATAATGAATACATAAATAGATAAAATATATGAAAAATGTACTTTAATTATAGCAAGAACAAAATAATATAACTATAGTTATATTCACTACAATATGCTAATATTATTGATATAAATATAGAATGTCTACAATAATCAGATTATATTTTGAAATATTTTTATTTATATTTTATTGTAGCAATTTTGGAGAAACAATCAATATCATGATAATTAACATGTAAAGGAAAAACAACTGACATATATTACCACACACAAAACTAATGTCATTTATGAAAATAGTTAAATAATTAATCCACGAAAACACATGTATTTCTTGAAATTTCACAAACATGTCATATGTGATGGTTGTGCTTTGCTCCATGAAAAATAATCATTTTTTTTAAAATTCATATAAATCTCAATTATGAATTATCGTTTGCTTCATATTGCAAATTTTTAAATTTAAAATATTTGTATAGGGATATATAAATGATATGTATGTATGCACTAGTGAAAAATATATCATAATAAGGTTATAGATTGTGAAATACAATTTATTCGTTTAATATATAATTACATTTCATATTTAATATATTTGCTATGTATGCAACATATATCATTCTACTTGAAGACTAAAGTACACACATAATAAAAAAACATATTTTATTTAATTTAAAATATTTATTTTATTTGTATATTTATTTCAAGTTTATTAGTATTTATTATAAAGAATCTACACATTTTTTACCGAATAACATTTGTACATTAATTGCAGTAATACTTATTTATCAAAAGTTATATTGATTTCCATATGCATTCATTCAACAATTTTCTTCTCATTTCTCTTTCTATTTCTTTATTTTTCTTATTCCTTTATTCTTTTCCAAAATCATGCGATTTTGTTCAATAAAAATATATGCAATATACAACTTGCATTAAACATTAAAACAAGAATTTTAATTGGATACATGATATATAAAAGATAAATTTAAAATGAATAGGTTATAATTTAAAGTTCTAAAACAAATTATATATATATATATATATATATATAGATAACACAACTAACTCAATCACTCACTTTTATCTTTTAAAAGTTTTAATTTTAGAAATTTCTAATGCTAATATTTAATTTTAATTGTAGAACTAATTTAGTTTTATATTAAATAATATGTGTATTTCTCAAAAAATTGTAAACATGTTATTTGTGATAAGTGTGCTTTGCTACATGATAAAATAAAATAAAATTACTTTTAATCAATAGGTATCTCTGCGAAGGAGTCATGCTGGAGAATGAGAATAGATGGGGAAGGGTGAATGACATGGAAAAAAAAATGAGATTTTTAATCATTTTTTGGTTTTTTAACAATTAGTTTGTTATAGGTGTAAATTCTTTTTTAATAATGTCAAATTAACTTCCGATCAAATGTCCACTTTAGTTGGTTGAAATTTTTTAGGCGGGGCTATTAAATGAACAACAGAGACAAGTAAAAACTATATTTGGTATTAAAAAATATTTTTTTACTATCATTACGAGGTCAAAGTTCATGCTATAATTTAAGAATAATTATTTTATATAAAATATGTTTGTTGTATATATACATACACCAATATCTATATATACTCAATGTTAGAGATTTTAAAAATATGATATACCCGATCATCGCACCAAGAGAAATACTAGTTTTTTCTCAAAACCCACACACATACATGTGAAAACAAATGCATACGCATTTACAACTTTTGGTTGCATGTGTTGGCCTGGTGATAGTTTAGTTAGTACATGGGTCAAATGTCTCAAGTTCGAATCCACTTTCACCGTAATGCATACTTTAAAATTTTGTATTTAATTGGGAAAAAAATTCCAACTGATTAGCCATCAAACAATTAAAACAAAAAATCCCAGAAATTATATAGAAACATTCCGAAAATCATGAAATCAAAACAACCAGATCGGAAAAATCAAAAGAGTCCCATCTGGCCTCCATGGAATACTAATCTGTTCATTGGGGGATTGAGGTAGGCAGAGAAGAGGTAGTGGTGAAAGGTTTCGACGATGAGCGCGTCGCGGGAAAGAGCACTTTCCTGCTTCACATCGCACTTCAGTATAGATTGGAATAAATTGGAAATCGGAGAAATGGCAACCAATGTCTGCTTCTTTGTTGGACAAACGAAGGGCACTGAAATGAAACATTTCCTAACTTGCCATGAGATGAGAATCCGCCATCCACCGGAATCAAGTATGAAATCGAGAAAAGTGCTCGACAAGATAGATATGAGAAATGGGGGATAAGAAGGTATAGTGAGTAAATGGGGGATATATATATATATAGGGGATGGTTATGGTGAGAAATGTATTAAGTGTAAGAAATAGGAATAAATCTCATCCATTGATTCCAATTAAATAAACGGACAGATTTGTGCTGAAATCTTTAATTAAAAAAAACTGCTAAATTATTGTAATCATTTTGAGGTGTTTAATAAATCGTGTAAGGGTAAAAACGGGCAATGCAATATAATTATATCATCCAATCCATGGCAAAGATTTGCCAAAATCTCGTTCCTGGAAAACAGCTGCTTTTAACTCGTCTGATACGCATCAATTGAAGAACAAGATATTAACTCCACATTTAATTATCAACCTTTCGTTTACTGTGCAACAAATCTCGTGCAAATGGAATACGGCGGCCATTAACATTCCATTCTTCAGTATTTTCACATAAAAATCCTTATAACTGTTGTGGGTCACCGAAGAAGTTCTCGTCTTTCCATTATCATTGTTCAACATTAAGCACGATTCACATACACAAGTAATTGATTTATCATCCACTTTACTAAAATGGTGAACGAAGAACAAAGGAAGCGGAAGGGTAAAGCTGTTCTATAGGAAGATAGTGAGTTTAAAAGGGTTTAATCGTTTTTGTTTGCTAAGATACAACAATTTGATTCTATGATGTCGTTTTCCATCTGTTCACATCTAGGGTTTGATTTATTTTTAAAAAGTGTTGATTACGCAATAGGTTTCATTTTATACAGTAATTTTGGTTTCCTGTTTGAGTAAAAAATATGTTGTCCAAAAGTAGAACATTAAATCTTTTGTCATTATACATGAATTAAGAATTATGTGAATGTTCTTGGTGGTCCCAACAATGTTTATTGTATAACGCGTTGAATATTTGGTCACTGGTTTGATGTGCTTTTTATCCCTTTTTTTGTCATGCCGTTTTGTACCTGCTGCTGTTATAATTGATCTTTGTCAAATGTTGTTGGTGTTATTTGTAAATGTTGCATATTGATTGTTCAATATTGCATATGAAAGAGGTGTACACAGAACATTATTATAGTTATCACATTATTTATATATGTCTTAACTATCAAATTTATATCCTCTTTGTATAGTTTAGTCATATGGATAATGTATCTGTTTCACACGAAAATGACCCTAAACGAATTATATTACATCTTTATTTCACATATTTCACATATATGAAACTTATGATGTTAGTTATTATTGCATAATGCAATAAACATATTGCATAAACTTTAACTAATATAGCATTTGTGTATTTTGTCCAATTATAAACATTATTATTATATTACTTGAATTACAGCACATATTTTACATATATGTAGCATGTTTTGCACAATGTACTGTCAAAACTTAATATGTTTCGTTTATTGCATATTGCATTATTTGTATTGCATAAAATATAGATTTCGTAGCATTTGTGTTTTTTTTTTTTGCAATAATATTTACAATTCTGTTATTGTATATCTTGGCACAATCTATTTTTGTAATAAAATTTTCAATTCTGTTATTGTATATCTTGGCACATTAACAGAATATTTGTATTTATTGCGCATTGCATTATTTGTATGGCATATAATGTTGATTTTATAGCATTTGTATTATATTAGCAATAATATTTAAAATTGTTATTGTATGTCTTGGCATAATTTAGACTATTGCATATGGAAGGTATGTATACAAAGATATTATATATATATATATATATATATATATATATATATATGGCACACGAACGTGACTCTATATATTTTTAACTTTTATGTAATAATATGTTGTCAAAACTTAACATGTTTTGTTTATTACACATTGCATTATTTGTATTGCATAAATGAGGATTTTTTAGCACATGTTTAATTTTTGCAATAATATTTACAATTCTATTATTGTATATCTTGGCACATTAAAATTTTTGTAATAAAATTTTCAATTCTGTTATTGTATATCTTGGCAGATTAACAGAATATTTGTATTTATTGCACATTGCATTATTTGTATTGCATATAATGATGATTTTGTAGCATTTGTATTATATTAGCAATAATATTTACAATTATGTTATTGTATGTCTTGGCATAATTTAGACTATTGCATATGGAAGGCATGTATACAGCACATTATATATATATATATATATATGTGGCACACGAATATGACTCTATATATTTTTAACTTTTATGTAATAATAGGCTATCAAAACTTAACATGTTTTGTTTATTGCACATTGCATTATTTGTATTGCATAAAATGAGGATTTTGTAGCACATGTTTATTTTTTGCAATAATATTTACAATTCTATTATTGTATATCTTGACACATTAAAATTTTTGTAATAAAATTTTCAATTATGTTATTGTATATCTTGGCACATTAACAGAATATTTGTATTTATTGCACATTGCATTATTTGTATTGCATATAATGTTGATTTTGTAGCATTTGTATTATATTAGCAATAGTATTTACAATTCTGTTATTGTATGTCTTGGCACGAACTAGACTATTGCATATGGAAGGTATGTATAAAATTCTGATTTCGTAGCATTTGTGTTTTATTTGCAATAATATTTAAAATTTTGTTATTGTATATCTTGACACAATCTATACTATTGCATGTGGAAGGTATGTATACAGCACATTATATACATATATTTGGCACTAATGTGACTCTGTATATTTTTAACTGTTTTGTCATAATATGCTGTCAAAACTTAATATGTTTTGTTTCTGTTTTATTTGCAAAAATATTTTCAATTCTGATTTTGTATATCTTGGCACATTAACATAATATTTGTAATTATTGCACATTCCTTTTTTTGTATTGCATATAATGTTGACTTTTTAGCATTTGTATTTTATTTGCACTTATATTTACTAATCTGTTATTGTATATCTTTGCACGAACTATATTATTGCATATGGAAGGCATATATACATCATATTATATGTTATATGTGGCACACGATTGTGACTCTATATATAAATCATATATGCACTGGATTAGCTTTTAAATTTTATATTACTTACTATTCTAATCTTATGATATTATCATTTCTATAGATCGAGGTAAGAGTAAGGCTGCAGATATAATTAGACAGAAACGTGGATTACATTTAGAGGTTGAAAAGAACAGCGGAAAAAAAAAAGGAATGACCCTAGCATCTAGACGGAATGCAACACGCGCCCTGCATCCTGACCTTTTCGACATCCTCTTGCGTTTTGTAATAGTAGATTGTGATATGCTTGGAGAATTGGAAACTATTTTCTTAACACCCTCTTTATTACAAACTATATAACGCCAAACTACAGTATCATCATCGTACTTGACTGCCATACGCGTTCCAAACCCGCACGAAATACGATACTCTCGATAAAACTTTTCAGCCTCATTTAAGGTATAAAAAACCTTTCCCACAAACGGTTTCATCTCAGGAGGACAATTCGGGTAAATAAGGTCATTGGAATTTTTTTGCATACCTCCCACATCAGCTGCAAAATCGAAAGAAATAATTTTAAAGCAAAGGTACTATGTTGTGAATGCAACATATATACATTAAAGTGCAATAAAAATAAAGTGAAACTAATATACATTAAAAGATAAAAAAAATTTACAGTACTGTTCGATCAATAAGTAAAAACAAACGAAAATTATGAAAATATAATATATTGAATGAGAGATTAATTATCATGCAGTGTAAATTTTTCTCTAAGGCAATACAAATCTATCAAATATGAACATATCCATAAAAAAAAGATATGGACTCCCACAAAACAAGGGATAAAATCGTGCATAGAAGATATGGAAACGCACTAAGTACACAAAAATTATACCTTTCATTTGATTATGTAAAAGAATAAGATATAGGCCGTGCTATATTGTTATACACGAATGCAATATATATTAATAAAGTAAGCCCTAAAACAAAACTAAAAATAAATCAAATGAATACAAACTTCATAAAATAAGCATTGTCGATAAATTAAGAAGGAAATCAACTAATATAAACAAAAATCAACCTCAAACGAAAATATCCCAATACAGAAAAAAATAACTACGCACATTAAAGAAAATGCCGAGTTATAAATATTGTGCAAAGGTACTACGTTGTAAATGCAACATGTATACATTAATAGTGCAACATAACTTAAGCTAACAAGGAATAAATTAATATATACACTGATGTTCCATTAATCAGAAAACATAATGAAAAAAAGCTTACCAAATTGATTAAAACACATCAAAGTTCAAGAAATATAAACTAAGCAGACAAAATAAATTAATAACGAAAACTTCAAATATACATTAAAAATCGAAAAAAAAATATTACTGTTTCAAAGAAAAAAACGAAGCACATTCAAGAAAATGACAAGTTACATATTTATTGCAATGGTGATTTGTTGGAAATGCAACAAATATACATTATAAGTGCAACAAAAACAAGACTATCCTTAACACGATTTTCCATGAAACCTAGAACACCACGAAAATTTACCTTGATTTTCCATGAAGCCTAGAACACCACAAAAATTATGAAACTAGAACAGAATTATATTTTCTTGCAGTGAATATGTTCTGTGCGTCGAAAACAATATATCAAAGATAAACCAATCCATAAATAGAAGATATGTAATCCTACAATAATAGGTAGGTAACGGTTTACAAATTACTAAATTTACAAAAATATCCTTAACATGATTTTCGGTTGCCTAAATCATAGCATTTTCAATACAAACTTTCAAAGACACGTAGATTAAATCTGGACCACGTATTGATGTTAATAAATGGACAGGATTTATTCCTATTTCTCACAATACTTAGCATTCCTATATGATCTATATATATATATATATATATATATGTGTGTGTGTGTGTGTGTGTGTGTGTGATTACTCTTTCGAAGTCATCAAGTTTATGTTTTATCCTTTGTGCTTAAAGCTTATATGTATTAATTTTGGGATTGAAATCCAGTGTACCATAATTCATGTCTCACTTTGTGTTCCACTTTCAAATTTCATGGTATTTTTCATCTTTTTTTCTTTAATTTCAATTTTGTATGTTTTAATTTAATTTTATAATTATTAACTAGGATTTATTTCATCCATTTAGTTTATATAATTAATTTTATTATTTAATTATATTTTTTATTAGTTAATAATTCATTATTAGGGTTGATAAAACTGAAGTTAGGTATACTCTTTCCGTCCCCAAATCTATTCCTAGGAATGTTTAGCACATGTTTTAGTAAAAATTGTTGAATGTATTGTGAGTGGAGTAATGTCCTACAATAGTGTAATATTAAATTAGTTAGTTGTGGGCCATAAGTGGTGAAAGGTGTAAATAAATGGATTGTTAAGGGTAAAAAAAAAGAAATAGTGATGGGCCATGAGTAGGGGTGTCTAGCGGTTTATTGTTTTTATTAGAACCGAATGTAACCGAAACCGACAAATTTGGTTATCGGTTCGGCCCAGAGTTGAAAAAATCGGTTATTGGTCAACCGATAACAAAACGGTTCAAACCGAAAAATCATTTTTATTTTAAATTATTATTTTACTTAATAATTAATTAATTAAAAATTTAAAATCAATTTTTTATTATTACTTTATTAATTATTTTAATTATTTATTAAATATTTTATTTATTTATAATAAGTTTCAATTTTAATTACTATTTTATTTATTTTATTATAAATTAATTTTAATTTGATTTTCATTAATCGAAAATCGAACCGTCGAACCGATCGGTTTTGCTAACCAAATTTTAAAACAATTCGATTTTGATTTCACTTTTTCGAGAAATTCGGTTGATTAACTCAAACCTAACCATTTAACACCATAGCCATGAGTGGTAAGAATGTGTAAATAAATGATTTATTGAGGGTAAAGTTGAGAAGATATATAGTTACCATAAATGAATAGGATGAAATTGGGGACGTCCCAAAAAGAAAACTATGAAGGAAATTTGGGACGGAGGAGTATAATTTTTTAAAATATTTTTAAATAAAATTTAATTATGATTAATAATATTATAATAAATATTATTTTATTAAAATATTATTAAAATTATAAATATAATAGTAAGACATGGTGGTACACACACTATGGTACATCGTATCTCATCCCTTATTTTTGCCCAATAGACATTATAGATGCATTCCATGTGTATAATTACATTTATTTTTCGTTTGCATAAATTCTTATTATATTTGACTTTGTATGCAAAATAAATGATTTACATTAATTTCTAATTCATATATGAAAAGAAAAAATATTGAACATCCTCTATCTCGTCTACTAGATATTAAAAGGACGCTGGGGATTCAAATTCTTCCAACTCTTATTTAATTAGCAAACTTTAAAAAGTGAAAGGAAACTAATTAAGAGATATTCTTTTCATTTTGTTATATGTGTTATCGTCTTCAAATTATACATCAAGGAAATAAAGAAATACATATTTGTAATCTTATCAATTACTATTATAAATACATACATACAACTATTTATTAGATTCTAAGAGTATTAAATAAAGATATAATAGGTAGTATATTATAATTTTATTTTCAAATTACAAATTATGATACTTATTAAAAACAAAATAAAAAAGTGTTAAGAGACATTAAAAACGGAGGAAGTTTACAAAGATTCATAATAAAATTTTATATAATAACTTCATTTTTATATGATAATATAGTAATATTTTTCTAATATATAATATAAGTAAATATGACAAGGGTTCTCATGCATTGCATGGGCGCAGCCGCGCAAATACTAGTTTAAAATGAGAACAAATATTTGACTAAGCTTATCTTTAAAAGAGTTGACTCTGTCAGAACGTTATGGGCCTAGAAAGTATGCCCCTAAACTTTAAATTCATCACCAACCAATTAATATGCACTTGCGTGCTGCAGAGTTTTCAGGCCACCCAATTTATGGTCTTCTGTCATGAAAGTCGCATGGCTATTTCGGTCTTTTTCAAGTGTTTTTATTATCATCTTTTTCATGTTTCCTGTTGTGTATTTTAGTTTGTAATTTAAGGATAAAATTATAATATATTTTTATTTTATTTTTATTCAATATTTTTTAACTTTTAATATTTAATTATATGTATATATTTATCGTAATCATTTATACAATTATATATATTTATTTTTTTAGTATATATAATTTGAATATTATGAATACTTATAAAAAATGAAAAGAGGATCTCCTTAGTTTCTTTTCACTTTTTAAAGTTTGTAAATTATTATAAGAGTTGGAAGAATTTGAATCCCCAACATCCTTTTTAATATTTCATTCATCCTTCAATTTTTTTACTAAAAAATTTCGACATGAGTTCTAATAAAAATTATTAAGTGCATTGTGAATATAGTAAGAATTCTATATTAATGTAGTGTTAAATTAATTAGTGATGGACTATAAATAATAAAATACGTAAATAAATGGTGTTGTTGAATATAAGAAAACGGAATAGTAATAAACTAAGAAAGAAGAATAGCAATAAACTATGAATAACAAAAAATGTAAACAAAAAGTGTTATTAAAAAGGTAAGAAGTTTGAACATAGAAATGTACACACTTATGCAAATTGTATAATATGTTGAATCCAATTTGCACAAGTGTATATGTTTCCATGTCCAAATCTCCGACAGGATATATACAGATCTGTAGTATTATTTATCATTAATTACACTGCATTAATAAACTTTGTTTTGTGTACAAGTTTCCTCAGTTCACACATACATACATGTGCGATGTAAGGAGCCAATCATACAATGGATTAGAATATATATAAATAAAAAATTATCTATTTGAATACCGACAGACACGTTGCAATCTTAGTCCTACAGACTACAGAGTCTTTTTTGCACTCTAGTCCTTATATGCAAAGCTAGTTCCGAAACCAACTTTGTTTTTCTAATTTTTCTGTATATTTTGCTTATTTTGTTTATTAAATAAGTAAAATCTACAAAAATTAAAATACAAGTGAACTCACAAAATATTTTTTAGATACAGTGATAAATCCTTATTTTTGCGCGTGTGTAATACTACAAGGATAACTTTATGTTTATTTAAAATTTTAAAATTAGTAATAAATTGTGCAATGAAGTTATATCTACAAATGTGTGTATATCATTTGATCTAGTAATTTAACTTTAACAAATAAAAGAGTTAAATATGAGTTTTGAAGCCTTTTCAGAAATTATTTAATTAGTTTATTCCATTTTTCAATACCTCAAACTTTGCGGACAGTTTCAATTTTAGCTCGCAATCGAGAATTTGGCATCGCAAACTTAACTTACCGAACACTCACGTTGTATGTACAATAAACTACTATTGCAAAAATAATGAAATGTTATGTATAAATTCGTCAAGAATTAAACATCATGACATTATTGCAGAAATATTGAGATCAGCTTTATCTAGTTTCATTATTGCGAAAATGTCTAAACATTGTCACAGTGTATGATATTTACCGTTGTTTTAACGATATAATGTGACTTGCATCTCATATAGTCTTTATTGTTAGAGCTTATTACATGATTTTTTTTTATAATTTCACCAATCAATAGACACATACCATGGATGATATGTCATCATAGATTAACACCCCACTTATGATGAGGATCAAGATGCAGGGAGAGGGATATGGTATACACTTTTTTTTGGATTCATTTTAAATAATGCTTCTTCAACAGCCAACCAACAAGGGGCCTACCCCTTACCCCATTAATTATGTGATAAACACATACTGCTCAAGATTTGTCTATAAATACAGAAACAATGCCACAAACATTCTCATCCAAAACAAAAATTACTCATCTATTTTCATAAGCTCGAAGAAAAATATGAGTGCAAAAGTAATTGTTCTTCTCGGCCTTTTCTTAGCTGTGGCTCTTCTAGTTTCTTCAGAAGTAGCTGCAGCCAGCAGAGAACTCGCTGAGGCTACAAATGCCGTCGATCCATGTAAGTATATTTTACTATATATATATATATGTGTGTGTGGTTTGATACAAAACTAATTAAATAGAGCACAAGAGTTTCCGTAATTTCACATCATTCATTGAAATGACTAGCTGCACAACGTCCATTTGAAAATAGTACATGCACGTATGCTATGAAAATGTCAAAATTATAAAACAAATCAACTACTCCATTCATCCACGATAAACGATCACAATCGCTTTATTCGATATCCACGAAAAGTGTTATCACTTTCCTTTTATGTCACTAGTCCTTATTATTCAACATCACAACCACCTATTGTTTACCAAAACCATTTTTTCACTCACAATCTAACACATTGGGACTCTTTCTCCACTCAAAACAGCATTCATCAATAATTTTATTAAATCTATACTGTCCACAAATGATATATTTATTGTGGACAAAGAGAATATAATAATATAAGGAGTTAATAGATCAAAATATTCACTTTCATATTGTAAAGATAAAACTAGTCACTTCTGGATTAAAGTATTGTTTAGTCTTAATTCACGAGTTCAGAAGGTATTGGTCGTGAATTATAGGCTAATATAGTGAATTCATGACTAATTAAAAGAAGCATTCTGGCCGTATATCCTACGTAAAATAGGATGAATTCACTACTAAGTAGAGCAAGGTGGTTTGATTGTAATAATTGATATATTGATATTAGCTAACTGGGCTTGAACACACAGCTGCGGAAGGCGATGGAGATGCAGTGAATGATGCCAAATACCAAGGGGGCGGCGGATATGGAGGTTATCCCGGTGGGGGAGGTGGACGCGGCGGCTACGGTGGTGGACCTGGCGGCGGCGGTGGCGGCGGTCGCGGCGGCGGCGGCGGAAGGCGTGGAGGCTACTGCCGCTACGGCTGCTGTGGGCGGAGCTACTACAGAGGCGGTTGCCGATGCTGCACTTATGCTGGTCAAAAAGCGGACGCTGCAGAGACTCAGAACTAAGCAGCCAGGCTTATATATAATAAATAAATAAAGCCAAGATCGATGTAATAAATTGGCTACTGGTATCCAAGATGTAATGAAAAATGCATGGTTACACTTAGAGCATATATACATGCTCGTGGTATGCCGGTCTTACTTGTTGCAGTGTGATTTTTGTAATTTTGATTTTGCTTGAGTTGGCGATGTATGGGTTCGTGCCTTTTTGCCAATATATTTAATTATGTCTCATATTTTACTATAGTGCTACTTTTATACTTGATATAACAATTATTGGTAACACTGAAATAATTGTTACAATAATAAAGACTTAGCAATTACGAAAGCAACAAAAATACACGAGAAATTGGTTACTCAATTCATTTTATGATTATGTTGAGGGTGCTGCCAAATCAAAGATTTTTGCACTATGATTTCAAATACAATTACATGAAATATTGGGGTTGTTTATAAAGAAAAAAAAAATAGCCCTAAACAAACCCTAAGTACGATCAAAACCAAACATAATATGAATTGCTTGGGGATCAAAATATGATGGTTATGTATACGGATACGTCAATCCGGCTCGGGATATTTTTGGTATTATTTGATCACTCGACATATATTGTAATGATAGCTAATTACAAATTGACCTATTCTCCGTGCATCAATTTTCATTGTGATGATTCTTTGTGCTTGTTACACTTAAATATTGTATTTTGGTTCATAACCGAATATCGAATAATTAAACTAAATAAATAAATATCGTAAAAAAATCAAGTTTTTGTAGGGAAAACTAGGTTTAGCTCTCTCCCGATGATCTATCTTGGATGTTTAATTCATCATACATTGATTATATTTCTAGCATGCACCTATATAATTAATTGCAACACGTAGGGGTTTTCTCGTGTACCTTTGAATCTGTCGAGGCGGAATGGATCGAGACTCGTGCTTTGACCTTCTGGACTGTATCCCGGTTGCCCAATCTCCAACGTCGAGTGAGGACGATCTATGGAGAATACTACAGAAAATCACCCTAATCCTCTCTTACAATTTTCGAGAATCCTCTCCTATAATACTAAGGAGATGCACGAAAATATTGTGTAGGATAAGTGAGGATTAGCTTTGATCTTATCTCTTACCTTATATTTATAATGCATTACCATAATCCCATAAGGAAAGGATCCATGCATATCCCATAAATATAATAATATCCTTATGGATAAAGAGAATCAAATCATCATCCTAATAGAGGTAGTAGGCGCCGATTTTCACAAAGAGTTACGAGCCCTGGACGGGCCAGCCCAGGATCAAATGCAAGAAATAAAGATGGGCCTCAAATAAATTAATTATCTTATGTTCACCTGTAACATAAATTAATTTATAAACATTCATTCATGTCACTAGAGAATAAATGCCGACTTACCCTTTATTACCGAAGGTGAGTCTGCTCAGCACTTAGACATTATGAATCCCGTATTTAAGATATCGCACGTCCATTAATTATTTAGAGCATTCTGATCGCTTAAAATAATTAATATCTTTAATTCCTTAAGTAGTACCACTCAACCTTATTATTGTACTTGAGCTAACTCAACCGCAGGTTCAAAGACAATAAACCTTTGAGCTCCTTAAGGGACGACGCCATCCTAAACGGATACGGTGACTGACACGATAACTAGCATGACATACAAGACCGCCACCACCCAAGATGTGGAGAATATCGTTAGAACATATAACCCTCACCCATGACAAGTCAAAGTGATAGTCAAGAACTCATACTCACCTAATACCTTATCGAGGTTTAGATCATTGTAAGTCACCGAGATCAGGTTCTTCACGACGGTCGATAGAAGAACTCATCTCACCGTGATCCATCAATACGCCGAGACGCATCAAAGATAGACAAGCAACCAAGTCAAGTCACTTCTTATCTATACCAAGAACCTATACCGACAACTCGTCCTCAAGTCGTCTCGGTGTGAAACTTTTATATCTCATTAAGCTCGACCAATCATACGGACTTCGTGATCTTCTACACAATCGTATGATCTAACTTATATATGAGATAATGGGACATAGATATATGCAATCAAGCAATCAATTCAGATAGAGATTGTAATAGTGGTAACAGGAAACATTGTATACAAGCTCAACCAAAACCGCTTTCAAGATACAACCAACAATCTCCCACTTATACTAAAGCAAACTTTTAGTATACAATGTGTCTCTACTAGCTATTACAAACAAAACCATCACTTTGCTTCTCCCACTTATACAAAAGTTTCCTTTCTAAGTGGGTGCCATCGTTTAATCCAAGTCCTCGAACGCACTTCGTAGACTTTTTGCGGCGTGCTCTTTGTGAATGGATCCGCTAGGTTATCCGTCAGATCAATCTTTTCAATCAAGACGCCCTCGCCTAACGATTTCGATGACATGGTACTTTCTCTATGTGTTTGGTCGCTTGTGGGTCCGTGGTTCCTTCGAAGTTTACATCGCACCGAGTTATCACAAGAACTATGATACTCTTGGGCAAACCAGTACCACACCTAGATCCACGGGTAGTTCTTGAACCATACTGCCTCCTTAGCACCTCCAAGCGGTTACATATTCGGCTTCCATGGTAGAGTCCGCAATGCATCGATGCTTTGCACGCCAGATACGGCCCACCTCCAAAGGTAAACACATAGCCCGAGGTAGACTTTTCTCATCACGGTCACTTGAAACCGAGTCTGTAACCCAAAGGCATTAGACTATCTCGCATGGTAAACCAGCCTATAATCTCGAGTCCTTTCGTGTACTTGAGTATATGCTTATCGCAATTCAATGAGCTTGTCCAGGTTAGATCGATATCTAGCTACTATGCCCACCGTGATAGCGATATCGGCCTCGTACATAGCATTGCGTACATGAGACTTCCACGGCGGAAGCGTAAGGAACTTGTCTCATTTCCTCTATCTCCTTTGCGGTCATAGGTGATCGCTTCCTTAGATAAAGGAACGCCATGTCCGAAAGGTAGCAATCCTTTCTTGGCGGTCCGCATACTAAAACGAGTAATCACAAGATCAATGTAAGACGCCGAGATAAGCTCAACATTTTCCTCTTGCGATCTCGTAAACCTTGATCCCAAGAATGTACGTACGATCTCCTAAGTCTTTCATTTGAAACCGATCGGATAACCAACTCTTTATGTCCGATAACAACTTCACATTGTTGCCAACTAGAAGAATGTCATCTACATAAAGTGCAAGAAATACCACATCACCGCTGACATCTAAACGATACACACAACTCGCTAGGCAACCGGGTAAATCCATGGACTTTACCACCTCGCCAAAGCGTAAGTTCCAGGATCGTGAGGCTTGCTTAAGCCCATAAATGGACTTCTTAAGCTTCCATACTAGATGCTCTTCACCCTTCACCACATAACATTCGGGTCACGCATGACGCCTCTACATTCCTCAAGGTAACCGTTTAGAAAAGCGGTTTTCACATCCATTTGCCAAACCTCAAGGTTCAAGTGGCTGCATGGCGTAAGAATTCGATGGACTTGAGCATTGCTGCTGAGTAAAAGGTCTCATCGAAATCGATGCCCTCAACTGAGTGTACCCTTTTGCCACAAGCACGGCTTTAAAAGCCGAAACCTCTCCATCCGAATCTCTTCCTCTTGATACCCACTTACTACCTACGGCTTCCTCGCCATCCGGTAGAGATGTCTTTTCAGATACATCCATAGTATTATGGACTCAATTTCTAAGTCCATAGCGGTGTGCCATGATCTTGCATCAATGTCTTCAGATCTCCTCACCGTATGTCCATGGGTCGATTATTGCCTGCTCGCTTCCGGGACTAAACCAAGATTCTCCCACGAACATAAATCGCTCGGGTCGACGAACAACCCTCCCACTACGACGAGGCGCTACTAAAGACAATGGCAACGGTGGGTGCAGAACTTGTGGTTCTCATCTTGCACAACTTGCTGGATAGGAGCCACTTGACGGCCGGTATCTCCAAAGGAACTCGACCCACTTCAATTTCTTGAAGTATCCGTGTCGATCCTCCCATTGATACACGACATCTCGCACTCGCTTAATCGTCAGTGAAATACGATCATCTTCTAATTCTCAAGAATGATTTCTACTTTGATTTATGGTTTGTCGATAATCCTCTTCTAAGAATCGGGCATTAGTGCTAATAATGACCTTCCGATCCTCAGACTATAGAATAAACCACCTTCGTCCTCTAGATAGCTAATAAATGACCTTGCGTTGATCTAGCCTCCAACTTGTCACCCTTCTTGTTTAGCACATGTCGGATCGCCCCATATCCTTATGTGGCTTAAACTAAGCTTGCGCCCAAACCACAACTCGAAAGGGTCTTTTGTAATACCCGATTATTTAAACGCCTAATTACGATATTAATTTCAGAATTAGAATATTATTATAATAATTTGAATAATAATTTATCGAATAACGATTTCGATTATTTTGGAATAATAAAATCCTATGTAAAATTCACGAATAATGTGAATTGAGAAATACGAATATTTAACGATTTCAACAAGATAATTTCAACGTCGATTATGTATCGATAATTAAATGCTCGTGATATTTTCTAAGTTTTAAGCTTAGAATTTAATTTCATTATTATTGGGATAATTTAATAAAGTGATTACGACTTTATTACCACCATTTTAAGATGAGTCGATAATTAACGTTTGAGACGCTTCAAACGTTAACGCTTAGAGATGACTTGAGAATCAAGTCTAATGATCAAGGAATTATGATATTTAAATTCCTATGATTATTTTACGTAAATAGAATATTATTTAGCATTATAATAATGCTAGAAAATTTTGGAATAATATTTTGAACATATATTATTTCTAAAACCCTAAATCGAGAATTAGGGTTTTCTTACATGAAATAATTCTAATTATTTTTTCCTATGATTTGATTTATCATCTAAAGCATATATTATGATATATATATGTATTTGGCATGAAAATCAAAATTTAGCACCTAAGGAATGAAAATAGTGTGAGCTATTTAATGTACCCATATTTACGTGTGTTTTCATACACATGGTAATAATATGTGAACAAGTAATGAATAAGTGGATCAAATTGGGAAAGAGCCGAATTGTTTGACTATTTGAAACACTTTGATGATGTATTAAAAACTTTTGGGATAGAGTGTAGGAATTTCATACACATGGTATTAACTAATGAGATTAAAATTCCTCCTCTTGTGAAGCTATGACCGACCGCCCACCACCACATTCAAAGGATTTATTTGTTCAAGAAACTTTGTGTAAGAGTATAATTACTTCCATGACATAATACATAGTGAGTCATCATCCAATTTTGTGTGTGAATGTTGAGAGCCGACGGCTCTGGGTCCAAAGCAAGTGATAAAATTTTGTTTTAATCAAAACTTTATTCAATGTATTAACTCTCATGATGTAATACATTATGAGTCACCAAGCTTTTGAAAAGGCTTTCTTTTTTGAGAAAGTGAGAGTGAGAACCTAGAGAGAGTGAGATAGATTGAGTGTTTTATTTTCCTTTACATAGTAATATGTTTCATTAAGTCATCACTTTCTCTCATTCAGAAGAATACCGAGAGCTTTAGTAAAGAAAACCTTGAGTGCTCTTGTCTTTCAATCACCAAAGTTTGATACCTAAAGCTTGTGTTCGATAAATCAATACCGTTAACGAGGTTAGAAATCGAACGAGCTTCGATTATACCCTAAGTTTTAAATTTTTAATGGTTAGATTTATATGTTAAGCATGTGATCTTAAATAGGAAATTATGCTAGCAATGAAAGTTGTTCATTAATAATGTGTATTAAGATGAACTATGAGCCTATATCATGTTTAAAATTTGATTTGAGCATGTTAAAATTTATTTGTTGATGATCGAATTTTTCATGAATGATTTAGGAATGGATTAATGATATATGATATAGTAGGAGCTTGCTATGATTTATTGGAAATTTATAAAAATCTTATGCTTTGTTTTTAAAATTACCGAAATTGCATAAGATATGCTAAGTTGTTGTACAAAATTTATTTAAATGTTATGATAGCATATTGTTGATCTAGGGTATTAATTATGTGATATTGGATTTTATTAGAATTTTTGAATGTATATAGCTATTTTTACCCAAAATAGCCGAGAGCTTATGTTATAAGTTTGATGATTTGTAAGTTGTTATAGTATGATATTATGGTGTATTAGTGTTATACTATACTATATAAGCATAGTGTAATTTAATTAGATTTTATAAAATGTTTGGTATAATGTTGGAGGAACCAAACCATTGAGCATATATATCTTGGTATAGAATTTGGATAATCTTTGGACTATAGGTTATAAATATGGTATAGATTAATGTTGGGGCCTCAGATAAATTAACTAGAATTTTAGAAAATTAATTAGACATTTTGGAGAAAATGTCGTGACCTATATGGAATAAATAAGTGATTCCCAAATTTTTCTATAGTTAATATTAATACATATTAATGATCCTAGAGTAAAATAATACACTATATGAATTTAGGAAAATTTTGGAACAAGTTTGAAATTATAGCTCATAACCGTGAGCTATAGTGTTTTTATTAAGGATTTTAAATCCTTTTAATCAAGAAAATAATATATTATATGTCTAGAAATTAATTTAGACATATTAAAATTTTCGAGAATTATTAAACATAGAATATTATGTTTATTTATTTAAACGTTATATTAAATAACGTTAAAGCATAAATAATGCTTAATGCATTAAAAGATTAATATTGAAAGAAAATATTAATCAAAATTTTCGACGGCGTGAAAAATCAAGATTAAAGTTGAAAAGAAATCGATTGAAAATCGATTTATACCGAATTTAGATAATAAAATATGAATTATTAATGAAATTATAAGAAAAGTCAAAATGGTCGACTTTCAAATCGACGACAAACACGCTCGAAAATACGCTAATACGTAAAACGATTATTTATATAGGATAATCTCATTAGTGAGAAAAGATTTCATAATTGAAATCCTTGCATCGAAAAACGTGTAAACACGTTAAACGCTTAACCTAAAGGGTTAAAATAAAATAATCGAACATATCTCAAGCACGAGAATTATTTTATTGAAATACGCTGAAACGACGTATTAAAATTTATTAAGACTTCAATTATTATATTATTTGTCAAAGTTGAATAAACTTTGAATTTCTAAAAGCGTACAACATACTAAACGAATTTTATGCGTAAAGCTGGGACGGAAAGCTCACAAGAACGAGAAAAGAACGCCAGATCGAGAATCGACGCTCAAAAGTAGAGGTGGGCTTTACTATACTCAAACCGGTAGAATTTACCAAATGATTTATTTATGATGCTTTATTGCAAGCAAATATTTATGAACCGATTTATTTAATTACCGCCCAAAATGTTTATGTTTTATGATGTATCCAATCCATGATTGTTGATGCATAATGTTGGGTAGCCCCACTTTACGGCATGTTGAATTGTATTCTTGGAAGTACCCCAAGAATGATGGAGAATTCGATCCCGTGCCGAGATGGCCCGGATTTTGTGCACCGATTATTTGTGATCGTAGCCGAAGGGTGCTCGGTCGGTCACGGCGCTCGTGAGAGAGGCCCTCCAGTAGGAGGAATTGTTGTGAATGATCGATTGTGGTGGATGTGGATCATACATACGTGGAAAATGCTCGCAAGCGATATTTATTGAAAATGATGAAAATATTTAGTAAGCACGAGTATTTCAAATCAAAACCTCGTGTTACCGTGATAGGCGTAGTAATTCAAACCGTGATAAATTATTTCGCATGAGCCATCGAGTGCATTATTTGTACTCACCGCATATTTGTTTTAAATGTGCGATTGAGTCAGTGATGGTGATGGAGCGGAGATGTTGAGTGGTCGTGACCTTCAGTATTTATTATGTTTTGAAAGAAAGAACCTTGGTGCATATCGTCATATATGCATTCACATGCTTTCACGATATTCGAATGTTTTGTATGTTATTATGACAGTTATATCTGTCTGAATTATCGAACCTACTGTTAAAGGAACTTGTAGCCTTTACTTCTGTATATGACTTTTGCCTTGTAAATAAGGTTTGATTATTAAAGTTCGATAAATGTCATTTTGAAATCTTTCGATTATTCTTATAAATTGTTTGGTAATCACTGTTCCAAGCTCCAGTTCTCTCTAATCTGTCATTTGGATTAGAGCGGCTGTGACAGAGTGGTATCAGAGCATAGTTGCTCTCTGAACCCTAAAATTTTCTTTCAAAAGTTAAGTCTAGATTGAGTCACTAGACTTCTAGAAATCATCTGACTACGCTCAACACTCCATCACATCCATTTCAACGGGAAAAAGGTAAATTATTTTCCTCTTTGAAAAAGAAAAGTTTGAGATTTATGAATTTGAGTTGTTGTCGATAGAACATTATCGACAAATGATTTATGATTTGTGTCGATAGAACATTATCGACAAATGATTTGTGTTGATAGAACATTATCGACAAATGAAATGAGAAAGGTTGTAAATAACCATGATTATTTATCGATTAATGATTGAAAATTTTTCGCAAGAAATGCGATGTTTAAAACGAACTATGTTCGCTATTTTTAAAATATTTATTCATCATTTCTCAATGTTGATTTTGATTAATGCCTATGTCATCCCGAATGGAACATAGACGTAATAAGATGCATGATCCTCTTTGAAAAGAACATAGACGGACACATGTACTAACTATTCTCCCTTCTTTCGGGAACAAAAGAATCGAGCTCAAATTGAAAAGCTAAGGCTTTCCACCCGCTTGAAGTCAACCCAGAGTTTACCTCGACTCGGCTGACCAGTTGAGCGCCTCGGCATTGCGCGACCCCAATTGATTCACCCTGGCACCGACCTGGGCGTTTACTTGGTGTCAACCTCAACATCCACTTCGAGTTCGAAGATTTCATCTCGGCAAGGGCGAGCTGCTTCGCGCAGTGATTTTATTTTGGTCCGATCTCCTTCATTCGACCGATTTGCGCATGGTTTTCTCCCACATACCCTAACACACTGTACTATATTTCTTATGAAGGACCGAACTCTTGATTCCTTCTCTAAAATGCACCAGAGTCAGTACAGTTCACCTCGGCCGTTTAACCCTGGCCATTTCACCCCGGCAAGGGCGAGCTGCTTCGCGCAGTGATTTTATTTTGGTCCGATCTCCTTCATTCGGACTCCGATTTGCGCATGGTTTTCGCCCACATACTCCTAACACACTGTAATATATTTCTTATGAAGGACCGAACTCTTGATTCCTTCTCTAAAATGCACCAGAGTCAGTACAGTTCACCTCGGCCGTTTAACCCTGGCCATTTCACCCCGGCAAGGGCGAGCTGCTTCGCGCAGTGATTTTATTTTGGTCCGATCTCCTTCATTCGGACTCCGATTTGCGCATGGTTTTCGCCCACATACCCTAACACACTGTACTATATTTCTTATGAAGGACCGAACTCTTGATTCCTTCTCTAAAATGCACCAGAGTCAGTACAGTTTCACCCGGAAATTTTTTCTCACCTCGGCGCTGACTCGGTCAAACTTTCACCTCGCACGGCACTCGCCTCGGCACCTTCGCCTGCACTTCGCCTCGCACACTGCCTCGGCACTTCTGCCTTGGCACTTCCGCCCAGGCACCCGGCCTCGCCCGCCTGCACTCGCCTCGGCACTGCCTCGCACCGCCCGGCTCTCGGCCTCGGCACCCGCCTCGGCAGCAGCTTCGCCTCGGCTCTTGACCTCGGCACTCGCCTCGGCAGCACCTCGCCTCGGCTCTGGCCTGCACTCGCCTCGGCAGCACTCGCCCGGCAGCACACCCCGCCTCGGCTCTCGACCTCGGCACTCGCCTCGGCTCGCCTCGGCACCCGCACCGCCGGTAGCTTCGCCCGGCACTTCGCCTCGGCACTCGCCCGGCTCTTCGGCCGCCTCGGCGCTCGCCGCCCGCACTTCGCCCGCACTCGCCCGGTAGCTCGGCTCGGCGTTCGTCCTCGCACTCGGCGTCAGCGAACTGCTTCGCCGCAGTGATTTTGTTTTGCCAGTTCTCCTTCGCTTGAACTCCGATTTACGAACGGTTTTCGCCACGCACTCTAACGAAATTTAATTTATTTTTTATGATGGATCGAACCCTGATTCCTTCTCCAAAATTCACGAGAATCAGTACAGTCCACCCCGGACAGTTTACCTCGGCATAGGCAAACTGCTTCGTGCAGTGATTTTGTTTTGGTCCGCTCTCCTTCGCTTGACCCGATTTGCGATGGTTTTCTCCTACATACTTCTAACGGACTGTAATATATTTCTTATGAAGGGAAGATCCCCTGTTTCCTTTTCCAGAAATCGCGAGAGCCAGCAGAAGCTAGCTCATAGTTTTATAGAACTAGAATTTAGTTATATGATAAGATTTTTTTTTTTATGCTGCTAGATAATATGTTTCCTAGTATGGTAGGAAAGCTACAACGTGCGTTGTATATGAGAACAATTTCCATATAACAATTATCTATTTATCAGATGTGTTTGGATTGTTTATCTGCTTTATAGACCTGCCCAGTTATCCTATTTGCTTAGATGCGCTAAGTTTATTTTATCTATGCATCGTTATCTTTATTTAGTTGTCTTATGCTCGCTTGTCCGTGGCGATGGCCGTGACTCGACACACCACTAGACGGAGGCTTGGACCGAGTGCCACCCCTACAGAGATCATTCATAGGTACCGCGAGTACGGATATGCTGGGAGATGATCTTGAGAGTTTCTCACGCACTACCTTCGCCATTGGCCGAGGGCGCACAGTATGGAGTGACGGACTTGATGGCGAAAGCGCCCTTCCGATGCGGCCACCGATCGACCGGGAAGACTATGCACGGGAGATATCGGGAGATTACATCTTCCGATATGGTGGTGACTACGACCGACAGCAGATCTACCGAGATTTGTGAGCCACCCGACCCACGCCTTTAGTATCTCACGGTAGCCCCGAGAGGACCGCACTCCTCCGAGGGAATATACATGGCGTGACGAGTCACCGAGTGGCTCTACTGGAGGTTCCCGAGTGGTTGATCCCGTGATTCCGAGAGATTTGGAAGAGTGACCGACCGCTCATGTGACCGTATGCCTCGCCCGCAGCATTGGGGATGCCAGTGTTTCCATTGCCGATTGACACCCCATACACCCACCGCTTCCTATCTTGCCGCTTATGACAGCGGCCGGCATCGCCAATGAGCCGCATCGGCTGCACGGCCGTGACGAGGGTCTCGATGATCGTGATGACTTCATCCGATCCGCGACATTCCTATGGTTGGGGATGACGGAGCAGACCGCCCAGCAGCGCCGCCGTGAGGACGACTCGGACGATGATTCGATGATGACCGATGACGATTCGAGACGATGAGGAGGATCCCGAGGAGGATCAAGATGATGATGAGTGATACACCGCTGATCTGCTTAGCTAGGTTTTAGTCCGTATGTATATAGTCCAAGATGTGTGTAGGTTGCTTTTGTGTTTTTAAAAGGGAAGTGAACTTTGTATTTTGTATTATCTTGTAATCCCGTATGTTGTTCGATGCGGTTAAGCTTTTGAGATGCCATCTATTGTACATTATCCCTTTGTATTAACTGCTTGTGCTGTAATAGTCCTCCTCGAGGCACAAATTTTCTCGATGTATATATGATAACCTCAAGCGGCTTTTGCGTAAATGATATTGTGATGAATAGCTTGGTTTAAAGTCGCTTTACAAAAGAAATTGTATGATGATATTATATATGTTAATTGTGAAAATGATTTTCAATATTTATCAGATGTTTAAACAATGTAATGCCGCCAAGACGGATCCCGCACAAAGAGGTAGGGGAAGGGGAAGAGGTAGAGGTAGAGGCAGAGGAAGAATTCATGTACCAGAACCTGCGAATATACCCCAACCACCACCACCTCCACCCGATCGTAGGATCGAGGAATTATTTCAGATGTAACCCACCATCCTTTGATGGAAAATGGAGCCCGATAATGCCGAGCAATGGATAAGGGCTATGGAAAGGATATTTGATTTTCTTCGATGCACAGCACAGAACGGCCGTCTCAGACATTTTCAATCGACAGACCGCCGACTTTTGGTGGGAAGTCCGACGAAAGATTTTACAACAGGATCACATGAATGAGTTCACTTGGGAAGAATTTAAAGAGGAATCAGATGAGAAATACGCTCCAAAAGTTATCGAAAAAGGAAAGAATAAGAATTTTATAATCAAACAGAAAAGATGTCCGTAATAGATTATGATCGCACTTTCGCGATATGTCCCGATATGCCCCGATCGTGAATACGGATATGAAGATGGCGAAAAGTTTAGGTCCGGATTGAGGTCGAGATAAGAATGTCTCTAGCCACCATGGAGATCTCGATTACATCAAGCTCCTTGACGAGCTTTGACATCGAGGCGACCATGCCGTAAGAGAAGACAAATCAAACCCGCATACAAAATACAAGGGACAAAGGAAAGAGAAAGTGGGAAGGAAATTTTAGTAACAAGAATCGGGAAGTTTTGGTAATACGAATTACAAACGGCCGTGGCACTAAACACGGTACCACAAGGGTGGATGGAAAAGCGCCTTTTCCTCCGATGGGAGGACCACAAGAGCAGTAAGGACAACCTCGCCTAAAGTGCCGTAAGTTTCATAAAGGAGTCGCCATCCGGTAAATTGCTTTAAGTGCGGAATGAAGGGACATTACGCGAATAGTTGCCCGGATACGACGGGGACGGTGGGAAGGCCAAATCACCGGCAATGCCCAACCCTCAAGGCTATCCAGCCACCAATCAACCAAAGAACAACCGCCACAACAACAAAGGGCAGCCTCAACAACAACAAAGAACGACAACCACCGCAGCGGGCGTAATCAGCAGCCGACGCCAACAAAGAAGCAGCCACAGCAGAATCAACGGAGACAGCGCCTGTCACCCTCGGCCGGCCAAGCCGAGCATATGCTCGCACCGAGGCAATGAACAAAACCGTGGAAACCGCGGTATGGGAACACTCTCAACGCACTGTTATACTTTTGTTCGACACGGAGCATCACATTCTTTTGTAGCAAGAACATGTGTAGATCTATTGGAACTTAGATCCGAGAAAGCAAACCAGATATGAACATCTCTTCACCTATAGGAGGATTATGATCATACTCATATTTGCTCAAACCTAGAGTTGAACTTAGATCACTTAAGGTTCGACGAATAACTTAAACATAATACCCATGGGTGATGTAGATATAATTTTGGGAATGGATTGGTTGGCTGAAAATCATGCTACAATCTCTGTAAAGAAAGGAAAATTTCATTCCATTTTCTCGAAAAGAAGTTACAAGCTTTTACTAATCGATGGAAAGAAAATTCGATTATATCCGCGTCAAGGTTGAGAGTATGATAAACAAGAAAGGATGCCATGCATTTCTTGTTTATTTGAACGGAGAAGATCGAACAACGATAAAAGTTGAAGATGTAGAGATTGTACGAGAATTTTCGATGTTTTTCCGAAAATCTACCAGATTACCTCCCGATGACAACCGAGTTTACCATCGACTTGAACCCGGATCGGCTCCAAATGTCAAAGGCACCGCATCAATGGCTCCGAAAGAACCGGAAGAGTTGAAAATCCAAACCAAGAGCTGTTGGACCTAGGTTTTATCGCACCTAGTGTTTCGCCTGGGGAGCACACCTGTTATTTGTAAAGAAAAGGATGGTTCCTTGAGGACGTGTATAGATTATCGAGAATCGAACAAATGACGCTCAAAACAAGTATCCACTTCCAAGGATAGATGACTTGTTTGATCGCTAAGAGAGCTAGCGTGTTCTCGAAAATCGACCTCAAGTCGCTATCACCAACTTAAAGCGCGGCTCAAGATGTATCAAAGACCGCTTCCGAACGAGATACTGCCACTATGAATTTATAGTTGTGCCATTCGGATCGACCAATGCGCCGCAGATTCATGGATCTCATGAATAGGGTGTTCCATCCATTTTAGACAAATTTGTCTTAGTCTTCATAGATGACATCCTCATCTATTCAAAGGATGAAGACGAACACAAGGAACACCTCCGACAAGATCGCAAACTTTGAGAAATGAACAACTTTTGCTAAATTTAGCAAATGTGAATTTTGGTGAAGGAAGTAATGTTCCTTGGACACATTGTGTCACCAAGGGATTAAAGTTGATCCGCCAAAGTAGAAGCGACCAAGAATGGAAATCGCCGAGGACACAAATGAAATTAGAAGTTTCTTGGGATTGGCGTGTTACTATCAAGATTCATCAAGGATTCTCAAGATAGCAAGACCAATAACCCAACTACTCGTAAAAGGAATTAAATTCACATGGATGATGAGTGTGAGGCGAGTTTCAGACGCTCAAGGAAAAGTTAACCATCGCCTCAGACAGGGCCCGTAAGCGAGATAAAGAATACGTGGTCTATACAGATGCTTCCAAAATGGATTAGGCGTGTGTTAATGCAAATGGAAAAGTGATAGCCTATGCATCTCGACATTGAGACCGCATGAGTTGAATTACCCAACTCATGATCCGAACTAGCAGAAGGTATGCCTTAAAGATATGGAGACATCATCTCTACGGAGTAAGATGTGAAATCTTTACCGATCACAAAAGTTTGAAATACTTTTTCGAGCAGAGAGATCTAAACATGAGACAAAGAAGATGGCTCGAATTGGTAAAAGACTACGATCGTGGTATAAACTATCACCCGCAAAGCGAATGTTGTAGCCGATGCCTCGAGTCGTAAGAGTCAAAGCAAATTGGGATGTCTCCTCACAAATGAAGAAAAACTCATCAAGAGTTTGAAATGATGAAGATTGAATTGATTGAACAACCGAGACGATCACGAGTCAGATTGCTACACTCACTTTGACGTCGATTTAAGGAAAAGAATCATGAAGGACAAAGGATGGAGGAAAAGTTAGAAAAGCAAGAGCCAAGGTAAGGACGGAAGGATCAAGAATTTTCAAGAAGCACCAGATAATGCTTTATTATTTGAAGGAAGGTTGTGTATCCCGCATAACAACGATCTTCTAATGAAATCATGAGTGAAGCTCATGACACACCTTATACAAACCCATCCAGAAGTACAAAATGTACCAAGACTTGAAGAAAAGTTCGTGGGAAGGTATGAAAGAGACATAGCCTCTTTTAGAGCGCTATCTTGCTTGTCGCAAGTAAAAGCATTACACCAACGCCCTTACGGAAAGCTACAGCCTTTGGCAATACCCGAGTGGAAATGGGAAGATATAGCTATGGATTTTGTTACGGGTTTACCAAAGTCTAAAAGAGGAACATCGCTATATGGGTAGTAGTGGATGACTCACCAAATGTGCACATTTTCTCGCTAATTCAGACACCCACGGTCTCGATAAGCTAGCCCACCAGACGTAAATGAAATTGTACGCGCATGGAGTATCAAAACTATCACATCCGATAGAGATTCAAAATTTACTTCAAGATTCTCGGACTAGCTTGCAAAAAGAATTGGGCACGAAATTAAATTTCAAAGATTTTTCACCCTCAAACCGATGGACAATCGGAAAGGACGATCCAAACACTCAAGATATGTTGAGAATCGTAGTTTTGGATCGAGGTGCAAAATGGGAAGAGGTTTTACCTCTCATCGAATTTGCCTACAACAATAGCTATCAAGCGACGATCGATATGGCCCCGTATGAAGCCTTATATGGAAGAAAATGCCGATCACCGCCATCGGGATGAAGTGGGTGAAAGAAGAATCTTAGGGCTCGACGCTATAGGTAGATGATTGAGATCGCTCGCCAAATTAGGCAAAGAATAAAAGAAGCTCAAGATAGATGTAAATCTTACGTTGATACGCCAAGGTCTCCGAGCTACATTTTGAAAATGGAGATAAAGTCTTTTCAAGGTCTCCATCTAAAGGATTATAAGGTTTGGAGTAAAAGGAAAGTTAAGACCCGCTTTATCGACCTTATGAAATCCTAGAAAGAATAGGCCCAGATTGCCTATAGGTCGCTCTTCCGCCAAGTCCGGAAAACGACACAATGTTTTTCATGTATCACAACTCGTAAAGCACGTACGATCCAAGCATGTGATCCATCAAGACGACGTGATCCTCAATCCGGATATGAGCTATAATGAGGAACCTACGGCTATTCTAGACCACAAGGTTCGTAAATTGAGAACAAATCTATTCCACTAGTCAAAGTGCCGTGGAAGATCATGGACAAGAGGAAGCCACGGGAGCTCGAGGATGCGATGAAAGAAAAATACCCCAATCTTTTTTCGAGGTATGTAAATTTCGGGACGAAATTTCTTTAAGGGGGGTGGAATGTAATACCCCGATTATTTAAACGCCTAATTACGATATTAATTTCGTAAATTAGAATATTATTATAATAATTTGAATAATAATTTATCGAATAACGATTTCGATTATTTTGGAATAATAAAATCCTATGTAAAATTCACTTAATAAATGTGAATTGAGAAATACGAATATTTAACGATTTCAACAAGATAATTTCAACGCCGATTATGTATCGATAATTAAATGCTCGTGATATTTTCTAAGTTTTTAAGCTTAGAATTTAATTTCATTATTATTGGGATAATTTAATAAAGTGATTACGACTTTATTACGACCATTTTAAGATGAGTCGATAATTAACGTTTTGAGACGTTTCAAACGTTAACGTTTAGAGACGACTTGAGAATCAAGTCTAATGATCAAGGAATTATGATATTTAAATTCCTATGATTATTTTACGTAAATAGAATATTATTTAGCATTATAATAATGCTAGAAAATTTTGGAATAATATTTTGAACATATATTAATTTCGAAAAACCCTAAATCGAGAATTGGGTTTTCTTACATGAAATAATTCTAATTATTTTTCCTATGATTTGATTTATCATCTAAAGCATATATTATGATATATATATGTATTTGGCATGAAAATCAAAATTTAGCACCTAAGGAATGAAAATAGCCGTGAGCTATTTAATGTACCCATATTTACGTGTGTTTTCATACACATGGTAATAATATGTGAACAAGTAATGAATAAGTGGATCAAATTGGGAAAGAGCCGAATTGTTTGACTATTTGAAACACTTTGATGATGTATTAAAAACTTTTGGGATAGAGTGTAGGAATTTCATACACATGGTATTAACTAATGAGATTAAAATTCCTCCTCTTGTGAAGCTATGACCGACTGCTCCACCACCCACATTCAAAGGATTTATTTGTTCAAGAAACTTTGTGTAAGAGTATACTTACTTCCATGACATAATACATAGTGAGTCATCACCCAATTTTGTGTGTGAATGTTGAGAGCCGACGGCTCTTGGGTCCAAAGCAAGTGATAAAATTTTGTTTTAATCAAAAACTTTATTCAATGTATTAACTCTCATGATGTAATACATTATGAGTCACCAAGCTTTTGAAAAGGCTTCTTTTTTTTGAGAAAGTGAGAGTGAGAACCGAGAGAGAGAGTGAGATAGATTGAGTGTTTTATTTTCCTTTACATAGTAATATGTTTCATTAAGTCATCACTTTCTCTCTCTCATTCAAGCAAGAATACCGAGAGCTTTAGTAAAGAAAAACCTTGAGTGCTCTTGTCTTTCAATCACCAAAGTTTGATACCTAAAGCTTGTGTTCGATAAATCAATACCGTTAACGAGGTTAGAAATCGAACGAGCTTCGATTATACCCTAAGTTTTTAAATTTTTAATGGTTAGATTTATATGTTAAGCATGTGATCTTAAATAGGAAATTATGCTAGCAATGAAAGTTGTTCATTAATAATGTGTATTAAGATGAACTATGAGCCTATATCATGTTTAAAATTTGATTTGAGCATGTTAAAATTTATTTGTTGATGATCGAATTTTTCATGAATGATTTAGGAATGGATTAATGATATATGATATAGTAGGAGCTTGCTATGATTTATTGAAATTTATAAAATCTTATGCTTTGTTTTTAAAATTACCGAAATTGCATAAGATATGCTAAGTTGTTGTACAAAATTTATTTAAATGTTATGATAGCATATTGTTGATCTAGGTATTAATTATGTGATATTGGATTTTATTAGAATTTTGAATGTATATAGCTATTTTTACCCAAAATAGCCGAGAGCTTATGTTATAAGTTTGATGATTTGTAAGTTGTTATAGTATGATATTATGGTGTATTAGTGTTATACTATACTATATAAGCATAGTGTAATTTAATTAGATTTTTATAAAATGTTTGGTATAATGTTGGAGGAACCGAAACCATTGAGCATATATATCTTGGTATAGAATTTGGATAATGTCGACTATAGGTTATAAATATGGTATAGATTAATGTTGGGGCCTCAGATAAATTAACTAGAATTTTAGAAAATTAATTAGACATTTTTGGAGAAAATGTCGTGACCTATATGGAATAAATAAGTGATTCCCAAATTTTTCTATAGTTAATATTAATACATATTAATGATCCTAGAGTAAAATAATACACTATATGAATTTAGGAAAATTTTTGGAACAAGTTTGAAATTATAGCTCATAACCGTGAGCTATAGTGTTTTTATTAAGGATTTTAAATCCTTTTTAATCAAGAAAATAATATATTATATGTCTAGAAATTAATTTAGACATATTAAAATTTTCGAGAATTATTAAACATAGAATATTATGTTTATTTATTTAAACGTTATATTAAATAACGTTAAAAGCGTAAATAATGCTTAATGCATTAAAAGATTAATATTGAAAGAAAATATTAATCAAAATTTTCGATTTGCGTGAAAATCAAGATTAAAGTTGAAAAGAAATCGATTGAAAATCGATTTATACCGAATTTAGATAATAAAATATGAATTATTAATGAAATTATAAGAAAAGTCAAAATGGTCGACTTTCAAATCGACGATAAATACGCTCGAAAATACGCTAATACGTAAAACGATTATTTATATAGATAATCTCATTAGTGAGAAAAGATTTCATAATTGAAATCCTTGCATCGAAAAACGGTAAATACGTTAAACGCTTAACCTAAAGGGTTAAAATAAAATAATTGAACATATCTCAAGCACGAGAATTATTTTATTGAAATACGCTGAAACGACGTATTAAAATTTATTAAGACTTCAATTATTATATTATTTGTCAAAGTTGAATAAACTTTCAATTTCTAAAAGCGTGCCAACATACTAAACGTAAATTTTATGTAAAGGTGGGACGGAAAGCTCACAACAACGAGAAAAGAACGCGATCGAGAATCGACGCTCAAAAGTAGAGGTGGGCTTTACTATACTCAAACCGGTAGAATTTACCAAATGATTTATTTATGATGCTTTATTGCAAGCAAATATTTATGAACCGATTTATTTAATTACCGCCCAAAATGTTTATGTTTTATGATGTATCCAATCCATGATTGTTGATGCATAATGTTGGGTAGCCCCACTTTACGGCATGCTTGAATTCGTATTCTGGAAGTACCCCAAGAATGATGGAGAATTGTGATCCCGCGCCGAGATGGCCCGGATTTTGTGCACCGATTATTTGTGATTGTGCCGAAAGGGTGCTCGTCGGTCACGGCGCTCTGGAGAGGAGGCCTCCTCCAAATAGCAGGAATTGTGAATGATTGATTGTGGTGGACGTGGATCATACATACGTGGAAAATGCTCGCAAGCGATATTTATTGAAAATGATGAGAAAATATTTAGTAAGCACGAGTATTTCAAATCAAAACCTCGTGTGTTACCGTGACGGGCGTAGTAATTCAAACCGTGATAAATTATTTCGCATGAGCCATCGAGTGCATTATTTGTACTCACCGCATATTTGTTTTAAATGTGCGATTGAGTCAGTGATGGTGATGGAGCGGAGATGTTGAGTGGTCGTGACCTTCAGATTTATTATGTTTGAAAGAAAGAACCTTGGTGCATATCGTCATATATGCATTCACATGCTTTCCGCTGCATATTCTGAATGTTTTGTATGTTATTATGACAGTTATATCTGTCTGAATTATCGAACCTACTGTTAAAGGAACTTGTAGCCTTTACTTCTGTATATGACTTTTGCCTTGTAAATAAGGTTTGATTATTAAAGTTCGATAAATGTCATTTTGAAATCTTTCGATTATTCTTATAAATTGTTTGGTAATCACTGTTCCAAGCTCCAGTTCTCTCTAATCTGTCATTTGGATTAGAGCGGTTTGACACTTTTCGATCGACTTGGATGGTACTAGATTTAGCAAGTATGTCGCCGTTCTAAGGCATACCCCGTAATCTAAATAGCAATGCCGCATAACTCATCATCGATCTAACCATTTCCAAAAGAGTCTTATTCTTCGCCTCGACACACCATTTTGTGGTGTGCGTCTTGTAGTCGTTGGGAGGTAATCCCACACTTCACTAGATAGTCCATAAACTCGCATCGAGGTATTCACCACCGCGATCGACCGCGATGACTTGATACTTTTACCAAGCTTCGCCTCCACTTCCGCCTTAAACTCTTTGAATTTCTCAAAGCATTCGACTGCGGTGAAACAGTATACATATCCGCATTACCTTGAGTAATCGTCAATAAAAGTGACAAAACACTGCATTCTCCACGAGCTTGTGTGGACATCGGTCCACACAGTCGAATGGACTAGCTCCAACACTTTCGCTCTATAACCCTTCGCTTTGAAGCGGTCTAGTCGACATCTTACCTTCTATCAGATTCGCAGTGGGAAGCGAGTAATGGCTGTTAGATTACCCAACGCCCATTCTTAGCCGTCTTTGGATCCTATTTAGATTGATGTGACCTAATCTAAGATGCCAGAGAAATGTGGTGTCATCTTGTGAAGAAAACTTTCTCTTTTAAGGTTTGATATAGATGCAACATAGTTATAGGTATTATGTTTTGCGTAAATAGTATAAAACGAATTATATAATGTGCCAACACGTATAACTTCGCCATTTCTTATGATAGAAACACCACTATCAAAATAACGAATATCCATGAATAAACAATTTCAAGCGAAACAAGGTTACCGAAAATCCAAGACATATAAAACATCTTTCAATACTAAACTGTTCTATCAAAACATAAAGTAACATCTCCGATCGCAACGGCCTCGACTTTCGCCGCTTCCCATGGAGATCGTTATCTCGCCATCATGCTGACTCCCTTGTCCGCAGAACCCCGCAGGTGTAACAAACATGATCAACGCACTGTGTCTACTACCCAAGAATGGGTAGAACAAGTCACTAAACATGTTTCACATTAAAGCAAATGGCGTACTGAGCCTGAGCATAGGGCACTTGGCCTTCCAATGCCCGCCTTGCAAGACTTGAAGCACTTGCCCTCCTTCGCTTCTTTAAGCCTCCGGTGGCGTGCATGTTCTTGTTCCCATTACTCCCACTATTTCCATCGCCTCTTCAACCTTTGGTGCCCTTTTCTTTTCCATTTTGTAAAGGAAAATTTGGGACCCTAAATGTGCTAGCAAGAGCATGTCTCCTTTACCCATGACTCTTCCGCGCCACGAGATCATTAAGCAACTGACTAAGCGTATACTCGGTCTTGCTCATGATCGCGTTCACGCCGAAAATTCTCAAAAGACTTGGGCGGTGTGTTGAGGATAATATCGACCTTGCTTCCGCCGTCAATACCTCCTCCCACCGATCAAGACTATCCATGAGATGAGTCATGGGAGACATGTTCATGGACCGAACTTCCTTCTTCATCTTACACGCCAAGATTTCTCTCATTGTGTGGAAGCGGATCGTCCGATCCGATTGCCCAAACTTACTCTCGAGACTTGACCATATTTCGTCGCGTCTACCATCGATCGATGTTGTACGGTGCAAGCCTTTGGACATTGTAGTCATCATATTGCACTTGGCCATATTGTTCGACTTATGCCAAAGTCCGCTGACTCGCCGCTCATTAGTCGATCGTCGATAAGGGCATCGGGTTTAGGAGTAGTGAGAACAAACATGTGTTCTTCAAATGATAAGAACATATTCCATGTTTCGCTTCCACTCGATAAAATTCGGACCGGATAAGGGATTTTGTGTGAGCATATTGATAATCGATGTAAGAGACATATCGAAAAGATAATGTAAACACATAAGCATACGATCGCACATAATTCGTAACAATAATATTGTAACCTTTTGATAAAACAATATTAATTGAAACCTCCAATCGCCCAAGGAATTCCACATGCAAGCCACGCGTGTGGGCGTTTACATGAACCCATCGACGGACTAAAATATACCTTTAGTCGTTTCATTTCAATCCATGTCAACTTATCCTTATGACAAATGAAATTAATGATTGGACCTTACTAGACCACATCACTATCGCAAGAATGGACTTCATGGAAGTTGTACTCGAGGTGATGTCTAAGCATTGACCACAATTTTAACAAAGAAAATGAATTCTTAGAATTGGCATACTCACTAGACCATACCGCCCAATCCAAATTCTTTTGTTATCTCATTTTATATCCATCTCTAGAGAACTTATGAAAATCGCACATGCAAGCCACGCGTGTGGGCGTTTACATGAAACTCCCACTTCTCAATAGATTTAAAATGTTTTATTTAGAAATCTCATCTAACAAACTTATGATAAGCAAGTGCAAGCAAGCCCGCGTGTGGGCGTTTACTCACGGTCGTCTCACTTTGTTTAGAGATAAAAAGTGGAGGTCTTGATATTTTAATTTGAAAATTAATTTGTCGAGTTGCTTGCTTAGTCTTTTTGTTCAAAAGGTTTGTCCATGCAGATCACGTAATCCTAGCATGCTTTTCTATAGAACTCAACATGTAAAACATGCTCGCAGAATTCTAAAATATGCTTGAAAACGCGATAAACCTAGCATGCTTACTATGCGTATCCAATCACGAAAACATATAAAATGTTTGTCTACGTAATTTAAACATACATAGCATGCTTCTGCATAATTTAAACATCCACGACATGCAATGAACGATTAAAATAAAATAAAACGTTCATCGTGGCCCACTCGTGGAACCTGCACTTTCTTGCCTAATCTATTACATAGAATTGCAAAGTACAGATCTTTATAAACTTTGAAAAAACGGGCCTCACGTGCACGGCACGGACGGATTAAATCAAAGCGGATTCGGGCGAAAATCGGGTTGGCCGGAAAACGGGTTCAGGCGAGTTTGGGCGGGTTGGCCCAAAATGGGCTGGGCAGCGCTAAGCATGCCCATGCGCGCATCCAAGACACCGCCGCCCCCAGCTCTCTCGCGCGCGCCGCGCGCTCTCTCATGGGCCGCCTCGCTGGTCGCGAAGACGACCGCGATCCGTTGAGCACGCTGCGGCGCTGCCATGCTCGCGCTCGCGCCCGCTCAAGACGCGCCGCCTCGCGGTCAACCTCGCGACCGCGAGCCCGCTCGCTGGCACCGGGATCTCGCGCGACAAATCGCGCCCGTCGCCCGCGTGTGCCAAGCGACGGGATCTCGCGCGACAAACGCGCGCATCCCTCGCGGACGCGAAGGCACCCGCGAACGCGATGAGTGCCCGGCGCGCGCGCGCCAGCGCCGCCGCACCGCCGCTCGCCTTCCGGAGCCGTGAGCTCGCGTCGCCGCCGCCGAGAAACGTGCGCGGCAGCGAGCGGCGTCTTTGCGGCGTCGAGCACGCTTGCGTGCCGTCGCCCGTCTTGCTCTTCGCGTTGTCGTCCGATTTCTCCGACATGTCTTCCGTCTTCTCGTTCTTCGTGCTTTCATCTTCGTTCTTCTTTACGGATAAGATTTACGAAAAATAAATCTAATCTAACCACGGATTTTTCGTGGTGAAAAACAACCGACAAAATAAAGCGAGCCACGATGAGCAGCGGATCCAACAATTAATATATTGCGCGTAATAATCAAACGTGAATTAATCCAACAGAGCCAAGATATCGATCCCGTGCTCGATACCAATTGTAGGGAAAACTATGTTTAGCCCTCTCCCGATGATCTATCTTGGATGTTTAATTCACCATACATTGATTATATTCCTAGCATGCACCTATATAATTAATTGCAACACGTAAGGGTTTTCTCGTGTTTACCTTTGAATCTGTCGGCTGAATGGATCGAGACTCGTGCTTTCACCTTACGGGTATCCGGTTGCCCAATCTCCAACGTCGAGTGAGGACGATCTATGGAGAATACTACAAAAAATCACCCTAATCCTCTCTTACAATTTTCGAGAATCCTCTCCTTTAATACTAAGGAGATGCACGAAAATATTGTGTAGGATAATTGAGGATTAGCTTTGATCTTATCTCTTACCTTATATTTATAATGCATTACCATAATCCCATAAGGAAAGGATCATGCATATCCCATAAATATAATAATATCCTTATGGATAAAGAGAATCAAATCATCATCCTAATAGATTTAGTAGGCGCCGATTTTCACAGTAGTTACGGGCCTGGATGGTCCAGCCCAGGGATCAAATGCAAGGAATAAAGATGGGCCTCAAATAAATTAATTATCTTATGTTCAATTTAGAACATAAATTAATTTATAAACATTCAATCATGTCACTAGAGAATAAATCTTGACTTACCCTTTATTACCGAAGGTGAGTCGGGACTTGCACTTAGACATTACGAATCCCGTATTTAAGATATCGCACGTCCATCAATTATTTAGAGCATTACATTGCTTAAAATAATTAATATCTTTAATTCCTTAAGTAGTACCACTCAACCTTATTATTGTACTTGAGCTAACTCAACTGCGGGGTTTAGTACAATAAACCTTTGAGCTCCTTAAGGGGCGTCATCATCCTAAGCGGATACGGTGACTCGATGAGATAACTAGCATGACATACAACCACCGCCACCAGAAGATGCGGAGAATATTGGGTTAGAACATATAACCTCACCCATGACAAGTCAAAGTGATGGTCGAACTCATACTCACCTAATACCTTATCGAGGTTTAGATCATCGTAAGTCACCGAGATCTAGGTTCTTCACGACGGTCGGATAGAAGAACTCATCTCACCGTGATCCATCAATACGTCGAGACGTACAAAGATAGACAAGCAACCAAGTCAAGTCACTTCTTATCTATACCGCAGCTATACCGACAACTCGTCCTCAAGTTGTCTCGGTGTGAAACTTTTATATCTCATTAAGCTTGACCAATCATACGGACACGTGATCTTCTACACCTTTGTATGATCTAACTTATATATGAGATAAGGGGACATAGATATATGCAATCAAGTAATCAATTCGGATAGAAGATTGTAATAGTGGTAACAGGAAACATTGTATACAAGCTCAACCAAAACTACTTTCAGTATACAAATCCAACAGTTTTAGCCGTCATTTCACTAGAAATATTGTATATATATAAGAAAGTTCGAAGATTATAATGTGTATGAAGCATTTGTTAATCTATTATAATGAAGAATTTTGAAAAGTAGGGCTAGTTAATAAGCCCAAGTTGGATAGAAGCCGAGCATAGTCTTATCTTCTATTTTCGCAATATAGATTTTTCAGAAAGTTGGGTAACTTTGTTGAATTTAAACATAGCCATGCAGATTAGAAAGAAAGCCATGCAGATTAGAAAAGGAAAGTTACGTTTATTCATTTTGGATACTCTATTTATAGAATTTTACAAAAGTAGTTTTAACTTTAACTACTTACCACATCAGCATAACAACTTCTTAACCACCTAATAACTTAACTAACAACTTCACAACTGAAAACAGAAAAAGCTTAATACAACCCCATGAAAACACCTATCTACTTTTTATCAAACGAAAGCTTTTGAATGAACAACTGGAATCTAGAGATTGATAAAGGTTTAGTCAAAACATCTGCAAGCTGATCGTCAGAGGAGATGTGTCTAACATCAAGTTCCTTCTTTATCACTTTGTCCCGAACAAAATGCACGTCGATTTCTATATGCTTAGTACAAGCATGTAACACCGGATTTGATGCCATGGTTGCCGCACTTTTGTTATCACACTATATCACCGGAGGTTGTGGCAGAGAGAACCCAATCTCATGAAGAAGTGATTTGATCCAAAGTAACTCCATTGATGCATATGCTATAGATCTGTACTCTGCTTCCGTAGAGCTTCGAGAAACGACTCCTTGATTTTTGGAGCTCCAAGAAAGTAAATTTTGTCCCATGAATACAAAGTAGCCTCCTGTTGATTTGCGATCATAAATAAATCCGACTAATCCGCATCGAATAAGCATTTAATGTGAGATAAGATGAGGGCGTAAACGAAGAGAGTGATTGAGAGTTCATTTGAGATACCGAAGTAATCATTTACAAGCCTTCCACCGAAATTCAAGTAGGTTCTGCACGAATTAGCTCAGTTTATTCACCATGAATAAGATGTCCGATCTGGTAATTGTGAGATATTGAAGGCGTCGACAATACTTGAAAAAAGGTAGGATCTGAAAATGGAGGACTATCATATTTGTGAAGCTTGACACCTAATCGTATGGAGAGTTTGTGGCTTATTGTCCAACAAATTTGTTTTACCAAGAAGATCTCTAATGTATTTTGTCCGAGACAAAATATAAGACTGATTTTGCTTTGGATACCTCAATACCCAAGAAGAAGCGAACACTTCCCAATGTTTTAAGAGCAAATTCATCCGATAATGTTTGAATAAACTGATGAACCATAAGCGAATCATCACGATGATTAAAATGTCATCGACATAAACTAATACCAATAACAATTTTCCTTTTTCCTCATGTAAAAGAATGAGTGATCCGATGTTGTATACTGAAACCATATTGAAGAAGATGCTTCTTGAGTCTGTCATTCCAAGCTCGAGGTGCTGCTTTAAGCCATATAGAGATTTCTTTAGCTTGCATATTCAATCTGGATGTTTGGAATCTTCAAACCTTGGTGGTTGCTTCATGTAAACAGACCTATCAAGATAGCCATTGAGGAGGCATTATTGATATTTATATGTTGAATTTTCCAGTTATAAGTTGCTGCCAAAGAGAAGAGAAGGGCACAGAAACCAGCTTTACAACTGGGCTAAAGGTTTCCAAGAAATCCAAACCAACAAGCTACTAAAAGCCCATTGCAACAAGCCTTGCTTTGAGCTTATCTAAAGTGTCATCAGCATTGAGTTTCACTCAGTATACCCATTTGCAATCAATAGGATGTATAGCATCTGCAGGAGGAACAATTTCTCAGGTATCCTTGAGCTTGATAGCCTCGATTTCTTCAGCCATGGCTTTATGCCAAAGATGATTATTAGGCGATACTGAATCGAAATGTGTTCAAGAATGTTGGTCGAACTGATGTGAGAACTCACAGAACCAGCAAGGGTGGATGAAAGAGTTTAGTAGGAGAAAGATTTGAGATGACTATGTAGACTTTTGGTTTAAAGATGCCATATTTTGATGTAGTGGCCATCAGATGAGTATTTGATAGAGGAGGCACATTAGGAGAATGAGAGAAAGTTTGTGAGTTAGAAGAAGTGGAATTTAAGCTATGAGATATGGAGTCATTGTTGGATGCTGATGTGTTATTGGGAGATGGAGTAGACATATTATTTATGTTGACTAAGGATCGTAAGGAATGGGCTGATGACATATTTGTGTTGCTAGAAGTAACAAAACTTGGGGTTGGCAATAAAGGAAAAATTATAGGACTTGGTGATGGAGAAGAAGGTATTGATGAACATGAAATTGATAGTGAGATGTCAAACAACTCCTTATATGGAATTACGTTTCATTAAAAAACACAGTTCTAGCAACATATAATCTTCCTGAAGGATACAAGCAACGATAGCTTTTATGCATAGGGTTGTAGCCAACCAATTTTCATGATATATTACTAAGCGTTTGAATGAATCAATGAGGGTTGCATATAAGGCATCATCATTGCGATGGTCGAGGTATCATCCAAATATGCATCATTTGAGTGTTGATAAAAGGTGAAATTTATGGTTCAAATAGCAATGAGATCAATTATTATGGGCGATTATTGGAGGTTTAATGTAGGGATGGGTCGGTACGGTATACCGAAAATTTTTTGCCGTCAGATCAAAATTACGGTATGCAAAAATTCATACCGATATCAGTAACGAACTGCTCGGCATACCGAAAGTCGATATACCGAAAATTACTGTATGATAAGATTTTATACCGTTACCGTATCGACTTTTACGGTATACCATACGAAGTTTGGTATACCGAATTCATACCGTACCTGACTTCAATATACCGAATTCATACCGAATTTTTTGGTATGTACCGCGGTACGGTGTATACCGACATACCGGTAGGTACCGATAAACGGTATATACCGAAATTTTTGGTATATACCGCGGTACGGTATATATCGGTATACCGCGGTATCCAAAAAATTGATACCGTTACCGTACCGAAAATTAACGGTACGGTATCATACCATACCGAAAATTATGATATACCGAGAATTTGATATTTTCGGTATTTTTTCGACACAGTAAGTCCGGTATACCGATTTTTCGGTATTTTTTCCTACCTCTAGTTTAATGTGAGTGAGAGTATCATGGGTTACCTATCAAAACCACAACATTTCAAGTTTGAGTGGTTTGACAAATCAACATCGGGGAAATTGGTGCATCCTGATTTTAAATTTGTTTCAATAAACCATACGAGTAGGTATAAGAAGTATGAGAACCTTAGTGCTCTAATCTGAGTTTAAATCAGTCTACAAAGGAGTGGTGTGGAGTCTTCAAATGAAAGCTAGAGCTAATCTGTCAAGTCTCGGATAAAGCATCTAGTGAATACTTCCATCATTTCAAGAGGATAAATCGGTTCATTTAGTCACCCAGCTATAGATGATGACATGATACTAGTTCATTCGGATGGTAATTTGATATATATTGAAGAAGTTGATGATGAATCGATGAAGATAAGCAATTGTCGAGACAGAAGATAATGGAGATGATGAGGTGGCGTCGATGATTAGCAACAAATTTTGCTTATGTGAATGCTAGCGCCTGACAATTTTACTTATTGATTTATTGATGTTGTGTAATTTATTCTTAATTAGATGGCTCCTGGAGAAGGTGGCAGATTACAAGTTGTTATAGTTGTTGGCCCAAATTCTTAGCCCAAGCCCATTCTCTTTCTCCTCATTGTTTAACCTATTCTGCACCTTTTCTTTGGAAGTTTATATATTAAATTCCACACCTTATTTTGTGGAGTGTTGTAGTTAAGCGGCGCAATACAATTGAGCCGTGAAGAAGGACACGCCTCCTATCCCTATCAATTAGCTATATACACGCCTATTCATTCCATAGGTTAGGCGAAGCCAATTAAAGCTTCCCCCACTCCCATTCCCTTTCGAGAGTTGACTGCGAGAGATAGAGAGAGATAAAGAGAAAGCTTCTACCTATAGCCTTTGTGGCTGTGATTGTGGAGCCGACGAGATAGCCACTCCCTTTGGTGGAGCCACGGTTGTGTGTGTGCGTCAAAGGAGGAGCCGCACCTGAGCCGAATTGGTATCTCCATTTTTCTTTTCTTGTTTCTTTTGTTGTGTGCAGGTCAAGGAAGTTGTCGGGGTCGACGGGAGGTGTTGTACAGGAGCGCGTTGACGACGTCGAGACTGTGAAGGATCCACAACAGTGGTATCAGAGTGAGGTGTGTCTCGTTGTCGCGATGCGTTAATCAGCGATTCAGATCGCCGCAGGTATAACGGTGCCTCGATCTTAGGCACCGCTCTGGTAAATTGGCTTAACATCTCCATAATTTAAATTCCTACAGACTGCCGAGTGGCGCAGCATAGGTTGTATTTAAATTAGAGAAAAGCGCCGATCGGGCGCAAAGATAGGCTTGGGCATTTGTTGATGTTTACCAACTTGCGTTTTGCTACGTGATTTGTGTGGTGTTTTCAATCCGTTTCTTGCCGTGTTGCTGTGTTAGTTTTATTTCCGCTGTCTTATTCATTTGTTGAATTTTTTGCTTTGTGCAATGACTACTAACTCATACGGCATGTCTCCTTTTAATGGAAAATCGGATTTTAGTATATGGAAACAGAAAATAAAGTGTGTATTAGTTCAAGAGAAAGTTTTTCACACACACTCAAAATTATGAAGAAAGTGATAAACAGGATTAAATGAATGAACTTGAATGCTCTACCATTATTCTTAATTTGTCTGACAATGTGTTAAGAAAAGTTGGTATGCTAGATTATGCTAAGGAATTGTGGAAAAAACTTGAAGAACTATATACTGAAACTTCACTTCCTTCAAAAATGTTTTTGCTTGAAAGTTTCTTTCGGTTTAAACTTGATTTGTCTAAAGAGATAGATGAGAACCTAGATGTGTTTACTAAGTTAATACAAGATATTAAATTGACTGGTGATAAACACATTGATGATTATGCTCCTATTGTGCTTATAAATGCTATACCTGATTCTTACAGTGACGTGAAATCTTCCATTAAGTATGGACGAGATAATGTGAGTCTTGATACTGTTGTGAATGGGTTAAAAAGCAAAGAATTAGATTTAAGACACAATAAGAGTGGAAAATCGTCTGGTGAGGTTATGCATGTGAGAGGATGAACTCAACATAAGTTTAATAATCACAAGCATGCTAGTAATGATGAATCAGGGGGAAAGAAAACGTTTCGTGGTAAAAGTAGGTCTAAGTCTAGGTCTAAGGGAAAAAGATGTTTTAACTGTGGTGAAGTTGGTCACTATATCAAAGAGTGTCCACACCCTAAGAAGAAAGAACATGCTAATGTTGTGACAAATGGTGAAATTATGGAAGATTTGTTTATGGTGTTTTCTGTGAATTCTATGCATTCCTCTGTTCTGTGTGAAAATGAATGGCTAGTTGATTCTGGTTGCACTTTCCATATGTCTCCGTTTAAGAACATGTTTTCAAACTATAAAGATGTCGATGATGGTTTTGTGTCATTAGCTGATGAGAAGAAATGTCCTGTGCTTGGTATTGGTGATATTTGTCTTAAGTTTAATTCTGGTCATGTTTATACCTTGAAGAATGTGCGTCATGTGCCTGCTCTTCGTTACAATTTGTTGTCTTGTGCCGCTTTGGAAGATGATGGGTTAGAAGGTAGATGGGGAAGGGGGCAAATGAAAATATTGAAAGGCTCCCTTGTTGTGTTTAAGGCTGAAAAACGCCATAACTTGTATATTTGTCTTGCTAATGCTGTCATTGATGATGCAATCTCTGTGAATGATGTCCAAGAAGATAAGACTGTGCTTTGGCATAAACGTTTAGGGCATATGAGCAATAGGGGTCTAGAAATCTTGCATAAGAATGGTTCTTTTGGTGATGATAAGTTGTCGAGCATGCCTTTATGTGAGTCATGTGTGTTAGGCAAACAACATAGAGTCTCTTTTCCTATGTCTTCTTTGAAAAATAAGACTATGTGTTCTGATATTCTTGAGTATTTGCATGCTGATGTGTGGGGTCCTGCTAGTGTGCCCACTCATGGTGGGAATAGGTATTTCCTGTCTGTAATTGATGATTACTCGAGAAAAGTTTGGATTTTTCTGCTTAAGAATAAGTCTGATGTTTTTGATAAGTTTAAAACTTGGAAAACTCAAATTGAAACCAAACCGGAAAGAAGATTAAGGTTTTGAGAGCGATAATGGCCTTGAGTTTTGTAATGCTCGACTTGATGATTTGTGCTCTTTATCCGGTATTAAGAGACATAGAACTCGCGTGCACACACCACAACAGAATGGGGTAGTGAACGTATGAATAGGACTTTGTTAGAAAGGGTAAGAAACATGTTGGCATCTTGGGCTTTCTAAGAACTTTTGGGGAAGCTATACATCTGATTTGCTTATTTAATAAATAGGTCTCCTCGTGCCTTTGAAGGCGAGTGTCCTGAAAGTGTTTTCGTGGTAAGCTTTGTTGATTTTGTAATCTCCGTGTGTTTGTTGTCTTCGCTTTTATGCATAAAAGGGTGATAAATTGGAACCTAGATCTAAAAATGTTTTTTTAGGATACCCTGAAGGTGTTAAAGGGTATAGGGTATGGGATATAAATGAGCCTGGCTTCAAAGCCGTAGTTAGTAGGGATGTGATCTTTAATGAATCTGATTTTCCTTGCTTGTCTGACTGATTCTGTCTCTGACACGACTCAAAGTGAGGTGGAGCAATTCCTCCTTTGATTCATTTTGATGGTTCCAATGATTTGAGTGCCGAAAGTGATAATGAGCATGTTGTTGATGAAAATGTGCCTGTTATTGATGAAACTTTGCATGAAAATCATATTGATAATGCTCTTGATGATGATACGCATGAAGATGATACACATGATGATGTTATTGAAAATGATGATATGCATGATTATTAACTAACTAGGGATAGAGGTAGGAGGACAACTAAAATGCCTACTAAGTATAATGACTTTGAGTTGTGTTTGCTTGCCTTCAATGTGTTTGAATCCCTAGATAGTAATGCTCCTAATACATATCAAGAAGCATTAAAATTTGTGGATGCTAATAAGTGGTTGGAAGCTATGCAAAAGGAGATGAACTCCCTTAAATCCAATGTGACTTGGATTCTTGTGCCTGAACCTAGAGATTGCTCTATTATTGATTGCAAATGGCTTTTTAAATTGAAAGAAGAACTTGATTCTATTCGTTATAAGGCTAGGTTAGTGGCTAAGGGATTTACTCAAAAAGAGGGGATAGACTATAATGAAATTTTTGCTCCCGTTGTGAAGTTTACCACTATTAGAATGATGTTTGCTTTAGTTTCTCACTTTAATTGGGAATTAAAACAAATGGATGTGACTACCGCTTTTCTGCATGGTGATTTAGATAAGTTTATTTACATGAGACGACCGAGGGCTTTGTTGATCCTAAGAAACCTAATCATGTGTGTCTCCTTAATAAGGCTTTGTATGGTTTGAAACAATCACCTAGGCAATGGAACATAAAATTTGATCAATGCATGAAATCTTTAAAGTTTACTAGAAGTGAATTTGATCATTGTCTCTACTTTAAAGATTGTGATTCTGTGCCTATGTTCTTGCTCTTATATGTGGATGATATGTTGTTAGTTAGTCCGTGTGTTAAGACTATCAAGCATGTGCAAAAGTGTCTAAGTGATAACTTTGAGATGAAAGACTTAGGAGATGCAAAGAAAATTCTTGGCATGGATATTGTTAGAGATAGGAGTAAAGGTACTCTGGTGCTTAATCAGATTTCATATGTTGAAAAGATTTTGAGTAAATTCTCTATGTCAAATGCTAAGTGTTCTAATGTGCCTCTTGCTTCTCATTTTGTGCTAAGTAAGGATCAGTCCCCAGCATCGCTTCGAAATGAATGTCATGAAGAAAGTGCCTTATTCCAATGCTATAGGATCATCATGTATCTTATGATTAGTACTAGGCGACATTGCTTATCTTGTGAGTTGTCTAAGTCTCTACATGTCTAATCGGTATGCCGCATTGGGAGCGTTGAAATGGTTGCTTAGGTACTTGAAATCTTCTATGAATCTTGGTTTGACTTTCTCTAAGTGTCTTGATGGAGTTAAACTTGTTGGTTATGTGGACTCTAATTATGCTAATGATAGAGACAATAGGAAATCGACCACCTCTTATGTGTTTACTTTGTGTGGATCATGCATAAGTTGGAAATCTCAATTACAACCTATTGTTGCTTTATCTACTCATCGTTTGAGTATGTTGTTGCTCATGAAGCCTTTAAAAAAGCTATTTGGTTAAAGGTCTTTATCCGAAATTAGTTTTCTTGATAAAGATGTTGTGTTTTTCTCCGATAGTCAACTGTTATTCAATTATGTAAGAACCACGTGTTTCATGATAGAACTAAGCATATTGATGTAAGGTTTCATTTATACGTGACATTGTTGATAAAGGCATAATTAAACTTGAGAAAGTGCACACCGATTTTAATCCTGGCGATATGGGTACTAAGTGTATGCAGTTGAGAATCTCCGGTCATGTCAAAGGATCTTGAACTTTGACTTTTGTTAGTTTACCTTGGATCTTTGTGATCCGTATAAACTATGTTTGTACAAAAGTCCCATGTTTAGCCTTTGTGGTTTTACGTCGGCAACCGTCCTTTGTTCTATCTTCGTGATTTTACAAGGGGGCTCGGCGAGGATGATTGTGCGGTTTGTTCTCCGATGCACATAGCAACACGGTTAGGCCAAAGGTGGAGATTGTTATAGTTGTTGGCCCAAATTCTTAGCCCATGCCCATTCTCTCTCTCTCCTCATTGTTTAACCTATTCTGCACCCTTTCTTTGGAAGTTTATATATTAAATTCCACACTTCATTTTGTGGAGTGTTGTAGTTAAGCGGCGCAATACAATTGAGCAGTGAAGAAGGACACGCCTCCTATCCCTATCAATTAGCTATATACACGCCTATTCATTCCATAGGTTGGCGAAGCAATTAAAGCTTCCCCACTCCCATTCCCTTTCGAGAGTTGCTGCAGAGATAGAGAGAGATAAAGAGAAAGCTTCTACCTATAGCCTTTGTGGTCGTGATTATGAGCCGACGAGATAGTCACTCCCTTTGGTGGAGCCACGGTTGTGTGTGTGCATCAAAGGAGGAGCCGCACCTGAGCCGAATTGGTATCTCTATTTTTTTTTCTTGTTTCTTTTGTTGTGTGCAGGTCAAGGAAGTTGTCGGGGTCGACGGGAGGTGTTGTACGGGAGCGCGTTGACGACGTCGAGACTGTGAAGGATCCACAACACAAGTCCTTGGTAAGGCTGCATCGACATCAGGCGGTGTTCTTGGAGATTTTGGAATTTCACTTTTGATGGAAATGTAAATCTGATTTCGACTACCTAGATAATATTGATATTTTGTTTTTGGCTCTTCGGAATAGTATTGCTGTTTCTTGGCAGATTATGAATGAGAAATCACTTGTTTAACTTATGATTTTTGTGGCTGTGAATCAGCTTTGTATTGTGTGTCTAACAAAGAAATTTAAAGACTGTGTCATGGTAGACAAAATCTGAGACCTTTAGCTTCATGCATTATCCATTGATTCCACTCTACCATTAGTACCTATTTCTCCCAATATATTTCTGGTCTTAGATCAAGTATAAGATAGATTAAGGGGGTGTTTGGCTAAGCTTATAAGCTCCAAGAGCTTATAAGATGTTTCAAGAGCTTATAAGAGGTAATGTCTCAAGTGCTTATAAGTTGTTAAAGTGTTTGGATAATTGATCTTATAAGCTAGAGAAAGAATCGTGAGTTAGAGAGTGTAACACAAATTTTTGTATTTAAATTTTTATAAATACAAAATTGTATACAAAATCAATTTGATTTGGATTTGATGAGTTTGAGATGAGTTCGATCTCTATCTATCCTTTGATTCTTTTCTTCGACTTGAATTCTTGAACGATCTTGATGTTCTTCGAGTTGTTTGGAGGGGATGTGATTCCTTGATCTCCTTGAACTTGAAGTTTGGACTTGACGATGTTGATCTGAAGGACCTTGGCCTTGTTTTCGATCGGTTTGTCGGTTGGGTTGATATGTTGAAGAACGTTTGAAGATCTTCAAGTTTGAGCGTCAATCGCGAGGGCTTTCACATTGTTTCTGAATTAAACGCTGTCTTTGATTTGATTTAGAGGATGATCTTGGCGAAGAACGTGGTGATTTGCACAAAGAACGCCTTTAATGCTTGAAGAAGACTTTGAATGTCGGAGAATGTTTCGCAGAGGATTCTTCGAGTGTCTTGAGCTCTTCAAATCTTCGTCTTCCTTTACTTCACTTCAATTCTTCTCTTCGATTTGATTTGTTGAACGATCTTGATGTTCTTCGAGTTGTTTGGAGGGGATGTGATTCCTTGATCTCCTTGAACTTGAAGTTTGGACTTGATGATGTTGATCTGAAGGACCTTGGCCTTGTTTTCAGATCGGCTGTCAGATTTGGGTTGATATGTTGAAGAACGTTTGAAGATCTTCAAGTTTGAGCATCAATGCGGAGGGCTTTCACCTTGTTTCCGAATTGAACGCTATCTTTGATTTGATTTGGAGGATGATCTTGGCGAAGAACGTGGTGATTTGCACGAAGAACGCCTTGAATGTTGAAGAAGACTTCGAAGCTTCTTGGAGAGACTTTGTAGAGAATTCCTCAAATGCTTGAACTCTTCAATTAATTTTGTGTGTCTTATGAGCCTCCTAAACCCCATATTTATAGTTGTAGGAAAACTTAATTTAGGAAGTTCAGGAATTGGCTTTTAGCTTAAACCCATAGATTTTGGGCCCATGGGCAATCTTTGATTTATTTCCTTTTATGTAGAATTTGACATATGGTAACTTTTGATTATACCATAAATCCACATAATTAGATATCAATTACATATATTTAATTTTGGAATTATACTTAAATAATTCGTAACTTTTAATTGCCTACAAATTGCCTCATCGAGGCTCGTTCATGGACGAGTTGTCTTGAAAATGGACGAGTCTCGAAATTCACTTAGATAGTTTAGACTCTTGTCGAGAAGTTCTTGAATTTGAATTTGTAAATATTTTATACTCATATTTAGGAGTTCTTTGACTTTGATGTGAAATTGTAAATAGTTTATACTCGTATTTAGGAGTTCTTGATTTTGATTTTGATTTTGAATTTGTAAACAGTTTATACTCGTATTTAAGAGTTCTTGAACTTGATTTGAATTTGTAAATAGTTTATACTCGTGTTTAGGAGTTCTTGAACTTTATTTGAATTTGTAAATAGTTTATACTCGTATTTAGGAGTTCTTGAACTTGATTTGAATTTGTAAATAGTTTATACTCGTATTTGGGAGTTCTTGATTTTGATTTTGATTTTGAATTTGTAAACAGTTTATACTCGTATTTAGGAGTTCTTAAACTTGATTTGAATTTGTAAATAGTTTATACTCGTATTTAGGATTTCTTGAACTTGATTTGAATTTGTAAATATATTTAGGAGTTCTTGAACTTGATTTGAATTTGTAAATAGTTTATACTCGTGTTTAGGAGTTCTTGAACTTGATTTGAATTTGTAAATAGTTTATACTCGTATTTAGGAGTTCTTGAACTTGATTTGAATTTGTAAATAGTTTATACTCGTGTTTAGGAGTTCTTGAACTTGATTTGAATTTGTAAATATTTTATACTCGTATTTAGGAGTTCTTGAACTTGATTTGAATTTGTAAATAGTTTATACTCGTATTTAGGAGTTCTTGATTTTGATTTTGATTTTGAATTTGTAAACAGTTTATACTCGTATTTAGGAGTTCTTGAACTTGATTTGAATTTGTAAATAGTTTATACTCGTATTTAGGAGTTCTTGAACTTGATTTGAATTTGTAAATAGTTTATACTCGTGTTTAGGAGTTCTTGAACTTGATTTGAATTTGTAAACAGTTTATACTCGTATTTAGGAGTTCTTGATTTTGATTTTGATTTTGATTTTGAATTTGTAAACAGTTTATACTCGTATTTAGGAGTTCTTGAACTTGATTTGAATTTGTAAATAGTTTATACTCGTATTTAGGAGTTCTTGAACTTGATTTGAATTTGTAAATAGTTTATACTCGTGTTTAGGAGTTCTTGAACTTGATTTGAATTTGTAAACAGTTTATACTCGTATTTAGGAGTTTTTAAACTTGATTTGAATTTGTAAATAGTTTATACTCGTATTTAGGAGTTCTTGAACTTGATTTGAATTTATAAATAGTTTATACTCGTATTTAGGAGTTCTTGATTTTGATTTTGATTTTGAATTTGTAAACAGTTTATACTCGTATTTAGGAGTTCTTGAACTTGATTTGAATTTGTAAATAGTTTATACTCGTATTTAGAAGTTCTTGAACTTGATTTGAATTTGTAAATAGTTTATACTCGTGTTTAGGAGTTCTTGAACTTGATTTGAATTTGTAAACAGTTTATACTCGTATTTAGGAGTTCTTCAATTTAATTTGAACTTGGATTTGGACTTCATGAGTTGGTTTCCAAAATCGGGCTGTATAGTCATTTAAATCAACAAAGATGCCATTTTCTTGATTTAACTACCGGCATCCACTTCGGTGTCTTGAGATCAAATGGACTCAACTTTTAGTTAAATATACGGCCAACACCCAACTAAGCCCAACGAAGGCTTGGGCCCATTTCTTATTTTGGAGAATAAGTGGACGTCCCAATTTCTAATTGATAGTCCACTTAGTAATTTTTTTAATCGACAATGACGTTTTTTTTTTGCTTCCTTTTTTAACAAACATTCGACTCTTCTTTTTCTTTTAGCGAGCTAAAAGCGTGGAAAGGAGCTAGAAGTTGTGCATTGTCATCGTGAGGAGAAGCTAGAAGTTGTGCCCGTCAGGATGAGAAGTTAGGAGTTGTGAGCCATCGGCAAAGGAATTGTAGCTCAAGCTATGCAAAGATTCATGAAGAGGAGCTAGAAGCCGCACCATCCACGAATGGGAAGCTAGAAGTCGTACCATCCGCAAAGAGAGTTGAAGCATAGCGTTGGTGAAGATCGATATCACGACCTCAGCGAGCTAGAAGCGGCTACGAAGGATGAGCTAAAAGCTTTGTACCCCGTCGAAAGTCTAGAAGCTGAATTCATCAAGATGAAGTCATCTTCGAATCGAGTTTGGAGATATTGTGTTGAAACTATCAAGCTGGGACAATCTTCAAAGTAAAACTGGTGATGTGGAGTTGGACTCGACATGGTAGAACCATCTTCAAAGTAGATCGACGACATTGAGCTGGAGTTAACAAGCTGGAGCCATTTCCAAGGTGTAAATCCAGACTCAAAAGTTGAGGTCATCTTAAAATGTGCTGACAATAAAGTAGTGAAGATTCCATCATCTCTAATTGTTGCCCATGGTATTTTGCTTCTTTACAATTTTCACCTTACTGTCTCTTCCAAAAGTGTGTATCATTTTACTTTAATAGTCTGAGCTTGAATTTTGATCACCCAACTTGAAGGAGAAAAACACATATTATGACTGAACTTAGAAGATATCTAAGCCGCCACGCACCATTTTGAAATGGATCAAGTCAAACGTAGTTCAAAAGATCAACTTGTGTTTTAGGAGGCGGGGCCGCATACGTTTAAACTCTTGCGGGCCGGGGTGACATGCTTAGGTTTAGGCTCGTGCGTCGTTTTATGTCTTTTTTTTGGCATGACGTGCAATATAGGCTAGTCGTCATGGAGCAGTCTTGATATTTTGATTTTCTCTTGAGTTAACAAGCATTTTAGGCTCGTGCGTCATGGAGCATGGTTCTTCTTTTTGTTGATTTTCTTGCTTTCTCAATTTTTCGCTTTTGGTTTTCTTCATTTTGTGCTTTTCTTTTAATATATGTACATATCTACACGCTTTAACTCGCTACATTTCAAGGATAGTAGCACTTCAACAACTTTGAGTTGTTGCCCCAACTTCCGCATTGTCATTCGTGGTCGACTTGTATGCATTGTTAGAAATGTAGTGAGATAGCCGCCTTCCGATGGTGATTGAACAGGCGTTTTGGTACAAATCCCAAACCCACTTTGGTATTCTGGACCACATCATCTTTCTTCTTCAAGTGAGATTTCAGCGTAGGGCTTCCTTGAGGATCGTATCCAGCATTGACGAGGAGCTTATATGCCTTTGGACCAAAATGCTTCGTGAATTCGTTGTCTGAAGATTCTCCATGTTCGATAGCATTACTTTGCTTTGGTCGAACAAACCCTTGAAGGGGTGGGGGAGTTGGTCTTTTAGCATCGATTTTGGTCGAGGCATCGTCGATCCTCGAATGAGTCCATCTTGGAGAGAGACATTTTGTTCTTGACAATCGGAATGACTTCAAGTTCGTTGTCATGCTCAATTTCCACTTCTTTTGTTGTCTTTGTCATGTAGAATTTGGCATCGGCAAAATACGACTCAACTTCTGTAAAAGGCTTTTGATCGTCGATCATTGTCCTTACGGGCCGTCTTGACGATACTTGAGGCATTGGTGCAATGTAGAAGGGATTACACCATTTTCATGAAACCACGGCCGACCAAGAAGCATATTGTAGGATGTCTTAGCGTCAATTACATGAAGCAATGCAGTTGAACTCATGTCTTCCATCAGCAAGTTCAACCTTATGGCGCCAATGGCCCTTTGTCCTTCGTGGTTGAATCATTGGATCATTAGTCGACTGCTGGATAATTCATCCACTGGAATTTCCAATTGCTTCAACATTCTTAATGGCAAGATATTGACAGCCGATCCTCCATCAATGAGGATCCTATTGACTTTCTGCCCGTGGGTGAAACAACTCACGAACAACGGCCTATTATGAGGCTCGACCCAAGTCAGAATCCTCGTTGGAGAATGTGATTGACAAGACACCTTCATCATCAATTATAGTTGACTTGAATTGATCTCTTACTTTGTCCGTCAGATCACAAATGCCCCAATTCCTTCCGGTATGTCGTCGGATTCGGGGTGACAACATTTTTGCAAAGCATTTTCTTCTTCAAGTGATATCTTCCTTCTCGAACTAGCCGCATGATCTTTTCTTTGAGTATGAAGCAATCATGTATGGGATGCCCGATCAATCGGTGATATTTGCAATATCTAAGATCATCGATTCGTCTCGCCTCATTTGGTCGTTTCATTTCAGGTGACTCGACCGATCCTTCTTTGAGCGGTCATCGAAGATCCCGTAGACGCCGAGTATAAGAAAGGATATTGTTTTGCTGCATTTCTTTAAATGTCAACCTTCTTGCCCCATGTCTTGAGGAAAAGTGCGCTTGTCGCTTTGTTGTCATCATTTCTTAGAACTTGACAGAGTTGCTTTTGTCACCATTGACTCTTCTTTTGGAGCATTGTTAAAGGACTTGGTTTCCTTTCTAAATTCTTGCCTCTCTTTGAACTTCTGAGGTTCTTGGAGTGGAGGCCCTTTGAACCCGCTCGCTGTCATACTTAGCTCCATATCGTGAGCTCTGGTGGCCACCTCCTCGAACGTCTTGGGCTGAATTCCTCGCAAGATGTATTGCAAGCCCCAATGCATTCCTTGGATGCACATTTCGATAGCAGATGATTCAGATAACTGATCCTTGCAATTGAGGCATAGGTTTCTCCACCTGTTGATGTAGTCTATCATTGGCTCTTCTTTGAACTGACAAGAGCTCGTGAGCTCCACCATGCTGACTGTTCTTCTGGTGCTGTAGAAGCGATTGAGGAACTCGTGCTCCAGCTGCTCCCAACTATCAAATGAGTTTGATTCCAAGTCTGTATACCAGTCGAAGGCATTTCCTTTGAGTGAACGAATGAATTGCTTGACCAGGTGATCTCCAAATGTTCCAGCGTTGTTGCATATCTCGACAAAGTGAGCTACATGTTGCCTTGGATTCCCTTTGCCATCAATTGCTGGAATTTAGGTGGTTGATAACCAAGAGGCATTCTCAAGTTGTCGATCCTTTGGGTATACGGCTTAGAGTAAATCAATGATGACTTAGAGCTTCCATCGAATTTGTTCTTCATAGTCACCTCGATGAACTCCTTGAGTTGGTGCCTTTGATGAAGCCATCGGAAGAGATTTGGAAGTGTTTACAGACGATTCTCTTTCTTCATGAGTTTCTTGCCTTTCGTGGATCTCTTCGTCCTCATCATTCCTTTCACTTCCTTCATCATTTATGTGACTTGACTCTGCCTTTTCTCCTTTGAGCTTTGCAATCTTGGCATCTTGCTCTTGGATGTGTATACTCAAAGATTCGACCAACCTTGTAAGATTTGCAAGCTGTTCTTCCACGGTGGAAGTGTTTGTCATCATCACAGGCGCCTCAAGTGTGTAACTTGTGATAGAATTTGCGATAGGGGATGTGAAGCTTCCTTCAGAACCAACACATTCTTCATTCAGAGTGGCAATGTGTTGCTCTCTTCCCCTGGCGATGGCCGACTTCGAAGCTTCTTGAAGTTGTTTGGCTTTGCTTCGCGTGATGACGCCAATGCTCTCCGAAGAAGCTTTTGAAGCGACCTTGGTTGTATGTTGTTGGATGAACATCGTTCAAGATTTTGGTGAAGAGTAGAGATGAGAGGTAGAGATGTCCCACCGGGCGTGCCAAAATTTGTAACACAAATTTTTGTATTTAAATTTTTATAAATACAAAATTGTATACAAAATCAATTTGATTTGGATTTGATGAGTTTGAGATGAGTTCGATCTCTATCTATCCTCCGATTCTTCTCTTGACTTGAATTCTTGAGCGATCTTGATGTTCTTGAGTTGTTTGGAGGATGTGATTCCTTGATCTCCTGAACTTGAAGTTTGGACTTGACGATGTTGATCCGAGGACATTGGCCTTGTTTTCGATCGGTGTCGGTTTGGGTTGATATGTTGAAGAACGTTTGAAGATCTTCAAGTTTGAGCGTCAATGCGAGGGCTTTCAACTTGTTTCGAATTGAACGCTATCTTTGATTTGATTTGGAGGATGATCTTGGCGAAGAACGTGGTGATTTGCACGAAGAACGCCTTTAATGCTTGAAGAAGACTTTGAATGTCGGAGAATGTTTGCAGAGGATTCTTGATGTCTTGAGCTCTTCAAATCTTCGTCTTCCTTTACTTCACTTCAATTCTTCTCTCGATTTGATTTGTTGAGCGATCTTGATGTTCTTGAGTTGTTTGGAGGGATGTGATTCCTTGATCTCCTCGAACTTGAAGTTTGGACTTGATGATGTTGATCTGAAGGACCTTGGCCTTGTTTTCAGATCGGCTGTCAGATTTGGGTTGATATGTTGAAGAACGTTTGAAGATCTTCAAGTTTGAGCATCAATGTGGAGGGCTTTCACCTTGTTTCCGAATTGAACGCTATCTTTGATTTGATTTGGAGGATGATCTTGGCGAAGAACGTGGTGATTTGCACGAAGAACGCCTTGAATGCTTGAAGAAGACTTTGAATGTCGGAGAATGTTTCGCAGAGGATTCTTCGAGTGTCTTGAGCTCTTCAAATCTTCGTCTTCCTTTACTTCACTTCAATTCTTCTCTTTGATTTGATTTGTTGAGCGATCTTGATGTTCTTGAGTTGTTTGGAGGGGCGTGATTCCTTGATCTCCTCGAACTTGAAGTTTGGACTTGATGATGTTGATCCGAAGGACCTTGGCCTTGTTTTCGGATCGTTGTCAGTTGGGTTGATATGTTGAAGAACGTTTGAAGATCTTCAAGTTTGAGCATCAATGTGGAGGCTTTCACCTTGTTTCGAATTGAACGCTATCTTTGATTTGATTTGGAGGATGATCTTGGCGAAGAACGTGGTGATTTGCACTGAAACGCTGAATGTTGAAGAAGACTTCAAGCTTCTTGGAGACTTTGTAGAGAATTCCTCAAATGCTTGAACTCTTGATTAATTTTGTGTGTCTTATGAGCCTCCTAAACCCCATATTTATAGTTGTAGGAAAACTTAATTTAGGAAGTTCAGGAATTGGCTTTTAGCTTAAACCCATAGATTTTGGGCCCATGGCATGATCTTCTTGATTTATTTCCTTTTTATGTAGAATTTGACATATGGTAACTTTTGATTATACCATAAATCCACATAATTAGATATCAATTACATATATTTAATTTTGGAATTATACTTAAATAATTCGTAACTTTTAATTGCCTACAGAGAGATAAAATTGACGAGATGTGAAGTTGATAGTGTATATGTAGGAAATAACGAACTATAATAAGATTATTTTAGTAAATTCATGGTTGCTTATAAGTTTATAAAAAATAAGTTAGGGTTGACCAACTTATTTTTAGAAGAGCTTATGTCGTTGAGTTTATTTTTGACTTATTATGTTGTTTAAGAGCTTATTTTACCAAACACTTTGCAACAGCTTATAAGCTCATAAATAACTTATAAGTTGTTTTAAAGAGCTTATAAGTTCAGTCAAACACCCTCTAAGTATTATATCTGATATTGGGGAAAAAATTCTGCATATAGGATCGTTCTGGTTATTTTAGACAGTTGCCTCATGCCAGAGCAACGAGATTCATACTGCAGTAAATTATGAACAGGATGAAATATGAAATATCGATGCACTAAATTATATTTTTGTGCCATTCTTCCAAATATATATGTTTTGTTCATTATAGACTTAGTTCAAGATAGCTTAAAAAAGACTTGGGTTAATTATTGGAAATATTAGTTATTATACAACATATACTCAAATTAATTTTTAGTTTACGTATAGCTTTTGAAAATGTTGCAATTACAACATCCTCAATTTTTTCCTTCGAAAATTTGTCCGATGAGTATCCTAAAACAATACTGGTTTTTACCAATGGAAAGACCTAGTCTTATTACCGGGAATTTGGAGATGTCGTAATAACAATAAAGAAAATTTTACAAAAATAGTGACATAATTACAGTATTTTAAAAATAATGTGAAACTATTGAATATTCGAACTAATGATGATTAACGTGAAAGAAAGAAAGCAAGCAAGCATAAAGACAAAATCCCCGGCATTTGTTCACATGGGATCTCAATCTTTCATGCCCTGCAGCATCTTCATTAGTGCACCCAACCAAAAAATATATACTGATAAATTTAAGCACAGAATTAGAATATGATAATGTAATATGAATATAAAAATCGGAAAGGCAATTAACTAAATCAATAGTATACTACAAAACTCCAACTTAACATTGACAACATTCAAATAGGAAGCAAAAGAATGGATTCGATCATAACTCTAAAAAGAAAAGAAAATAGGAAAATTAAAAAAAAAAAAAAAAAAGAGCAGAGAAAGAAGTGATGTATCTACTTATTGATTTCCTGACTCATTTTCAAGAATGCTATCCAAACAAGGCCTCCAAGCAGAAGCAGCAGGTGGTTTGGCTCTGCTTCTCTGTATCTCTCCCAACACATCCTCCAATGACCGCTTGCCACCTGTCTTCGCCAGCTGAAGCAGCAGCAACTCCAACTCCTCCTTTCTCAGAACAATTTTCACTCTCATTTTCCCATTTTTGAGTGCTTCAGATTGGTCTTGTTCAATGATTTGTGGGGTGTGTTTGGGGATGCGGTTTCCCATATTGCCTCAAAAACTGAAAATGGAGAGCAGAGAGAAACAATACGCAGGACAGGGGAGTTGTTAACAAACTGCATGTGAGTGTGGGCAAACGCAAACCCCTTTTATAGATTGATGACTCGTCTTTGGACACTTCTCTTCTACTTTTAACATTATATAAATTAATAAATAAATATATTGTTAGAATCTTTGGTTAGACATCTTTTGGACTTTTCGATCGTTATAATTAAAACATTACTTTTCAATTTTATTCTCTAAGTTTTCAAACTCCCAATTTTTCACAAATATGATAAGTTTGTTTAATTTATAGTTATAATATGGATGTTAAGTTTCCCTGAACATGCACTTTATGAGTATGTTTAACTACAATTTTAGTAGTACTATAATTTTGACCTTTTCAATTCTTGACATGAAATATATAATGTTAGGAATAAATATATAGATCATGGATAAAAAATTGAAAATGAGAATAGAATTTGATTTGGTGTAATAATAGCGGGTAATCTGTCGATTTCCGATGAAAATCACTTTACGTTATGATTTATGATTGTTGTACATTATTTTTATTAAAAAATTATTTTACTACTCGTTCTCTTCTCAAACTCCTATAATATTACTTGCTATTAACCCAAACCCATTAGACTTTATAAATATAGGTGTTATGATAATTAGTTATTCGTTGCGAAAACAACCAAAATATTACAAAGTAAACATTTAATAATAGATAAAAGTTTCATGTAGGCATGTTGATTAATCTTCGAACCAGTTTAGAATAAATACATGTACATATTTCAAACCCAATTTAAAAAATATTGTACTATATGTTCTCGTCCCAATCCCGTATAGTAATACCCGCTAATTAACACAAACATATATTCTTAGAACCTGTTTGAGTTTATAAATATACGTTGTTATAATAGTTGATTATCTTTCTCAGTAAAATCGAAATATTATAGAGCTGACGTTAATACCTTAGTAGTTGTCTCATTTAACCTTGTTTCTTAAAAATAGTCGATAATACTCACTAATTATTCGTTTTCATTTCAAACCCGTATGATAATATCCCCTAACTTAAATCAACGACTATTGTTTGAAAGTGCAAATTATATCATTTTTCTTATATTTCAATTGATAAAATATCATGAATAATCGATGTGAAATTTAAGTTGTATCATTTTATTTAGATTTTTAATTGATGAAGGTTAATCAAAAATCGATGTGGGTATATGATTTTCAAATGGAGTATTTAATGTAATACATACTTAAATAATAAAAAATAAAGATAAAAATATTAAATGAAATTAATAGAAGAAATAAGTTACAATATTTTTTTGTCAAAACAAAAAGTTACAATATTTTTTATACGACGCTTCATAAGGATTCACCAAGGAATGCCCTCCTTTTGGAAAAAGAAACAAAGGAATTAAAAATATTTATATTCATATACTCTTCTTTGAATTGAGATCTCGTATTGTTATTTCTAAATATCGACTTCATATATTTTTGTTTTGTTTGAATTATGTCTGTGAATTTATGTCGTAAAAACCAAGTTTCTTATACTTTTATTTTATATTATAGATAAATTGAAGAAACTATTTGTTTTAAAATAGTTTAAAATATGGATTTTGGTTGGAGAATAAAAGTTTCTTTTTATATAGGTTTAAATTTGATGAACTCTAATGGAAAATCAATGTGGAATTTTATGTGTTTATTTATTTATTTATGTTTTGAATTTGGTAAATTTCATAAAAAAACAATGTGGAATTCATGTATTTTTTTAATTTAGGTTTTGAACTGTGAAGCCTCGTAAAAATCGATCGAGATTTAAATTGTATTCTTTTATTTAAAATTTAATTTCAATTGGTGAAGTCTCATAAAAAATCAATTTGAGCTTCAAATTTTGTTTAAAAAATTTGTCAAAATATCTCTTTTTATGGCCAAATTAAATTGAAGAAATAATTTATTTAGTCAAAATATTTATTTGGTCAGATTAAATAAAATAAACTTTTTATTTCGCCAAATAACCAAATTAAATTGGTGTTGCAGTTTGAATACTCCATCAATTAAACGTGAATTTTTGGTTAGGAGAATAGAAGTATCATATTATATAGATTTTCCTTTGATGAAATCTCATAAATTTGATGAGAGATTGGTAGGAAGATAATTATTATTGTTGGGATAAAACATAATTTAAATAAATAATAAAGAAAATTTGTGAAGAATCCACATAAGACATAAAATCAATATAATGCCTTCATAATCATATATAAAAGAAAATGGGTGAGTTAGCAATAAAAACAGCTTTTGATGAAACAAAATTGGCTTGGACTTTGGAGACGTAGTGAGTCTAGCGACTGCCGATTGCAGATTTCTACGTCATCGAAAAAATATCGAATTTGAATAAAAGAGAAAGTCCCTACTGTCGTTAGGGTTTCGCGTCCCTTTTGCCATTAGGGTTTTTGTCTTTTCCGCGTCCCCTCTGCCGTTGGGGTTTGTCTCTTCATTGGATCAGCCGTCGTTTTTGACTGTTCCTGGGGTTTTGTTTTCTTGTCTCTTCTGGCCTCTTCCCTTTTCTTGTGCGCAGCCTTTTTCCCCGTTTATTTTCCTTGTTTTTTTTTCTTCTGTTTTGTTTTGCAGGTTCGGATTCTCCCCTTGTGGGAAGGGTGGACCAGCATCTTCTTCTGTGGTGTGTTACTCGACTCTCTAGATCTGATTATGAACTCTACCAATGATGAGGGGGCTGTGGAAATACACGGAGATGATGAGGATGAACCGCTAGTGATCCATATCTCTCAAAATAACCCGAACGCTACGGCTAGTGCCCTCAGTCACATTGGACGTGTGTGGACTAACCGATCCATCAACTCTTATGCCTTGATGGATACTATGAAAAAGATCTGGAATCCTATGGAAGGTATGACATGCCGCGAGATCGAATCCAACTTGTTCTCTTTTCAGTTCAACACTCTGAGAGATGTGGAACGAGTGGTAAGTGGGATTCCTTGGCACTTTAATAAGGACGTGCTGGTGCTAATGAAGATTCATCCGAGTATACAACCTTCTGCAATGATTTTCTTGAAGACCCCCTTTTGGGTTCGGATCTACGATCTCCCAATGGGTGCTCGAAATATGGAAGTCTTACGCAACTTGGGCTCACGTATAGGCATCTTCTTGGAGGCAGACCAGGAATCTTTGATGGGACTGAATCGTAGTGTTCGAATCAAGGTGGAGATTAATCTGGAAAAACCTCTTAAACAAGGATTAAAGGTGAATATGGAGGGCAACATACTTTGGCTGCCTATTAAGTACGAACGCCTCCCAACTTTCTGCTACATGTGTGGGCGTCTGGGCCATAGTGAAAAGGACTGTGAAGAAGTAGGTACCCATGGTGGGGACCTTAAGACTACCATAGGAAGCTTCAGCGACGGTATAAGAGCATCACCTTTGAAGAACGCCAAATATCTTGTGGATAGCGGCAAAATCAGAAAATCCTTATATGCCAAAAGTCCATCAACTAAACTCGTTATTGATGGAGAAGCTTCCCCGTTGAAGGATAATGATGAGGGTACTAAAACTATCCCCCCAGAACAAGTTTCTGAATTGTTAAGCTCTCTGGAGAAAGTTGATGTTGGGGTAAAGGGCTCGCATACACCCCCAAACCACAATCCCACTCATATTCCCTGCAATCCACCTCTAGCTAACCCTCCTTCAGCCCCAAACATCTCCCCATATCGACCCCCATATACCCAGCCAGCTACCACACAGACCTTTATGGATCAATCTCACCACTGCGAAAAACCATCTTTGGAAAGCGATCGGGAATGAACCCAACATACACCGTGATCTATACCTCTCCTCCCACTCTTCTGAAACCAATCCCTACAAGGACCCTTACTACTGAAACCAATTCCATTATCACCAAAACCCAAGTCACCTCACAGACCATCCAAGTTGCTACCCAACTCAATCTTGCCCCAAAAACCAGCCACACTACTACACCGATCAACACCTGGATCTCCGAACAGACGACCCACGTACCTTCAGCGAGCTTGCGCCGCATCAGGATTAATAAGCGACGCCAAGAACAACAGAGCACTAAAGGATCTATGGCCCAACTGGAAATGGTGCAGAAAAGAAAGCTCCCAGACACTACCGAGGTGAATTGTGCGACCTCACCTAAACGCACTAAGATTTCATGTACTGAGCTCGAAAACATCATGGGAATATCGGCGGAGGTTGCTACGCAACCCCGCCGCCCCCAATGAAAACCTTAAGCTGGAACTGTCGCGGGCTTGGGAACCAAGCGACAGTTCGGGCCCTTGCAAAGATCCTAACTTGGCACAGACCGGAGATCATGTTCTTAATGGAGACTAAGAGGACGGCTCAAGAGATGCGCGAGATTAATTACCGCCACTTCAAATTCAAAGGTTGCTTTGTGGTTCCATGTTTTGGGGAGGGACGCCACCGACGGGGTGGTCTGGCTCTTCTATGGCGAAACACGATTGATGCTACTCTTCTAACATACTCGCAAAACCACATTTCTGTCTCCTTTACAGAAAGTACTAATGAGATAACAGGGTATGTATCCGGTATTTACGGTTGGCCGGAGGCGGAGAATAGGTGGCGTACCTGGGAACTTCTTGATCAGATCAAAAGAAACACTAATGACCCATGGTGCTGTGTTGGTGATTTCAATGAAATCCTCTGGTCAAGAGAGAAAAGTGGGGGAACCCAAAGAAATCATTTAGCTATGCAAGCTTTTCGTGATGCTGTGGAACGGTCAAACCTGCATGAGATTAAATGTGTGGATAGCATGTTCACATGGTCAAACAACAGAAAAGGGGATGATAACATACAAGAGTGTCTGGACCGTGTGTTCGTGAATGACAAATGGAAGCATGTTTTCAGTGTTAATCGTGTGCTACACTTACCTAGATACAAGTCTGATCATGCACCCATCATACTTTTGTATGACACTCAGGAGCGAAACGTGCAGAGAAGAAAACGTCGTTTCCGGTTCGAGGAGATGTGGGCACAACACCCAAACTTTAAAGAGTCTTGGAGAATACTTGGCGTAGAACATCGTCGACACCCTCAATGCATGAAAAACTTAGGTTGTGCGGCAACATTCTCCTTGGGTGGGATCGTTCACAGTTTGGCAGTGTTAAAAGGAAAATTAAAACGCTGCAGGAGCAATTGGCAAAGCAGCAGGACAAAGACCAAACCACTGAGGTGATACAACAATCTCATGCCATTGAAGCGGAGCTTGACGAAGTTTTGAAGCAAGAGGAAACTATGTGGCGGCAAAGGGCTCGTGTTACATGGTTGAAAGATGGAGACAGAAATACTAAATTTTTCCATGCAAAGGCGGACCATCGGCGGCAAAGAAATACCATCAAGAAGTTACAAGATGTTAATGGGGTCTGGAGGTCAAAGCAAGAGGACTTAATGGCAATGATGTTGGACCATTTTCAGCTGCTCTTTTCATCAGATAACCCAACTGATCTGAACAATTCCCTGGACTGCATTGAGAGCCGAGTTTCACATCACATGAATGAAGAGCTGGATAAGCCCTTCACGGAAATGGAGGTCCGGACTGCTCTACAACAAATGCACCCGTCCAAAGCCCCTGGGCCCGATGGTATGAATCCGTTTTTCTTTCAAAAATTCTGGAACATCATTGGTACCGATGTTCTCTCTACAGCTTTACGTTTTCTCAATGAGGGTGGGGACATTAGGAGCCTCAACAACACTAATATCATTCTTATTCCGAAAACTAAAACCCCCCAAACTCCGAACGATTTCCGCCCTATTAGTTTATGCAATGTCATTGTTCGAATTATTACCAAATGCCTGGCCAATAGACTGAAATTTTTTCTGGGGGATATTGTGAGTCCTAACCAAAGCGCGTTTATCCCTGGAAGAAATATTACTGATAATGCTCTGACTGCTTTTGAGATTTTTCACTCAATGAAAAATAAAAGGAAAGGCCGGCATGGGTGCATGGCTATGAAACTTGATCTTAGTAAAGCTTATGATCGGGTGGAGTGGGGTTTCTTAAAAGAGGTTATGATACGTTTGGGGTTTTCGGGAGGATGGATCGAAAAAGTGATGCGATGTGTTTGCACTGTGGCGTATATGGTTGTGGTTAATGGTATGCAATCTCCTGTTTTTTACCCATCTAGGGGTCTTCGACAAGGAGACCCGCTTTCCCCGTATTTGTTTTTGCTCTGTGCATATGTCTTCTCTAGAATGATCCTTAAGGCGGAAAGTGAACGCAAGATCCATGGCTTTCGAGTGGCACGCCTTGCTCCACCTGTAACACACCTGTTGTTTGCCGATGACAGCATCCTCTTCTTTCGGGCAAATGCTAGAGAAGTGGGAGAGATCAAAGACATTATTCTCAAGTACGAGCAACTATCAGGGCAACGGATCAATATTAGTAAAACGGAGATCACTGTGAGCAGCAATGTTGCCGATTCACTGAAGGAAGAGTTTTGTGCGGTGGGAGTGCAACGATGCGACCTTCCCGAAGTACCTTGACTGCCGACGATGATTGGAAGATCAAAAAGAAATTTTTCAACAATTCTTGAGAAGGTGCAGCAAAAATGCAAAGGATGGAAGGAAACTTACTTGACCAAAGCCGGGAAGGAGGTGATGATCAAGTCTGTTTTACAAGCTATCCGGTGTACATGATGAATTTGTTTATTTTCCCCAGGCGATCCTACACAATATTGAGATGACTATGGCTCGTTTCTTCCGGGGATCTAAGGAAGGGGAAGAAGATACCTTTGGGTGGCGTGGGAGGATATTAGCAAGACGAAGGAATCCAGTGGAATTGGCTTTAGGGATCTCAGTGTTTCAACCTCGCTATGCTTGCTCGCCAATCTGGAAGCTCTTACAAGATCCGAGCTCCATACCAATGCAAATTTTACAAGCGAAATACTTTCCACGAGGGGATCTTCACACAGCACGTTTGGGTTTCCAACCTAGTTATTTGTGGCGGAGTATTATGGCAGCAAGAGAAATTATTGACAATGGCATGGCATGGAGAGTTGGTAATGGGAAATCGATACCTCTGTGGGAAGGAAGGTGGATAGGCAGTCCAATGCCAAGGAGACCGACTCGTGTTGATACTCGACCTCTCCCAGTCGATAGCAATGTCTCGCTCCTCATCGACTCTAATTCGCATTGCTGGAATCAGGCCCTTGTGCACGAGATTTTTCCCCTGGAAGCTGAGCAGATTCTAGCTATCCCCCTAAGCTTTAGGCGCCCCGAGGACCTCATGGTATGGGGACGCACGAAACATGGACGTTTTTCAGTACGATCGGCATACAAAATGGCACTCTCTTTATACCGAGCCGGGCCTGAATCATCGCATATGCACTCGAATCTGAGAGGAAACTTCTGGTCTAAAATTTGGAGTTTGAGAGTTCCCCCAAAGCTTATTCTATTTATGTGGCAAGCTTGTAGAGAAGCACTCCCGACGCTTACCAATCTTACTCGAAGGGGAGTGGCGAACGACCCTATGTGTAGAATTTGCGGAGAGAAAGTTGAGACTCATACCCACCTTTTCCTTGAGTGCCAGATCACGAAAAGTGTGTGGAGAAAAAGTGCCCTTCGCTGCAATGATGTGGAAATTTTTGGCTCGTTCAAAAGCTTTATGGATGGATACCTGCATCGCACCCCACCGAAAGGTAACCAGCTTCTGGCCCTGATTGCGTGGCACATCTGGGTAATGCGCAATAAGATTATCTTTGATAATAGCGAGTGGAATGAGATGGAGCTGCTCCGACGGGTGGAGAGCGACTGGGCTAGTTTTAACATCATCTTAAAAATTTCTAAGCAACGGCAACCCGCGACGGAGAGGACCGAGAATGCGTGGATTCCACCACCTCCGGGCAGCTTTAAGATGGACTCGGACATTCATGTGATCTCGAGTACCCTCATTGGGATGGGCTTTGTGTTGCGTGATCATGAAGGAAATATTCGATTGGCAGGAAGATCGCAAATAAGAGCAGGTGGAAACAGCATTGTATTGGAAGGGATGGGGGTGATCTATGCTCTGAGTATGGCAACGGAGTATGGCTTCAACAGCTTGGTTGTGGGCACCGATAGTCAGGGGTTGGCTGATATGATATGCGGTAGATGCGAGGTTGGAGATTTTGAGAAGATAATCGTTGAGGATATTCTTCAGAAGGCGAGGCATATGGAGGTGGTTTCCTTCGAGTTCCAAAGACGCGAGTTTAACCAAGCGGCTCACCACATGGCGAGGGGAGAGAATGGTGTTTTCTTTAATGTCATACCTCCACATATTTCACGTTTTGTATGAACCTTTTTTCTATTAATGAAAGTTTTCACCCTCAAAAAAAAAAAAAAAAAAAAAATATCGAATTTAATACAAGCAGGAGGGATAGGTGCCCAGGCGTTTGTTACTGCCTAAATATGGACAACCATATTTCCCTATTAGTATGTGACATGTCTATCTATGGTCATTCACAAAAATTCTTGTACATCCGTCCGCACAGTGTGGACGGTTAAAAGTATTATTTGTTTTTGAAAAAAATATCATTTAAATTGAAGAAAAGTATCATTTGTTTTTTACACTTTAATTCGAGAGAATCATTTATATTGGAAAAAAAGTATCATTTTCCGTACATATGGAAGTCCACACAAGAGAACACCTCATGGTCATTTTATTGCTTAATTACTAACTTATAGATGTCAGATTATATTAGTATATATATATGTCATTCAGTAGCAAGTACAATCAAATTATACACTCGTCTTATAGATCATTTTTCATATTTCCTCCATAAAATTCAAGTTGAGATGTTTATTTCAAATTAATTACCTAATGGATGTAAATGGGTAAAGCTTGATTAATTAGCTCACGTGACCAAATTGTGCACAAATTCTCTCCAATATTTTAAGCAATTAAGTTTTTCAAACTCAGACATGGCGCTCCTTAATATTAGGTATAATTAATGTTACATTTGATTAACCGTTTCCAGCCCATATATATTACAAATAAATATGTCACACATATCACATTCAAATATATATGGCGAAAATATGATGTATAGATGTAATGCTAGCTTTTAATATGTTAAGGTTTACCTAGGGGTGTGCACGAACCGAACCGAACCGAAAAAACCGACTAAATCGATCGATTTCGGTCGGTTCGATTTTTGAAAAAATTGATATTCGTTTCGGTTTTCGGTTTTATATTTTAGAATTTTTAATTAAAAAGTCGACCGATGCACACCCCTAGCCGTTTACCATTGAACATATTTAGAATCTTATTCTTGTCATGGTTATATTCAATTATTTTTTAAACACAGCTTGATAATCGTATAATTAACTGCATGACTCGAGAAAATACATATCCTATACATTCATATCTTATTCTCCAGCTGGTGGATGTGATTTGAATCGTAGAGTTATTTTATTTTATTTGGCATTTAATAATTTTATCAGCTATGTATAATCATGCATGTATTACTTTTAAGGAGTGTGAAGAAGCGACGAGGAGACAGGAAGAATAGATTCCATCAAAATGCATTTCGTGGAAACTGTGACACAAATTTGTGGAGAACCTTTTTTTAGGTACAATGCTGAATATATTTAATGAAAGATTTTGAATAAGATCAAAGTAAGTACATACACTATTAAAAAGTCAGTCCTGCTTACCAAGAAATAAACAAAAAAGTTACTCACATATCAGTTTGACTCCATAAGTTGTACCTATATAAGGTTAATAAAAATAACATTTGAGGAGTATAGCCGTATATTTTCGGATTTCGAAGTATTTATGCTATAAAACTTTATAGATTAGTGAATCCAAACACAATACTCAAAATTTAAAATTCATTATAATTTACTTAAAATATTGTCCTCCAATTTGGAACCAAATGATTTTACTTAGGGGTGGCTAATCGGATGTCGGGTAGTCGGGTACCCGATACCCGACCCGAAAATTATCGGGTATAGGGTACCCGATTACCCGAAAATCGGGTCTAGGGGTGGGTTCGGTATTCCTCAGATTATATTCTCGGGTATCGGGTATACCCATCGGGTAATCGGGTATACCCGAATACCCGAGCATTTTGTAATTAAACCCTAAATTTTCTAATTTATTCTATGAGCATTGAGTTCTCACAGTGTTGTGTTCTGTCTTTGTTCTCTCTCTCATTACATCTTCGTTCTCTCTCATTTCATTTCTCAAGACGGCAACACAACTCAGTCCCTCTCTCTCTTTGTCTCTCGGTCTCCCCTCTCGCCTCCTCGTCATCGCACCATCTCGCCTAGCTCAAAATCGCGCGCTGCACGCCTGGCGGTCCCATGAGTCGTCGTCTCCATCATCTCTCTCGCTTGTGTACATAAAAATCGGTGAATTTCTTTAAGAATTTCGATCAAGTTTTTGTTTGTTTTGTACACATTGAAGCGAGTGAATTTCTTTAAAATTTCGATATAAAAGCGATGAAGATGTTGTTTCCTTTTACTTGCACTATTAAGCTAATAGGTTCTTTGTTTATATTTTCTACCCCAATTTTAGAAGTTCAATTTTATTTATTTTGACAACTCGCACTATTATTTTTCTTCCCAATTTACACTACACTATTAAGCTACTACCAACTCTATCTCGAGTAGAATTTGTTGGTATAATGTATGATAAATCCATTGTGCTATTAAAATGTTGTGGGAAAAAAACTCCTTATATTTTAAGAAAATGGACAGTGGACAGTGGACACCACCATTTTGTCTAATTTTTGCCCCAAAATGCGTTCACTTAAGAAAATGGACAGTGGACAGTGGAAGAAGAAATTTTCATGTGTTTTAATTTCTAGGTTTTTGATGACGAGGCAATCGTCAGCCGCTTGCACCGGCTGTAAACAGAGTAATTTACAAAATGTTGATGACATTCAAACTTCAAACATTTGATATACAAAATTACACACTCCACCTCTGGACCATTTTCAAGAAAACTTAACCTCTAGTTTCTTGATTCTTCATGAGTTTTTCATTTGATCAAATTTCATATACCACTTTTTATTAACATTACGTAAATGATAATTTATTTGACAAGAATGCTTGACCTAAGGATAAATGAGAAGAAATTGAGAGAGTTTGTGATATGATTTATTTTCTTCTGTGCATCATTTTGCAAAAATGAATTATTATGTGAAGGAAAGCGTCCAGAGATTAATATTCTTTTTGTGATGCATTCTTGTAGTCAGGAAATTATTATTTTATAGAGATATTCTTTAATGATAAATAAATCGATTAATCAATAAAGTTTTGTGGTCAACATAAATGACTTTTGTTACACACAGGTAACACAACTATAATTTTTCACCACATAAATAAATAATAATAAATGACAAATTCATAATTAAAAGAAGATATATTGAACGAGCAAAAGCTTGTCTATAGACTATATCGATGTTTGCGTGAGCGTGATTGCAGAATACACGTTTTGGGTTTTAGTGGCATTATTTGCGGAATAAAATAAATTCACGTTCGAATTAATTATAGCAATATTTAGCAGAAGAAACCTGAACTACAAAAAAAAATCAGAAACAAGCTAAGCCCCTCAGGAACCGAACACATGACCTTTGTAATTTTAAGGGGCAAGTCCAACACTGTAACCAATAGGCTGCGCAGCCACATTAAATATTGATATGTGAAAATTATATTTATAATTGGCAATTCGGTACCGAGTAAAATTTTGGTCGGGTCGGCACCCGATTTTTTCGGATAGGTACCCGACCCGACCCGATTAGCCACCCTAGCCGACTCACACAGGTCTAACAAGAAAATCATAAATTTAAATTTGAAACAAAGGTGAGTAAACACACATATTATTTCTGAAAGATTTTAAATCCGGGTCGTTAGTTTTAATTTGTTTCTGGAACATGAATTTTATATATATATATATATATATATATATATATATATATATATATATATATATATTATTTTAATAACTACGATATGTATAACAATATTATAAAACAAAATGAAATATTCAGGGATAATATTCTATTTTATCATTTTTTTTCTTGATAGATGTAAACCATTGTAGGTTGAAACACTTTTTCTTACCCATATACCCAAATTTTAGTGAACTTCTATCCAAATTTGAGTTAAATCATTGAAGATGGCCTAAATAAAGGACAATCTGATTATGGGACAGACCAAAAGAGAGTAGGAAGTTACCTTTGAATTTGCTAGTTTGAAGTTTGAACTGCTTTTTAACTTTTGGTATTCAATTAGCATTTAAGATTTAAATCAGATAAAATCCTGTTTTACTTTCCATTATCTGGACTGGACCCCATTAATTAGAGGGCTTTTGGCAGAATCTTTAAATTGTGGTAGAGATTTAATTTTAGCTACAGAGCTATGTTGTTTTTTCCCTCCAAATTAAGTAATGATTTTATTTGGTCAGTACTGTCTTTGTCAATTATCATGTTCACAGTAAACAAACGAATCAAAGGCAACTATAATTTACCATTGACAAATCTACCACAAAACTTGGATTTAAGTTTTTAGACGTATATGTTGGCTCAGATAGCCTAGGCCTCATTGTAAGACGAAAAATGTAGATTCAATAATCAAGATGATGATGGCCAGTTTTTTTAATTGGCCATCAAATAGTGTTTTTTGACAAGTAATCGAATTGATTATTATCTATAAATGAAATAATAGATGTTGCATAATGCTAAAATGAAGGATGTGACTTGATCCCGAAATGTTGTCGGAGTTAAAATTGCTGCTGAAATCACGTAAACCGGCTTAGTAATATTACTTACCAGTTTATGAAAAAATAAAATATGAAATCGCATCGAGCACCCATCCTCTTTTATTTAAAAATAAGAACAATCTATATTGTGTACAATTTCAGCTTTTATCAAAGAAAAGTATTTTCTTCATTCCATTTAAAGTGTTCTATTTCTTTTCGAAAGAAACACGTATTTAAGAAAAATATAAAATAATTAAAGTTATAAAAATGAATATGATCCACAAATTTCGAATGTATAATTATTTTTTTAAATGGAATGTAATATTTAACGGACAACTCAAAAAAAAATGAGATATTTTAAATAAAATAAAAAGAATAAAAATCAACACGCTTCCATAATACACCCCAGGATAAGCGATCTATTTCCTAAATTTAAAGCATGATACCAATATCTCATCAGGGTCATTCTTCTCGATGCAAACTCTCATACATTTAAATGCATGATATATCTATTTTAATTGTAATTATTAAATTTTAATTAATATATTCTAATTGAGAATTAATAACTATAATCTAATTGAGATTGATGAATCCAAAATTGGAGTGAACACCATATATCCGAATATGCACAAATTTTTGCAATTCTTTTGGAAAATGATACAAGCATGACATGGCATGAACTACATCAAATTAAATGGCAAGACACGAGTCCTATTTTTTCTAATCGTAGCATCAATTCGTAGTAACATCATAACTATAAGAACGTCGTTGTCCATCTAAAGCAGGCCAGAATCCAGAATCCAGTATATTCCTTAATCCGAAAATGGCCTTGAATTGATATTGGGTTGATAGTGATGTTTGGCCAACTAAAAAATTGAATCACGAACATGGTATTCCTCTTCATTTTGAGGAAGGGAAATCAAGAAAGGAATCACAATCCATTCATTCAGAAATTAAAAATATAGAGAGAGATGGGGGAAGAGAGAAATGAAAATTTTACAGTAGCACTTAAGAAAACTTTGCTTCATATTTAAATGAGCATGGTTTCTGCTGAGGAGAGGCATAGAGACACTTCGTTTGATGTAACTCTCATCATTTATGCAGCAGAGATACAAATACATCAAATTGCACTCTCCATTTACCCCCAAAATGAGAAACAGTTAACATAACATAGAGTCTATAACCCAAGTCAAGAACTTCATACGCATAGAGCAGTATAACCCATACTCAGCAAGCAGATTTTTCATGAAATTAGTTCCCAACACCAACTACACAGTGATAAATTTACACTACCAGTTATCACAACTATGCTTCATAACTCAATCAGAACGCTTTCTCTTCTTGGCAAGATTCTCAAAAACCTGCTGGATATCTGCAGTCGTGATAGTCTTGGAGGGGTCCGACGATTCCTGTAATTAGAAACACAAAAATAGCTGATTTATAGTGTGGACACCAGAGTGCAGAGAGCAATGCCTCTAAGCTTTCAAAGCATATCGAAATACCAGGAAGGAGAAAATCTCATTCTTCATGTCAGCAATTCCGCTTAGTATTTCCATCTTCTCGACATGGCCCAGATTATTCAGAAAGTTCAATTCAGCACCCTCTTGTTTCTGAATATTCTCATTCCTTTTCTGCTCTCCCATTTTCTCATACTCAGCAATCGAATCCTCTTTGTCAAGCAAGAAGCTGATTCGCCTCTGGGCATACAAGTCCAAACACTTTCCACACCTACAGAGGAACTCTCTCCAACCTTTAGAAAGAAACAAGGGCTTGCTATTCTTGGTAGCTGGGAGATTGCCGATTATGCCTTCAATTATGCACTTGGTACTAGGCCCAGCAACTTCACTGCATTCTTTATTTGTATTGCTCAAACTAGTGTCAATGGAGCAATTTCCATCATCAGGTTTCTCTGACAATATCAAACTAGAATTTTCAACAGCCTTTTCCTTCCCAGTATCTGAAGGAGCTGATGTTGAAGTCATTTGAGGATAGCAAGTAAGAAAAGAACAGACGACTACACATCCCTGGCAGATAAAATCCTCATACAGTGGCTCGCCTTCCTCATCTCTTGGGATCTATTTGGCAACAGAAAGATGGCCAGAAGCTCAAATACAGAGACAAAATAGCCAAAGGAGGAAAGTACAAGCAGTAATAATGGTCAGGAACCAATCAGATTCATATATTTGAATGTGAATGGGTGTCTGTTACTCTGTATTTACTGGAACAAGCAAGGTGCTACTTGTCAATTTATGACAACAAAATGCAACAAGAAGTGGGGTTAATCAATCGCAAAGCAAGCATAACTCTCAGATATGTTTGTCTCATCTTGAGCATTTCGGTGCTCAGACTAGAAGATTTTTATCATCAACCAACAAATGCAGGCACCACTAGGCACTATTTTCGCTGTCTGTATGCATGCTTTTTGTCTTTTCAGGGGCATGTGAAGCATAAGAGAAGACAAAAGGTAAAATAACAGATGCTAACCTTGTCACCAGACTGAAGACCAATATGCTCCTCATGAAACCAGTCCTCACAAATACAACACTGAATCATCTCAATTTGTTCTTCAACATTAGGATCAGGGTAAGGCAGATCACATGTGCAGTAAGTACCTTTGAAGTTGTGGTTGTACGTGTTCTCTGGATTCTCTACATCTTTGCTCGCTAAAAGCTTGCAGTAGAACTCCCAAATTTTGAATTTCCACAATCACACCTGAAATTTCTTTTGGTCCATAGTTCCAGAATCTAGTTCAAGCAGCACATAGTATCAGTCAAAAATCTTACCGTAAGTAATTTAACTCCAGCATATTAAAGTTTGATCCCGTTTCTTGCATATTACCATTACATTTGTCACATATCTAAAGGATCTTCAGAGTATTGCGTGAAAAACAGTGTCTGAACTCAAAATGGTAGTTTTGAGGAAAGTTCTATTAGATTCTTAGTCAATGTGTCTGCCAAAATGTAATGGGAATCATAAATTCGATAGGTATTTTTTCCCCCCAATAAATCGTGACCATATAAACTACTAGACAAAGAAAATTCTGCAACTTTAGAAATTGTACATTATTAAAAATACAGCATAATGATGCTATAATAAATGAATCAATGCTTTCACCTGTGCCCTTCCTTTTAGAAGTTTCTTTTCTTCCTCAAGCTTTCAATTTTCAGACAGATTACTTCAATAGAATAATAAGTACTACTCGAGTTCAGAACCAGATACTCTCTTATCTGGCAGTTAATTAAAATCCAGTGACCAACAAAAGCGCACACAAAGAAACTTACATGTCCAATTCTTTTATAGATGTTAACTGACTTTTTCACACTTGCTAGAGCAACGCAAACTGAATAGAAAACATAGCTTATAAGAATCTTTGCTCGATGGGTGTGCCCACCTCCATCCTAAGTCAAGTCCATTTCTAAATTCGATGCAACATTCATAATTTCAATTATTTCACATCAACAACTAGACATAACAAGCATTTTATCACCAGCAAGTAATATCCTGGAAACAAGGGCTAATATCTCAAAACCAACTTCTAATGCTAAACTTAATTTCAGGTTACTATCTTGGCTTATTATGGCTGTAACAAATATAGTAGACTAGCCAAAATAACCAAAAGCAATAGAATCTTTGGAACAGCAGCACCATTGCAGAAAACAGCTATGGGAGCTAAGAAGTTACATTACACATCCAAATATAACAAACTTGCCACTACAAGCCAATGGAACATCCACATAATTATCACGAGTATAATATACAGCATGAATGAAAATGACAATCCGAAACTTACTAAAGAACTCAAATATACCTCATGGCCATCATGGCAAACCAAGGAACAGGCTGTGCAGACCCCAGCATTCCCATCAGGTGTGCAGGTCAAACATGAGAAAATTGCCTGTCTTTTAAGATACCCTTTTCCGTAGGTACACTCCTTGCCCTCATCACCTCCCAGAATTAAATCCGCTTCCTATAAATGTATGGATGCGAAAGTGAAACAAAAAAATTCAGCCAGTAAAGGTACCAAATTTAAAAAATGGCATGTGATGAGAAGCCGGACATATCAACAACGTACTCGATGCATCATAATACATAAAAACTGAAGTATATTCTTTGTCTCCTATCTATTTCCACATTTATTAAATGGTTGTTTTAAAGAAACATATTATATGAAAGGGAGTCACCAACCTTCCATGTCAAAGTTATAAACTCTGACAAGTAACATGAAGGATCCTCTCTTTTTTTAATTAGTTTCAAGATGCATATCACACTGGGAGTGGAAACAGGACAGATGCTCAGATAAAGAGAAAGAGAAATAGCAAATGACAAGAAAACAGTGGAATGCATATACATGAAATGTGACTCGATAGTAGAGGTTTTGGTATTGTTCTGACTGGCTTTCAAAAAGTAAGAATAATTATAGCAATTAAATTTCTCAAGGAAATTAAGATATCAGTTTTTTATAATAATTTAAATCAAAATGTGTGAAAATTAAATTTGCAAGAGAAAAAAAATGAACAAGCATTTTGAAACAACAGCCACTAACTTGTGCAAGAATGAAGGATAAAGACTTATAATATCATCCAAATCAAATTGCGAGAACAACGATGACCGACTCTTAGTAGAATGAAGAAAAAAGAAGTAGAATGAAGAAAAAAGAAGCGTACTTTCATCCATTAGTACCACAAATAATCTCAGGAACTATCTAACTACAATGAATATGCAGGTAAAAAAGCTAATAAATGGCAAATATGTCATATATTCCAACCCATGTAATTCAGACCAACTGACTCATTCATATTCTTTAGAGATCACGAATAGCCAAAATCTCATTAACTGCCCTATTATACGAGATAGCACTAACCATAATTGGGCAAAACAATATTTCAACAAGAAGGCCTCCACTATCTAATAAACATATGGATGACCAATAACTCCTACCACAGACAAAATGCGTACATTTACACCATTAAACTCAATGTGTCAAATAATTTTGAAAATAAAATCTTTACCATCTATTTTGTCTTAGAGGAAAACCAACCATAAGAATCAAATTAAAGATATGCTTAATCCTATTATATACATATAGAGAGAGAGAAATCCTATGGTGGAGATTTTTTCGGATTTTTTAAGCTTATTTTCATTGATTTAGCTACAGTAAGGATAGATTAGTAATTTAATTTGTTATGTGATTTCGAAAACAAACCATGCATATAGTTGAACTGAACTATGAATTTAAATTAATACAAAAATGCAATCAATTGAACACAAACATGCATATGAGTTTCGATTTTAATGCATGCTGGAAACACACTCACAGCGCTCGCTCGCGCACACCCAACACCGGTTGGGTGCGATGCAATGTTATGTTATTTTATCTGTATTATTTATGTTTTGTTGTGGCTCTTCCCAAACCCAGCATCCCTACCGGTGCGGCAAGACACTCAAGACCTTATTCAACGCCAAGACACACCCAACACCGATTGGGTGCGATGCAGTGTTATGTTATTTTAAATTCAGTAATACGTTATTTTGTATGCATTATCTGTGTTTTATTGTGGCTCTCCCTAAACCTAGCGCCCGCGGATACCCCAACGCTCGCGGACTCCCCTCCCCAATGCCGGCGTTGGGTGCCTTTCCATTTTGCCCCTGAGCAAAAAATGGGCTGCCATGTGTCAAATTTTGATGCGTCCACGTGTTCAAAATGTGTAGTCTAGATTGACTACTACATACTACCTAAGAACCGGATATATATATATATATACTTCCAGTTGCTAACCAACAACCACCACATTAAAATTCTGCTCAATCCATAACCATGAGAAATTTGACTCCATTCAATGAACCAGTAAAATAAGTTTTTGGAATTGCTGAGGATAACCCCCAATATCCTAGAGCTGCACTTTTTAAAAGTTAATTGCAGCATAATTCTAGCATTTAGAACTTAGTTACACACAATTTCGTCATGGCCTTAAAATCTCTTAACACAAATTGTCTTCCCGAATTTCAAGTCCGTGGCTTTTTCGGTTTCCCCATTAACATCAAGAATTAGATAAGCTTGTAGTGATACAAGAAAAATCACTCACCAGCTCCTCTTCTTCAACAGATTTCAGGTAATCCCCAATCGAAATCGTGGGCTCAGCATCAACTTCATCGTCAAAAACGTCAGACATATCTCAAGGTCTCAAGGCCCTTCAAACAGAATCACGCGAAAAGATAAAAAAAAGTGGGGAGGGGGGACTCAAGCCCACTGTGCAACCGAAATCCTCATGGCACTACACCAAAAATAATAAAATAAATTGGGTGAATCCTACATGAACACTAAAAAAGCACCTTTGTTAGAGTGAGAGGAACCCGAGGTCGCAAAAAAAAATTGACAGTAACAAGTTAGATGGTTGGTTTTAGGGAGGAATTGGAAGGTGAGTAAAGACGATTCCGGAATATAGCAGGAGAATTGGGCTTCAGGATTTGTGTTAGGTTCTTTCTACTTGTTAAATGGAGTATATTTGGACTCAATTTTAGGGATGTAAGTGTATTTTCCCGCCAAATCGATCCCCATTTTTTGGGTCGGGTGGAGTGGAGCCGTGGAGGTGTTTCGTGCCTCTTCCAAATTAATAGGGTAAATATCGTTTTACGTCCCATCGTTTGAGTGTTTTTTGAAACGTCATAGTAAAGGTATTTACAAACAAGACTCCATCATATTCGAAAAATAACACGATATGACCCCAAAATTTTCCCAGACTGAATTTTGACGTGTACGTCGGAGTTGCCAAGTTGGCGTGCACGTGGAAAAAAACAAAATAACATTAAAAACTTTAAAACGTTATACAGGCTCTGGAAATAACTTAAAAATGTTAAAACGAAAATAACATAAACACAACTCAAAAATAACATAAAAAAAACCCAAATTGTTTGACGTGTGCTTACTTCTCAAGCTGATCCAATTGCAAAAATAATTCTCTCACCCTTGAACCCTAACTCACCCCCAAATCGTTGAACCCTAACTCACCTCACCCCAAATCGTTGCTTGATTCTGAAACCTAGCTTCGTTGTGCATCTTCTGAGGATTCGTTGTGCCGAAGATTCAGGCTTCATCGACCTACATCTTCTGAGGATTCGATTGTGAAGAAGGAAAAGAATGTCTGAATCGAGTAGTAGAAGCGAAAATTCTGGGTATTCCACTCCAAGACCCCGTTGCCATCACGGACCATGTTATCTGCAAATGTCATTTACGCCCTATAATCCGGGTAGGAGGTTTTGGAGATGCCCTCTCGGAGACAAGGTTAGTAATTTTTTCCCCTTTTTAATTTATGTTTCAAACGTATTTTTCCCCATTGATTCTAGTATGTATCACTGCATTTATGTTTGGTTTTGGAGATTCGGTCATACCGTGTAGGAGGTTTTGGAGATTCGGTCATGTGTCTTGGACCAAAGGGTAGATGAAAGACGAGAATTAATGGAACTTGAGGAAGTATTTCTAAATCCTAAATGCCAGTGGCTGTGAATGTGCAGATTCTAGTGAACTTTGGTTCTACAAATTATTAGAGTATTGGATTTCATGAATTGGATAATGCTTACTGTAATTCTTTAGCAACTATGAATAGAAATATATATAAGTTGTGCTTACTGTAATTCTTTAGCAACTATGATCAGATACTAACCAGTGGTTGTAACGTTGTCAGTTCTATTATTGCATGATTTGAGTTCAGTTAGCAATACTATGATTCTTAATAGTTTCAGATTCTACAATTTTGTTAGCAATACTATGATTTCTTAATAGTTTCAGATACTATGAGGGTTGGGGTGGAGTTAATTGTGTATTTTTGTTGTGTTTAGCCGGATGATTGTGGCTATTTTGTGTGGTATGAAGATCCATTTGAAGGAAGGGCAAAAATGGCTCTTCTCGATTGCATAAGAAAAACAATATGAGGCTACAAAAGGAAAAGAAGAAAGCTGAAGAAAATAAAGAGGAACTGAAGGATAGTTTAGAGGTGAAGATTAAAAGGATTCGAGCAGAGAACAAATCGTTGAAGCAAGCATTGAGAGATATGAAATGTAGACTTCACATTTTGTTTTTTCTGTTGATTGTCATCTGTTTGATTTTGTTGGTTTGGATATTTGTAGACAAATTTAAATTTATACCACATTCAAGACGTCGTCTTCCTAATTGAATTATGTATTTTGTTGGATATTTGTTGGTTTTGTATCGAACAAAGTGAAGTATGTATTTGTTGGTTTGGATATCGAACAAAGTGAAGTATGTATTTGTTGGTTTTGGAGAATGGCTGTGTAAATATTGTAGATTATGTATTTTCTTAACTTATGTGAATGTTAGCATTCTAGTTTGAATGTATTTATGAGTTTCATCGCCAATCAGCAACAAACCAGCCACAAACTAGAATGTTAGCATTCTAGTTTGAATGTATTTATGAGTTTGAATGTACAATTGGTTCAAAACTAGAAGGTCTACCAAGAAACAAAGTCATCCCATTTCCATTATATCATTGACAAAACAACAATAAAACCAATCAAAAATTCGCTCTATTTACATTAAACCATCCAGAACAGCAACAATATCAACCAATACAAAACATGATTTAAAATATGCGCAAATGGTCTAACGTGATTTAAAATATACGCAAATAGCCCAAAATACATCATCGTCTAGTGGTATTCATAACAAAATATAAGTTGGTCTAACAACAATCAATACCAAAAAAAAGACTGCCTTGACTGTCAATCAATATAAGTTCGTCTAATGCCATCCATAAACCAAAATGACAAATATTTAAACAACTAATGCAGTTCAAGGTGGTGTGGGATTGTCAACTTGACTGCCTTGAGTGCCTTGAGTGCTCCTATCTTCATGTGGATTCGATTGTGATTCTCGAGTGTTCCTACTCATAAAATGTACACGACGCGTTCCAGGTTCCTACAACCAAGCAAGTGAGTTAAAACCAAGAAAACATAATCAAAGTAAGTGAGTTAAAACCAAGAAAGCATAATCCATATAGTGTATGAAAAGATATTTATATTTCTTACTCTAACATAAATAGTCCTGATTCGGTGGATATCAATCCACCATATTCTTCATCGTGCTGTCAATTCAATAGCTTGCAAATTATACCAATTTATATTTTGTCAACTAAATAGATAGAAGGACTACATATGAGAATTACTTACCCGTCGTGTCTCTCTTTGCATGACATAGTTCACAGTGCTACTAGCCCTTGGTGGTCTTCGCATCAACGAAGTGGGAGCCATTGGCTGTCTAGCTCTTGGTGGTCTTGCAGGCTAATTATATTATAAGAATAAAATGTTAGTCATAAACAAAGTGAAATGGGAGATATTCGTATTATAAATAAGAAATAAGCCATAAAATACCTGAATCACTCTTGCTGGCTCTTTACATGTTCGCTTATTGTGGTCAAAACCTCCACAATTCTTACAAGACATTCGTAATCCACGCATAGACAATTTCGTTGTGGACTTGTTTTGCATGTCATCAAGCCCTCTCTTTCTTTGCTTCTTAGGTCTTCCAGGTGCTTTTGAATATTCCGGAGGCAACACATGAGCTTCTTGAACTAATGGCCAAGACTTAAATCCACGCAAAGGACTTATGCCAAACTTATAACACTCTCTTGCATTGGTCTTATAGTAGAACCGATCAACATAGCTCACGGGATCATCTCTAACATGATAAATGCAACTCAAAGCATGACAACATGGAATACCGATTAACTCCCATGCCTACAAGTACACACATTCTCAACAAGATCAACAATGTGTGAGTCATCATTCAATGCACCTCATACTTTCCCCAACTTGCCGGTCTAACATCACACAACCTCACCACATTATGTATCTTTGTCAACTTATTTCTAATGTTAGGACACGTGGATCGGAAGATTCAAAACTTTCTCGGTGATTGTTGATGATCATGTATCCTACACATGATACTCCTCCTAATATCTTCTAGCATGTCGATCAAGGGCTTATCTCTAGACTTTAAAATGTAGTCATTAAATGTCTCGCACACATTATTCGAATAGTGTCATCTTTGTAAAAGAGTTTATCAAAGCCTTACAAAACAAGTCGGTCCTTTGCTCACAAAATCATCTGCTTGTGGACTTTACGCCTCAATTTATTTAGAAGCCATTCATAATCGACCTTCTTGTAGACCTTGCAATGCGCCGAATAACTCTTTGAATTTTGGTCCTAGGAAATGCTTCTTCCGGTTGGCATAAATATGCCCGCGACAAAGGTCTATGCTCACCATTGGGAGCCAACTTGTGAATTCCATTGATCAAACCCTGAAAAGGTTAAAAATATATATTAGTCGCTCAATGTATATGTATCAAATCTCGTAAGATGTTGAAATCATCAAACACTATTAATCTGAAATGTTATAATACCTTTTGTTTGTCGCTCATGAATGTCCAACCTAGACCATCTGAGATGTTGAGATCATCAAACAAACGCTCAAAAAACCATGACCAACTTTGTTCATTTTCCTTTTCAACCACAGCCCAAGCTATAGGGTACATTTTGTTGTTGCAATCTTTAGAAACTGCAGCTAGCAATGCTCCTCCTAAAACTGTCTTCAAGAAGCAAGCATCAAAGCCAATGAATTTCCTACAACCAACAAGGAAGCCTTTCCGTAGTGCTGAAAATCCAATGTATAACCGTTCAAACACGGCCTATCTTGTTTATCTAAGTATGTCTTCAACTCAAAACGACCTTCTTTGTCATTCTTCATCAATTCTAAAGCGTATGGTCTAAGCTTTGAATAATGGTCATAAATGTACCCCTTATCATTCCAAAGCCAACCACTTTCCCTATAACATTTCATAGGTGTAAGCGTGCAACCGTAGGTCACCGCATTTCATCCACCATTTCTTGTTAGTAATGTTTGCGTTGTTTCTCAACTTTGGCAAGAAATGGGCAGCCACAAACTGCGAATTGGCTTGCCTGTTGCATCGTGCTCTTACACATGTATGTTTTCCATTCAATGTCTTAATACATCTTCCATTCGCATCCCTCACGCACGTAGCTTGTAGCTTAGCATGTGAACTCTTACTCCACCTAATATTATAACCATTTGCAATGGCCCAATGTCTCACAACCTCCTGACACTCTTTCTTATCTTTGAATCTTAACCCAAGTTCTAGTTTCAAATCTTTTGCTTGAGTGTTATTGGAGTAAAGCTTAGTCTTTGCTTTGGTGTGTCCCTCATCATCCAAGCTTTCACAAGATGTATCTGAGTCAAATTCCTCAACAGGTGTAACTTCATCAACATTCAAATCTTGTTCTTCACTGTTTTGACATACACTCTTTCCTTTTCTATCTTTGTTGTTCTCACAAACACTCTTCCCTTTTCTATCTTTGTTGTTCTTACAAACACTCTTCCTTTCTCGTATGCCTTCTTATTTCTTCTAGCTTCAAAGAACTCATCATCTTCATCGAGAAGTCATTATCATCCGACCCATCATCGGATATGGGATCTTCTTCTATCGGTTTGTCATCTAACTCAAAATCGAGTCGTCTTCATCTTCTTTGTCTGCATCTTCATCACCCACTTCGCTTCCTTTCTCTTTTTTTCTCATTCCCGATAACTTGGTCATTTTCTTTCTCATTTTCTTTCTCACATTCACGTTATATCTCCAAAATTTTCGATCATCAACAAATCTTATGGCATTGCTTACGAAATCGATTCATCGTCATCAACATTCACAAATAAGAACTATTTGGTATCCTTATCCTTAAAAGCATATCTTATAATCCTATCATACCCCAAATCGGCTAGAATCAACTCATTAATAATGACTTCACCATAATCGAACACATCATACTCGGGCACATCCAAAAATCACAAGATCTATATTTCTTGTCGTCGATAAAATCCCACCATGCCACAACCTTAGCATAACAACAAGAGCTGACATACTGGCCATCGAAATGCAATACAATACAATACAAAAATATTAAAATTCACTCAACCCAACATAAATACAATATTAAAATTCACTCAACCCAACATAAATACAATATTAAAATTCACTCAACCCAACATAAATACAATATAATAATCAAGTTGTTCTATGAAAAAAACAAAACAAAAGTATAAATACATATTCTCAATCCACATTAGACAGAAGATCTAAGAGGAAACTGATTCTGGAAACCATGTCGAAGTCATCGAACTAAATCATAATGACAAACAAAACTACAATAGGCACAAGTATATTGTGTTATCTGTTTCCTTGGTAGGTATTTGACTCTAACTCTTGATTTATTTTAGATTAAAATTTCGGTGTCCAATGTTGTAGCGACATGACATTTCTTATTCTATTATTGTAAATAACAGTTTAATATCTTTGGTGCATGCTTTCTTATGCTTTCGTTTTTCTCTAAATACTTGATCTTAGAGGCCCAGTCTGAAGGAACTTAAGCATCGCTTTATCGTAGCGACTAGAAAGAGTCCAAGGCTTCGGAGAGAATCAAGTGTGTTCTTATCTCTTAATTGTACTGAAGTTCTTTAAAAATTGTTTCAGATATCCAAGAATTTGTGTAACAAGTAATTATCAATTCTGCTATGTCATCATTTGTAAACTCACTAACTAACATATGTTCATTGCCACGTATACTAAAATATGTCTAATACTTAATTGAGCAATTCCTTTAAAATTAGTTTTCCTAAGACAATCCCATATGGGGATGTCTCCTCTCTGAAGATTTAACATTAGATCTGGTCTTCTGATGCATGGCATATGTCAAGATCTTTTCTCTTAACCCCCGAAAGTTGTCTCCTCCGTAATGTTCACATAAAATTTACAGATGTATTTGTAAAATCAGGCGTGCGAATTCATAACCAGTCTATGGCAAGATTCAAGTTACTCAACCCAACATAAATACACTATTAAAATTCACTAAACCCAACAAAAATACAATATAATAATCAAATTGTTCTATGAAAAAAACAAGACAAAAGTTTAAATAAATACCTCAATGTTTGGTTTTTCCCGACAGAGATTTCAGTGCATGTGAGAGGCCACCACCATGAGCTAAGCTTTTCAGACCACAAACCTCTTTGGACCACAGCTGCAGCCCTATTTTCCGACACAAGGGTCCACGAAACCTTCTATCAGTTTTACGGTAATCGGGTCGCCTTTCACCATCGATTTTTAGTGGGCACAGAACGAATCCTCAGAATTTTCAAGAACGAAGGCAGGTTTCACAATCGATTTGGAGTGAGAGTGAATGAGGATTCAAGAACAATTTGGGTTTTTCTTTGAATTTAGTTTGAGTTTTTTTATGTTATCTTTCAGAATTATTTTGTGTTATGTTATTTTGGTTTAAATGTTTTTTATGTTATTTCGTTTTGACGTTTTTTATTTATTTTTGTTTTAACGTTTTTTTATGTTATTTTTGAGTTGTGTTTATGTTCTTTTCGTTTTTAACGCTTTTTAATGAAATTTCCGGAGCCTGTATAACGTTTTTTATGTTATTTTGTTTTTAACGTTTTTTAATGAAATTTTCGGAGCCATGTGCACGCCAACTTGGCAACTCCGACGTACACGTCAAAATTCAGGTACCGAAAAAATTTTGGGGGTCATATCGTGTTATTTTTCGAATATGATGGGTACTGTTTTGTAAATACCTTTACGGTGGGACATTTCTGAAAAAACACTCAAACGATGGGACATAAAACGATATTTACCCAAATTAATACTCCTCTTTCTCATTTAAAATGTTACATTTTTTTAGATTGTTATTTTATTTTAAGAATTAATTATCCCTTCAACAAGTATAAGTTTTACTCATTTTTTAATACTTTAACTACTTTATACATTTCTCCTAAATATTCATACCAAAAAAATTTGAACATTTTAAATAGGACATAGAGAATAAATTGTTTGAGATCCTTATATGGATAAATTCAATCATCTATTTAAATAACGAGTAACGCTTGCCTAATTCATGAAAGTTGATGAGCATGAGTCAATATTTTTAAAATCGGATCAATATCGAACTTGATTAGATCAATTGAATCAATGGTTTGAGCGATTGAACTATTTTAGAAAAATCGGATGATCACTAAATATTTGATTTATATATGAATGAAATATTTATATTAAAATAAATTATTATTTTAAAAAAATATTAATATGATAATTTATATCAATCTTTAAAATTTATATACATTAGATCAACCAAATTAAATAGTAATACTCATCATATTTATTTATTAGTATATATTTACAAGAAAAAAACAATATAACAAAGAACAATTACATTCAATTGATTAATTCCTATAATCATCTTCTTTTACATCATAATCACTATTTATGTGAATGTTAATTCTACAATAATATTAGTTAATAATAATAAATTTACAATATTAATTACAGATGAACTAATATTAGTTATTTAATATTTATAATCAATATTTTTACTATAGGTAAATGAATTAATCAAAGAATTATAATCAAAATATTCAAATTTGTGGAGTTGGTTGTTATGTTAGTTTACTAATTTAATGGTCATAACCTCATAGGTTCAAATCCAGTTAACGTCATTTTGCTCATTTCACGTTTATAATTATTTAAATTATTGAAACGATTCGGTTCATCAGCTCATTGATTTTGTCGAAGTTTGATTGATTTTCATCGGTTCACTTTGGTTCTTAAAAATTCAAAAATAATCGAAACCAAATTATTAACTTGACCAATTGTGGTTAAATCGATCAAATTGATCGGTCTAATTTTTAGAACATTGGCATGGATCGGCCAAATATAATTTAGAACATTGGCATGGATCGCCAAATATAATTTAGAACATGTAGTAAATTTTATGAAAACATGATGATAAATAATTGTATCTGAAAATACGTGTTAAATTAAGAAGAAAAATCAAATATAACACAAGACCATATTTTGGATATCGGACAACCAGATTCATATGTGGCAATCCTATTTGAATAAAACCAAAACTTCCTAGCCCACAGTGCGTCTTTGGTCGGGCACGATTCACGATCCGTCATATATATAAGCTATAGATGCTGTGAATAAAAATGATAATTATTTTAAATAAAATCATAGTTATTATGAATAAAAGTGATAGCTCTAATAATTAAAAGTAACAATTTCTTCTAAATAATAGTATAGTTTTTTAGTGGGTGAAAAAATTATAAGCAAAAAAAAATACAAAGTATAGTTATTATGAATAAAGCGATAGTTGTTGCGAAAAAAGTCACTATTGTTCTAAATAAAATTGTCAGTTTTTATGAATAAAAGTGATCATTCTAAAAAAATTAACAATTATTTTTATCAATTATCTAATATATAAGTGATAGTTCTCATTAAAAATAACGATTGTTTTACATTGTGACATCGGTCCCTATTTATATTTAGGAAAGAAGCGAAAAATTAGGAAAAAAAGAACAACAATCTTAACACAATAATTTAACGTGAAAAACTTCAAAATCGAAGAAAAACCACAACCCAGGAGAAAAATTCACTATATGATAAATTTCTACAATCACACAGTATACATCTCCCTCTCGACCCCCTACATTATTACAAGCCTTTGACAAACTCTCAACCTTCTATCAAGATTCTCACAAGAGCAACTAAGAAATGAATTTAAACTAGAATTTAATCACAAAACTATAATATAGTGATTGGTGCATTTGTAACAAAGAACTTTATGCTCTTTATATAACACTAGAGGCTCCTCACTTTGCTTACAAAATCAATATGAGATAAGACTCTTTTATTCTAACACTAGAAAATTCCAACAATCTCCACCTTATTAAAATAAAATAATACTTCATTGTCTTCACCGACAATCATGATTCTTAACTCAAAGAACCATAATCCTCAAAAAAAAGAATAAACCTACTTCACCATATGAGTAGAACACTTAGAATCAACCATTCTAAGATTTTCCTTCAAAGACATGTCAAAACTTGTCGACAAAAATTATGATGCAACTTCTAGGTTTTGGCCATCCTAGAAGTTCTTGACCATCGACATAACTTTCATCACACACCGCATCCATACCACACCAATACATGCAATTCAACTAACATCATCACATCATCGTTCATGGCGGTTGGATATGTCATAAGGATGTTCATCTCTTCAAAAGAGATCTTCTACCACAATGTTAGCTTCATGGTCGGAGCTATTTGTCGGATCTACCTTGATCAACTCAACCTGGACAGTTTCGCTTTGTATGCCCGGTTCTTCTACATTTCCAACAAACAACACATTTGGAGTCCTTCTTCCTCCATTTGTTAAAAGCCACAATTGCCAAATTTTTCGTTGAATTTAGCACTTCATTCGCCAGGATTTTCTCCTCGGAAAGAAGTTTTCCCGTGACTTCAGCAAAAAACAACGATTACTTCTCAAACATCATGATTGACTTCATGTGCTCATAGGAACGGAGAAGAGACAAGATGAGCCTTACCGCCTTGTACTCATCTTCAATTTTCACTCCAATTGCTTCTAGTTCAGATATAACACCATTAAAAATACTCAAATGATCCGAAATTTTCGTACCTTCATCCATCATGAGGTGTGAAATTATTCCTTCAGTACAACCGATTTGAGATGTCCTTTACTTGATACAGAGCTTCCAACTTTTCCTATAACTCCTTGATACTCGAAATCCATGTACATTTGCAAGAACACTCTTGGCGAACATAGGCAATTGTACTTGCCACTCTCGGATCCGATCCTTCCAATCTTCATCAACGATACGGAACTTTTGTTTGTATCTCCGGTTGAACCCGACCTACCTTTTAAAGCGCATGCACACCAGATTATATCAACACATCCTTGACTTGCACTTACCACAAACCAAAATTGATTCTTCCATCAAATTTTTCCACGTCGAACTTCATTGAACTTGAAGCCTTTGACATAAGTTTCTACACCTCCTAAATGAATAACCGTCTCACAAGAGACACCTAGATTTTTTTCAAGAAATCCTTTCTGGTGTGGAAGATTAGACAACACTGCAACCATAGAGCATACTTAGAACATCAAGAGACCTAGACCAAACTCTGATACCACTGTTAGGACATCAAGTCATCATTCATACTTAGGAAAGAAACGAAAAATTATGAAGAAAAATAACTACAATCTCCACACAAGAATTTAACGTGGAAAACTCCAAAATCGAAGAAAAACCACGACCCACAGAGAAAAATTCACTATATGATAAATTTTTACAATCACACAGTATACCTCTCCCTCTCGATCCCCCTATATTATTACAAGCCTTTGACAAACTCTCACCCTTCTATCAAAATTCTTACAAGAGAAACTAAAAAATGAATTTAAACTAAAATTTAATCACAAGACTATAATGTAATGATTGGTGCACTTGCAACAAAGAATTTTATGCTCTTTATATAACATTAAGGGGCTCTTCAATTTGTTTACAAAATCAATATAGGACAAGACTCTTTTTATTTTAACACTAAGAAATTCCAATATTTTCTATTATATATGTTTATCTTTTACTAAAAGATACAATTTTTATGAAAATAATTATTATTTTGAATAAAATGACAGTAATTAGGAGTGAATCGGCCGTATCAAATCCAACCAGCGTACGCCGGAGCGCAAGAAATGCGTTTCTTGAATAAAACTAACAGTGTGGAATTTTTGGATGGTCCACGTTATCATAGTAAACGTTTATTTGACTTATCAATAAAAGAAACCGTAACTATTAATTTACTATGTGCATTTATTTATTCTCCTATCAACATTTTGTATTTCAAAAAGATTCAAAATTAAGAATAACCTAACCGCTTTCTAAAAAAATCATGTTAACTGTACAAAATATCAAAATTTTTATTTTTATTTTGAATTACGAATAAAGTTTTAATTATATTCACATTCATTCACTAAAGCTAACAATAATCTTCACATATATCATTTATAGGATTCGTGATATAATATAAGTAATTAGAATACTTACCCAGTAATAGAAAAGATTAGTAAAATTAACAACTAATTTCGTAAAATTAAATATATTCTTTTAATTTTTCATGTTCCACCCAAATCAAATCAAACATTGAAAACAATACTTTTCAAGTAAGATTCATTTCCAATTAGACAATTGTAAAAGTATAATATATCAGCCAAAGCTTTGTCATTTCATTTTATTTTATTTTATTATATATTCATTGACGAGAGAATAGATTTTGTCAACTGTACCCTGTTCGGTTTTGGTGGTATGTCTATTTTCGTATGATATCAATTAACGTGTGTATATATGTTGAGTTTTGATAGAAATGACTTTATATTGTGATTTATAACTATTTTATATTATTTATAGTAAAACAATATTTTATTATCAATTTTACTCAAACTCATCTGATGATAATTGTTAATTATCCAAATTTATTGGAATTTACAAATTTAGCTTGTTATAATAATTAGTTATTAAATCATAATAACAATCTGAATATTACAAAACAAACATTAATAATATAGTTTTCGGGCATGTAGATTAATGTTCGAATCACTTAAAATTTATATACTCGTACATGTTCCAAACTAATTAGGAAATAATTTTATTATATTTTGTAGTCTCAAACTCGTATAGTAATAATTGCTAATTACCCAGACATATATTCTTATGACATGTTTGAATTTATATATAAGTTACAATAATTGATTATGTATCTCAATAAAATCAAAACATTACAGAGTTCACGTAATAACATAGCTTATCTCTTCGCTATATTGAGAAAAATTTGTCTTAACTATATATTTTGATTAAATCTCAGAACTCGTGAATGATTGTCCTGTTGAAATAACATAATGCTGCCCACATGATATGAAGTTAGCCTTTTTTGGTTAAAGGTTTCAACAAAAGAACTACTAGTTTGGACAGGCATGAACTAATGGAGTTCAAACAGTATTGAAGCCAGTCATACTGAAAGAAGTTTCAATACCAGCGCAATTGAAGAGAAACACTATTGAAGATCGCAAACTGAAGACTAAAGTACAAAGATATTGATGAATAGTGCTACTGAAGAATGAAGTCGGAGACTAAAGATTAAGTGCTACTGAAAATAAAGAAGTCAATAATATGACTAAGTGTCATACCAGCAATTGAGTAGTTGAAGCTGTTGAGAGCTACATCAAGTTTAAACGTCAAACTGACCCAAGGTTACCAAACTGATGAAAGACAGAGTTCAACAAGCTGATAAAACACAGAGCATACTCGGCTGATACGATCTGAAGTCAACGTACTAAGAAGATGAGTCAATCCAACTGAAGAAATACGAAGTTATTTAAACCTTGAGTGTTTGACTCGTAACGTGTTGTGGCTTATCTGCATAAGATCTTGACATACGAATTTACTGTTCAGAGATGTAGAACTACAGTTTACGATGATACAGACGCCGATAATGATGTACAATGATTCAAACGGGCAGATTTCAAATGATAAATGGTGTTCCCTTCAATGATACTATTCATCTCTCTCTCTATAAGTACGTGCATAATCCAACCTTGAAGTTTACCAAAATGTTGTGCATGCAAACGTCAAAAGCATTGAACTTATTTCTCGAGAACAATCACTCCACGATTTGAAGAATGAAATCAAAGCGTTATCATAAAATCTTGAGTTCAAATATATTTATTAGTTCATGATTTCAGCATACGCTTCTTATATTCTAGGATACATTATTGTAATATCTCAAGCTAGAAATATTGATTTATCGCCGTGATTTGAAACTTTAGTTGTAAAACCTTCACTCAAAACCCTCAAGTTTAAGTAAAAATTGGGCAAGTAAGCAACGAAATGCTAGTTAATGAAAGTTTGGATCGTAAGCGAAGTTAGGTCATTGCACACGAAGCGAAGAGGTTTTCTAACACGAATAAGCGTAGGAAGGAATGTCAAGTTAGGCCGGATACAAAAAATATTAGAGTCTGTTTCTAGTTTTATTTTTGTACCCATAAACAAGACCAAATCTAAAATAATGGATTGACTATGTTATTAGTACGCGGATGTAGGAGTTGATCTCTCTGAACCACGTAAAAACTAAGTGTTCTTTACTTTTAGTACCGTTTTTACTTTGCACATTATTGGACAAAACATCATCAGCACACACACCACATCATACTGTTTTGAAACTCTTTATCAACATCATTTTGATACTAAAGAGATAAATTCAAACTGACTAATCCAATATTTGACTAAGTATTTTCATTAGTTTAAGTTGTAAGTAAAGGCATAAATGTAACCATCATATTTTGCACCCATATTAGTTATCGGTCCAAGTGACCGTGATCGATAGGTTTTGCTAAGCGATATCACTGCACAAGACTCTCGTACTTGAATTGATCGCAGATCGATATCGATCTTGAATTGACTTCTAGAAAAATTGATGTCTCTTGATCAAGTAGAAGGTTCGATCTTGTGTTAAACGAAAAAATTTGGATTTGCCTTAAGCGGTGTATTTCTCTTATCTCATACACCATTCTGAACCCCATGGACCATCATTATAGTTTGTATCCTCAACTTGGACGAGATTTTGAAAATATCATAAACTTTAGTTAATACATTAAAGTGTCTTCAACTTTGACGAGATTTTGAAAATATCCTCAACTATAATTAATACATTAAATGCCCTCAAGTTTGACGATATTTTAAAAATATCCACGATTTTTCGATGATGAAATGCTACGTCGGTTCGTTGAAATCTCATGTGGGTTATAGTTCAAATGATTTCGACATTGCGTCTCGTATGGGTTATAGCTCAAATGACTCAACATTTCATTGTTGGAAACTATAGAATTGAGATATTTTTAAAATATTGTCAAAGTTAGAGACATTTAACGTATTAAAAAAAATTGGGGATATTTTTTAAAATCTCATCAAAGTTGGGACACAAACTGTAATTATCCCTTTATATGATACCTTTGTTGGATTTGTATACTGAAAGCAGAATGATTGAGCTTGTACACAATATTTTCTGTTACCACTATTACAATCTCCTATCTGAATTATTTACTTGATTGCATATGTATGTCACTTTATCTCATACATAAGTTAGATCATACAGTGTGCAGAGGATCACAGAAGTATGTACGATTGGTTAAGCTTAATGAGATATAAAAATGATCACAACTGAGACAACTTGATGACGAGTTATCGGTGTGAGCTGCAGTATAGATAAGAAGTGACTTGACTTGGTTGTTTGTCTATGCTAGTACGTCTCTGACGTATTGATGGACCACGGTGAGATGAGTTCTTCTATCTGACCGTCGTGAAGAACTTAGATCTCGGTGAGTTTACGTGGATCTAAACCTCGATAAGTGTTTAGGTGAGTATGAGTTGCTGACCATCAGTTTGACTTGTTATGGGTGAGGGTTACATGAGATAACCCAAGATTCTTCGCATCTTGGGTGGTGGCAGTGCTTGTATGTCATACTAGTTACCTGTATCGAGTCACCGTATCCGTTTAGGATGATGACGTCCCTTAAGAAGCTCAAAAAGTTTATTGTACTAAGCCCTGCAGGTTGAGTTAACTCAAGTACAATAATAAGTTCGAGTGGTACTACTTAAGGAATTAAAGAGATTAATTATTTTAAGTAGTCAGAAAGCTATAAATAATTAATGGACGTGCGATATCTTAAATACGGGGATTCGTAAAGTCTAAGTGCAAGCCCGACTCAACTCCGGTAATAAAGGGTAAGTCAAGTATTTATTCTCTAGTAGCATGAATAAATGTTTATGAATTAATTTATGTTCTGGGCTGAGCATAAGATAATTAATTTATTTTAGGCCCATCTTTATTCCTTGCATTTATCCTTGGATTGGCCCACCAAGGTCTGGAGCTGCTATATATTTCGTCCCCTATAGTAGAGTCTCACTGGGACTTTGTTCTGATTCTCCTATAACTAGATAGATTTTATCTGATATCATTAGATATCAAGCGATATTATTCTAGATATGGTTTATCTAAAAAGATATGATTGTATTTATTAGATATGTAGAGATCATATCCTAATAGGATTCTAGGGATGCATTATAAATACAATGTGAGAGAAAATCAGAAGTAATCATACTCTGTGTGATTTTCAAAAATTGCAAGAAAGAAGTAGGAGACAAATTTTACAGTATTCTCCATAGACTGCTATCACTAAGCATTGGAATTTTGGCAATCGGGATACAGTCCAGAAGATCAAAGCTGGAGTCTTCATCGTTCTTTATCCGAGAAATTCGCAGGTAAACACGAGTAAACACCAACGTGTTGCAATTAATTATATAGACATATGCTAGGTATATAATCAATATATGGTGAATTAAACATTCAAGATAGATCATCGAGAGAGGTAAAATCGATTTCCTAAAACCTTAGTAGTTGTCTCGTCCAGTCTAGTTTTCTAAGAGTGGTCGATGATACACACTAATTATCATTTCTTGTTTCATACTCGTATGATAATACCTACTAACTTAAATTCAAGACTAATTGTGCAAATAATATCATTTTTCTTAGATTTTCATTTGATTATGTTTTATAAAAAATGATGTGTGATTAGAGAATTTGGAAAAATAAGGAGAAAAAATGCAAAAATTCCACATAGGATGGGGGATTGAAGTAATGCATTTGCTCCGTAGTGGTATATAAATATGATATGATTTTGGAAGATAGTAATTTAAAACACATAATTATTCCAAGTGCACACCGAAGTTAGCAACTGCGGGTTCTCCATAAACTAAAAAACTAAAATAAAGATATTAAATGGAAAAAAATAGAATAAATAAATTATGATAGCGCATATATATATAGGGGGTGGTTATGGTGAGTATGCTATTATGTATAAGAAATAAGAATATATCATAATCATTAATTAATATGTAATCAACGTTTCGGATTTCATGCTTCATTTTAAACAAGATTGATGATATCATCACTATTTTATTCGCCTAAAATCGGGTGAGGGTAAAATTGACACAAAAAAATATTATCTCTCCAAATCTTTCACATACCGTAATATGATGCTTATTTTTGTTGTACAAATTGTGTAATATGTAGCACATATAGTAACTAACATTGCATCAGTGTGTTTCAAAAAACTTTAGTATTATTATATGAAATATATTTATAGCACACATAATCACGTTATATAGCACAATCTTAACATTTAATTTGCATAAATTTATTATTGCAGATACTAACAAAATTAAACGATGAATTAACATTACTTTACTAGTGCAATGAAATCAATTGACAAAGCAACGAAATTATATTACCAGTGCAACATAATAAATACGATAAACAGATAAACATTTGAAAGAATTATCTATCTAAGATATGAAATCCCACAAAATCGAAAAAAAATCAAATACCATAAAAATAATATTACTAATCTAACCTCTTGATTTTTCTCGTATATTAAAACATATCATATCTAGTTATTAATACATCACATAAATATTTAATATGGACCATCAATTTATTATGATGAATGGCTAGGATTTATTCATATTTCTTACCAAAATTTGTTCTCACCGATCCGGATCCTATATATATATATATATATATATATATATATATATTCGTTTACTCTTGTTTGATTGAGTTATTTCTAAATAATAACTTCATATGTTTTAACTTTTTGTTTGAATTATATCCGTGATTTTTCGATTATACTTTTATTTCATATTATAAATAAATGGGTTATTGGTACATAAATACACAAACTTTTGGCTAATTTTGGTTTTTTCTACGAACTTTAAAAATTATCACAAAATATACAAATTTAATCACTTTTATGATTTTACTACGATTTCAAATTCAAGTCAAATTATATCTGACATGACATCTTGAAAATTTACCTTAGACAAAATGGTTGGTGATATAAATGACATCCTAGAGAGATGACATCAATTTTTTTGATCCCAATGAGAATCAGACGATGAAACAAACAAGAATGTATGATTTTTTTTATTGATGGTTGACGCGATGATGAACCCTAGAAATCGATTTATTTTGATGGAGCAGCGATATTTTATGTCCTCTCGGCATCATTTATATTATCGGTTGTTTTGTCAGCGATAAATTTTCAAATGTCAAGTTAGATTTAATTTGGCACGAAATTGAAATCGTAGTAAAATCACTAAAGAGATTAAGTTTGTGTATTTTGTGATAATTTTTAAGGTTCTGAAAAAATCAAAATAGACTCAAAGTTCGTGTATTTATACGCTAATAATCCTAAATAAATTGGAGAAACTATTTGTTTTAAAATATTTTGAAATGTGAAATTTTGATTGGAGAACAAAAGTATCATTTTATATTGAAATCAATGTGTGACTTAAGTATTTCATTATTTGTATTTTTTAGTTAGTGAAGTCTCATGAAAAAATAATAGGAGATTCAAGTATTATTTTTTATTTATGTTTTGAATTTGTGAAGTCTCATAAAAAATCGATTTGGAATTCAAATTGTATCCTTTTATTTAAGAATTCCGGTTGTTGAAGTCTCACAAAAAATCAATGTGTGATTCAATTTTTTTGTTTTGAAAAGTCGTACCATATATCTCTTTTATGGCCAAATCAAACTGAAGAAATAATTTATTTCGCCAAAATTTATTTGGCCAAATTAAATTGATGGTGCAGTTTGAATAATATAAATCTCAATCAGTCCGCTAATTAAATGTGAATTTTTTGTTTGGAGAATATAAGTTTCTTTTTATATATTTTTTCATTTGATGAAATCTCATAAAAATTCGATATGAGACTGGTAAAGGGATAAGTATTATTACAAAGATAAATGGAGAGTTTAGATAAATAAGTAAGAAAAATTATAAAAAATCGACATATGATAAAGAATTAATGTGATGCATTCGTTCCATAATCGTATATAATAAAAGATCGGTGTAGTCGCGTGGATAACGTGGTAAGAAAGTTACAACATATTTAAAATTTCTCTATGCTAAATATAATTGATTTTAATTTCTATCTAAATCTAAAACTAACTTTTTACATCATAAATGACTAAAGACACACACATAGAATAAATTGCTTGTTTTTTCTATTTTATGGTGATGTTGTTTATTTTACATGATTAGATTGAATAGATAAAATTATTCTAACTTAATCAAATGTTTACTTTTAAGGATTAACATTTGAGGATATTCCAAAGTTCGAGATTATTTTAATCTTTTGAATTATTCTCCATTAATTTTAATCCAACCAATATAGATAGGATTTGAGTAATACTCCAAATAAAGAGAGAGTTATTTATCCAAATTTTAATCATTCACTAATCCTTTTATAGTAAATAAAGGATCGATAGATAAAAATTATTTTATCACATATTTAATCCATTAAATATTCAATCATTCAAAATGTTAATAAATACTCTCTAAATGTAACAATGTAGCATATGTCCATATAATCGAGCTTTTGCTTGTGGTTGTGGGCGATAGCGTATGTAATTGAATGGAAGTAGCAAAATTGAGAGACCACTAATTTCCGGATTATCATTGAAATATAGTTTTTGCGATTGTATTTATTTATTTATATATTCTTTTGAAAAATGTTTTTTCTTTTTAATAGTATTTTGGAAAATATTATTGTTAATATTTAATCATGTATTGTTGCCGCATGAGAGAAAAATTTATCATGGAAAAAAGTACGATAACAACGAAGCCTATTAATGAGGGTCACAAATTACATGCATATAGTATTGTTGAGTCTATTATATATATTTTTTATACAAAAAATTTGTAAACGACATATTTCACATTCAAAACTATATGATATACAAACAAATAACTCGAGTAATTCTTTCATTTTATAATTATTGCAAATTAAGATGCACTAAGTCAGACTAATTTAGAAATAATAAATTAGCTACTATGTTTTTCTTTATCAAGGATTGTGATCAGAAGAAAAATATGATGTAATAGAATAATTATACGTTATAATAGCATTAATGTCAGTATTCATCATTTAATTAGTAGCCAAGAGTCGATTACATTAACCACTAGAATTAAAAATTAACGAAGAAGAAGACCGTAATATATATAAAGATCATAGATGTGTAGGTTCTTCAAATTTTGATTTCAACAACTCATATTAATTATCAACATAAAAAGCCCATAAAATAAAGTTTTGTTGACAGAGTCAGACCAGATGAACTAAAGATAATTCGAAGTTATATTAATTGTAGGAATTTTTGATTTCACAAACCTCATCCATAAAACTTGTGACTTGTCTTCACAAATATATCAAATCCTTTTGTCGTCTTGTCGATATAAAGTTTCGTGTCTAAATTAACAAGAAAATGGAGCCTTCGAGATTTACAAGTAAAAATTTTGTGATAAAATGATCGAATTTAATGAACACGGTTAAAAATAAGTTTTGCATTATTATCTAGGATTAGGTTTATGATAAATTTTTCGGAAAAGAGCTTTCCCTTTTAAGACAAAGTTTATGATAGATCGTTGAATAAATATCGATCGATATTAAAAAATGATTAAACACAAACAAAATTATAAAAATATACTTAGAATATAAGTTTATCAATATGTGATGGATCTTCTTTAAAAAAAAAATTAAAAATAATATGTGATGAATTTTGATCTGTCATACAATTTGATACAATTTGTTGTGTTTTTTTTTTTAAAGTAACATAGAAAATCTAAAAAAGTTTTGTTACAGTTGTATAATATATGGGTGACAATCTAATAATTATAAAGCAAATCTAGTATGTATTTTATACATATATGTAGAATTTTGTATACCACTTCCTAAGTCCTAACTGAGATATTTGACACGCACTTAATTATATCGATCGATCTTAATTTCGTTAGGAAATAAATGCGAGAAGAACACAAGGATTTACGTGGTTCGATCTTTGAATTAGATCTCGTCCACGGAGCGAGAGAGTATTCGTGTATTGAATGTGTAAGCGATTACAAAGAGTGTGAATGATCTATTTCGTCTAATCTAGCCTCTATTTATACACAATTATTTAGACCTAGATCTTAAATCCGAGGTCTTTCTAAATAGGATTCGAGATCTTGGATAGGATCTTAATCCTATCCTTCTCGAATTAAGATTCTTTAGATATGGTAGAGCCTACTGCGTTCCCACCGGTTTTAGGGTCTTGGGCGAACTTGTCCAGCCGAGTTTGACGTCGTTTACTTGTATTGGGCACGATGCTTGTGCTCGGCGGTTGGGCCATATCTATCACAACCCCCCAAAAAAGACGAAGCGAGGTCGTATTGGTTTTGGGTTGTTTATGCGGGCGCGACGATCGACTTGGTATGTGTCGATGTTTCAAGTCATATGCCACGTTTGCGAGGCATCTGCCGAGGTTGTCTTGTGTGTTACTATCTCTTGCCGAGGCGTTAAGTCGAGGTTTTCTTTCGCTTCACCGACGGGCGTTAAGAGGTCTCTGGTTGACTTCACTGGCGGGCGTTAAGCGAGGTCTCTCAGTGGCCTCTCGACGAGGCGTTAAGGCGAGGTCCTCGATTGACTTTACCTACGAGGCGTTTAACCTAGGTCCGCCGTCGGCTTCACCGACGGCGTTAAGCGAGGTCTCTAGCGATTTCACTGGCGGGCGTTAAGCGAGGTCTTCAGTGGCCTCTCGGCAGGCGTTAAGCCGAGGTCTTCAGTGGCCTCTCGACGGGCGTTAAGCGAGGTCTTTGTCAGCATCACCGACGAGGCGTTAAGCGAGGCGAACACGGGTTTTTGCCGTCGTTGAGTACAGGACACAGGATACGCATTTAATGCGCATTTAATGCGGCAGCGGTTGGATTCCCGATAAAGCGCATAATGGGTAATATCTTCCTTGATCGCCATTTCTCATATCACTTTGCTATTTCAAAATTTGGACTTTCAAACTTCGAAAAAAAGCGTATAACCGTCACCATTGTTGTCTCGGAGTTCATCACCATCATCCTCGAAAAACCAAAAGTAAGTTATGGCTTCTTCTTCTTCTAGTAAATCTTCTGAACTTCGTATTGTGCACGTGTCAGTCGGATTCGCGGCGGTTTTATATTCCCCTTCGGGATTTTGGTAAAGTGTCTTCTTTTTCTTCCATCTTAACAATCTCCGATGTAAAGGAGATTGTCTCCCAATCTATATTTCTTCCGATATTATTTATGTTGCCCCCCCGTATGAGAATAGGGCTTGTGCCTCAGGAAGGGTTTGTCATCGTGTCTGAAGGCAGCCTCGGGCTGGTCTTCGTGTTCCTTATCCTCGTATATGTCGAACTTCAACGGATGTTCGGCATATCACTTTCCCAACTACGCCAAATTCTTTCCGGCGTCTGGTGGGCTGGGTGTCTATGCCCATCGGCATAATTTTCCTTTCACATTAGGGCTTGTTCTCGGTTTTTGCAATCGAAGGGTGGTTGGGGTGGTATTATTTATCACCCGTCGCAAATTCAGCGAAGATAAAGTCGAAGATCTCGAACCGCGGAAGAAGTTTTCTTACGCCGGTTCGAGGATCTCGAGTTTACATGGCGATCGGAGAAGATCGCGATGTGATGGTCGACGAGATTGACGGTGGCTGGAGGAGGCCTTTGGACAAAGTAGGTCTCGTGGATGAGGCCTTTACCGAGGCCGAGCTTACACCAAGTGGCTTAGCCCTTATGATCCTGCCACCGAGGTGGAGTCGGTGAAGGGTGAGGCCCCTCCTTCTCTTCTGTATTTTGTTGCATGATTATCCGTGTGTGTATGTCCGACTTCTTGTATGTATTTTTTTTTTTTTTTGTAGTGAACTTGATCAGGGATAAGAAGAAGAAAAGGAAGGAGTCGAGCGCCGGTGTCGAGCTCCCCTCCTCGATTTTGAAGGATGTCGAGCTCCCCTCCTCGATGTTGAAGGATGTCGGGATATGCACGAAGCGGCGGCGAGGCTTCAAGTCCCCAGTCGCGACCTCTTAAGCATTTTAAGAGGTTAAGCGTGCTATCCCTGAGGCCGCGGTTCTGCCGACCCGGAATGTGTCGTCGTTGGCACTCAGCGAGCTCCCCCTATCTTTCCCGAGGTAGCGTACTTATCCTTTTTCCTTGTGAAGTAATATAAATAATGTATTCTTCTGACCTGATGGGATTCTGTATAGGGGGTTGAGGTCGTGTCGGCCGAGGTGGCCAAGATGTCTGCCGGGATGGCCCAGATGTCCGGTCTCATAACGGACTTCTTGAAAGGGCCGTTAGCCCGGTTTGACGGGTGGCCGGTATGCTCGAGGAATGGAGGAGGAAGACTCTCGCCCAAGAGATTAGCGAGGCCGAGGCAAAGATCCGGGACCTCGTCAAACAGAAGGCGGCGGATACGGCGGCTGTCGAGGCGGCGATCGAGGCGGCGAAGGCGGCCGAGGCGATGGAGGCGGCAAGGGCTAGGGCGGCGGAAGCCGCGGCGGAGGCCGAAGTCGCCTTAATGAAGGCAGAGTTGGAGGAGGCTCGGCGTCGGGAGGCCGAGGTGGCGAGCTCGCAGGGGGAGATGCTTCGGGCATTTGCGGAGAGGCTATTCCTGTCTGGGGGCTTCTCCGGGATGGTCGGCGATGCGGCCGAGGTCCTCAATAAGCGCCATCTCGGATGCAATCGAAGAAGTTGCGGGACTACCGGTGGATAAATCAGTATGGGTATGAGGAGATAGAGGATGATGTCCGAGGCAGGCCTATTTCGATGTCCTTGTCCGCGGCTGAAGGAGCTTCCGTCTGCGAGCTGACTTCATCTTGATTCTGACCGCAGAGTCTGCTCGCCGCCAGTGGACCGAGATCCCGACCGACGCCTAATGGCTGACCTTGCAAAGGGTCTGGGAGGCAACAACGGGGTTTCAGGCGACGGCTCCGGCGGTTCTGAGGAGGCGAGCCGAACTACCGAGTTAGGCGGAAGAGGCCGAGGCTTTGCAGGCTCGGAGGCGGGCGAGGTGGACAGTTCGAAGCTTCCGGAGGGTCAGTTGATCCCCTTCTTTTTCTTTTTTTTTTTTTGAATGTAAATGTACCTTGGTTTACGCTAAGGCATATTAATAGAATCACAAGTTTATGTGAAAACACTTATCTTTTATTCATTGTCGCTTTGAAATGCTTGATCTTCTCCTTGGTTGAATCGAATTGAAGACTTGTCGCGGCTCGGAATTAAAGAGGTCGAACTCCTCCATATAAAGGGACACGGTGGGCCATGTGCGGTAGTCTCGTTATTAAGCATAGAGCTACCGGAGAGGCGTGACGAGCTCAGTGCTCGTCTTTTATATTGGAGGAGTCGTTCGAGGTCGCCATGAGAAGGCTAAATTAATAGGCGAGGAGCATGCCGAGTACGGCGAGGTCGTCCATCGAAATGGTGGGATGACTATCTCAAGTTGAAGCAAGGTTGTCGAGGCCGCTGCCGTTGTGCGAGGTACGGGCGTGAATATGGTCGGACCTCCGGCATTCACGGAGCGAGACGCTGAATTAAAAGGCTCGAGGCATATCTAAGGCCGTCGTTGCTCGACACCGGCTCGAAGAACTGCTTCGACGGGATGCAGAGGCCTCTTCTTCTGCCGGGGCTTCCCGGTCTACAATAAATGCTCCGAATTTTGACGATCCGGCGTGGATAGCTCAAGAGAGGCGTGCTATGGCCCTTGAACGACGTGGATCCTCAAGGGGCCGAAGCCGGGCGTCATCGAGTGGCCGAGGTCGATCTAGCAGAGCTTTATCGTCGAGTGGCCGAGGTCGAGCTGGCAGAGCTCATAGTGTAGATCGAGGACGAGGTAGAGGTAGGATTAGTATAGATGAGCTGTTGAATCGCGATTTTTCTAGGGATTGGCTCAGTTTTTCCCGGTCTCCTCCGCCCTCGTAATATGTAATCTGCATAACTTATTTTTGAAATAAGAAAGATTTATTTGCTTCGTATTGACTTTATATTGAACAAAAGTAATATATGAAGGGAGTTCGTCCTTGTAGAGAGTTCCGTCTTCGGAATAAACGAAGGAATCCGTTCTCGAGAAAGGTAGCTCGTCTTGTAGAGATTCCGTCTTGAATTAATGATTTTTGCCGAGGTCGTCGGGAGGGTGGTCCCTTATTTCGCCTACATAGAGAGTACCGTCTTGAAATAAACGAAGTGTCGATCTCGTATGTAGGAATGGTTCTGTTTTGCCGAGGTCATCGGAGGGTGGTCCCTTATTTCGTCTACATAGAGAGTAAACCGTCTTGAAATAAACGAAGGTGTCGATCTCGTATGTAGGAATGGTTCTATTTTTGCCGAGGTCATCGGGAGGGTGGTCCCTTATTTCGTCTACATAGAAGTACCGTCTTGAAATAAGCGAAGGTAATCGATCTCGTATGTAGGAATGGTTCTGTTTTTTTTGAGTCTGGAGAAAGCTCTCCTTATTTTCTCGAGAAACCCTCGACGTCGTCGAGGTTTACTTGCGGAGCGGAGGTTCCCTGGATTGTTCTGCGATTTCCTTCGCTATGGTATCCCGCCTCCTGCAGGCGGGGTGTCCGTGCTCGTCGAGACTTTGGATATATCCTTGGGGTTTCTTCTCGATCAGCTCTTCCAGTGAGCTCGGCGTTCCTCTCGCCGTCGGCGTTGTTGTTGCCGACGACGGTCCCGGATACATGACTTCGGTGTACTGGTCATGATTATTTCCACTAAGCGGTGGTTGATCGAAACACAAAATTTCGTTTCCCACGACGGCGCCCGATGATCGATCTTAATTTCGTTAGGGAAATAAATGCGAGAAGAACACGAGGATTTACGTGGTTCGATCTTTGAATTAGATCTACGCCCACGGAGCGAGAGAGTATTCGTGTATTAAATGTGTAAGCGATTACAAAGAGTGTGAATGATCTATTTCGTCTAATCTAGCCTCTATTTATACACAATTATTTAGACCCAGATCTTAAATCCGAGTCTTCTAAATAGGATTCGAGATCTTGGATGGGATCTTAATCCTATCCCTTCTCAATTAGGATTCTTTTAGATATGGTAGCTCTGCTGCGTTCCCTGGTTTTAGGGGTCTTCTTGGGCGAACTTGTCGAGCCGAACTTGACGTCAATTTTACTTGTACGGCGCGATCTTGGGCGCGACGGTTGCCATATCCTATCAATATCTTATATTAATTTATTGATAGACTAACTTACTATAATTTTATCATCACCGGTTTTGAAAAAACAAAGACAAATAACATATAAAATATATCCATTTTTGAAAAAATTGACACGACTACCCTTAATAAAAAATTAAAATCAATAACTTAAAACAAAAATTCAATTCCCCCACCCACCCGCCAACCCCCTTCCCCCAATTCATTTTATGCAGAAATCCCTCACGGCGCCTCTCACTCTCAACCCCACCTCCGTCTGAAAAGCACGGCGGTTGGCGGTGGCGGGATGGGTAGGTTTTTTTATTTTTTTTTCTTATAAATTATAATTAATAAATAGGAAATCAAATTATTAAATTATAATCTAATTTTGAAGTAGTATAAGGGTAAAATAATCATAATGAGTTTTATAAATGATAGGTATACGTATATTTTATCTTTTGTTTTTCAAAAAATGTATATACCATTTTGCCTCTTTAATATATAACTAATTAAATGTAATATCGGTAGAAGATATCTGAATCAAAGACACGCACACAAACAAGAATCTCCATAAAAATTATTTTCAGATAATAAAAATATATTTCTGTAAATGTCAAATAAGTATCAACTTTCAAGCAAACTCATAATTTGAACATTAGACCAATCAAACTATATAACTTTATTTTTCTTTCCATATGTAAGATCAAGTGTCATTTTCCCTCGAATAGAAATTCCCCCAAACCCACGGCCCCACCCCCAAAACTCCACCCATATTTTCGTAGATTTAGCTGCCATTAACATACTAAAAATCACAAAAACCAACATCAATGGCAAAAGCAACACATTTCCTCATAATCACCTGTTCCATAGTCCTCCTCCTCACAGTCCCGGCCCAACCCGCCGATCAATGCAAACCGGATTCATGCCACCCCACTAGCGGGCCCAAAGTCCGGTTCCCATTCCGGCTCATAGGCCGGCACCCGGCCCGGTGCGGCTACCCGGGCTTCAACCTCCGCTGCAACACCCGTAACCAAACCATCCTCACCCTCCCGCGATCCGGCGACTTCATCGTCCAACACATCGACTACAAGTCCTCAGCCCTCTACATCGGCGACCCGGGCTTCTGCCTCCCTGGCCGGGCCCTCAACTTCAGCGTCGCGGGCTCCCCGTTCGACGCCACGATTCTGACGCGCTTCGGCATCCTCAATTGCTCCGAGGGATTCACCGACGACTTGAGGATGGGGAGCTACTACGTCGTTTTGCCATGCCTCAGCACGAGGAACAATACGGTGGTGGCCGTGAACGATGACTTTCCGGCGGAGCTGGTGCCACCGCCGTGCCGGAGGGCGGGGAACGTGACGGTGCCGCCGTGGACGTTCTCGGAGTTCTACTGGGGGGCGGTGGGCCCGGAGGAGGATTTCGAGCTGCGGTGGAGTAGGCCCGCGTGCGGGAGATGCGAGAGTCGGGCGGGGCACTGCGGGTTCAAAGAGGGTTCGGGCTTTCAAATTGGATGCTCCAAGCGTTCAGGTGAGTTTTTTGGTTGATTATATTAGTCTGTTATTATGTCATATTATATTGATTTGATCCATTTATCCAAAAATCGAATAATTGAATCGAACCAAATCGAAAAATCAAATTCGATTCTGTTAATTCGGTTAAAACCAAATTAAAATTCGGTAATTAGGCTTTCAGTCGATTCAAAAAAAATTTAACCGAATAACCGAAGAATTTTTTAACCGAAAATTGAATTATATATATATAATTAATTAATTATTTATTTATTTAGAATTATAATTTTAATATATTAATATTCTTAATCCTATTTATTTTTCTCTTTCACCCTATTATATATCTATATAATGTTTACAAAATATAATATTCTTTATTTATTATATAATACAGTTGATTATTTTTTGCATAATATTTTATATATAACATATAAATATATATATATATATATCAACATATAATATTATTTATTATTTATTTGAAAAAAATAATTTTTTTGTTAAAATTCGGTTTACCGAAATATATTTCGGTTATTTCGGTTCGGTTATCGAATAAAATTCGGTTCAGTTATTTTTTTTTAAAATTCGGTTAATTCGGTTTGATTATTTTTTCGCCCGAAACCGACCGAATAACCGAATACTCACCCCTAATTTCAGCATTTTGATACAGTACTAATGATGAGTATTGGCATTAACTGTAGCTTATTGGGATATAAAAAAGTTAAAATAAAATATTACTCCATCCGTCCACCAAATTTGTTCCTTGATTTTGGTGGTAAGAGTTTTAATAAATTATAATGAGTGTAAAATAAGTGATGTAAAAAAGTGGGCCATGATGATAATAAATGAATATATTAATGAATAGTGGGTGTAAAAAGATAGATCATGACTCATGAGTGGTTTTTTTGCAAATAAGTGAACAAATTTAGTGTAAAAATATGAAGTTGATGTTTCCAAAAAAAAGAAAGTGAATATTTTTTGTGGACGGACCAAAATGAAATTAAATGAAAATATTTGATGGACGGATGGAGTATTAAATTAGAGTGTAATATTTTTTTTATTATATAACTTTTTATGGAGAATAAGGAAGAATCAAATTATTACATTTATGAGAGTTTACTTTTCATGATTGTAACTAATTTTTTCAATCATATATTTTCGATAAGATATGAATTAAGTTAAGTTATCTCAAATGATATAAATTATCAAGAGGCTTTGGAATGTCCCATAGTTCCAATATATCAAAGTAAACAATATATTAACATATATATTATTTTTATAAATCTAGATTAATCCTAAAAACTAAAAGTCTTCTAGATGTAGAAAATTATAAAACTGTACATACGAGTACAAAATTAGTTATTTATAATTAGAAAATGGGTCTGACTACTCTCTTAGGCCTATGAGTAGTTTGGCCACACTCTTAGTTAGAGTTAATTACTCACTTTATTTACAATCTTTTAGGTCATTTAAACAACCCTAATTTGAGATATATGGATAAAGGTGTCCGACAAACAGTAATTGGAAGTGTAATTTACATGGGTGTTTGGTGAGCTTATAAGTTCTTTAAAGCAAATTATAATTCGTTTGGGAAACTTATAAGTTGTTCAAAGTGTTTGGCAAAATAAGTTCATAAGCGAACATAATTTGTGAAAATAAACTCCAACAAACATAAGCTTCCCTAAAAATAAGTTGGTCTACCATAACTTATTTTTCATAAACTTATAAACAACCATGAATTTACCAAAATAACCTTATTATAGTTCGTTATTTCCTACACATATATTATCAACTTCACATCTCGTCAATTTTATCTCTAACTATGATTTTCTCTCTAACTCACGATTCATTCTCTAACTTATAAGATCATTATCCAAACACTTTAACAACTTATAAAGACTTGAGACATTACATCTTATAATTTCTTGAAACATCTTATAAGCTCTTGGAACTTATAAGCTCTCTAAAATAAGCTTAGCCAAACACCCCCTAAATCGTTAAGTCCGCATGATCTACTTAATAAAGTTCATTTAGATTTCTATTGGAGTATACAAAATCTACTGAATACCAATTAGTAACTCGAACATAATCTGAGTTACTTGTGAATGTGTTATCCGTTGGATCAAAATGTAATTTCATTAAATGATCATGGGCCATTATTGCATAATGTGGTTTTAAAAAAAACAAAACAAAGGTCCACGTTTATGATCAAGTGGTTGTAGTCGGTACGTGGACCTTAAAGAAAATAGACAGTGTAGAAAATGAAAGTTTAAGCCAAGCAAGACTGCCACCGATTAGGAAATGAGGACGCGTTGCGTCGTTGAGATGTGTTTAAAAGGTATTTATTAAAAAAATACTATACAGTTGGAGATCAGTTTAAGATTATTATAGATTATTATAGAAACACTCAAATTAAACAGGCGTTATCTTTGTGAAATGAGTCAACTCGGAAACTTTTGGAATCGTCTTAGATAATTTAGAGTGGTAAGCTCGAGTCCGGTTAGAATTTCAAGAACATTAAAGCTTTGTTTGGTAGGCATGTTAAGATATGCTGAGATAGATAAAAAACAAGATATATATTGTAGATATGTGATATTGATATTATATCTTGTTTTTTGATATATAAGATATAAAAATATAGATAGCATAAATTATTTGTTTAGTATACTAATTTCAAATCTAGATTAAACAATAAATTTATAATTTTACCCTTCTTCTTGTTGATTCCCCTAACCTCACAGCCAACTTTGGTCGATAAATAGGCTCTAGCCAAACATCCCTTAAACCCAATTTTGTGAAATCAAATCAATTCCAATAAAATGGATAAAGGTAACAAAATCAGGAAAGATGGGAGAACGCGTTGTATGTGCGGGGGAGGGATAGAGGAGAGTTGTGTGTGCAGAGAGAGAGAAATAGATAAGGGAGAATGTGGAGAGAGAGTGAGAGAGGCAATGTACTGAAATATATATAAAAACAAATATATTATCTTCTTCTTCTTCTTGGTAAAAATGTAGGTGAAATGAGAAACGAATCATTACAATTCAAAATCAAGGGCTATTAGAAAAGGGCAATTTTGTCATGAGTTTGATTAATCTGCAATACTATTGAATAAAGCTTGCATATCAAAGGATATCATTGAATTGTGTTTCCTAAAGAAAAACAATCTTTTATGAACGGGCTTCGTGTAAAATCGGGCCTGAAAGCTTAGTAATATAGGATAGCTAACAAATAGATAAGGGCTGATTTGTTCACTATCTAAGTCTTATCTTGATTACCAAACGAGTCATAAGCAGTGTGTGCGCTTTCAATCACGAACGAAATTTAAAGTCGATATTTGAAGTGTGTTTTTAAGTAAATCATGTTTATGTTTAATAATTTGTAAACTGCACAAGAATAAACTTCATTTTCAAAATCTGAGCATGGTGGACTCAAACTAAAAAAAGTTGATGAGATTTGTAATAAAGATATCTAACTTCAAAGATACTCACTTCACCACTAATTCATTCCAAATGAGATAATTATATTTAAATTATAGAATTGCTTCTGCATTTCTATAGAATATATAATATATGTTATATTTATGAACATAATAGAACATGTGTATTCTTTATGTGATCTTATGGTGCATTGAAATTTATAAGAATGTTTTACTTGGATCCAAACGCAATAGCACATTTTAATATATAGATCCGCAGTCATAAATGAGACAATCACACATAAGTTGTATGCTGTGATGATAAAAAAAGAAAAAAAAATATTTTACTCAAAGTTTCAGTCAAGTTTTAGATTTGAAACATATTTTTGATTTTGATACATTGATATACAAAGATTGTATCCTGTTTTTAAATCTAGAACAATTGGGTTTTTCCCCTATTGAAAAATCGAGTTGGTGGTATGAATTGCACGTGGTGCGAAAAAATCATCATTATTTTGTATGTCCTGTAAAATTTGTGTGGAATTCAGACCACCAGCTTAATTTCCGATATCAAAGAAATCGAATCATTATAGATTTAAAAATGAAATACATTCTACCAATACCAATATGTCAGAGTTAAAATGTATCTTGAAGTTTAAGAATTAATTAGTTGAAAAATATAAATATAAAAGCGTAATTTTCCCTACTAAAAATATATAAAGAATCGAGGGTAGGGAATCGCGTGTGCTATAAAGTATATAGCAGTCTAGCACTTATTATGTTATTATATAGATTCCAAAATATACATGAGCTCATAGATTATCATACCATATTCAAAAAGTGGATTTGGATTGTTTCAACAAAGTAAAACTAAGGAACTTCCAATATGTATGGGATTTGTACTTTCTAATTCAAATTGTCGTGAAAGTAAGATTTTTTTTGTATGAAAAGTTTAAAGTAATTTATTCGTGAAAAATAAGATTTTATTAGAAACAAATAAAAATAGCACTTGATTATCTTTACGCTAGTGACTTGAAAATTCATCTCAGGCTTAAATAATATCTCAACATCAAACATATTTATCTGAAAAATCTATTCATCCCATACCATGTTATATAATTAATTCTCTAAATTTCCATGTACAGAACTTCCAAGAGGTGCCAAATATGGTGTTATAATTGGTGGTGGAGTAGCAGGGTTGCTATGCCTGATTGGACTAATATGTTATGCATGTAAAAAGATAGAAGTAGTTAGACAGCAACACCGACACCAAAGACGTCTAGATAACGAGCTACCAATGTCAATTTTTGATCGCCGATTAGTATTCAGGGCGAACATGGGCCTAGACGTATCCACCATAGAGTCGTACCCTAAGACGGTGCTAGGGCAAAGCCGCCGACTCCCTAATCCAAGCGACATCACATGTTCGATTTGCTTGTCCGATTATCAACCTGAAGAGACTCTGAAGAGCATCCCCGAATGCAACCACTATTTTCATGCTAATTGCATAGATGAGTGGCTTAAGCTCAATGGGACATGCCCTTTGTGTAGAAACACGCCAGAGACCTCGTCGGCCACTCCTACTTCCTCTACATCGTTTTCGCCATCATCAACTGCGTCGAATCATCATTAACCTATGTATGCACTGTAAATTTTTCAATAAAAGTAATTGCAGTTGCAGTTGCATTCATTCAATGGATCTTAGATCATATACATATATGAGTTTTAGGAATTTGACTGTTTCCTTAGATCATGTCTGTAGTAATTGCAGTTGCATTCATTCAATGGATCTTGAATATTGAAACATAACATGCGGATTAGCTTTGAGATTAGCACTAACGTACCTGTCTAGTTTTTTCTTATAAGTAGTAGGTATACAATGATCTAATTAACCTTATATGCGATAGTAAAATAATAGATTTTATTAAATATATTATAATGGGCTTAGGAATGTGTTTAAAACGCCCATTTAGATTTTATTTAGATTTAAATAATATGCTTAAAACGCCCATTTAGATTTTATTAAATTTGAACAAACTCGTGATTAGGAATGTGTTTGGTAAATTAAATTCTAGATCATTTCAATAATAAAGTAAGTGAAAACTCAGTTTATATTTTGCTACTTTTTAGTTAATGTCTCAACATAAACATATTGTTATCGTGGTCCCTAACATTTCAAAAAATTCTATGATGCCTATCAATTTCTGGCGAACAAATGCTTAAATGGCTATTGGAAAGTCATGTTGAACACCACGTCAATTAAAAAAAGAAAGAAAATATATGTAAAAGCTCATCAAAACGATAGAAAAACCAATCTCGAGTCAAGAGTTTTTTTTGTTTTTATGTAATTTTGGTGAGCTTTTACACTTTTTTTTTAAATAATTGAAGTGACGTCAAATATGGCTCTTCGACAACCTCATAAGCATTTGTTCGCTAGAAATCGATCGACATGACATTAATAGAAATATTTTGAAATATTAGAGACTAAAATAACAATATCTTACTTACGATGTTAACTAAAAATCGTAAACGTTGGAAATAAACCGACATTTATCCAATTTTACCGCACTTAAACTTGACTCTATTTGATTATCTCCTAATACTTAAACATTTCTTTAAACATCACCAATAAGTATTTTTGACAAAATCTCGTATTCTATAAAAACGTGATAAAGAATTCCTATAGACATTGCACAAAGAATATTCCTAAAAGAAAATTCTTCCATTTGATCTTAAATCGCTGAGCAGCAGCAGTTAATCAAAACAACGACTTCAGCTCTTGAAGAGTTGAAGTGAGCAAGAAATGGCAACACCTTATTCAGTCAGCAGCAACAACCGCACCTCACAAACACGAAAACCCCATATCCTTATTGTCCGGAGATCTCCTTCCTTGAGTTGAATCCACACGGGGTTGCGAAAAGTATTCAATCATCAATAAATTCATGGCTTTCAGACGGAGCGTCACTGCACGAACCAATATTCTCTTTCAGCAGCAGCAAGTCGCCGTCCCATTTTCGCGTATCGATCGTGATGATAGCGAGCGCGAAAATTTGCCTCATCATAACCTGATCTACAAGAGCAGTGGGATCCCAGATATTCTACGGCGACGCCTCCCGTTCGGGGTCGGAGCAAATGTGGGGAGTTTTTGCGGATCCAGGAATCTGTTCCAAGACCGGAGATTTGCGATACCAGCTGCTTTCGCGCCGGTTTCTGCGAGGAAACTGTCGACTCTTGATGAAGGGCCGGGTGCTGAAATGGGAGATGTGTTGGGAGAGACAGCTCTACAGGTGGCCCCGGCGGCGAGCGAGGTGGCGGTTGCGGCGGCGGACTCGTCCTTGCCGGTGGCTGCAATACAATACATGATTGATTATGTGCACACTTTTACAGGGTTGAATTGGTGAGGATGATTTTTCGTGGAGTTTTTCGGTTTTGTTTTGATGGTTTTATTTTATACGTTAACACATCCGATTGTGGATTGAATGCAGAGTGATATTCTGAAACTGGTTGTGTTTAGGTGGGCAGCCATTGTTATGACCACTATTTTGTTCCGTACACTTCTGCTTCCTTTTACAATACATCACAGTAAAGCTACTTCAAAATTCACTGTAAGTTCTTACATGATTTGTGTTGCCATTCCATTGTGATTTTGGGCTTGAAGGTGCTGTGCCTAATTGCATACTTATTTCCTCTATGTTTCATTGTTTTATTACCTTGGAACCATACTGTCTGGTTGAGCCAATAGCTACACTTGAATAGGAACGTATGCATCTTTATACATGAGTCACATGACTACATTAGCTGATTAGATTCTTTTCAGAAAATTGTCATCTCCCCCAACTTCCCCTTTATGATGCTCATACAAAGATCTAGAAGACAAAGAGATGTTAATAGAATATCACAAAGAGATGTAATATTTGTCCCGCCCCCGTTTTTTCTTTCTATTTCTTCTTCTGTCAAATCCCTATGGTAGTATTATCTATTTTAACTCCATGAATGTTGTGAATAATGCCCGACCCTTTCTCTGATGCCAAAATTATGTCTTATGATGCAGCTTATAAGGCCCCAGTTGGAGAAGATTGTGAAAGAAGTGAAGAGTATGGTATGTGCATCAAACTATTATTGGCTGCTGTGAATTTCTTCTTGATTGCTGAAATGGTGTCTAAAGGCTTGTTAGTGTCCGCTTGAATGATGCTCTCTATAGAGGGATTATGCGGCAGAAACTCCTTTTTTTATTGCTTCATATGGATACACTTCTACTTGAATGTATTGCTTCAGACACTTGACCAATGCTCATTGGTTGTTTCCAGAATATGACTCCTGCTGCTGTACTCGATGGCCGGGCGCGAAAGGCAAAACTATATAAGGAGTATATAGCCTTTTCTATTTCCTAATTAAGAATCTATCAACATTTTACTTTTATTTATTTACTTTTTCTTTTGGGTGGTCCAACTTTTCCATATTAATTTATAAGTCCGGAAGCTTTGCAATTTTGTAAGTCTTTTTTGCATTTATTTCGGTCTTCAAAAGGCTAAAAAAGGACACAAATACCCTATAGTTTCTCTGCTTCGAAGATATGTATGCAATTTGTCTGCAGTGATGTTAGTATTATAGCATGATATCCTATTACTTGTTTAACAACATGAAGGTGAACTATGAAGCCCACTAAAGGAACTCCTAGTCCACAAATAAACAACTAAATTAAAACCAGGTGCAGCTATACTTGCGCCTTTCCCCTTCTGGCATAAACTTGAGGTGTTACAGATTCAGCCTTCAATAATCTCTGCGGTGCCTAGTCCTTCCAATAGCTTATAAATTCTCACCCCTACGCTTGTCGTTCCACATAAGTTGGGCCACAATCCTGGTTCGAGACTGGACTTGAACCGACCAATCTTTCCATCAATAGTATATGCCTCATCATTTGTAAATTTTTACCTCATTGATTGGTTGGTAGGATAAGTAGAGCTAAATATTCTCCACTATGCTTCAGTTCCACCAACAAAACATAAAATATACTTGTTTGGCTTATATGCTTATCAGATTCTCTCTGCATGCGCATCAATTGTCATCTTATTGAGTTTCATATACTCATTTTTTTTTTAATTATTATGATGAACGTTATTACTATTTGTATTTTTTGTTAAAATACTCTGATTAAGAAGACGACATTCACGGAGAAGGTTGCATCTTTTTGTTACAGATACGGTGTTACACCGTTCACCCCTTTAAAGGGAATTCTAATTGGCGGACCTGTCTTTCTCTGTTTCTTCTTGGCAGTAAGATCACATTTCCTTCAACTCTTCTATATAATTCCTTCAGCTCCCGGTACATTTGTGTTTATCCCTCAGTTATTTCACTTGTAAACTATTTGACACTATTGCCTCATCACTTCATGTGCAGATCAACAACATGGCAGGAAAGGTTCACTCTTTCAAGGAGGGAGGAGCATTATGGTTTAATGATTTGACTACTCCGGACGCAATGTATATTTTGCCAGTTTTGACAGCACTGACGCTTTGGATAACGATGGAGGTCAACAACTTTAACTCTATTTTTGTTTGCTTGATATCTATCAATACATGCTATATTATGAAGTATCCCACTGTTCTTAGATCAATAATAGTGACTGTTCTTAGATCAATAATAGTAATTTATCCATATCTCGTGGTTTGATCCACCAATGGTGTTTTTGTATATTCTCTTGAGCTTAATGGCATAGTTCTCTTGCAAATGTGAAGGCATGAGATTGTGTTGTTTGCATGTTATTTCCATTGTGAAGATGCTGATTATCATCACCGACTAGTGATGATTCTCTCTAATTGGTGAAAATTTAGATTGTAGAGTAAGATCCTCTCCTTTTTACTACAGATCCTATGTTGTTTAATGTGACTTCCCATTCGCTGCCAGATCCCACAATAAACCAGTTTAATTTTATTAATTATCCCTTTTTAGCGCAACGGTCAACTAGGTTTGGGAGGCGATCCAGCTGCCAAGTTCGTCTCAAGAGCCTTTGCAGTAATGACAATCCCTGTCACTGCACATTTCCCCGAGGTATGTGTTAATATTGCGTTATGCTTCCGCTGAACTTCAATTTCCAAGTTAATGGAAAAATAAATAAATCACGCCCTATATCACAGTAAGTATCCCATTTTAACTGCTCATACTTGCGATGATAATTTGTTGTACGTGTTATATACCCTCATTATGGAATAAAAAGATGACGTCATATAATTGTCTCCACGGCCTTAAAACAACTGTGAAACAAGGATCTGGATGCTTATTGTTGCCCTTTTTTGTGGGATTTTCATTTAAAGATACCAGGAAGTATTAGAATCATGATGCAAACCCTAAGTTTATGTCAGATCAGTAATCAAAATCATGATTTGATACCCAGAAAAAGAAAGATTCCATGCTTAGAAATATTTCGTTGAGTTACTGTCATGTCTTTACCTCTTGCCAACTTGCTATTCCTCATTACCTAATCTCTCTCTCTCTCTCTCTCTCTCTACATCTTCAGGCTATATTTTGTTACTGGATTACCTCAAACGTGTATACCATCTCGTACGGATTGGGTGAGTCCTGTTTATGTATAATTGGGTAGTATTCAATTTTCCAGTTTAAAAATTATTTTTTTGTCAAAATTCTTATTTTTTTTGGATGCTCCTCGAGTTTGCAGTGATAAAGAAGCCTGAGGTGAAGCAGATGTTGGGAATACCTGATATTCCACTACCACCTCTGTCGACTAATCAGAAACCTGCCCCCTCCTTTATCGACGCGCTGAAAGAGTTTGCGGCTCACCAGCAGCAGCTGAAATTTTTATCACCACCACCACAGCAGTCTCTATCACTACCAGAGCAGTCTTTATCACCAACACCTGTTGATGAAGCGTTGAAGCCGGTAAATCGAAGCATACAGTCGTCAGCTGCAGAGCTTAGTGGGAGGATTAAGAACTTAAAGAAAGAGGTCAAGAGAAAGAAGAAGGGGAACAAAAGGTCTTCCAGGTGATGAAAAGTTTGCAGTTTATTAGACTATAAGTTAAAGATGAAGCTAGTTAGTCAAAATCAGCTCTGCTGAGTCAGCACAGATTCGGTTAGATTCCAATTAGTTAGAAAGTTAGTTTCTTAGCTCAGCTTATAAACGCATCATGCAACTGTAATCTTCATTATGCTTTTCAATCGAAGAATTCAGATAAAATCGAATCAAGAAATTATGTTTCTTCTCTCTAGTTTGCTTCTCTCTTTCTTTATGGTTTGGATTATCTGAAGAGTTGTGGAGAGGAAGTTCAAGTAAAAGAAATTTTGACAGATTTGGGGGATCACTTAAAGATCAGGAAATTACATGCCTATTTATATAAAAGTAAATTATCAAAATACTACCTTGGGGAAATAAGTCCTCTCTCAGTGTCACGACTTATAACATTTATAATATGATCATCAAGAGATCTCCCGCTAATAAAATAACAGATTTCATTGAAAATAAGGTAAATTACTTTCGGAAGATCGTCCAAAGAATCAACATTAAATTTCACTAATTCGATATGCAATGATACACAAATCTGGCTATTAATTATTAGAAATTTTTGTTTACCAACACTATGTTTGGAGTAAGATTGATGCCGCTGCAATCCCTTGCATTGGGAAAGATTTGAACAACTAACATGAAGTAGAAATATTTAATCAAATTATATTAACAATAATATTTTGATAACTCACATAATAAAAATCAAGTTTTAAACTAGAAATACTATTGAGAAAGAAGCCAAAAAAAAAATTCAGTACATAGAGAATTCAACTTAAAAAATAAATTGGGTAATTGTAAGGAATTTTTTTAAATCCACTACATAGAATTTAAAACTGAAACTCACTTATTAGATGGAAAAAAATATGAACTAGAAACAAAATTATCTTTAGAAATATTATGAGAATTTTATTGTAGAACAAAATAAATTAAATTAAGAATAAATACAAAACATATATAATATATAATATATAATATATAATATATATATACTATTTTTTTTTAAATGGCAGGGGGGGCAATGCCCCCACACTACCTCCTTCCATGAACCACACTACCTCCTTCCATGAACCTACGCCTCTTATATCATGGGTAGGGTTCAGACATCTGTTATCTATTTTTGGTTAATATTATATCGAATCAAATCAGCGGTTAATTGAACACCATATATTTGGTTTGCGATTCGATCACACTAAGTTGTTCAGAATTTTTTCGATTTTCGATTTATCGGTTCACAGGAAAAAAAAAACATTTTTCATGCTTTGAAGTACATTTCATTCATTTCTTGTCACGTCTTTACCGCTTGCCTACTTGCTATTGCTCATTGCCCTAATCTCTCTCTCTCTACATCTGTGGCCCCAACTATTTTATTTATTATTATTTTTAACTAACTGTAATTATAATCTAATTATGATTAATAAATCTTAGGGATTAATAAATTTTAATTAAGGATTAATAAACTCTAATTAAAATTGGTGAATCCTAATTAATATTGATGTACACAAGTTTTTGCCTAGTTTCTTAGCTCATAAACACATCATGCAGCTGTAATATTCATTATGTTTTTGTATTGAACATCAACTGAAATCTACTCTCTTTCTTTGTATTTAGAGGTGTACACGGTTCCGATTCCAAAATTTCGTAATCGAAACTGGAATCGTATAGAGGGTAGACGGTTCAGGTTCTGAACCGTCGATTCATGGTTCCGAACCATAAACCATTTTTTATATATATAATTGTAATTTTTTTAAATATATTTATTCAAATATATATGAAATATATATAAATCAAATTGTAATTGTATATGCAAAAAAATTTAATTACATAAGTCAATTACAATGTGGTAAATCTAATAAATTACAAGTTATCTTCGATTGGGGACCATTTGAAAAGGTTACGTTGGAGACATATTTGAGTCACCAACATTGGGGTGCAGATCGGTCGGTCGGTTCGACCAACCGACCAAAATTTTAAAATCAAAATCGAACCGAACGAATTTTTTTTAACCGAACCGAACCGATTTATAATTTCGGACCGATCGAAAACCGAACCGAAAAAACCGATCTGTTTCGATCGAAGAAAAACCGATCTGTTTGATCGAACCGAAAAACCGACCGAAATATAAATTATATATATTTTAAATAAACATATTTTATCCTAATTATTTAATTAAAATATTAATTAATTATTATATAAAATATATAAATATATAAAATAATAGTTTCGGTTGGTTGACATCGATCGAACTTAAACGTAAAACCGAAAACCAAAACCGAATCGAAAACAGATTTTAATTAAAAATTTTGAACCGAACCGAAAATCGACTTCCTTAAAAATCGAACCGAACCGACCGAAACCGCTCGGTTCGGACGGTTTTTCGGTTCGGTTCGATCCATGCACACCCCTAACCAACATAGTACCCTCATTGGTATCTTCGGTTATAAAAATACCAGGGTTCTTGCAAGGTTCTCATGGTCTCCGTCAAATTGTTGCATAAGGATCAACATTGCAATGAGAACCGAAAGTCATTTGTATGTAAAAGAGTAAGAAAAATAGAAATAATGTATGAGAGAATATAACTACTATTCTAGAGCTTCAAAAATAAGTAGAGATTTCAATTTGCTATAATAAGATTAAGAGAAATAGAGAGATAGAGAATATGAATTGGTGTATTGAAATGATTAGATTGAAGGGATATTTATAGATGAATTTGGGATGTTTAAATTTTAATTTGACCTCCCAAATTGATGGTTCGAACCGAATTTCCAAATTCAAAATTTTATTTTTGTGATTTCCCGATTTCTTGTGTTATATATATATATATATATATATATATATATATATATATAGGGTTGGATCCGGTGAGAACTTATCTTTTTGAGAACTTGAGAACCATGCATGTCGTTGAAGATGATGCAAAAGCAAGTATAAAGTTGTGCATAACGAAAACTTTCTAAAATTATTGCACAACAAAATAATTTTAGAAAGTTTTCGTTATGCACAACTTTATACTATTTTGTGCATCATCTTCAACGTCTTATGCATGGTTCGCAGAGTTCGTAAAAAAGATGTGGTTCTCATTTGATCTATATATATATATATATGGGATGGTTATAATGAGAATAGTATTAAGAGTGAGAAATAAGAATAAATCTCAGCCATTTATTGTATTAGATCCAATGGATGAGATTTGTGTATAAATTTGGAATTAAAGAAAACTGAAAATTAGATCTAAATGATGTAAAACCCGTCCAAGGGTAAAAGTGAGAAAAACATAAAAAATTTATGATACAGAATCCATTGGTAGATGTGCTAAATCTTTTCCAATTCCTGTAGAATAGGGAATTAATTTCGTTTGATTCATTTGATTCAAAACCAGCAAAATCACAGCCCATTTATTTCAACCTCTTCGTTTCCTCCTACTCGTGTATTATTGGCGTATTAGTTCAATCACAGCACATTTATTTCAATCTCTTCGTTTCAATCTCTGTCATTACTTTACTTTGTTCTTGGTGAACGAAGAACGAAGCCGACTATATCCCTCACACAATTCAACAGTTGATTAAAAATCGAACTCGGCCGCGGATTAACAATGGTGAACGAAGAACGAAGCAAGAGGAAGGGGAAAGAACCACAAAGGGGAGAAGGTAAGTTATTCTTGCCCTTATTTTAAAATCGATTGAATGATTTTAAATGTATATTGTTGCTATTGTTTTATAATTGGTTTCCATGATGTCGTTTTCTAGAATCGCATCGAATCTGGGTTTAACCGCCTTTTTCAAACTCGTTTCAATGCTTTTGTGTAAAGGTTTTGATTTCCTTTTTTGGTAAAAACTATGTAGTACAAAGGTATAACAACACAAAATTATCACTATCTATGCAGTATGAAACGTGTGATTGTTGTTTGTGGTCCCGACACCAGTGGTTTCATTGGATATAATCATACACGGTTGTTTTTTCAACTTTTTGACCTGTTTGTCATAAGATGTTTATTCACAATTTAGTTGCTGTTTGATGTTCTTAGTTGACCAAGGTTAATGGTGGGCAATCCAAAACTGTACAATATCATTTGTGTTCTCTGTATTTGTTGCACACTGTATTATATTTAACGCATAAATTGTACATTCTATATAATATGTATGTCATCCATTGTGGTCTCTGTATATGTTGCACAATTCATTATAAGTATTGCATACGATGTACATTTTATTGCATAAATGTATGTCATCTTTTTTTTATTTCGATATTAATTGTGTACAGTGTTTGATTTACTTTTTTGATTCATGAATCAAAAACAATGTAGTACAGAAAGTATAATAAAGGGTTTTTTTTTTTGGTCCCAACACTAATGGTTTCATTTGATATAATAATAAAGGGTTTTTTTTTCCAACTTGTTGACCTGTTTTGTCATAAGATGTTTATTCACATTTTAGTTGTTCTTAGTTGTATCATGGTTGAACAAGGTAAATGACGTGCACTAAATAAATGTATGTCATCATTTGTCTTCACTGTATTTGTTGCATAAATCTTTATATATATTGCACAAAATATACATTTTATAGCATCTGTATTTTATGTATCACATTATGTGTAATATGTTTGTAGATTATCTGTAGTATGTTAAACGTGCAATATATTTTTAACATTTTTTTTGTTCTATGACTTTAAATACTATAACAGAGTAATATGTTGATCTGAAATTCTATGTTGAAATCAGAAAGTATCTTGAATGGTGCACATGTAATCCATGTATATAGCAAATTTTTCATCTATATGTAACATTATTGATAGTAAATATTGTATATTTACTGCATGTATGTAGCATATCACTTAAGGAATAGTAGCACAAAAACTAGGAGATGTAGCACATTGATATTATAATTGTATTAAACAATGCACATTAATATTGTACAGTAGTTAAATATATGTAGCACATTGATTACATATATGTAGCACATAATTAGTATATATAGCATTTTAATATTAAAATCACATTAATTACTTATATGTAGCACATAACCAGTATATGTAGCATATGTTATGTAGGTATAATTTGTTCATGTGTAGTACTAATGGTTAAATCATCTGCAATATTGACTATTGTATATATAATGCACGTCTATAGCACTTTATTTAATTATGTGTAGCACATAACTATTTAATGTAGCACATTAATATATTATAGTGAAACGTCTATGTATATGAATTATTATTCTGATCTTGTAAGGATTATACATATTCTATTATTCTAATCTTGTAATACTATCATGTATGTAGCACATCACTTAATGAATAAAGGGTTTTTTTTTTTGTGGTCCCAACACTAATGGTTTCATTTGATATAATAATAAAGGGTTTTTTTTTTTCAACTTGTTGACTGTTTTGTCATAAGATGTTTATTCACAGTTTAGTTGTTCTTAGTTGTATCATGGTTGAACAAGGTAAATGACGTACACTAAATAAATGTATGTCATCATTTGTCTTCTCTGTATTTGTTGCATAAATCTTTATATATATTGCACAATATATACATTTTATAGCATCTGTATTTTATGTATCACATTATGTGTAATATGTTTGTAGATTATATGTAGTATGTTAAACGTGCAATATATTTTTAGCACATTTTTTGTGCTATGACTTTAAATACTATAACAGAGTAATATGTTGATCTGAAATTCTATGTTGAAATCAGAAAGTATCTTGAATGGTGCACATGTAATCCATGAATATAGCAAATTTTTCACCTATATGTAACATTATTGATAGTAAATATTGTATATTTATCGCATGTATGTAACATATCACTTAAGGAATACTAGCACAAAACTAGGAGATGTAGCATATTAATATTATAATTGTATTAAACAATGCACATTAATATTGTACGATGAGTTAAATATATGTAGCACATTGATTACCTATATGTAGCACATAATTAGTATATATAGCATTTTAATATTAAAATCACATTAATTACTTATATGTAGCACATAACCAGTATATGTAGCATATGTTATGTAGGTATAATTTGTTCATGTGTAGTACTAATGGTTAAATCATCGCAATATTGACTCGCATATATAATGCACGTCTATAGCACATTATATAATTATGTGTAGCATATAACTATTAAATGTAGCACATTAATATATTCTAGGGAAACGTCTATGTATATGAATTATTATTCTGATCTTGTAAGGATTATACATATTCTATTATTCTAATCTTGTAATACTATCATGTATGTAGCACATCACTTAATGAATAGTAGCACAAAACTAGTAGATGTAGCACATGAATATTATAATGGTATTAAATATTCACATTAATATTATATTTGTAGCACATCATTATTATTATATGTAGCACATAACTTGTATATGTAGCACATTAACATATTCTAGAGAAACGTCTATGTATATGAATTATTATTCTGATCTTGTATTCATTATACATATTATATTATTCTAATCTTTTAATACTATCATTTCCATAGATCGAGGTAAGAGAAAGGTTGCAGATATAATTAGGCAGAAACGAGGACTAAATTTAGATGTTGAAAATGAACAGCGAAAAAAAAAAGGAATGATACCAATGAGATACCGGTTGAAGGGGCCAGTGATGTGGGAACAGATAAGCAGGATGAAGATGTACGGGAAATCGAAAGTGATAGTTTATTTCCTAAACTGGTGTCTAGGTGTAATTTGAATCGTTTTTAACACTCTATCAAAATTGAATGATCGTCGAGAGCGACTATAGATGATTTAGGATTTGGGCATGTTAGAGATGTTAACATTAAAGAACCGCTGAGACTTGGATATTGGTTGGTGCGAACTTCAATCATAATAGTTCTGAGCTAATTCTAACCTCAAATAGGAGAATTCATGTAACCCAGGATGATGTTTACCGTGTATATGGCTTTCCCAAAGGGCGTAGAATAGTGTCTAGGTTTCGAAGACACATACAACTCCTCTTTTGATGAATGGATGGCGTTTTCACGGTACCCATCGGCATAGAGTTTCATCGAGGTTACATGATGCTTTGTTGTTGTGAAGATGGGGGATTGGTTTAAGCGTCATTTATGATTACCGTATGATCCTCATTCATGGAGAGCACTGGCAATGGGTATATTATTCCGTATATACTCAATTCTTTGGAAAACATTAATCAAGTAAAAAATTGGAATTGGGGTGAGTATGTAATCAGGAGTCTGATTGAGCACAAGACATACTGGGTGGAAAAGAAAGCTTCATATTTTGTTGGACCACTGTTATTCTTGATGGTAATAAACTTATTTTATTTAATGATTTATTATTCTTGTATCAATACAATTTTGTTTATCTGAAATATTATTTTATTTTCGCAGATTTTTTATGTTGATAGGGTTGTGTATAAAATGCAATCTATGCCAAGGCATTACCCTATAATCGGTAACTGGAGTACAAATTCTTTGAGAAAACGACAGGCTCTAGAAATTAAAGGGGGGGTTTTTGGAGACGGATATCCAAATCCACCAATTGAGTTCAGCGCTGATGAAGTAAATGAAGTTGTAGATTTAGGTAATGCCAGTGAAAATGTTGTGAGTCAGAATATTGAGGTTTTGAGTATTGCAAAGAAGATTTGCACACTTACAGTCGACATGATGAAGATAATAGAGTCGGCACCAAGAGAATTAGCTGTTTCTCGTTCGTTTCAGCGGACAATAGAAACAGCTATCAAGTCCATATCATGTACGACTATGTCTGTTTCTCAACGGGCGTCTGGTCAAACACAAGACAATACAGAAGAAGATGATGGTTTTTGGAATAACGTACATGTCCAAAAACTGTGGGATGATGTAGATTCTGCTCTTGCACAAAGAGATGCGTACATGAGCAAGCTTGAGGATACGCCATCTTTCAGTTTTGGGCTGACTCAACTGTGGAGCACACCACGTGTAGTTGACAAAAATGTTGGTGTATCAGTGCATGATGAAGTAGAGGTAAAGTGTTATTTTTTAAAAAATGAAATGCTATTTATAACATTTCTTGTATATTTATTTGAATAACTAATTTTTATCAAAATGACAGAGTGTGGTGGTCGATGACGAAGGTGTTGGTAATGATGCAGCAAGTATTGTAGACAATATTGTTGCAAGTCTACAAACAGAGGTTAGTATTGTGGTCGCATATTATGAGTGCTTTAATAGCCTTGCACAACTTATATTTTCAACTTACTTTCTAACATATCCCCTCAGTTTGTTAGTAACATTGCACAATAATGGCCTATATGTAGCATATAACTGTAATATTGTAGCATATATTCCATATAGGTTGTTAATTATTTTGATGGAGTTAATACAACTTATCATCGAGACAATATCATATCAACAAGAACCTCCAATAGCTATATGTAGCACATAAACATTCATTCTTTAAGTTCCGAATATTTTTAAATAAAATAACATTATCTCAACGATTAAGCGATAACTTCATATCATTATGTATTGTTGCGATGAAGTGACTATATGTATCACATAATAATGTCTTAATTTTGCACAGTATGTACGTTCATGATTATTGACTCTTTATTAAGCAGGTTATTAGTTCATATAAGATGATATTTAATACATTTATTATTATTATATTAATAGTTTCCAGAAAACCCAGCGGGTGTTGAAATAGCTAATCTTCAGGAGAATATCAAGACGACCGTTGAACCACAGGTTGTTATTTTCAATAGCTTGTTGTTAAATACATTAACATGCTGTCAAAAATTAACTGTTAATTTCATTGTGTTATGTAATGTTGCACTGGCATTAATTATGTATAGCATATTAACTAAATCAATGTTGCACAATATCTATGTACGTTCATCATATGTTACTGTTTTTATCAGGTTATTAATACATATTAGCTGGTATTAAAGACGTATATCATTGCATATTAACAGTTTGTTCGAACACGGTTATTGATACACAAACCCTCGAGGCAAAATCACATCATTGGTTGAACCACGATTGATATTTCAAGGTCCTTGTTTTAAATACAATAGTATTCATCAAGTTTTTATTTTTTATGCAACTACTATTGACCTCAATATTTTGTTGTGTATTATATATATATATTACTTCACACTATTTTTAACATATTACATTGCAACTATTATTTCTTACGACGTGAGTGATTAATGAGGTACAAGGAGTTGGAGAAGACACTACAATTGACCCAACTTTGAGAGAACCGACGGACCAACTGTAGTTGAAAAAAGAAGGTTGTTTCATACAAAAGGAAAAGAAAACTAGATTCGATTGGGTTGTACTAAGCTTTAACAAGAAGTCTATTAATGATATTTGGAATTAATACTAATGTCTGTAATTATATTTTGTTGAAATGATGTGGTGCAGTCTGTAGATTACTATTTTCGATTTTTGTTGTAGTAAGCTTAAACAAGAATCCTATTAATGATATTTGGAAGTAATATTAATGTCTTTAGTTATACTTTGTTGCAATGCTGTTGTGCAGTCTTCTGTTATATTTAGTTGCAATGATGTGGTGCAGTCTGTAGTTATATTTTGTTGCAATGATTTGGTGCAGTCTGTAGTTGTATTTTGTTGCAATGATGTGTTGCATTCTGTAGTTGTATTTTGTTGTAATGATGTATTGCAGTCTGTAGTTGTATTTTGTTGCAATTATGTGGTACATTATTAAAGATATTATATTGCAGATATGTGGTATAGTATATAATTATGTTATGTCATACAGTATGTAATTATGCAATTATATTGCATAATGTACCACAAATATTACAATTATGGGGTACAGTAAGCAATTATTGTATCTTTTATTTGATATTTGTATTGTATATTTTTTTTTTAATATTCTCTTAATGGATTTTAATATGCTTGTAGATTTCACATACAGTGACGGTTGCAGCAAACAAAAATCGAAGAAGTACGAGTGTTTCGAATAAGCCTTTAGCTTTAAAATCTCCATTTTTGCTAAGAAGGATCAGCGTATGCAAGAGCCTCACGAAAAAAGAATTAAAGTGTGGGATTTATGCGCTGTACAACTCTGCACCTAATGAGTATGAGTAATTCGACTCTTTAACCTTTGTAGCATTGTTCAATTGTAAATGATTTTAATATTTTGTTAACATTAGAGAAGAAACTTTGTTTGCTCATGGAGACATAGAACTAACAAGAAAGCATATGGCAACGTTGGCCAAAGAAAGCATTATAGGAGTTGGTGTAGTAGACGCATGGTGTGTAATGCTCAACAATATGGAAAAGTTCCGTGGTGATGGATCACCAAGAAGATTTTTTGCAAGCACTTTTGTTGGTGTAAGTTTACTAAACATTCTAATATTCAAAATTTTTAATATTTAACATCTTTATGTTTATGTAACATCTGTATGTATTGAATATTGCTATGATTGCCTATATACTAACATATAAAACATAGCATACAGCACCAGGTATTCAGTGATTGTTCTGCTGAACAATTACTTTTACTCCTAATACTAAGCTTTTTGTTTTATTAATATACGTACGCACTGGTTGCAAGTCATCTTTGTCACGTGCATGCCTTCAAAAAACATATTAATATTACACATATACACCACTGGACACTGACGTAAAATGTGCTACTAATACTACTTATGTGCTACATATAGGTCATTAATGTGCAATGTTTGATACAATTATAATATTAATGTGCTACATCTTTTAGTTATGTGCTTTACATATTTAAATAATGTGCTACATACATGCTATACATATTTACACGAACATATTATTGTGCTACATATATTATCTATGTGCTACATATAGGTGATTAATGTGTAGTGTTTAATAATACTATAATATTACTGTGCTACATATATTAGTTATGTGCTATATGTAGTAAAATAATGTGCTACATATATAACTGTCTATAACATAATACTCTTTTAATGGTTCATTAAATAAATAGTCAAATATCCTTACAAATAATAGCACATAAAAGAATAAAGTGTAGCATATAGTTGCAAATTGATTGACCATATGAAACATAACATACAAAGACTAGGTACACAAGAATTGTTCTCATTGATTGATTACTTTAATGACTAATAATATGCATTTTGTTTTATACATAGACGGACGACCTTGGTGGCAAGAGATCTTTCTCACGATGTTAGAAGGATCGTTTTTGAGAACATTCTTCTTGAGTTGGAGAGCAACCCACATCAAAATAAATGAAATTGACATCGTAAGTTATGTTTAATATATCACCGCTTATGATTCGTTTAAATAATTGAAATATAATACTAAATTTTGTATTTGTAGTTTTTCTTTCCTATATACTGGGAGTAGGAAATACTTTACAATATGCATTGATGTGAAGTGTGGTAAAAAATTTGTGCTTGATAGTATGAATGATGCTGCAAGTGAATGTCAGACTGAAAAATATGACGATTTACTTACTAATTTGGTATGGTGTACATTATATTTCATTATATTTATTCATACAAAAATTAATGTGCTATGTTTCATACTTATTAACATTAGATTTGTTTTTGAATTTTTGTAGCGTGATATATTATCCGAATATCTGAGTTACAGAGAACAGCGTTCAAAAGCTAAACTTGTGGAAATAGGTCACTTTGAAATACCAACAATAAGATGGGGAGACAAGAGAAATTCAGTGGATAGCGGAGTATATTTGTTGCGACATCTCGAGACATTCATGGGCGATGTTTCTAGAAAATGGGTGACTGGAATTACAATAAATCCTCACAAACAATTGTTAACCATGCGGGTCCGATACTGTGCAGAAATTATTAGTTGGGAGCATAATACCGTGAAGGATACAATAATGGCTTGTGCGGAAATTTTTTACCGTGAAGTGACTTCGGGAACAGATATGAAAGTAGAAACAATGTTATTTGGTTGATTTTTTTTTCATATTTACATTAAAACCATGGTATCAAACTAGGATGGTTGTTTTTTGATTTTGGTTTATTTATAACATTGAACAAATGCAATCAGATTGATATGTTGAAAGTTTTTTTATGGAATAAGATATTGTTCGAAGTTTTATAATATATGTACTAAACTGTTCATTCAAAGTTTAGATTTATCTATGCAGATTTTTATGTTTGTGTATTAACTTGTTGGAACGCGCATTGTTTATTAAACGGTGATCAATATACAACATGATTGACAGATTTAATGAATAATATAATCTATGATACAAAAAAAATTAAACAGCGAAGAAATTTATATGTTCCAAGTGATATTTGTCACGTGCATGCCTTCAAAAAACATATTCATATTACACCTATAAATCACTGGACACTGACATAACATGTGCTACTATTACTAGTTATGTGCTACATATAGGTGAGTAATGTGCAATGTTTAATATCATTATAATTTTAATGTGCTAAATATTTAAATAATGTGCTTTATATATTCATATAATGTGCTACATACATGCTATACATATTTACACGAACATATTACTGTGCTACATATATTAGTTATGTGCTATATGTAGTAAAATAATATGCTACATAAATGATATACATATTTACACGAACATATTACTGTGGTACAAATATTATCTATGTGCTACATATTGGTGATTAATGTGCGTGTTAAATATTATTATAATATTAATAATACAACATATAATCGTTATGTGCTACATGTGGTAAAATAATGTGCTACATGTGGTAAAATAATGTGCTACATACAAGCATTATATACGCATGTATACATCAATATACACGCATACGTGTATTAGTATTCATAGTTTACATGCGTTACTTTAATCTTTCATATATAACTGTCTATAACATAATACTCTTTTAATGGTTAATTAAATAAATAGTCAAATATCCGTACAAATAAATACTCTTTTATGTAAAGATTGTTAGCATCAATTATACATGATTTTAAAATTTAATCAAATAATGAAAAAAGACAAAAAATAACAAAACAGAATAACATAATTATAAGCATAAAATTTATCAATTATTCAACGGAAATCAAAACTAAACAAATCTAAGATTTGTTGTTCTTAGGGCAATTCCTAGAATCATGATTCGTTAAAGTATTACATTTCCTACATTTCCTCTAGCTTGCTTTGCATTCTATAGCCTTCTCCCTATTAGATTTTTTCTGTTGCACGCGCTTTAGTACTCACTATTGAGGCGGAAGTAATCTAACAGTTGATGGTTTAGTTGAACCATAATATCGCTCAAACATAGCATCTTTGGATTTTCAAGAACATCGTGATGCACACCAATGTAAAACTTCGCGGATGCTTCTTTAAATATAACCAAAGCTACGCTGCGTTGGGATCACCTCAACCAATCCAATGCATTTACAAGCCTCAAAGAACAACTCGTTGTTCCCACTACCATCCGAATAACGACTGTTGTTACGTTCCCTAACAACATCAGAACATGCATACTTTGTCCACCTATTGCAAATATATTTTTCTGGTATTTCTTTCATATTCAAGTTCAACATCATCAAAAAAATATGTCTGCACAACAAGCCATTGCGTGTGTAATACTTGCATGAGCATGATATGGAGTCCTCTGAAACAATACGAACAACTTCAAATATGCATCCATCGTTATCAACAATCAATAACTTGTCAACTCAGTTGATCAATCATAGACAATATCGACACTCATGAACATCGACTTCAATCTCAACGAACCTTCAAGAATATATTGTACGTATATATAGAGGCTGCATGACGTTCGATAGGAAAATGCATCTTGAGATCAGGTATACCTGTTTCATCTTTGTAGCTGAATTGATCATGTGTATTGCGTTGAGCATCTAGAGCACTTCCGAAATGAATATAGAATTCAGCTAAATCTGCGTTGGCATTGAGATACTGCCGGAAGAAACTGTTTTCGCTCTCAGAAAGAGATGTAGTTTTGAATAAACCACTCATTTCACAATCGCGAAAATAAGCCGGAATCCAATATGAACGCAACGAAAACATCTTACCGAACCATTTATGAGAAGACAATCCATAATCGTTGACGAAATCATTCCATAGTTGATCAAATGCAGTCGGTTCATTGATCTCTGACCAAACAATGTTGTTAAATCTTTGTTTGAAATCAGGATCATCATTCAATGCTGATGGGACTTTCTCGGCAACTTTTAGCATAATATGCCACATACAAAATCTATGTCTGGTGTTCGGCGAACTCATCGCAATGACCTTCTTCAATGCAGGGTCCTCGTCCGTTATCAACATTTTCGGAGGAAAATTCATACACTCCACAAATTTTGTAAGCAACCATGAATATGATTCAAAGTCTTCCCTAGTTAACAAGCCAACTCCAAATGTCACACACTTACCGTGATTATCTTTACATGTGAACGGCGCAAATATCATTTTATACCTGTTATATCAAAAAAAGATGTTAATTTCTTAATCTATATATTTGTTGTGTATCATATATTGCTAAAATAAGCGAGTTCTGAATATTATAAATATATATTTGCAAAGGCTTGTTACACATACTTTAAGAAAACTATAATTAATAAAAGACATCGCACATTATCAAATTCACAAAAAAATAACATTGGCATTAACACATCGAACTTTGACGTCAAAACACGTAGCATAACGTTTTAAAATCTTAGCACAAAGTTATAAATATGTTGCACAATTGATATTATATAGTTAATATCTAATACATGATGTCGGTTTGTTAGTAAATAATCAACATTAATTGCCTACATATAGAACATAAGGGTTATATTGTAGCACACCATTGTAAATTCATAAACATTGTCTATAACAGTATGACATTTAATATAACAGTTATATGCTACAATATAGGCAATTAATTGCCTATATGTACCACATAACTGTTAAACAATATCAAGTTTATAGTTGTAATAAGATGCTTATTACATATATAGGCAAATCATGTTAAAAGTAATCTGCAGAGACATTAAAACATCAAACATTGACATCAAAACACATAGCATAAGATGATTAATTATAGCACAATGTCGTAAATATGTTGCATAAAAACAGTTGAAACAATAATACAAAAGAATTCCTTCTAGAATAATATTGGACATGTAATCGTTGACAGTTAAGAAAAACATTAAATATTACGTACCTGTTAGTCGAATAAGTGGCATCAAATGACACAGCTTCACCAAAAATATGATAATTTACAATAGACAAAGAGTCAGCCCAAAAAAGGCTCTTAACTGATTCCATTCATCTTGTTGATACTCAAACTTAAATCCAATACAAAACTCACGCTTATGCTCCAACTTCGCAACAAAATCTCCGCATCAACGCCATTAGAGAACGCTCTCATATCACGTGCATAATTCTTGAATTCAACAGCAGAACAGCCAACATCCTCGAAAGTTCCAACAAGCTCTTTAAAAAGTCGATATGAACGATAGGTCCTATATTCGCCCTACGGCATTTTGCAATCATCATCTCATGTGCAGACTAATCTTTCTATTACACTTCATTAGATGTTTGTAACCATCGATACCATTTCATGATTGTGCGCCTATAAACATTGATACAACATAGCTACACCAAAGATCTAAACGGAATGCAACACGCGCCCTACATCCTGACCTTGTCGACATCCTCCTCCGTTTTGTAATAATAGTATGTGAATTGATTGGAGAATTATAAACTGGTTTTTTAACACCCTCTTTATTATAAACGATATAACGCCAAACTATAGTATCATCATCGTATTTGACTAAAGTTGCCATACGCGTTCCAAAGCCGCATGCAATACCATACTCACGATAAAACTTTTCACCCTCATTTAATGTGTTAAATACCTTTCCCACATATGGTTTCATCTCAGCAGGACAATTCGGGATAATAAGTTCATCGGAATTTCCTTGCGTACTTCCAACATCAGCTGTGAAATAATAATATATAATAATTATGTAAAGGTAATTCATGTAAATGCAATAAAAAACATTAAAATAAAAGATATACAGAGATATAAAAAGGGATAATAAGATTGCCATTTAATATATGTATTTATGTGCGGCAAGGATAAATACGGAATAACAGTAAGAACGGAAACTAACAAACAAAAAAATAAGCATAAATCAAGATCCTATGTTTAAAAATTGCACAACTTATATTTACTACTTATATTTCTAACATATGGTATCATTTGGTTAGTAAACATTGCACAGACTTTGCCTATATGTAGCATATAAATGTAATATTGTAGCATATATTCCATGTACGTTGATAATTATTGTCATGGGGTTAGTACGACTTATCCCGGGAGAATATAATATCAACATGAACTTAAAAATAAAAAACTAAGAGACTAAACTAACGGAAAATTAATAACGAAAACAATCAATATTAAAAATTTCAGTATCGTAAAAAATGACGCCTTGATACATATCATATTTTTATCCGACAAACAACAAATATGCGAGACAGAAAATCGTTGGAAAGAAAAATAATAAAAGTGCAACATGTATATATTAAAAGTGCAACAAACATACAAACCACGCAACTAAAATCAATCGAAAACAACGATACAATATACATTAACCACTAATTACCTTCTTTGCTCCATGGATAAAAACTAGAATAAAATTAGGGATAATAAGATAGCCATTTAATATATATTTATAAAGGTCAATGAGAAATACGGTGCTACAGCTTTTATACAACAATGAAATAGTTTTATACAACAATGCAATAGACGATATTACAAAATGAAGAGTTACAAAATCATTGCAACGATTATATACTTATATGCAATACATAAACATTAAATGTGCAACAAAATCAATCGAAACACCGATACAATATAAACGCACATTACCTCATGATCCATGGCGAGAACACTCGATGATAATTAAAAGCTGCGAAATTATGTAGATTTTGTTGTAATGAATAGTCTTCGTAATGCAAGATAGATATATCAAATTTACACTGCTCCATAAATAGAAGATTTATAGATCCCTTAATTTTAGGTAAAACCGTTTAGATATGAATGAGAAGTTACAAGACCATTGCAACGATTATATACTTATATGCAATACATAAAAATTAAATGTGCAACAAAAATCAATCGAAAACACTGATACAATATAAACTGCACATTACATCGCCGATCCATGGCGAGAACACTCAATGATAATTAAAAACTGCGAAATTATGTAGATTTTATTGTAATGAATAGTCTTCTGTAATGCAGTATAGATATATCAAATTTACACTGCTCCATAAATAGAAGATTTATAGATCCCTTAATTTTAGGTAAAAACCGTTTAGATATGAATGGGAAGTTACAAAACCATTGCAACGATTATATACTTATATGCAATACATAAACATTAAATGTGCAACAAAAATCAATCGAAAACACTGATACAATATAAACTGCACATTACCTCGCTGATCCATGGCGAGAACACTCAATGATAATTAGAAACTGCGAAATTATGTAGATTTTATTGTAATGAATAGTCTTCTGTAATGCAGTATAGATATATCAAATTTACACTGCTCCATAAATAGAAGATTTATAGATCCCTTAATTTTAGGTAATAACAGTTTAGATAGGAATGGGATTTACGAGTTTGTCCTTTTCCAGATTTTCGAAAATCTGATTTATAGCATATTTAATACTAAGTTTAGCACACCTACATTAAATCTGAATCATTCATTAATTAAGATAAATGGACAGGATTTATTCCTATTTCTCACAACATTTACCATTCCTGTATGATCTATATCCTATATATATATATATATATATATATATATATTTAATTAGTGTATTTTGAACACATACAGTTCCCGGTTCCCATGAGCACCTCTATTTGTACTTTGCTTCTGTCTTCTTCATGGTATCTGCGGATCAATTGTGTGTTGTAGGAGCTCAACTGTCTGATGATGAACATCCTTATTCCTTTCTCTCGGTCCTACTAATTTGCCGTTGCTAAATTCATTTCATTTTTTTCAAATTTTTTTAGAATTTTTAAAATTTATTCTTTTAATTAGTTATGAAACTTTTTCGTAACTAATCCCTCGTTAGATTTTTTAATTTGTTTTTTAAATGTAAAATTGTTAAAATAGTTATTTATTTTTGGTGCTCTTTTTTTTCTTCACGACTTACATAATAAGGTCTGTTAATAATTCATATATTATCATTATTATAATTCATATTCAGAAATCCATCTAAGTCTAATCACATGTTGCAAGTTACAACATTAAATTTTGCCTAATTTGTTGTTTCAATTCACACACTCAACCGTAAGAACTAAACCAACATTTCCTTTAAAAAAAAACTCAAGAACTAACATGAAGGCAAAAAAACATCAAAAAGTTTCGCTCATGAGGGAGAGAGAAGGCACACAACCTCGAGCAGAAATAGGATGAGAGAAGAACATATATACATCATTTCAGATAGGGTTAGGGCTAAAATTGGGGAAAAAGCAGAAGTGAGTGTACTCATCTTTATGTATAAAAGATTTAGCAACAAATTGATGAAGAAATTTTATGTTTAATGAAAAAAGACACCGCAGACTTAACGACCAAATTTTCCCAGAGCTAAATATAAAAGAAGTTAAAAAAGTAAAATAACTTTGAAGTACGGAAATTTTCTTAGATACAATATAAAAAACTAAAAAAATTAAAAATAATCCCATAAGTAACTTCAGCGACGGAAAAAGATGAGCAAATAGTCGTATAGAAATCAGAATAACGTAATTACCATCAGCAAGTAATACTATAGAATTTGCATAACAGAATATCCCTATACATGATGAAAATTCCCTCATTTGATCTAAAATCGTGTAGCAGCAGCAGCGATTCATAACAACGACTTCAGCGCGGAAGAACTGAAGCTGCAACAAATCTCAACACCTTCTCAGTCACCAGCAACAACCCCAAAACCCTTGAATTCAATCCACGCGGGAGGCGTAAGTGTTTAATCATCAATAGAAATCGCATTAAATCTTTCTAGTGACGGATATCTGCAACCCTTTTTACGAGATATATGTGAAGATAAAAAAATAAATAAATTGCCCTCATATGGTTCCTGTTTTGATCGCAGATTAATGGCTTTCAGACGGAGCGTCACTGCACGCGCCAAAATTCTCTATCAACAGCAACGAGTCGCCATTCCATTTTCGCACATCGATCGTGATGATAGCGACCGCGAAAATCTGCCCCGTCATAACCCCATTTACAAGGGCAGTGGGATCCCTGATATTCTGCGGCGGCGCAGCCCGTTCGGGGCCGGAGCAAATATGGGGAGTTTTTGCGGGTCGAGGAATCTATTCCAAGATCGGAGATTTGCGATTCCAGCTGCTTTCGCGCCGCCTTCCGTGAGGAAAATGTCGACTCTTGAAGAAGGGGCGGGTGCTGACAAGATTGATATAATGACTGACATGGCGGATGTGTTGGGAGAGACGGCTGCACAGGTGGCACAGGCGGCCCCGGCAGCGGGTGAGGTGGCGGTTGCGGCGGCGGACTCGTTCTTACCGGTGGCTGCACTACAGTACATGATTGATTATGTGCACACCTTTACAGGGTTGAATTGGTGCGGATGACTTTACGTTGAGGTTTTTGTTTTGATTATGTTTTGTTCACTTTATAAGACATATGATTATGTATTTAAATGCGAGTGCTCTATGTAAATTGTGTTCATGTAAGATTATTAAAGACTGCAGAGAGATATCCTGAAATCGGTTGTGTTTAGGTGGGCTGCGATTGTTTTGACGACTGTTCTGATCCGTACGCTTCAACTTCCTCTTACAATACACCAAATTAAAGCTACTTCAAAATTCACTGTGAGTTCTGACATGATTTGGGTTGCCATTCCATTGTGATTTTTGGCATGAAGGTGGATTGCCTACATGCATACTTATTTCCTCTATAATACATCATAGTATTAAATTTCTTCTGGCCCCTTCCCTTCCCTTCTTGAAAACGTTAAAGGGTTAAAACATATTCGAAATTGATACACGAAAGAGAAAAACTTGTGTTGAATTGCATGCTGTAATGTTTACATTCTCTCAGTTCTGCGATGCATCTGTCTCCTGTAATCCGCCTCCCTGAACTTTTTTTTTTCTCTTTCTTCTTTTGTTAAATTCCTGTGGTAGTATCATCTTTAACTCCATGTTTGTTGTGATAATGCCCGCCACTTTCTCTGATGCCAAAGTTATGTCTTATGATGCAGCTTATAAGGCCCAAGTTGGAGGAGATTCAGGAAGAAATGAGGAGTATGGTATGTGCAGACTATGATTGGCTGCTGCAAATTTCTTCTTGATTACACTATATAGAAGGATTATGCTGCAGAAACCCCTTTTTGTTATGTCATATGGTAATTCTTCTACTTGATTGTATTGCTTCAGACACTTGACGAATGCTTATTGGTTGTTTCAGGATATGAGTCCTGCTGCTGTGCTTGAAGGTCAGGCAAAAATGAAAAAAATATTTAATGAGTATGTAGCCTTTTTTTTCCCTAATTTAAGTCTTGATCACACTCATTTCAGCCTTCAAAAGGCCAAAAAGGGACACAAATACCTTATAGTTACATTAGACCTTATACACTGTTTAGATCCAATCCAACTGCCAGGATTCAGAGATTCTATTTAGTTCACTATACTTCTAAGATATGCATGCAATTGTCTGCACATATGTCAGTATTGCTTGTTTTTAAGAGAAATCTTTTGGAAACATTATTATTGTTGTTATGATGATGATGATCACTATTACTATTTGTATTTATTTTAAACATACTAGATAAAGAATATGCTATTCATAGAGGTGGTTGCATCTTTCTGTTACAGATATGGTGTTACGCCGTTCACCCCTTTAAAGGGAATTCTAGTTGTGGGACCTGTCTTTCTCTGTTTCTTCTTAGCAGTAAGATCATATTCCCTTTAACTCCTGTAGATGATTCCTTCAACTCCCACACATTTGTGTTTATCCCTTGGTTATTTCACTTTTAAACCATTTGACACTATTCACTTTACGTGCAGATCAACAACATGGCAGAAAAGGTTCCCTCCTTCAAGGAGGGAGGAGCATTCTGGTTTACTGATTTGACTACTCCAGATACTATGTATATTTTGCCAGTTTTGACGGCTCTAACGTTTTGGATAACGGTGGAGGTCAGCCACTTTTAACTGTATCTTTGTTTGCTTGATATCTATCAATACATGTTATATTCTTTTAGGCTATGTAAAAATGCCCGAGCCATTCTACTTGACAATATGGACTTATATTAATTTCAGTTTTTCTGTTCCTGTTGTGGTGTTTTGTTAGAATGCTTTCTTATCATGATTGAAGCACCATGTGTTACGACACAGTTATAATATCGAATCCGAAAGTGATGTTGTTGAGGGGGTGTAATTGGCTTGTAACTGAATATTAATATATTGAATATTTCATTATACTGGAAAAAGTTTTAACATGTTAATTGTTTTTGTATACATACCATTTTCTATTAATCAAGATCACGCATGAATTACAACTAAGAAATTTTAATGGTATGTCATATGTGGTGGAAAGTTAATCTTTTTACATGGGAAGTTGCAAGATGCTATCATAATCATAAATATAAGCCCAAATCAATATACATATACATTTGATGTGAAGCCTACTAAGACTAGAAAGCACGATTACTATATGCCACGGCAAAAGAAGCATTTCAAGATGTTAACTATAAAGTAGACTAGAAATTGTATAAGTATTCATATGCCATTAGTTTTGTTGATATTAAGATTTTGTCGGTTTCTAATTTATGATTTCCGGTGAGCTCTAAAGGGTTTTACGAAGAATTATTGTCTTAGTTATTATACAAAATTATTTATAAATCATCGGAAATTTTAGATTGTAGTGTAAGATGATTCTCTCTAAGTGGTGAAGTTAGATAGTATCATAGTGTAAGATCCCTCCTTTTTATGGCTGAGTGTTATTACGGATCCTATGTTGTTTATGTTGGGTGCGGAAGCTATGTTGGGTGAAAAGATGAAGATATTTTTGGGAGAATTTTGAGTAGCTACTGTTCACTCTTTTAGATATTAGATTTCATGTGATACTTGATGCTAAATTACAAATGAGAGCAACACTATTTATAGTGTGCAATGGAGAATTCTAGATACAAGGATAGGAAGTGTCATTCAAACTAAATTAATGAGTTTAGTCTTCAAGTATTGATTACATCCTCTCTAGATTTCTTTAGATTCATGCATGTACTTCATTCAATGGATTGCAAATTATCCTTTCAACACCCCTCCTTAATTTGCAATCTTGATTTGCTTCTTGAACTTCTCGAATTTGTTGGAGGTAACCGCTTTTGTCAAAACATCAGCGGGCTGATCATTAGTGTTGATGAACTTCATGCTAACAATTCCTTCATTCACTAGCTCTCGGATGTAGTGATGTCGCACTCAATATGCTAGGACCTTGCATGAAAAACTGGATTCTTTGTCATAGCAATTCCAGACATGTTGTCACAGAAGATTGTTGTTGGCTCAGTTATCTTGTGCTTCAAATCCTCCAATATTTTTCTCAGCCACACTTCTTCACAAGCTATGTTACATGGACACGGGTATGGGTATCGGATACGGGTGCGGATCCGAGTGTCAGATACAATTTTTAAGAAAATTATAGACACGGGGACACCGTCCTAAGTTTGGACACCGGTACGGGGATACGTCGAAAAGTATATAGCGGGGTAGAAGTTCAAAGTATAAATAAGGTTGTGGACTTGTGGTAGTTGTCCCATATCGGAAAAAGTAGACTAATGTAAAGAGAAGTTGAAAGAATAAATGAGAGTAGTGATAGTTGTCCCACATTGAATAAAGAAGACAAATGCAAGCATGATATGCACTATAAAATGAGAAGCATAATGTGCATTAGGTTCTCGCAGCCACACTTAGCGTCTGCCTCGCAGCAGACGAGGTGCACCTTGCACCTAGGCGCCCCACACAAGTGTCTTTTTAAACCTTGCATAGCTTTGGATGCACGTCTTTTTTTCATGGAGTATCCGAGGTGAAATTGCAAGATCGGACACGTATTTCGTGTTCGTATCCGTGTCGAGTCGTGTCGACACGGATACTTCTGCCCAAATGAAGTGTCTGAGTAACACAGTTCACAAGCAGCTTCGGTGGTAGCTATGTATTCAGCTTCTGCCGACGAAAGTGCAACATTCTTTTGCTTCTTTGGAGTCCATGAAATGATGTTTGTTCCAAGACAAAACACATAACCGGATGTGCTTTTTCGATCATCGAGCGATCCCGCCCAATCACTATCTGTATAGCCAACAAGATCGAAATTTTCTTCCTTCTTGAATTCAACACCTTGATTCTTAGTACCTTTCAAGTACCTCAACACTCTTTTTGCGGCTGCAAAATAATTCTTACTCAGCTCATTCATAAAACGAGAAAGTAGACTTACAGAGTAAGTGATGTCCAGCCTTGTATTGAGATAGATCAATGATCCAATCAACTTTCTGTAGATGGTCGCATCTGCTTTTTGTGCACCATCTTCAATTTGCAGCTTTTCATTTTGCGCCATTGGAGTAGAGATGGGCTTGCACCGACTCATGTTGAACTTCTTTAATAGATCATCGATGTACTTCTCTTGACAAAGAAAAATTCTTCCAGGACTTTGTTTAACTTGAATTCCGAGAAAGTACTTCATGAGACCTAAGTCAGTCATCTCGAATTTCTCCATCATCTTCTTTTTGAAATCTTCCACGAGACTTGTGTTTGTGCTGAAGTAGATGAGATCGTCTACGTAAAGACACCACAAGAAAATCACTTCCAACATTTTTCACGTAGAGTGAAGATTCACTTGCGCTTCGGTTGAATCCATTTTCGACAAAGTAGCCATTGATTTTGCTGTTCCAAGCACGAGGTGCTTGTTTTAGACCGTACAACGCATTTTTCAGTCGATAGACTTTTTCATCTTGGCCTTTAACTTTGAATCCTTCCGGCTGGTCGACATAAACTTCTTCGAGAATTTCTCCGTTCAAGAAAGCTGATTTTACGTCGAGTTGATAGACTTTCAACTCCATTTGGGCTGCTAGAGCAAGGACAGTTCGAATCGTTTCGATTCTGGCGACCGGAGCAAACGTTTCTGTGAAGTCGATTCCTGGTTGCTGAGAGTACCCCTTTGCCACGAGTCGAGCTTTGTGCTTTTGAATTTCTCCCTTTTCATCGAACTTGATCTTGTAGATCCATTTTAGTCCAATCGTTTTCTTTCCTTTGGGCAAATCAACGAGCTCCCAAGTATTATTTTTCTCGATGTTGGACATTTCTTCATTTATCGCCTTTTTCCAATGATTTTCCTTGGCCGCCTCTTCAAAACTTTGTGGTTCTCCAGCGAAGAGACAAAGCTCATAGGACTCGTAGATGTCACTAAGTAGTCTGTTCCTTCTAGGAGGACTTTCAACATCGGATTCAAGTGTTGGAGTCGGAGCTAGATTTGCGTTATTGAGAACTTCAGATGATTGTGGATCTTCATATATTGGTTCATCCACAACTTCTTTTCCTTTCCAGTCCCAAGTAGCAGCTTCGTCAAAGATGACATCTCTTGAGACTGTGATTTTGTTTGTTGAAGGATCAACAAGTCGAAATCCCTTAGATTCATCACTGTATCCAACGAATAGAAGTTTTTTTCCTTTTTCATCAAATTTCTCACGAGATGCAGATGGAACGAGCGCATATGCAATGCTCCCGAACACTTTGAAATGGTCCACAATTGGCTTCTTCTTGGACCATGCCTCGAATGGAGTTTTGTTCCTTACGGCTTTTGTTGGAGAACGATTTAGAATGTACACGGAGGTGTGTACAGCTTCTCCCCAATAGAGATTAGGGACTCCTTTTCCTTTCAGCATGCTTCTTGCCATCTCTACAATTGTGCGATTTTTCCTTTCGGCAACGCCGTTTTGTTGCGGTGTTCTGCTCACTGTCAGCTGCCTCTTGATTCCATTAGCTTTGCAATACTCAATAAATGGATTGTAGAGATATTCACCTCCACGATCGGTTCTCAAGGTTTTAATTAAACACCACTCTCTTTCAACAAGAGCTTTGAATTGGAGAAAAACGAGAACGCTTCGATTTTGGTTTAAGAAGTAAATCCACATCATTCGAGTGTAATCATCAACGAGAAGGAAGTACCTCTTATTTCCTGGAGTGAGAGTCTACATTGGACCACAAATATCCGAGTGAACGAGCTCTGAAAGTCCTTTAGCACGCCATGACGTTTTTGGAAACGGAAGCTTGTGCAACTTCCCGTAAACGCAGCCTTCACACACATGGTTATTTTTCTGGATTTTCAGAAGCCCAGTCACCATATTCTTCTCTTTTAGCAACAAGAGACCTTTGCTATGAAGATGGCCGTAGCGTAAGTGCCAAAGGTGTGAAGAATCAACACTTTCCGCTTTTAGTGCATGATCGTCATCTAGCGGCAATATGAGAGGAAATGTCTTGTTCTTCATCTCAATGTTAGCAATGATAGAATTCTTTTGTTTGTCAAGTATCTTGCATTTTCCATCATCAAAAAACACTGAGAAATTATTTTGAATGAGCTGCCCCACACTTAGAAGGTTGTGCGAGAGGTTTGGCACAAAAAGAACATCAGGTATGAGTTTTTGAGTACCTTCCTTTGATCGGATGGAAATGGTTCCTTTGCCTGCTGCCCTCTTTTGTGATCCATCTCCGAGAATAATTTGAGTAGTGATGTTTGGATTGATCTTCACGAAGAGATCTCGGTTGCCCGTCATGTGATTACTACAACCACTATCCAAGTACCACATGCTTTTTGACTCTTGAGAAGAACTTGAATAGAACATCAGCTCTTCTTTTGTTTTCGACGAGAATTTTGCCTCCTCATTTTCTTCCTTTTTCTCTTTATTTTGGAACCAACAATCCCTTTGTGAATGATTTGGGATTTTGCACCTTTTGCACTTAAAGTAGCAATCTTTGGATTCATGGTTAGATTTCTTGCAGATTAGGCAACCAGAATCCTTACCAGAATGTTGTGTTTGCTTGCCTTTCCAGTTGCTTTTCTTCTCATTTGATATCCATTGGCCACTTTTGTTGCGGTTTTGGCCTCCTTGATATTTCGCATGATTGTTGGAGTTGGATTTTGACACATGCAATTGAAAAGCTTGTTCGGTTGAAGTGTTTCCCGAACGATTGATTCTTTGCTCGTGTGCGAGAAGAGATCCCGTCAACTCGTACATCGACATTTTTGTTAAATCTTTTTATTCTTCGATTACGGCTGCAGCATGATCGAACTTTGGTGGGAGGCAACGAAGAACTTTCTGCACAACTCTCTTTTCTTCGATAGTATCTCCACAACCTTTGATTTGATTCACGATCTCGGCGACTCGAGTAGAGAAGTCACGTGCAGGTTCACTTTCTTCCATTTTGAGATTATCAAAATCTTTCCATAAAGATTGCAGCTTCAAGGTTATCGTCTTTTCGGTTCCTTGAAATTCTTGTTTCAAGATTTCCCAAGCATCTATGGCCTTTTTGACACCAAAGATGCGTGGAAAAATTGTTTTTGCGCAATCGCATCTTACTTTTTGAACTCCTTTTGTAGCTTTGCGTAGTTTTCATCCTCTTTATCCGGTTCTTGGCATTCTCCATCGATCATTTCCCATAGATCCATGGATTCGAAAAAAAGTTTGCATTTGGCTACTCCAATAAGGGTAGTGCTCTCCTTCAAAGATCGGAACTTGGCTCGGTGAGAAAGCAAACAATGAAGAAGTAGAGTTTGAAGCCATTTCAAGAATGGTGGAAATTATTGGCTCTGATACCAAATTTGTTGGGTGCGGAAGCTATGTTGGGTGAAAAGATGAAGATATTTTTGGGAGAATTTTGAGTAGCTACTGCTCACTCTTTTAGATATTAGATTTCATGTGATACTTGATGCTAAATTACAAATGAGAGCAACACTATTTATATTGTGCAATGGAGAATTCTAGATACAAGGATAGGAAGAGTCATTCAAACTAAATTAATGAGTTTAGTCTGGTCGGAATTATTGGAAGAATTTCTTATGTCGGAAGAAGACGTTCTTTTTTTGACCTTTCAAAAAGCCACTTCCGCTTTCCGGGGAGTATATAGAAGTCGGATTTGGTATTTGGATATGATTTCTGTCAATGATTTCGCAAATCACAAATCCAAATTCTGAGATCTTGGAAATAGAAATTTTTCGTAAATAAAATGGCTCAAAGTATTGACTACATCCTCTCTAGACTTCTTTAGATTCATGCATGTACTTCATTCAATGGATTGCAAATTATCCTTTCAACAGTTTAATGTGACTTGCCATTTGCTGTAAGATCTTACGGCTCGGTCCACTTGTAAGACTCGTTTAATTTGATTAATAATCCATTTATAGTGCAACGCTCAAGAAGGTTTGGAAGGCAATCCAGCTGCCAATACCATCAAGAACGTCTCTAGAGTCTTTGCAGTATTAACGATCCCTCTCACTGCAAATTTCCCCAAGGTATGTGGTATTTATTGCATTATACTAATCTTTCGCTGAACTTCAAATTTCCAAGTTAATGGAAAAAATTACTGCTCATACTCGCCATGATAATTGTTGTACTTATTATATGCCCTCATTGTATAATTGGCACATAGGAAAACATCATCACGTCTTTACCGCTTGTCTGCTTGGTCTTCCTCAACGCCCTAATCTCTCTCTCTACAGGCTATATTTTGTTATTGGATCACCTCAAACCTGTATTCCCTCGCATACGGATTGGGTGAGTCCTGTTTATGTATAATTGAGTAGTTTCCAGTAGTCCAGTTCTTATGATTCTTGTCAAATGATTATTGTTTTCGTTTGACTAGAATTCTTGTCAAACGATCATTTTCATATAATCTGCAGCCTTTCTAATCAATTTCTGTCAAATTCTTATTTTTTCCCAATGCCCCTCGACTTTGCAGTGATAAAGAAGCCTGAGGTGAAGCAGGTGTTGGGAATACCGGATATTCCACCACCACCACCGTCGACTAATCAGAAACCCGGCCTCTCCTTTTTCGAATCGCTGAAGAAGTATGCAGCTGCGCAGCAGCAGCTGAAATCTTTACCACCACCACCAGAGCAGTCCTCATCACCCCCATCTGCTGATGAAAAGTTGAAGCTGGTAAATCGAAGAACACGGTCAACGCCGTCATCGGCGCTTAGCCGGAGGATTAAGAACTTAGAGAGAGAGGTCAAGGGAAGAAAGAAAGGGAACAAAAGGTCTTCCGGGTGATGAAAAATTGGTAGAATTTACATGTCATAACGAAACAAATATAGTTATTTTGAAGAATGCAATTTTCATCTTCTTCTTAGCTGCCATGTTTGCAGTTGTAGAGAGAAAGTTCGGAACAGTAGAATTTTTTTTGGAACCGATCATCAGTTAGTTTATTAGGATATTACCTGCCTATTTAAGTGTAAGTGATGCTACACTTTATTTAATTATCGGAATAGTTACATTCGGGTAATACGTCCTCTCTCGTGACTTGTAACATTTATTGTCATCTCTAATTTATTATAGAATCTCATATTTTTCTCTTTTGAACTTTTTTTTCGTTTGTTTTCTCCTGTCAGTTTTAATCTTAGCTAAAGCTGGTATGATGGGTGTATCTTGTGTGGATTAGTTGCTTTAATATTGCATTGATGAAGCAATAATTTAAAATTCATTGAGATCGCTAAAAATTAATTCAATTCGGAAATGGTGATGGATTGAGAATTTTGTCACATCCTAAGGCTTTCTCAGATTTTGAAATTGTAACTCGAAGTTCGTCAAATCACATGAAATTATTTATTTTTTAGGATTTTTAAGTCGTTAGCAGCAATAAGGACAAGAATGTCTATTGGAATCATATCTACATTTTTCAATTAATTTCTGAAGCTATTTAGAAAAAAATGGGCTGAACAGAATCACCCAAAAATTAGTAAGGGATTAGAGAATTCCATATTATTGGTAAAACTAGATTAACATAATGTCATAGAGATCAAATTATTAAAGATGAAAAATAGAGATAAGAAAAAGTTGCATTTGATTTAGAGTTGTCTACATAATCTTTTTTTAAAAATCATACAGTTAATATAGTAAATATAAATTGTGAAACATTGTTTTTCATTCAAATTTTAGAACTTGGGATTTTCTTTATGTTGTAATTCCTATACCTACAAAATAAATTTAAACAGTTCCTAACAACCAAGCAAGTTGGTTCAATAGACCAATTTTATAAATATTTAAATTATTTTTCAATGACGGCAACGACCTTTAAAACTGAAAATATAAGAATTAGACTCATAACCCCTTAAAATGCTTTATAAGAAAAAAAAGAGAATTATTCAATCTAATTTATACATTGAAATTAGAATCTTGATCAAGTAAATGCAGGAATACTAAAATAAAAAAAAATTGGATGCTGATTTGATTGAGAAGAAGGGAAAGGATAAGGATGAGGTGTGTGAACGTGGCGCAATTTAGGGCAATTGATGTATGTTTGTAATTTTATAATGTAAAGTAAGATTAAATTAGGTAGCTGAGGTATCTCTGATTCGTGTCGAAGTTATTCTCGCTGATTCCAGAATCATCGAGAAAAGAAAAACCCAAGAAAAGAAAAAAACAGTGTGTTTTCTGAGTATATCAGCGGATTCAATTGCAAAATGGCATTTTCTTGATTGCTTTGGCTGCCTCTTATCCCATTTAGGACGATAAATAGATCATAGCTTCGTCCCTTTTGCGACATTATGTCCCATATACATTTTTTTCTTCTTCTATTTTGTGGAATATAATTACGTCTATTTTCACACTTACCTTTTACGTATGTATTTTTGGATTCTTTCATGCAACGTTATCAATTCATGACTTGAATTTTGATGCGTTTTCCAACAAAAACATAGCATTCAAGAATCAAGATGTGCCGCAAATCATTATTTTTAGATGTTACTGGAATAAAAACGTCACATTTGTGACTTGCACAGTACCATAGTCTCACATTTAGATCTGCATCCAACTTTAGAAGAACGCTTCGGGTGTAAGTATGAGATGTTAATGGGGTTAATTTATTTGAATTCGGATCAATCCATTCAGATTATCGAGTTATTTGGTTCGGATCATTCAGATTAACATTTTCTCTAGTTAGAAATTTTCAACATTAGCTTTAAATTCTTGGGTTTTGTGCTAACTTGTCAGCTAATCGAGTCAAAAGACTCAAGGAAAAATAACTTATATATATATATATTTGATAATAATATATTTATAATAAATATTTTGTAATAAACATTAGTGTAAAAAAGGCAAAGAAGTGAAATGATAACGTAAAATATTATCTAAAATACATTTCATAAATATTTGAAAAAAAAATTCTTATTATATTAACTTTCAAAAGCAAGTAATGAAATTCGAAAATCATATAACGAGGATAATTTCAATTAATAAGGTCAATCTACTCGATTTTCGAGCCAACACGCTCAGATTGTCGAGCTATTCGCTTAGGGTCCTTCGGGGTGACAATTTTTCTGGTTCGAAATTTTCAGCCCTAATACTATCAGATTATCAGTCTATTCGAGTCAACCCATGGTTTCGTGCTAGATTGATAGCTCTACTAGTCTTGCTTTGATTATTTCAAAAATAAATTAAAATCGTATTCTCGTTGATCAAATCTGAAGTTTAAGACTAGTATCTTAATGTTCATCTCCAAAATCTAATTGTTCTTTCTTTCATTGTAGAAATTAACTTAAAATTTACAACTCATTCTAAACCTAACTTTGTATTTGTTTATTTATTTACTCTTTTAATTATTTTTCTTCTTTCTCGAGCTCCAACTTTTGAAAATTGTCATTCTTTGTTTGTTTTTGGATTTATTTATTTTTTGGAGGAAAGAGCGCATTGGCTATTGCACGCCTATCATTATAAAAGTGATTAATATCACTAATCTACAAGACTCATTCATTGTGTTTGGGTTTAGGCCAGGTTGATTTCAGCCCTAATAATAAACAAGAATTGGGATTTTAATGAAATTGTTTCAATCTTACGCTTAGCTTAATTTATTTTATGTAAAATTTGATTTAGATTCTTTGACTATTATGGAACAAATAAAAATGTTGAAACCTGGACTAGAGATCCAATGTCTCACTTTATTGTGTGGTATTTGTGTACCACATTAAAAAAAATAGTTTTACTTTTTTCATATTTATTCTTCAATTTTAATTTCTAAGTTTAATTTATAACTCTTAACTAAGGTTTATTTTTAAAGGGTGACTATCACTTTAAATTCATAATTATTTTGGTACTAAGTATATTCTAAACGTTTAAAAATATTTTTAAATTCTAAACTATCGATTATGATAAATTCTACCGCAATCTATTTTTTGTCTCTAGAAAGTTATTGCAGCTCGCTGGACTGACATGATATGTTAACAACTTAAAAAAAAGAATCTTACATTAAATACATCGTGCTAATTCGACGAGCCATTTCAATTTTCTGAAACCTAAAATGGACAGGGGGCCAATAGGTACTAAATCAGTAGTTAAAGATTTAGAAAAATATTTTCAATAGTTCAAGATATAATTGATAGTGTCAAAATAATTTAAAATTTAAAGTGATATTTATTATTGTTTTGCATTTAATTTAAATTATCGTGCCTAGTACTCCCTCCGTCCACCAAGAGTATCTCACAATTATCTCATTCGACGTTCACAAAAAATGTATCACTTTCCTTTTTGGGATACTACCCATACTCAACTTTTATTATTCAACTCCATAACCACTCAATATTTATCAAAAAAATCATACTACCAAACAATCAATTTTTATTATTCAACTTCACAACCACTCATCGTTTACCAAAAAATCATAGTTTCTCCAATCAAAAAGCATTTATAGTGGGATCATTTATCCACTTACAAAATATGTATCAAAATTTATTAAAATTTGTATAGTCTATCTAGTGACACACTGTTGATGAACCTAAGGAATAATTAATTATTTCCCAAGCAAGATATATACATTTTTAAGCTTCATTTATTTTTTAATAAACGTTAATAAGAATATATTATTATTATTATTATTATTATTATTATTATTATTACTATTACTATTACTATTACTATTACTATTACTATTACTATTACTATTACTATTACTATTACTATTACTATTACTATTACTATTACTATTGTTGCTGTTGGAGTTGCGAAAACGGTTAGTTTGAACCTATATCTTATTATATATACCATGGTGTCTTTATCACTTGGATATCTCTAAAAACACTATAATAAAATATTATTAAATATCGAAATTCATTGTGAGGCACGGAAATGTTCGGAATGTGAATCCCCTATATATCGCCCAAGAAATACACCATATGTACTGAGAATCAGAAATACACTGCAGCTGTAAACTCCATAGACAAAATGATGGATTGAATGAAAGCAAGTCATACTTGCAAAAGAAATGCGAACAGGCCGTCGGAAAAGAGACCAAGCTACCGGTGACGGAGAAGGACCGTCGGAGAGCAAAACCCCACCCTTGAAATACGGATACGTCTCAATTCTGGGGCGGAGGAGAGTGATGGAGGATCCGGTGATGGTTATGCCACCGCAGAAGCTACCCGGCGGCTACTTATTTTTTGCAGCTTACGGCTGCGGCGGCGGAGCTAAGGTGGCGGAGACGTGCACCGAGAAGCTGCATCGGTGCTTGGAGAAGCACACGGAGACGGAGGGGCTCGGCTGGGGGAAGGTAGTGACTGACTTCTTTAGAAGGCAGGAGGCGGCGGCGGACAGGATGCTCAAGCTCACTGCGGTGGTGGTGGAGGTTGAGAAGGGGGAAGTGGTGGTGGTGAACTTTGGTGGTTCGAGGGCGGTGCTTTGGAGTGGTGGAGTGGCTCTGCCTCTGTGGACCGATCATAGTAAGGTACTTAATTTCTATTTTTGGAATTTCACAAAATAAGAGTTTGTATCAAAAAGAAAATTTGGAAAGATATGCTGTATGCTCAGTTCGTCTCCAAATAAATGTCCTATTATATGATAATACACATACCGATACCAATGAATTCTACAAATTTATTCTACTTATCCTTGATTATTATGGGAACTTTAAGAAGTTGCAAAATTATAATGGTGTTAGAAAACTAAATAAGAATAAATTTGATAATTTGACATCATTTTTCAGTTTTACATAAAATTTCGAAATAAAACACACATTTTCAAAGCAAGGCACTTATTAATTAATTAAGGAAGGAAATGAATAATTCTTTAGCTGTAAAACTCATGATACGATAATATGTTCGACTTTTGTTGCATTTTGTCATTCTATATAGTATACGGTCATTTAGTAATCACAAAAAGTATTAATGAAATAAAATACGATGGTAACGTTCTTGGATCAGAAATGAGGATCTCGACTTTTGGACCATTAATACTAAGGTTTTTGGTTTTGTTGGCAGGCTGATGATTCGGATGGCACCGCTGAAGCTGAAGGAGGAACGATCATTAGTGGGAACGATGAGCTCGTCTCGACTTCAACACCCCACGGTACAAACGATTTCTTTTAAAATTCTACCACCATTTTGTACAACTTTTCTCATATTAATTTTAAGAAATTGTGAATCCATCGGTCACGTGTATGTAATCCATGCGCATGCATTACTAGTTCAAGTTTTACTGCTTCAGCATGAACTCATGCTGTTATATATATATTCTCAATTGGCAGGTGGTGATGAATGTGTGAGAGCTAGCAGAAGCTCCGAGCCTGAAGTAAGGGTGATGAGGCGGAACGATGGCGAGTCGGAAGACTTTCTAATAATAGCAAGTGATGGTCTGTGGAAGGTGGTCGGGAGGAGATGGCTTGTGAGGTAGTCAGGAAGTGCCTTGGTGGCAAAATAAGGAGGTTGCCTTCAGAAGGCGGCACCGGCGTTTCGCAGGCCACCACGATGCTTGCTGAGCTCGCCATCGCCAAGGGCAGCAAAGACAACATCGCCATCGTTGTTCTACAGCTCAACTCCTCACCCTAACTCTAATCATCAATGTCCGCTTAATCTTGTATGTGTATTGCACTAGCTTTGTTGTGGTTTTTGTAAGAGTGTTTGTGTGTGTGTTTACGTTTTTTTTTTCATCTTTGCTTTTCTTTTTATATAGTATACTTGACGTGTATTGGTGAAATGATACCATGAGATCTAACATCAGTTGCAAATTTGCAATACAAAATTGTGTACCCAATGCTTTTTACTATCCTTTTCCATTTTCTTGAGTAGTCTTTAATTAGCTTCGTGACAACCTGATCTTCAATCATCATGGTAAAAGAAGCTTGGAAATATAAATTTTCATATTATAAAAAGGAAATGATTACAATTTACTGCAAATTCGAAACAGAGCAATACCAAACAGACTCAAGGTGTAGAAGACAAGTGGAAATCTGTTAAGATGGGCAATAAATACAAGAAAGAATGCCATGTTTCTTGATTGTTCATTGAATTAATGAAGACAAAAACACTAAGATCACTCTCTTCAACCTTGTTGATGAATTATGAAACCTGAAATCGCACGAAAATTACTCTCCTTTTCTTCAGTCTTTATTGAACATCGAATTAATTAATTAACCCATTTTATTGGAGTGTGTTAGTCACTTTGGCAGAATTCTTATTTTTATTAGTGTTGAAATCCTAATATAAATAATCGTCTAATCTCTTGCATCTGTATCCTTTAATATTCTAGTCAAAATCCCTGGTTTGACAGTGCGGCCACGAATTAAATATGTATTTTTCTTTATTTTCGTGATTATTTTGTGCTTAATTCATAACAAACCTCATACACTCTAGTATCATCTAAATCCAAATCAACATGAAATTGAACAAAACTTAAAAAAGAACTTGTGGTATACACATCTATCTATCTGTCATATACTCCAAAATCAATAAAAAAATTGGTCAAGTGAGAGGGAAAAGTTGTATACATCTATACTAGACTGTAACTCGACACCAAAACTTGTGCTGGAGAGGCTGGCTGGATATACACGAACTCGATGCTCTTCCCGGCACCCAAAGACTCCATCCATTCCGGGAAAACATAACCATCATCGGATTTCGTGAGACCCCAAATTGGCCCATGCAGATTCCATATCCGAAGCTTCAAATTCTTCAATTTCTTCGGAGACTTGTTGCTAACTATTGCAGAGTATCTGAAGAAAGTCTTCCCTTCTTCAATCCACGAACTCGTCACCTTCTGCTCAACTAAAATCAACATCGAGGAATCTGCACTTTAGAACAAGTTCTAGCGCATCAAATGTTTGAACCATTTAAAACTAGAATTTAGCATATTAAGGGCGATTACTACTGAAAATTAGCTCAGACAGATAAAAATATTATAGGCTAAATTAGGCAGAGCTAGATTTATAAATTTCAAATTTGAGATCTTGATAAGCTTGTTTTCCTATGATTCAGTTTAATAGTGCATGCTTTTACGAAATAATTCGGACAAAATACTGAAAATTTGACGATTTTATAAGTATAATTTATCACATATAAAAAATTATTGGTGGGGGTCTTAATCCAGCCTGGCCCCTTATTAGCTTCGTCTCGAGGCTAATTTATTGTCTACTAACATGGATTGGAATTTTTGATTATCTTGAAGACCTAAATAATTTCTATAATGTAAAAGTAAAAACTCAATCATACATATTATCGATCATGAATTGTATATACCTCGATTTGTTGCCGGTAGCTCAACTGAATGCAGCTGATTGTAGCCGTTGTGACCTGCGTGTAAGCGCGCCAATATGCCGACAAGAGGGCGGTGTTGTAGGTGGCCGGTTCGGTTTGTTCGTAGTTGTCTCTCTGGTCGGCGAAGTTGTCATAGGCATCGGGCCCGCCGACGACGGCGCCGGTGAGCGTGTTGGGATCACTGGCTTTTCTACTGAACCAAGAAGCGTAGCCTCCCCTGCAGCTGACGAATGAAGGATCCACCTTGTGGGAAACAATGGAGGAAGCTCTGTGGTGCACCTGTTGAGGGTAGTTCTTCCCATATCCCACCATGTAACTCGTTGCTCGAGGATTGTCTCCTAGAATGTAGTCCACCTAATCAAACAACCAACCATAAGTCAGGAAATTTTGTGTGAGACGTCCCACTAGTCAAGGTTAATCACACGAGCCATGGTTAGAGACGGATTAGAAAAATAGTTCGAGTGGTGCTAAATTGAGATTTTTGGCGTAAAGAGGGTGCTAAAATCAGAAGCATAATTTTTTGGCCAAATCATAATTTTGATATTATTTTTTAGTTGGAGGTGCTTGCCCCCAGCTAGCACCCTCTGAATTCGTCCTTGATCATGATCTAGATCCAAACAGTATAAAACGGAATAAATGTCAAAATTGATCTCAACCCAATTTCAGGTCAGGTTGGACCATAATACGTTTGGCTTGATAGAATTTCAGATGGACTAGCACAAAAAAATATACCAAAACCCGCTTTTGAGACCGGGCTCGGGCTGGGCCATGAGTTTTGTTCCGATAGATTTTAGCCCGGAAATTTTGACATGTGGGACAAATGTACCTGAGATTTAGCCAAGGCAAGAAGCTGGGGCGGCGAGACTGGTCCGTTAGCACAAGTGAGGGAGTTGGCCGCGGAGGTCAGATAATCGGAGTAGACAGTCATGAGGAAGGAAGCAGTGGTAACAAACTGCATATTGTTCCACCGCTGCCGGAAAATGAGGCCGCCGGGTGTTCTCTGGGAGTTGCACGAACACATGAAAAACTCGGCCTTGTCTTTGTATCGCTCAAAGATTGCTGTGTGCTTACCACCTTTTCCAGCCATCAGGAACTGTAAAAGAAACATCAAACGCCATTTAGTTAACCATAAAATGAAATACGAGATTGAAATAGATGATGAATGTACCTTGGCAACGAGGGTTTGAACTCCAGCATACTTAACGTCCCAACCAAATTCAGTCATGGCCCACCCAGTTCCTCCGAGTGCATCGGCATTGTACCCTAGGTAATCCAAGTAGTACTCATTATTTGTTGCCTTGTACAGCCATGCAGCTGCCCATAACAATTCATCCTGCCCACATCAGAAATATAGATTCCAGTTAACACTACAAGTAAAAACCGTTATCATATACTGAAATGCGCTGTTGTCGCAACTCGTGCAAATTGTAATTTTGTAGTGTACTCATGAAAAGAACAAGTGAAGTAGAGATTGAAATTGATGTAATCAAGGTTAACAAAATGGCAGCTGAAAAAATATTAATAAAAAATGTTTTCTTTTTGGAAGCAATAAAATGGATTTCTTTTTTCTTTTAATGTAAAAAGGAGATTCCAAATGTGACTTACAGCGTATCCGCTGACAGATCGGTAGTACTTCTGCGCTACGGTGATGCTACTATCATATTTGCCCCTATACTTGTCCGCAAATTCAAAAAGCTGGAAAATAATCAAATATAAATCAAAAGTTTATTATCCAAGAAATAAATTTGTTGTACAAAAAGACAGCGCATAATTATTATTAATTACTGCATTAACAAAGTATTTTCATTAATACGCGCTCATAATTAAAGAACACTTAAGATTCTGTTTTCTGTATAAAAAAATACTATAAACAAAACACATGCAATCCTTATCATACAGTCTGCCCAATTTTTCTTTTACTTGATGCGAGTAAGAGATCCCTTCCTGACCCGTAAAGGTCAATTTGACGGAAATACACATTTGAAAAGAAAATGGACTATAAATTAATTCAAGGAAAACATTCTGATAAATTTTACTAATATTTTCTATCATGCAACCAAAAGTTTTGTCACCGTACGTGTATTCAGAAACTTTCATAAATATTTTCTAGAATATTATATAAAAAACTTAAAGAATCTTTTTGTATACGATGTGACAAAACAATTTTGAAATAGAGGATTTAGTTTGCTCATTTGCAAAGCCAGTATATAATTAGGAATGTAAAGAATTGTACCAACGGGTTTAATTCAGTTGGTTAAGAGTTAGTAGATTTGGAACAAAAACCAATGATCGAGTCCTAACAACCGTAGTGTGAGAGTTTTCACCATCGTTAGAGTGGCTCCTGTGGGCACTAGGCAAAGTCTTCGTAGTTTCTTAACCATTGAATTATCGTGATTTATTGCCTCATATTCTCATGGGACTGAGGTGTTGGGTTCGGGGGAGAGCTAAGTGAAGAATTGCAAAAAACGAAAAAAGAAAAAGAAAAAGAAAGAAAGCAGACGTTAATTAAAACGGTTGACTAATAAAGATAATTAACCTGATAAGCATGTCGGAGAAGGTCCGCCGAGTAGGAGGAGTTGTAGTTGCGGAAGACGATGGAAGCGGCGGCCATGGCGGCGGCAGTCTCGGCGGCGAGGTCGGATCCCGGGTGGTCGGCATCAATCTTGTACGCAGCTCTGGAGGTGCTCATGTCCTCCGGTCTTTGCCAGCAGTAATGGTCTGTGTTTCCATCTCCTACCTACCCAACATTCATACATCAACTAATTCATTAATTTCATTGATGATAAAAATAGAATTAATTAATTAATTTCACCAATGTAATGAACTCATTAAAAAATAGTTACCACGCCTTCCTTTAAAAAAAGTAGTAGGACGACGATACTCAATATTTATATTATTAACAAAAAAAAAATTAGATCGCCAGATCAGATTCATGTCAAATAAAGATTCACTCTTCATGCCTGGCCTCGAATCAAGCTGTCACACTCCATAATTTCGATCCATATGCCCTAAAATACACATTTTTTTTATTGAATAATAGTGGTATAAAATATCACTTAATTTCTAACTTGAAGTACAAGTATTTTTTAAGATACGTCCCGCGCTTTCGACATATTAATAACCAATAAATTAATTTATTTTTCCATTTCACATTCTAGACTATCGTAGGCGCTATCTTTTATAAATGTCTCGAGTTTTAATAATGACAGATTAGTATCCATTTCAAACCTAGGACGCAAACACTTTTTGAATACTGCAAAGTCGTGTTGGCATGGGCATTATGCTCAGAAAAAAACCTGTTGCTTTTTGTAAATTTTCAATTGCCAGCACGATTTTTCAGTAAAATGAAAGTGTGCCCGTCCTACACTTGAAACGACTCTTACCTCTCCATAGAGCACATAAGGGTGGGGATGAGCTTTGATGAAATAATCAGTTCCCCACTTGACGGCGTCAATGGCATGTCGAAGTTCGCCGCCGCTATCAATCTGGCCGCCGTATTCAATAATGCTCCAGCTCAGCATAGTAATGGTGAACGCCATCGGCAATCCAAATTTAACGTTGTCTCCGGCATCATAGTACCCTCCCACAAGATCCACCTGCATTATTGCATCATTAATCGCAACTCTTGCAATAATATATTAAGGCCTAAAAATGGTCAAAAACGACGACAAACCCCATTGATTTTGCCATCGCTGAGGCCAGAATTGCCCCTCCATTGAACTCTCTGGTTACCGGGCAAGTAGCCGGATCTCTGAGCTTCAAAGAAGAGGATGCTCTTTGTTAGAGCTTCGCCGTAGTCATGTCCGGCCATCGCCGCCGAAGCAAGCAAGAATATGACTAGTAAAAATAGGGCAGCCATTTTTGGGCCGTCGTCAACAATAATAAGTAGTAAAATATTAGATGATATTTAATATTGAATGAAAACTAAATTATGTTGGGTTGCAAAAACACAAGAGAATGAGAAGAGATGTATGTGCTTATATATATTATGGACGGAGGAGTTGGATGGAAAGATGATGGAAAATACTACAGATTAAAGAACAAAAATCTAGGTAAAAAACAATAAATGCAGTTTGTTTTGTGTTTTCGTTCGCTAACAAATTTTTATAAGAATTAAAATGCAAGATTACCGAATTTTCTAATCGGAAATGGGCAGAGACGTGTGTTTTGTTTGGGTGTTTTGCTAGGAAAGATCGGCTTCGGATCTTGCACATTTGAATTGAGATGGCAAATATATTTGCATGTGTGCATATATTATTACATACATATCATGTTATATTAATTTAGATTGTACGAAATTGTGGGAATAAGTTAATCAAGATATTTTCATATTGATTTATTGTAGGTTGTCAATTGTTTTGTGAGCTTTTTAAAATAAAAATAATATGTGAGGTACTGGATTTGTCTGTAAAAAACTTTGGCTTATTTCCGAATCGAGCATTGAACAAGAAAAATTGACTTTATCTTGGGTTTGGTTGTTAGTTTTAGTGTGATATAACCAACTTTAGCAAGGTAAACTAATTTATTTGAGAAAGTTGGGTAATAAGAAGACGTAGAGTCGAAAAAGAGTTGCAGGTGGGAGGAGTCAAAATGATGTCAACATTTTAAAACTTATCTTTTTCATTTAGCAAATTTAAATTTTAAATAGATTTTTCATTTAACATTAATTTTTTGAAAATTGCTTTCTCATCCTCAATTTCAAACACAAGTAGCTCTAGGGGAAGAAGAAGAAGAACATCAAGAATGGGGTCAAGTCTTCTTACAATTTTGCGTTGGACTACGTGCCCAGGATTACAATTTAGCGTTGGAGTACGATATTAATTAGATCCACTTAAGGTATTTCAATTAATGTGCAAAAATGATTGTGTATTTTGACCCTTGAATTTCTTCTGGACGAAAATTTGGCATTATTATTGTTAAGTTTTCATTAGGCTTAAGTTAGATGAAATGCCACAAAATCATTGAATAAAAATTTTGGTCAAATTGCGACAAGTCGGAACTTTGAGTTAGTGGATTTTTTTATTTTTTAATTAAATCTAAATGTTTCAAAGAAGAACTTTGCTTAAAAAGATTTGACCAACCTAAAATTAGGATTGTGAGTGGTTCTATTCCCCACTACGACTTTCGTTTTCTTAGTGCAACGTCATTTTGTTTTGAAATGGAAATAATATGTTTCAACTCCTTTTTTAGAAATTTGTGTTGAGAATATATAAGACTCTTCGAAATTTTGGACGTCTTTTGTTATTTCGAGAAAACATTATAAGATCTATTTATTATGTTAATGGTTCCCAAAAGGATAATATATTCCCAATATACTCATCAAAATGAATATTAAAATTGTTCTAACACTTGCCAAAAACCAATACTACTATACATGCTTCTAGCTATCTCAACACTCAGCAAAAAAGTATTATAAAATTTTTGTGTTGTATATGGCAACAGAAAGGGTGTGAGCAGGAAACAAAAAAGAATTTGGGGTGCAAGTTTAAGCATTTCAAATCATTTATAGTACTTCCCTTTAGTAATTATGGCACTAATGTGGTTAGTTCTTTCATACCCCGTCTTTCTCAATATGATTAAAATGACTTTCGAACTTAGAATTTAAAATGATTTGTGCCCAATGAAAGAAAACTTTTAAATTCCAACAAAAAGAATTTATTTCATTAAATATTATGAAATGATTACGAGAATTATTATATAAGAGATAATAAACGAATATGATTTATATATATATATATATATATATATATATATATATATAAGTCATTATATCAATAATTATGCTAGTGTTTAATTATTTAATGGGCTTTAGTTTAAGTTCTCAAAAGTAAAGTTCTCAATGGACAAACCAAACCCTACACTATATGAGCTTCTCCTCCCATTTTGAACCTTAGCCTCCATAATACACTCCATCTTCCTGCAGCCTCAACAAGAGGATCCATAAGGTTAAACTTTTACTCTCCATTCATTTTAGTGTATATGTGTATATGTATTTGTATGCGTGCTGTGTGTGAGAGGAAAGATGAAGGGGGAGGGTTTGTGTTTGGGTTCTGAGGGAAGGGGTATGAGTGAGAGAGAGACAGAGACGGACGAGAGGCTGGTGGCGGCGGCAGCGCTGCGGGTGGGTGTGCGACGGCGTGTCGCCGTCGCGTGCGTGTGTGTGCGTCGCGTGCGTGTGTGCGCTGTGCTGCGTGTATGTGTGTTGATGTCTGTGAGAAGGGGAGAAGAGAGGGAGGCGAGATAACGGCGGCGGCGGGTGGCGCCGTTGCTGCTGTCCATTCACGGCGAGAGGAGAGGAGGAGAGGCTGGAGGCGTGAGCGAGAGAGAAGGGGGCAGCGACGTGTGTTCGTGTGTTGCTGTGCGTCTGTGCGTGCGTTCGGCCGAGAGGAAGAGAGGAGGTCGTGGCGGTCACGGCGGCGGCGCAACTCGCCGACCGGCGACGTGACCGGCCGGAGATGGCAGTGCGCATGTGTGTGTGTTGTGAGTGAGTGCCGAGAGAGAGAGACGTGAGGGAGAGGCGAGAGAGAGAGGGATGAAGAGAAAGAAAAAAAAAATTCGAGGTCGCCGGATTTTGGTCCGCCGTGACACGGTTGCCGGAAGCTGCTAGGAAAAGTGATGACTAGGGTTAGAAATTAGGTTAAGTTAGTGTAGTTTATTTTATTGTTTGGGCCAAAGGTGTTTTGGGCTGATTTTTTTATTTGAAAGGAGTTGGGCTCATTTTATTTAATTGTTGGGCTGAAAGTATTAACTTTGGGCTGAGTGGTTTTTAAATGTTGGGCCTTATTCTGTTTGGGCCGAAATTTAATTTGCTGATTGACCTTATCATTTATTTAATTGATGCTAATGGACTATATTAATTTTGGACCCAAGTTATAATAAAGAACATGGGCTGTGACTTGTTTTAATAGTGGGCCAGAAATATAATAAAGGAAGTGGGCCGAAAATAAATGGGTTGGGTTCCAGTGAATTTATTTAATAGTTGGACCTTAGTTAATTAAATAAAATGTGGGCTTAGATTTAATTAATGATTGAGCTTTAATTTAATTAATGACTAGACTTGCTTTAATTAATTAAATCTTTGAACTTAAATTAATTAAATAAATAAGGTTTAACTTTGAGACTTAATTAATTAAATTATATTAAGTCTAATTAAATGAATAATTAACTTAAACTTAAATATAAGTTTAAATTATTTAATTATGGTAAATTAATTAATTAATTAATTAATTAATTGCTATTAAGTTTAAGTAATTAATTGACTAAGTTAAGGTTAAGTCCAAGTTTAAGTTACTTTATTATGATCATGACCTATTTAATTAATTTAATTAAATTCTTTTAAAGAAAGAAATTAAATTAAAATAGTTAATAAATTAAATTATGCTAGTCAAGTGCACAATTTGAGAATTTTATTATCTGTTATATTAAGCGAGAGTCCTTAATATATATGAATTTAGAATGTATTTCAATTGCATTATACTTTTTGTAAAAAGTATTTATCATGAGAAGATTATGAAATTAAATGCGTTTTAATCGAAAAGTCGAGCAAGGGTATTGTTGGTGCCCTTAGCCGATATATATTAGTTTTCAAATTTAATTATATTTTGAAAACCCGGGCTTAACGAATCATAAGTTAGTATCCTCCTTTACTTGAACTTAAGGCTAGCTTTTCGAGACCTATTAAGATTAGTGCTTCTTGTAGGTTTTGTCGATCAAGGGGATTAGCGTTGCTTCCCGAGACGTATACAATAGTGATTTCGTCAGGCTTTGTCCTATCAAGGTGGACTTTATTTACAAAAGTATATTTGAGTTATATGCTCTGATATTTCATGAAATGCAAACTGTTTATCCAATAAAATATTTTGTGCGCCTACTGCTTAAGGCTCGTAAATGTATCGATCGAGATTCTCTTTTAAACTTAATATGTTAATTGAGAATTGTGTACACTAGTTAGTCGTTTCGGTGGGTTGATCTCCATCGGACACTAACATAATCATGAGGCGTTATAAGGGTGCTTGTCTGGATGCGTTCCGAAGTACGTCATGAAATTATGAATTTGTCCGGGTTACGTCCCCGATGACAATAATGAGGGCATGTGATCCGACGGTGGCTAGAGGTCCGAGATCAAAGCGAGTAACAGAAGAGTCGTGACAATGGGCCCAATAAATAAAATATTTTCGCATGCTTAGAAGTGGTTTCCCTTTTTAAAACCTTCTAAGTTATGTTATCATGATTGGATAAACTGCTTTTACGAATTTATGAAATGTTTGTAGAAAATGCATGTCCACTGAGTACATTAGTACTCAACCTAAATGTTTTCAAATGTTTTCAGGTTGATCAATGGGCGCTGACGGGGCAGAGCTGAGATTAGAGTTCACTCCGTAATTTGATGGATTATTACCGTATTCAGACTTCCGCTGATGAACTAGCTCTAATTTCATTTTTCCTTCTTGTCTATGACTTGAATTGTACCTTTTGATGAGCTTAGACTCTGAATCCTTGATGTTTAGTATTTTGACGTATATTGGCTATTAGAAGCACGAAACTAAACTTGTGATCCTGAGGATAGATGTTGTTTTGATTGGATTACATCATTCGATGTCTTCCATTTTCATTTAGGAAGCTATTCCCAAATTCTAAGGGTTTATTTGCCTTGATCATTCGAGTCAACAATTACCTTATATTTTTCCCGTATTTTATTAATCGCGTCTCGATTTACGAGCTTCCATTATATTAGGAATTGGGGCGTGACAAGTTCAGTCTTTCAGATTCAGATCTTTGACTGATACCCCTTTATAGTTTGCACAAGTTTGATTTTACTATTTTTTGTGTTGTTGTTTTCAGTGATTTTGGTCACCAATATAATGGTTATTCATATTTGTAAATGGATCTCTTGTTTTAGTTTCTATTTATTTTATTGGTTTTCGTCAGTACAGTTATGTACAACAAAGATTAGTATTAAGGGATATGTGGCCGTACAGGTACTCATATCGGGATCTAAAGATCAATAAAATTATAAATATTCCATCAACTATGAGTATGGATTAAAATAAAGGTTCCATTTTGTAAATCTTGATTCCACCTCATACAAATTTTTGTGTACTATTATCAACACATTTACACGTAGGGAAATTTGATTTTAATCCTCTCTCGATGATCTATCTTGGATGTTTAATTCATCGTACATTGATTATTTACCTAGCATGCATATACATAATTAATTACAACACATAGGTGTTTTCTCGTGTTCACCTGCGAATTTATCGGACAAAGAATTGGATCAAGACTCGTGCTTTGATCTTCTGGATTGTATCTCGTTTGTCAAAACTCCAATGCCGAGTGAGAGCAATCTATGGAGAGTACTACAGAAATTCGCCTTCTTCCTCTATGTAATTTTCGAGAATCACAATGATAGGAATAGTTTATCCATTGATTTTCTCTCACCTTATATTTATAATGCAACCCTAGATCCTATATGGATAGGATCTCTGCATATCTAATAAATATAATAATATCTTTTCAGATAGAGAGGATCAGAACAGAATCCCAGTGGGATTCACTATGAGGTGGGCGAATTTGAGGCAGCTCTAGGCCTTGATAGGCCAACCCAGAGATCAAATGTAAGGAATAAAGGTGGGCCTCAAATAAATTAATTATCTTATGTTCAGCCCAGAACATAAATTAATTCATAAATATTTATTCATGCCACTAGAGAATAAATGCTGACTTAACCCTTTATTTTCGAAGTTGAGTCGGGCTTGTACTTAGACTTCACGAACCCCCGTATTTAAGATATCGCACGTCCATTAATTATTTTTAGCGTTCTGACTACTTAAAAAAATTAATTTCTTTAATTCCTTAATTAGTACCACTCAACCTTATTATTGTATTTGAGATAACTCAACCTGCATAGTTTAGTACAATAAACATTTTGAACTCTTTAAGGGGACGTCATCATCCTAAACGGATACAGTGATTCGATACAAGCAACTAGCATGACATACAAGTACTACCACCACCCAAGATGCGGAGAATATTGGATTATCTCATGTAACCCTCACTCATGACAAGTCAAAGTGATGGTCAGTAACTCATACTCATCTGATACCTTATCGAGATTTAGATCAACGTAAAGTCAACGAGATCTAGGTTCTTCACGACGGTCAGATAGAAGAACTCATCTCACTGTGATCCATCAATACGTTAGAGATGTACCAGTATAGACAAGCAACCAAGTCAAGTCACTTCTTATCTATACCGCAGCCTATACCGACAACTCGTCTTAAAGTTGTCTCAGCTGTGATCCTTTTTATATCTCATTAAGCTTGACCAATCATACAAACTTCTGTGATCTTCTACACACTGTATGATCTAACTTATATATGAGATACATGGACATACATATGCAATCAAGTAAACAATTCAGATAGGAGATTGTAATAGTGATAACATGAATCATTGTATACAAGCTCAACCAAAACTGCTTTCAGTATACAAATCCAACATTACATACATGGGATGAGGCACTAGTAAATTTTTGAATTTTGGATATATTTCATAGCTCAAATTTGAGCTCGATTGGATAATACACGAGATAACATATATCTATTTAATGTTCGATTTAACTTTATAAATAAGAAAGAGTGTTGTGGGTTGGATAATACACAAGATAACGCATATCCATTTACGTGGTGTTTACTTTGCATGATTAGATTGGATAGATAAAATTAATCCAACGTAATCAAGTGTTTACTTTTAAGGATTAATATTTGAGGATATCCTAAAACCTGGGATTATTTTAATCATTTGAATGGTTCTTCATCAATTTTAATCCAACCAATATAGTTAAGATTGAAATAATCATTCAAATAAAGGGAGAATTATTTATCCCAATTTTAATTATTCACTAATTCTTTGTAGTAAATAAATGATTGATAGATAAAAATTATCTTATCACACATTTAATCCATCAAATAATCAATCCTTTAAAATTCTAATCATAAAAGGTAAACACTCTCTTAATATTTGATTAAACTTTATAAAGAAGAAAGAGTTTTGTGGGATGCGCTTATATTATATGTGTAAAATGGGGAAATTCTATAGAACGTGTGAGTGTATACATCATCTCTCACATGATAATATTTTATTAATATAAAGTAAATTAATAAAATATTATCATATAAGAGATGATGTTGTACACCTACATGTTCTATGAAAGTTCTCGTGTAAAATGTTAGGTCCACATAAAAAGAAACTGGTCAATTGTTCGAAAAAATAAAGAAAAATATACATTTTTAGCATGATAAATTAACTTTATGAAAATTTTAGCGTAATAAATCAATAGTACCTCAATCAAGGATAATGAATTGATTTTGTGATAATTTTAGCTCATAAGTGATTTTTGGCATCAAAAACACAATTAACATCGGGAAATGATATATATCAAGCATAAGGCAAAAACAGTTTTGGAAAAGACTTATGAGCTACATTTTATTTTTAGTGCTAATTGTGTTTTTCGAATTCGAAAAATCACTTACGAGCTAAAATTGTCTCAAAATCAATCCATTATGCATGATTAAGGTATTATTGATTTATTAGAGTAAAATTATCACAAAATCAATTTATGATACTAATATTATTGTATTTTCCCAAAACTGAAACTGTAGCATTTATTTGTAAATTTAACACAACTTCTAAATTGATACAATTACAATACCCAATTTGAATTTGTAGCAAATATCCGTCCTCTATTTTTCGAAAAAGGACTGGGGTAGGTTTGGAATATAGATGTCCTAAAAATAATTAGGCCAACAAAGCCCCATATATAATCGGGTATTCGGGCCAAAAGATCTTGGGATTTAGCATGCGGACCGGTCTTTGACTGCTTATCTAGCGGCCCGTAAAAAAAGCTGATATGGACTTGTATTTCAATAGTCCGACTTGCTTTTAGATCGGCCCAACCTGACTTGACCCAACTATTTTGACAGTTCGTAAGGTCTATTGTGGTAAAGTGATTACACCTTTATAATTTGATACCAAATTGAAGGATTGGTTCAAAATCCAGGAGCATCATTTTTAAGCTTAATTTTTAAAGTTAATTACAAAGTAAGAAACAATAAGTTACTTACAAAGAAAGAAACAAAAAATAAATTTGACTGGTTTGACCGGATGGCCCATGTGGGGCCGGGGTATGTTTTATGCGTCTCCACATATATTTGTTCGGTCCGGCCTGTTATTTTTACCAATTCCGAGTGAAACTTCCCTACAAATAAGACATTTTTATTAAGAAAATTCTTGAGAGGATTGAAAAACTTTAATTATTTAAGTCTGTGTCTAAACATAATTTTTTCTCAGTCCCACTTTTGTTATGTTCTCTCTCGCATATCTTTCTTTTTATTCTTTTGGTTGGTAAGATTTTCAACAAAAAGCATTACTTACGCAATGAACGCTATTTAATAACACCTGAGTCAACATTTGGAATTTTTCTTTCAATACTGGTTAGACTTATACGATGAAATGCTAGATTAATGAGGCCTATTTACGTGGCAAAAGTAAAGCCCCAAATTTTGATGTTTCAGTTCTTCCAACTAAACTCAGGTCATCCGCATAGAATTTATTAAATTAGCTGATATATATATATATATATATATATATATATATATATATATTAATATTTAATATATAATAACAAATTCACTATATTACTTTCAGTGTTGGGACACATATAAAATTATATTACATCACTATAAAAAGGATATTTGAAAAATAAAAATAAAAATTCGTTAATTAGTTATTTAAGTACTGAAACTAAGGTTGGGAAGCTGAACTCCAAATTATGATGCTCGGATTTATCCATTAAATTGATTTCTCTATATAATTGGTTTTCGTTTTGTATTATTTGCGGTCCTCAAACAGGGCAATATCTACTACTGTTTCAATGTGATCAAATTATTTTCACAAAATTTATGTAAATCTGTATACACGATGTTGATGCTCTTATAATACAATAAAATCATCCAACTTTAATGTATTATACCAGATGATCACTAAAATTGTACTATAATATGAGTGTGATTCTCTCTGTGTGCTCGCTCACGAGATACCATCTCAATCATTTTAAGGTTCCTCATGGCCCATATACAATTAACAATTGTTCATCAGTCGACTTTATATAATATTATAAAATTTAGTTTCTAGAATGAAATTAAATGTTCTGGCACCGTTCGTAAGTTGATAAAATTCAACTAGTCGGCGTCTAATTTCCATCTCGGCCAAGAGACCAAGTCAAATGCCCTATATTAATTATGGTATTATGAGAGTGATAGTGAACCAGGTGTACAAAACCTAAAGTTCTTTAATCATATTAATTAGCACCCACTTTTGGTAGGTTAGAATTTGCAATTTTGACAACCAATTAATATTGTAGCTGAACTAATCAATTTCATATTCACAAGGAGATGCTATTAGAGGCAGAGCCAGGACTCTGAAGGTTGGAGGGGTAAAATATTTAGAATAATTAAAAAATTCAAATAAAAATTGTACACTATAAACATATGCTTACAAATTACAATAATTTCCGACAGCTACTCATATTCTTAAACCGACGTAATATCAACTTATTATCAATTGTATCGAAAAATGCCTTCTCAATATAAGTAATCAAACAATAATTCATCCCACAATCTCTCATTCGACTTTGAAGCCAATTTTTACGTTGATGGTTTTCTTATGATAAATTTATCCACTCATGTTTGATAACAATATTGAACCATGAACGAATTAATGTAAAAATATGTTTAATAAAATTTATCCATTCAAAAATTGGCATGTTCCCAAATCCCAGAGGCCCAAAGCACATTTCCAAATTCTAAAATTATATCATCGAACATAACAAAATTAATTTAGTAAATAATAAAATAAATTCAAATACTTAACAGGTGTGATTTTAATCTAATATTCTATAAATTTCTCATTGCTTTTATTAAATTATTTGACTAAGCTATCCAATTGAAATCAAACTAAATATTGAATCGATTCAAAGTTTCTTAAAAAGTGGTAACTCTTAGTTAGAGTAATGATTATATCATCTTTTCTTCAATCGAGAGATGGTTACAATTTCAAAGCAAATAATTTGAAATATGAACATCAAATCAATAAAATAAATACAATAAATTTTATATCGAGATATGAAATAGACATCAATTATATCTTAAGATATGAAATAAAAAGTGGATATGAATTATATTTCTATTCTTTGTATATATTTGGAATAAAAGTAATTGTGAGAAACTCTCAATTATTTATTCTTGATTTTGTTTTATCTTTGCTTTTAAAAAAAATTAGTGAGGCAAAAGTTGAATATTGTATAATTTAAAATAAAGATATGTAAAAAGTACATTAAAAAAATTTGAGGTGGGGCAATTGCCCCATCTTCTCAAAGGATGGCGCCGCCTCATGCTATAATTTTTTGTCAACCTGCTTTCTTTGAAATTGCAAAGTGCGTTCAAGACATAAAACAATATATCTAGAATTGGATAATTTGTGTTACATTGGATAATGATGCTTCATATAATTTCAGATTATTACTTTAAGAATATATTATGTAAACATTCCAGATGATATTAAAAAAACAATTAGTAGTACTATCTAGTTATACTAGTTGGGGAGAGAGAGCGAGCGAGAGAGAGGCCCTATAATTCTATTTATTCACCTCAATATTAGTTAGACATAATAAAAATAAATGTTGTAATCGAGATCAAACTCTTATTATAATTGCTCTAAAACTTCAGTTATGGTCTATCCCATTTATTCATAGTCCGTGTAATCGTGTTTCTTTTTACTAACAATTGCAAATTTCTTATATAAAATATAATCACAAAAATTAGGTTGGTGATAACTAAAAGATGAGGTACTCTCCTATAAACATATTTTTACATGAGAACCTATGAAAACTATACTTCTACATGTATGATTTTCATAATGTGATTCTAATTAAAGTGCAATTTCCATGCTTCTTCATGTAAGGAAGTCATTTCCAGAGACTGTCTTAAAAAAATTAGAAATAAAAAAAGAGGTAAGACCCAAGAAAGCATGAAACGACGTCGTTAGCTTCCGCCTTTGGAAAGAGATAACTGAAAATCAGGGAACGACACGTGGGCGTGCAGTTGGGCAGCAGTGATATGTTTCTGCTGGGAACGCGGTGGGCCGACATCTTACTAGAAGACAAAATATACCTTTTCAAAGGTCAACACTCAATTAATACATATATTAAATCTTAATGCTTAATGTACAATTGTACATTATTTTCCTTCTGTCGATTCTACAAAAAAACAAGTTTTCCTCATTACTTTTTATATACATAGTTTTCTGCTATCTTACCTTTTAATTAAGAGCGGAAGTAATCATTTTCTGTTATCTCTCTTTAATTGATTTTTTTCCCATTCAACATAATGATAACACACTGAAATCAGAAAAAGAAATGTCAAGAGGTTCATGTAGTTGAATATTGGTTACAATATCGTGCAAAATTACAATGAAACGATTAAAATAACTATTACAAATGAGATGTCAAGAAAGCAAGAACTTATCAATAAGTCGTAGAAGTTGAACTTACGCCTGCAAGATGAGAAACGCCTCGGTAGTGCTCACGATTGACTACTCGTCCTCAAAGGTAAGCGACTTTCGCCTCGATCGTAGTAGCACCACAAACAAGTCGAGCCCCGTGAACTGGACGAAACGAAGGCGAACTCAAGACTAAGAACTATGAGCTAAGAATGCAAGTAGAATGCTTTGCTTTTTGCTAGAGAATAGAATGTTTTGCTTATGCTTAACTACAGAATGACGACTATATATAAGACTCAAGAGGGATGTTCTAAGGTCACAATTGATGACAAACATCAATATTCCATTAACTCTTAACATCAAGAGTTGAAATGAAAGGCCAGCCATGAACCTCATTACTAGAATTCCACCACAACCCATTAACTTCCAACAATCCCCACATGGTGGAAATGCCATATAAATGCAAACGCAGTTCAGTCCTCAAGAGACGATATTGCATTTGGAAAGGTAGCTTGTGGCCTGAACCTTCCATAGTCGAAATTATCGAGCATACCGCGGCATAGTGGTTATTTCACCTTGAACTAGTCTCCATGGTGTATATCGAGACAATAATATTGACACAATATCATCTCAATTTCCATCCGTTTTACGTTTGTGTCCATTATGGCCTTGAACACCTTTGGATTCACAAGTGTACCACTTGAAGCGCCCCACTTCACACTTGCATAGGTGACTATTACAACCAAGTATTCTCGCTATACTTGACCTCCTCGAGGTATCCAAGAGTCATTAAAAGTTAAAAACTTAACCTCACCACTTGCGGACTTACAAACACTCACCGTTCTCGGAGAATAGACATGTTTGAGTGTTTATCACACGGATTTTTATAACTTCGTTGTCCTTTTGAACCATGTTCTCGGACAATCCAATCATCATGGTTGGGTTTCGCTATAATCATCCTTAAGATGTGGATTTAACACCCATTCCTCTAACAGTTTAAACATTTGATCTCGATTAATGCTTTTGTCACGGATCCGCTAGATTATCTATTGATTTTACATAATCAATAGTGATAACCCCACTCGTGATCAAATGTCTCACGGTATTGTGTCGTCGACGAATATGTCGAGACTTCACCGTTGTAATATATATTTTGTGCCCTTCCTATTGCGATTGACTATCACGGTGAATCAACACGAAGGCGCGGGACTCGCCAACATGGAATATCCTCGAGGAAATTTCTAAGCCATTCGGCTTCTTCACCAAACCTTATCTAAAGCTATGAATTGATTCCATGGTAGACCTTGCTACAAGATTGTTTCTTGGACTTCAAGATCATGACTCCACCTCCAATAGTGAACACGTATCCACTTGTGGAAAACGAGTCGATTGAGACAGATATCCAATTAGCATCACTATACCCTTCAAGTACAATGGCTCACTAGAATAATGAATCGCATAATGCGGGTAAACTTTAAGTAACCCAATACACGCTCAAGTGCTTTCCAATGTTCTCTACTTGGATTAGGCGTGAAACTACTCAATTTGTTCACGAGCAAGCTAAATCAGTCGGGTGCAGGTTTGTGAGATACATCAAACTCTCAATAATCTTAGCATATTCATCTTGACTTATAGGTTCACCCCTATTTGAGTCAAATGAACACCGAGTCCCAAGGAGTCTTGGAAATAGCTTATCCATTGCATTGAATTTCTTCAACACTTTCTCAAGATAGTGGAACTATGTCAAGCAATTCCATTTGGCGTTCTAAGAATTTTAATTCCAAGAATTACATCCGCTAAACCCATATCTTTCATGTCAAGTTCTTACTTAGCATTCTTTTGTTTCTCCAATCACACGAGAGTTACTTCCCATTATCAACATGTCATCTATATAAAGACAAACAATAACAAAATCGTTATTCAATTCTTTACATAGACACACTTGTCACTCTCGTTGATTTTGAAACCATTGACACCATAACTTTGTCAAATTTCATATGCCATTGTGATGGCGCTTGCTTAAGTTCATACAAAGACTTTTGAAGTTTGCATACATTGTGCTCTTGCCGGTACTACAAAACCTTCCTATTGTTTCATATAGATCTCATCTTCTAACTCTCCATACGTAAACGCTTTTTACATCCATTTGATGAATCTCAAGATTTTGCAAAGCGTGATAGCGAGCAGCTGTTCTAATAGAAGTATGTTTAGTCACGAGGTAGTAGGTATCGAAGAAGTCATACCCACCTTTTGTCTAAACCTGAACTACAAGTCCGGCCTTATATTTATCAATAGTGCCATCGGACTTGTATTTCTTCTTTAGGATCCACTTGCATCCTAAAGCTTTACAACCAGTGGAAGATCTACTAACACCCAAGTATGATTCAACATAATAGACTCTATCTCAATGTCTATTGCTTCTCCACAGATCTGCATCGGGCACGATAAAGCTTCTTTACGGTAACGGTTCATCATTTAACAATAAAACGACATAATCCGGTCCATAAATTTTAGCTTTTCTTACACGATTACCACGTCTAGGTTGCACATCTTCGTGTAGACCTAGGTCGCTTTCTATTAGCAGGCCATAAAAACTTGCTTAGAACTTGAGGGTTCACTTTCTTGTGATATGAGAATTGGTAGAATCTTCCTTAATTCTTTTACTTGAATCATAACTATTCTTATCCTTATTAGGATAGATATTCTCAAAGAATATAGCGTTCCTTGATTCAATTGTTGTTCCCACATGAACATCAGGTATATCAGATTTGTGCACAACAAATCTATAAGCACTACTATTAAGTGCATAACCAATAAAGATACAATCTACCGTTTTAGGTCCAATTGTAACTTGTTTTGGCAACGGTACTTCAACCTTAGCTAAACACCCCCACACTTTGAAGTATTTATATGAAGGTTTCCTTCCTTTCCAAAGTTCATAAGGAGTTACATCCTTCCCTTTGATAGGAATCTTGTTCAAGATATAGTTGGCTGTAAGAACAGCTTCCCCCCACATATTCTGGGGTAATCCAGAACTTATTAATAACGCATTCATCATCTCCTTAAGAGTTCGATTTTTGCGTTCAGCTACACCATTTGATTGAGGCGAATAAGGAGCAGTCGTTTGATGGATTATACCACTTTCGTTGCATAATTCAGCAAACGGAGCAACATATTCTCCACCTCGATCACTTCTTACAACCTTAATTTTGCAATTAAGTTGATTTTCAGCTTCATTCTTGAAGTTTCGAAATGCATCAATTGCTTCATCTTTACTTAATAAATAAAGATAACAATATCTTGTAATCGTCGATAAAAGTAATAAAATACTTTTACCACCTCTAGTTTGTACAAACTTTAAATCACAAACATCAGTGTGAATTAATTCTAGAGGTTTTGAGCTTCTTTCAACGGATTTGAAAGGCAACTTGGTCATTTTTGCTTCAACACAGATTTCACATTTATCTTGTGTTTTAGATACTTCTATTTTTAACAAGTTCATGTTAGCGAGTTTCTTTATAGCATTAACATTAACATGACCAAGTCTACAATGCCATAAATCAGAACACTCAATCAAGTAAGCAGAAGTAGAAGCATTCTCATTAATTTTTGCAACTGCCTTAGAAGGCTTACAAGCTCTAACACTGAGTTTGAAAAGATCTTCGGAGACATAACCCTTGCCGAGAGTCTTTCCAAACTTTCTAACTATTACATATTCTCCACGAAAATCTATATCAAATTTGGCTCTAGTCAACTTGACGCCGAGATGAGATTCTTGCGGATCGAAGGAGCATGCAACACATCCTTCAGAGTTATTTCCACACCAGAGGTAAGTTGAAGTACAACGGTACCAACTCCAAGCACCTTGGAAGTATGATCACTTGCCTCGGTCACAGCCCTGTCTTCAACCTCTTTGTAGGTGTAGAACAAGTCTCGATGGACACAAATGTGAACAGTAGCACCTGTGTCAAGAAACCAAGAAGTAGGGGTAGGATTTGTGACTTGGTTTACCTCAGTTATCATGGCAACAAAGTCATCTTTGTCCCAAGTGTCGAAGTCCTTCTCAACATTGTTGACGCGGCCTTTGCCTTTGTCTTTTCTCTTAGGCTTTCGCAGTCTTTAGCCATGTGCCTGTGCTTATCACGGTTGTAGACGTTCGGAAAAACTGGTTTCGACTACTTCTTTCCCTCGCTTTGTTCATCGGACGAGGGCGCTTCTGAAGGTCCTCCTCACCGATCAGTTGCCTTAGCCTCCATCGGACTTTTAGCCTTCAACTCTCGCTCCTTAACTCGAGCTTCAACTTGGAGTCGAGCAACCATGCTTTCGCGGTCATCTCCTTTCGCTTGTGCTTAAGGTAAGATCGAACCCTTTCCATCCTTCCGCAATTTGTCAATTAAAATTGCAATGGAATATTGTTCAGCAGAGGCATACCGGGCGTGAACATCGTGCAACAGAGCTTGAAACTCGTGTACTTGAGGCATGATCGGTTTGAATCCACAATCTTGAACTCGGTGAGCACGGTAACCACGAACTTCTTCGCTAGCCTCCTCAACGGATACTTTTGGTTAAGTGCCTCCCATAACTCTTTGGCGGTATCTCGATCAAAATACATTAAATAAGCTATTATCAAGCCCATTTAACACCATATTCGACACGAGATAGTCGGAATGATACCAAGTGTCGATTTCATACGCACTTACGTCCGCTTCTTCCTCGGAAGGAATAGGCGCCCGTCTTCACGCAGGAAGCTAGCAAGCCCCATTGTGGTGATGTAAACATCATCTTACGCGCCCAGCGTTTGAAGTCGGCCTGGGTGAAAAATTGGCGGTTGTTGAGCCACGGGAATGCGGGGTTCAACCTTTGGAGCCATGGTGGAACTACTACGGCTCCAACGGATTGAGTGGTGGCGGGGCGCCGTTGGATTGGTCGACATCTTCTATTTGCACGATCGTAACTTGAACAGAGTTGGGCGTAATTTTCTGTCTTGCAATTGTAGTTGAATATTGGTTACAATATCGTGCAAAATTACAATGAAATGATTAAAAATAACTATTACAAATGAGATGTCAAGAAAACAAGAACTTATCAATAAGTCGCAAGTTGAACTTACGCCCGCAAGATGAGAAACGTCTCGGTAGTGCTCACGATTGGCGGCTCGTCCCCAAAGGTAACGACTTTCGCCTCGACCGTAGTAGCACCACAAACAAGTCGAGCCCGTGAACTGGACGGAGCGAGAACCGAACTCAAGACTAAGAACTATGAGCTAAGAATGCAAGTAGAATGCTTTGCTTTTGCTAGAGAGAATAGAATGTTTTTGCTTATGCTTAACTCAGAATGATCACTATATATAAGACTCAAGAGGGATGTTTCTAAGGCCACAATTGATGACAAACATCAATATTCCATTAACTCTTAACATCAAGAGTTGGAAATGAAAGCCAGCCATGAACCTCATTCTTAGAATTCCACTCACAACCCATTAACTTCCAACAGTTCATTCTTTTAAAATTATGAGCAAAAAGTTTCCTCCAATCCTTAAATATTCATACGTTCTTTTAATGAGTTTTTTCTCTCCCAACCCTGTTGCGCCAACCAATGATTATAATATCACTTTCAGAAATTATCGCAATGGTTTGGATCTTTCTATGCTGAATTTGAAAAGCGAGAACGGAGTTTACTCTTTCTTTCTATCTTTTGCAGAATTCCATCATTCTAATTTCTCTGTCAATTAATCAATTTAATATGATTTCGGCGGATGCTTTAAAATAATTTTGTTCAACATGATAAATAGACAAAAATCACACACACAACAAGTAAATAGTGACTGGATTAATAATTTAAAATTCCAACAAAAAAATCCAAAAGGTTAAACTTTTAGCTATCCAACTAGTAATAATTTAAAATAGTGACCGGATTACTTCAAGAGACACGCGGCAGCGGAAAATCGAGGAGAGAGATTTGGATTTTGACTTTTGGAGTGTTTGGTTGAGGCCTCACATGCAGAAAAAGACAATATTGCCTACCCTTTTCCTTACTTTTGTTTAAGCCTTTTGGAATTTAATGGGAACCTCACGAGTGTCTCTTCCAAAAAGAAAGGCATTAACCGTAATTTTCTTCTTTCTCCATACCTTCTTCACATTTACACCTTCAATGCATCATTTATTGGCCTCCAAGAAGTGGGATTCCTCAACCTTTTATTTTGGTTTTCATGAATTCTTTCATATTGGTGGTTGATTGTTGGAGAAAATATCATTATAAACCAAAAAGTAATATGAGATATTATCAATATATAGATATCAAACATTCCGTTGAATTACTATATATATAGAAATATTAAATGAATATTTATTCCTATATGTTAACTGTGAACCAATTTAGATCATTGATTCTTATTAAACTACAATTATTATAAAAGGAAGCACTAGTGTATTTGAAATAATATGTACAAGTGATTTTCCATATACATGAAATAATATACAAATTATTCACAATGTAGTCATTTGGTTTTCTTCCTTTCTTCTTCTATTTTCTCTTCCATTATTTCCTTTTTAGATATTCAGCAGTATTTCTAAAATCTTTATCATAAAAGAAACATCATTGTAAACATAGAGAAACATGACACCGAAGTCTTAGGTTAACATGTGGGCAAAAGTTTTTACTAGAACCTCTCTCTCTATATATATATACATATATAGGGCCGAGTGATTATTGTAGAAACCATCCTTAACCTATATCTACTGACTTTTGAAATCATCTGAATTGTCGTGAAAGCGTTTGAATTCGCGTGTAAGTGTCGAATTCGAAAATTAAAATTCGCCTCATGGGATTCGAACTCATACGTTTGAATCCATCAAGTAAGGTGATGAATCCACCGTAGATCTTCACGAATCAAGGGCTGAAAATAGTTCTTATTTTATACTTTAAGATTAGCTTGTATTTGATCTCATTCCTATATATATAAATTGAGGGCATCTCAGTTTATGAGGATTTTTTTGGATGAATTTGTTAGATTGGATTTTTTATAGAATAATTTTATAAATTACTCAAATATCTAGTAATCTCTCTTAAAAAAAGAGAGCTTATAAAGTTTCATAAATAAGGTTATCTGATTTTTGTTAGTTTTGACGAAATAAGATTCACCTTTTTCTAAATTTTGGTCTTCTTTTATTTTTTTTTCTTTCAGAAATGGTCTTTTTAATCTTAGAAACACCATCAAATAAAGATCTCCCTTCGTCCAAGTAAATTTTAATTACAAAATTTAACTCCTATAAATATGCTTTTCCGGTGTATGTAGCCGTGCAGGCTCTTCATTGACAGGAAAATTCTTTACAACGTACAATATTAAGATGTACAACAACTTTGATTGATGTAATGCAAGTAACAAATTTTCAGCTCGCATATATAAAATAATATGGTAATATATATATTTCCACAAACACTGTGCTCTTCTTCATTTACAGACACCGAAAATTGTAAGGCTGTTAGTAATTTGAGTTGTATACGACGTCTCATACCTTTTTTTTTGAAAGCCTAACGTGTAAAAAAGTTAGAACGGAGGTGTCACTAATCCCATTGCTAAATCTTCACATTTGGATTCTCATGAAATATGGGTTTTACATTTTAGTATAAATTGTGCCACTATTAGTGGAGTTCTCATGTATCAGAATTCTTAATGCGCCACCACATTTGGTAATAATATTATCTATCATGTGACACCTAATTCAATTCATTATACATACGACCTTTTACACATTATCCACGTTCTTAGTTCAATATGAAAATTGTAGGCTTACCATATGCTTCTGTCTCGCTAAATTGCGATAGTCGGAGTTATCGTGAAGCAAAGTTCATTCTTTATTATTAGCCATATCGTTTGGGTGATAATGAATCAAGATTTGCTCAATTATATAATTTTTTTTATTTGAGTAAATGACAAAATACCACATACAGGTTTATAATAGGAGAAATTCAGACATACTTAAGAATTTATTCGCTGTTGAAAGTAATAATTTAGAGACTCGACTTCAAATTCCCGATCGTAACCTGAGATTGCAAAAACCCAAACGCCAAAATATGCTAAGGTAAAGGGGTCTTTGACCTATTCAAACTATGTAGATCTGGTGAAGAAGTTAAAGAAAATGAATGAATATTAAGGAAGCAAAATTCTCCTGCGAGAAAATAAAGTGTAAATGCAAAAATTTGGAGCAAACCAAAACGCGTGGCACTGCCAGATTTGTGAGACCACATTTTAAGCGGGACCCACCCATAAAGTGAATTCTGAAAGCTTTCCTCAAACCAGATGTACGGACCCGAGATGGGGTCCACATTTGAAGACTCTCCTCTGGGAACAATGTGAACTCCAAAAAGTGTTGAAGATTTACTGATTGACTAACTGCTGAATTTTATATTTCATTCTCAAATTTTTCAACTTATTGCATTCCTGACATGGAACAAGATCTCAGTCCTTTTTTGTTATTATCGAATTTAAAACAACATGTTAATAGTTATATATATATATATATATATATATATAATCTTGTGTAATATACATTCCGTTATATTTAAAATATCTCATTTTTTTGGGTACATGTATTTAGAAGAAATATATAAAATAGTTAAAGTCGTAAAAAGTAGGTAGTGATCATACTTTTTGAATTAAAATAAGAATGTGACATTTGTAATGGGACAACTCAAAAATAAAATTGAGATATTTTAAATGGGACAGAGGGAGTAATAAATATCAGTCTACTCAATCCACTTGATTTACGAAAAAAACAATTAACACCCATAAATTTCTTGATAATACTTTTCTTATAACAAACAAAGAAATCGTATTTTGTCATCCTTAAATGAGAAATCATTTCAGAAATTCCATGAGTGATAAGGATTGTACATACATTTTCACTAAATGATTATTTTTAAAATTTTTACAAATTTTCAGTAAGCATTGATATCAAGAGATAAAGATGTGAACATGATAAGTACAACTTTTCGGATTGAAACCAAAACATCTTCTACAAGTATTTAAAGTAAGAGTTCATTATCAAATTATAAAGCAAAATAACGAAATTCAACAACTAAGTAATAAATTTTGCTCACTGTTTTGGGCTAGCTTTATCAGTTTGATTTTTTGTTTTTAAAAGTTGAAAACCAACTTTTTTTGTTGCTACATAAACTCCACATCAACTTTTAAAATCCATCAATTTCTTTATAATTTTCTCTCCAATCATATACATATAAAACCAACTTTTATATGAGTCACACTATAATATATACATATTTATATCTATATATGTCCATATTCATTTTTTATTTATTTATAATATTTATATTATGTGATCAATTTAAATTGGAATTCTATTTTTACGAATTTTATCTAGAATGAAAGATTTCTTCGCGATCTTTAATTCAAAATATGTCTTGAATATATTTTAATGGATTTAAATTACCTATTTTTTTTCTAAAAAATAAAATGGAAAAAAGGAAAAGAAAAAAGAGATAAAATATAAAGAAAGTAGTGGGACCAAAAAAAAAACTAAAAAGCCAACTTTTTATTTGAGAAATTGATCTTTGTTACAATAAAAAAGTTGGCTCCCAACTTTTGAAATGGGGAAGAAGTTACAATTGGAGGCAATCTAAGTTCTTGGTCCTAGTCCTCATTCTTTTCAATCTATTTGGATCAATTCATCGGATTTAGACTGAATGATATCTCTAATCCTGTATTAATTAGTCGTTTTGCAAACTACATTATTATTAGTTAGAGATTCACTAGAATTATAGAATTCTTTTGGGGTTATTGTTATTTACATTCTATTTAACAGCATGTGTTGTTGAGAAATCAAAGCAATTCCTCTAGAAGGACAAAACATCTATTAAATTGCATTTATTTGTTGTACGAAATAACAATTTTTGAGTGGCAATGTAGTCATTTTCAGACGATAAGAGATGCAAGAAGTTGAATAATAAATGTGAACTGCTTAATTCCACTACAACTGGAAATAGGAAAGACTCTTTGTTGCGGTTCTCAAAATCAAGAGTTAATAGATTTAAAAGAAAGAAACTATTTTCTCTATAAATACACTACCCTCATCATAACCAAAGTCTTAACACCTAAAATCAACCCAACTTTTTTGTTTCCATTCATCATCAAAGAGGTCCACCAATCCTAAGCTCTCTTCTTTCTTTCAAAATCTCTGCTTTTTTTTCAATCGTCTCTTCATTATCAGACTCTCTGTTCCACTTCCTTTCTCTCTCCCTAATTTTCGATTTTTGAGGAAGAAGGGACAATTTTTTGAGTTCCGGTTTCCCTCCCCTGTTTTTTCTGTTCTTGAATTCGAGAAAAATGAGCATAGCCAATCAAAATACCCCCATTTTCACTGAAAACGATGGTTCTGATATCGGAATATGTCTATCACAACTCATTTTGAGCAGTAACTCAAACACTTTGGATTCAATATTTTCCAAGTGTTACGAATCGGGCCCTGCAACGGGCCCTGTTTTGGAGCCTCTGGGGTCATCTGTGTACCTGCAGCAAAGAGATTTAATCAATCAATTCTCCAAAGAGAGGCCGCAATTTCAAGAATCGGGCTGCGGAATCAGCTCAGCGGGCCGGGCTACGTGTACGGGCCGAGAAGCGGCAAGCTGTACAGGGAGTGCGGCAGCGACACTGGGGGAAGTGGGTGGCGGAGATACGGCTGCCGCAGAACCGGATGAGGGTGTGGCTGGGCACCTACGACTCGCCGGAGGCCGCCGCCTACGCCTATGACCGGGCGGCGTACAAGCTGCGCGGCGAGTACGCCCGCCTCAACTTCCCCAACCTCCGCGACCCGGCTCGGCTGGGCCTTGGGGACGGGTCGCGCATCGACGCGCTGAGGAGCGCGGTCGACGCCAAGATCGAGGCTGTGTTGCAGAAGGTGAAGAGGGAGAAGAAGGCCCGCCGCCGCAGCCGCGGAGCCGCCGAGAAAATGGCTGGAAAGAATTGCTTATCTGATGCCGATGGCGGCAGCCGCGGCGGAGAGAGTGGCAAAGGGAGCGGCGTGAAGAAAAGTGACTCTTCGGGAGCGACTGAGGAGAGCAGGAGGGCTAGTGTATCTGGAGACGGGTTGTGGAGCGGCGGCGGCGGCGACGAGTCGCCGAGTTCTGTGTCATACGAGTGGTGCTCCTCTGCCGCTGCTGCGGCGAAAGCGGAGGAACCGGGGTGTTGGAGATGGAGGGTGCTTGCTTGCTCGGTTGCCATCATACGACCCTGAATTGATATGGGAAGTTCTTGCCGGTTAGTGATATTCTTCACTCCCGTGAGAACGAAAAACTCGAATACGAGTTCCAATTCCATCATTTCTCAACTAAAAAATGAATGTAAAATGTTGTTAATATATATTATATGAATTCAAGAAATTTGGATTTGAGAAGCTAGTAATAGTAGTGAAGCTTTGTCCATCCGGTTTTTATTATATGGATGTAGTATATGCTTCTATTTTGAAATATGACGTTTCTATTTAGATACTATTGTATGTTTTAAAGTTTGCATAGTGAATTATGGTTGGAAGCTATGGATGTACGCGAAGACTTTTCTGCTATTGGGCATTGCTTGTAAGAAAAAGAAAGTTAGAAGGCAAAATTGAGTGATGAAATTTATTGCATTGTTTGTGATAGTGATACTTGAGCCTTGGTATATTCGGATTTAACCAAGTGAGGTGGAAATTATGATGACACAACGGATACGATTCCATTGTGGTCGACTCGACTTCATACTATGATACATAATAAAATTTGATTTGTTCTAGTCCTCTTTCGTTACAATTACCTTCAATTGATGTTGTAATGCTCAAAAATCTCACCACTACTAGTCTATTTTATCCCATTAATGTTCTTTACTTAAATTTATAACTTGAATTTATCATAGAATCAAATATATGAGTGGTCCGATTTAGTTAGGATAGATGTACTTGAATCCCATAAACACAAATTTTTGTCATTGTAGTTTTTGATTGAACTTTAGAGTCTTTCAAAAATTGACAAACTTTCATTTTTTTTTAAGAACTTCTAACTTCCTAGAAAGATACTTCATTCGTCCCATTATTATTGGCTCGTTTTCTTTTTGGACTGTCCCGTTATTATTGGTCCATTCCATAAAATGAAATAATTTTACTCTAAAAAGTACCTCGAATTTCGTGCCACACACTACTTTACACACAAAACATAACTCTCTTTAATCTACGTATAAAAAGAAATGTGCCAACAATATAGGGACAGAGGTAATACATTTTGGCTCGCGATTGTAAATCCAGTGTCAAGAAGCTGAATCAACTAGACTAATTCTTACGAATATAGAACATACAGTGATACAACTGCAAAACCAGTTAGATTTTTGTTAAGACAAAACTTGGGTGAGTTCACCACCATGTGAGCTCACCCTTGTTTTTATTAAAATAATTATATATTAATTATGGTGAGTAAGGATAATTAGATTTTGTTAATTTATAATTAAATTTATTAATTCAAAATTAGAATTTATTAATTCATAATTATGGTTTATTAATTCACAAGTAAGGTTTATTAATTCATAATTGGGGTTTATTAATTCATAATTAAGATTTATTAATTCAAAATTAGGATTTATTATTCAAATTAGGGTTTACTAATTCATAATTAGGGTTAATTAATTCAAAATTAGGATTTATTAATTTAAAATTAGGGTTTATTATTCAAATTAGAGTTTATTAATTCAAAATTAGGGTTTATCATTCAAAATTATGGTTTATTTGTCACAGCCCAACTACTTAATCAGGTAATTAGGCCGTGACTTGGGTTAAGAAGGAAATTCTGATAATCGATAACTATAAATGTGATCAAATAAATATCGAGAGATAAGATATGAATCAACTTTCATCAAAATGAATCAAACTTTTATGGACCAAGAGATAGAATGGAATTGGGCAAGGATGATTTAGGTCCTCAAACCACTGATAAAGAATCAAATGAAGAAGAACAACGGTTGAGGACGAATAATCACAAGAAATATCCAATAATAAGGATAGACTTTATCAAGATAACCAAATTGGCGATTCGCAAATCAACTAAATATTGAGCAACAGCCCGAAGAATCATGAAAATTTTCCAACAACGAACATGTGAAATCCTTGTTCACAAACATAATAAGAATGTCGAATTCACATCATCAAATAAAGACTATCGTTAAGAGCCATTCTTTTCAACTTAACAAAACTATAAAGCAAGTAAAGGCCAAAGTTCGGCAACAAAAAGTATGGCTGAGAATTATGTATGAAGACATAACTCTCTGGGCAACAAAACATGACAACATCAATGAACAACATCAAGAAATAAACAATTTCATCATGAGTTAAATCATTTAGAGAAGCTCATTTGCGCAGCATTCGATTTCAGCATCCTCTCGAGCTCAACCTGCATATTTAGAAATATATGCAGGGCGTGAATACAAAAATGCACTCAGTGGGTATATGCCAAAAACATAAAAACATTGCCCTTAGGGCTATAAACTTGACTTGCCATAAAATATGCAACACACAGTGTTTTTAGTGAAATAACATGTGCATGCTTTTCATAAATAAATACTTACTGATTTTTCTTAACACAAGAGTTAAGAAGATAAACCCGTGTAAGTACTTCATGAAAGTAATTCATTATTCTGTCACATCACATTCACAATTTATAACATACCGGCATCACATACCCGTGTTGGTCCCAAAGGTTACCAACCACGGTCATACCCTGTAGGAAATCGATTTTAACCTCCCGAGGATCTATCTTGGATGTTTAATTCACCATACATTGATTATATTCCTAGCATGCACCTATATAATTAATTGCAACACGAGGAGTTTTCGTGTTTACTGCGAATCTATCGGGAAGAATGGATCAAGACTCGTGCTTTGATCTTACGGGTCGTATCCCGTTGTCTAAACTCCAATGTCGAGTGAGGACAATCTATGAAGAATGCTATAGAAAAACGTCTTCTTCCTTCTCTCAAAGTTTTCGAAAATCTCACTATTTTGGAATAGAATTCTCGAAAATATGTTTTTGCATTAACCTTGATTTTCTCTCTCACCTTATATATATATAATGCAACCCTAAACCCTATCAAGATAGGATTTATGCATATCTAATAAATATAATCTTATCATTTAAGATAGAGAGATCAAGTTGAGTCCGGTGGGACTCTAAGAGAGGTGGACGATTTTTCCTTAGCAACAGTCTGGATGGGCCACCCAGGATCAATCACGAGGAATAAAGATGGGCCTCAAATAAATTAATTATCTTATGTTCATACGAACATAAATTAATTCATAAACATTTATTCATGCCACTAGAGAATAAATGCTGACTTACCCATTTATTTTCGAAGGTGAGTCGGGCTTGCACTTAGACTTCACGAATCCCCTTATTTAAGATATCGTACGTCCATTAATTATTTACAGCATTCTGACTGCTTAAAATAATTAATATCTTTAATTCCTTAAGTAGTACCACTCAACCTTATTATTGTACTTGAGATAACTCAACCTGCAGGGTTTAGTACAATAAACCTTTTGAGCTCCTTAAGGGGACGTCATCATCCTAAACGGATATGGTGACTCGACACAGGTAACTAGCATGACATACAAGCACTGCCACCACCCAAGATGCAGAGAATCTTGGGTTAACTCATGTAACCCTCACCCATAATAAGTCAAAGTGATGGTCAGCAACTCATACTCACCTAATACCTTATCGAGGTTTAGATCATCGTAAGTCACCGAGATCTAGGTTCTTCACGACGGTCAGATAGAAGAACTCATCTCACTGTGATCCATCAATACGTCAGAGACGTACCAGTATAGACAAGCAACCAAGTCAAGTCATTTCTTATCTATACCGCAGCCTATACCGACAACTCGTCCTCAAGTTATCTCAGCTGTGATACTTTTTATATCTCATTAAGTTTGACCAATCATACAGACTTTTGTGATCTTCTACACACTGTATGATCTAACTTATATATGAGATAAGGGGACATACATATATGCAATCAAGTAATCAATTCAGATAGGAGATTGTAATAGTGGTAACAGGAAACATTGTATACAAGCTCAACCAAACTGCTTTCAGTATACAAATCCAACAACCCTATCTACGTCATTCGGTAATGGAAAGTAGGTCTCCTCCCCGATACCATGACCGGCCTACATTTGCAAGCTCACGGCCATAAACCTGTGCACAGTATATATCATTTTCCTACCATAGATAGGTCAATTGCCGTCATACCCACAATGTGGTAAATCAATCATTATCAACATACCCACAATGTGGTGATTTGAAACATTCTCACGATAGAAATACATTTGAAACATAACATTTAACTTTGCTCAGAAAATAGGCAAGTCAGTAAACTTTGATACTTTACAAATAAATGCATATCATCTCTTTGAAAATATGTAAAAGCATAAACATATCATTATAGAAAATACTTATACCACTGTGCTGATCACTCGGATCTGCATCTTCTCGCTTTCACTTGTTCTTCTTCCCACTTGGGTCATTGCATCCTTCAACATCTTAAACATATATCAAGGCATCATGAAGCCTCATATGTCTAAAAGAGCATGAAAAACTCAACAAAAGCTTAAACTTTCTAATCTTAGCCAAAACCTAACAACCCGTTAAGGCATAGCTTATGTCCGACGTCAAAATCACGTGAGGTCATCATCGATACCAACGAACTTCTATGCATACTCAACTATTTATTCACATATGCATAACGTTACTCATCTATTTTCATCTCACTTCTAATCCATCATTGATGTCGTATATATATATATATATATATATATATATATATATATATATAGTTCATCAATGCATATCCTTTAAACCATAACTTAGGGCAATCACATGAACCAATCTCTTTTATATACTTATCATAAGTTCACCATTCAATCCTCAAAACATCTTATTAATAAACCAATTTCTAACAAAATTTCGGTAGAGTAACTTTTATAAAATGTATCGTCATTTCAATACCAAATCAACCAAACTTATCCCAAACTCCACCAAATCATCACCATATGTCTCAATACACATTTAACAACTTAAAACAAATTCAAATTCATCCATTTACACCATCATTATACTATGTCTTTCAACCATATATATATGTAATTACATGAACTTTCCAATCTATAATCCATTTAATTCCAAACAACTCACATTCATACTTATTCATCATCAATAATCATCAATCCATAATCAATTCCAATCTTAATCAAGATCATAATATAAATCCAACAACTTAGCACTAAACTTTAATATTTCAACTTTTACATTTCATGTGCATAAAATCTTATAAATTCAACTTAAGTTCATCCAATACAATCAAGAAATCAAAGAAATCAAAGTTCATCCAACATCATATTTTCGAAAATTTAGGGATTATGTATACTTTCAATTTCTTCCAATTTCTTTTATCAAATCATGTTTATTCTCACTTAATTACACATATCTAAACTCAATTTAATCAAATCATAACACATAATTCACATACAAAATTAGGGTTTCATGCATATTACTTTAATCTCCCAACTTCATGAATTTAAAGAATTTAAACCATAGCTTATGTTATTTAAGCATCATAAGTATAATTAAATCAATAAACATAACAAAAGTTAAACAAATCAACCTTAAATTCACACAAAAAATTCGAACACCACCATACATGAGGAGATCATGTTCTTCAATTTAAACCATAAAAATTTGGATTAAAAGAGGTATTTACCTTCTTTGGAATGATTTTCAATCAATTCTACCCTTGAATTATGGATTAAAAGTGTAGGAAAATTTTGTGTGTGCATGGTGTGTGTGTGCCGAAAATATGGGTGAAATGGAGGTGGAAGATGGTTTTTAAAATGAACATGGTTCTAGAAGATACATATATTTATAGCTTGATTTAATTTTTATTCATTTTCTTTTCTTTTCTCACAATTTGAAAATTGTATAAATATTTTTCTAAAATTGCTAACATTGAAAATCAATATTCTTTAATAGTAAAAACTCAATTTTCTCATTAATATAAAGATCCAAAACAATTAAATCCATTATTGGAATGCACATCATAAAATATAAATTTAACTCTTTCTTATACAAATAATCAAATAATTATTCTCTTTATTCAAAAATCTCGAAAATTATAGAAAATGATTTCTTTATCACTAGATATAAATAAAATAAATTTATTCAAGCCATTTAATAGCTTAAACATTATTTCATCTCATTTCATGAATAAATCTCACATAAACAATATTTAATACAATTCTTTAGAACATTTTCCATTTAAGGAAATTTCATTCAAATACACACAATAATAACCATATATCTCATGCTTAATCATAATAAAACTCATTTCTGAATAATATCCATTTCCTCCAAATTCTACTCATTCGATTATAAATTAATCGAATTTCTATCACTTTCTAATTAATCAAGCACTTCTTTATCAATTTTAGGGATGAAATGCCTTTAAGCCCCTAATTAGCACTTAATTGGGCTCTAATTATGACTATAAGATTATGGTTACTACATTGTTAATTCATAATTATAATTTTATTAATTTATAATTAAAGTTTATTAAATTAATTAATTAATTAATTAAGTGGTAGACCACCCCTTTTGTTAATTAGTGATTGGAAAGGAGAGTGTCTGCTGCCTGGGATTTTTTAAAAAAATTAGAAATTTGCATGGAAAGAGACTGAATTGAGCGGCAGAAGTTATATGAACAAATATTGGGTTTTGGATTTTGGCAAAAATGTTTTGTGCAACGATGTTTCATGTTTTACTGATTTTGGGATAGAGCAAGTTACATATGGAACTTGTATCAAAACACTACTATGTTGTGACTACTGTTTTATCTTTATCTGTAGCATTTTTTTTAGCAATTTTTTTTTTTGGTCAATTAATACAGAAATTTTAAAGGTTGCGTCACGGTGTCTTCTCGGCAAGGACCTTTCTGGCAAGATTAACCACTCTACCACTAAGCCAACACACACACATCAATTTTCTATTTCTTTACGTCATACAGTAACAAAATGCATTAAGAATATTTCTTTACGTCGTACAGTCACAAAATGCATTAAGAATTCGTCATTCACCATTCACTTATACTCTCTGCTTTCCATCGAAAAATGACTCATTTTCTTTTCATAAAATGGTTAAAATAATAAAAAAGTAGACAGAATCAATGGTGGACCCGAGGTATATAATAATATAATTTTATATTTAATAATTAAAAATATATATTTAAAGGTACAAAATATGTGAAAAATAGTCTATATCATGCTTAAATTTTTTTTATAAAAATTAAAAGGGAGCTAAACATAGAAAAGAATGGTTTGTTTCTTCTTCTTTTTTTGCAATGAAAATACCAATTTTGATTGTTTCGGTGACACACTAATTGTTTTTAAGCATATAGCACCAAGTTTCATTTTTTCATATTAAATTGTTATTGATTTTTAATTTTAATTATAAAATTCATTTTATGAATTTATAAAATTATGATTATTTGGATCTCATATATTTTTTTGGACCCTCCTGATCAAAAATATCTAGGTCCGCTACTGGATAGAATTCACACTTAATGAAAAGATAATTATTTCTTAAAAATAAAATGAGTCAAATTGGATGAGAATGAGATAAATTCGAAAAGAAATGTAGGTCAAGTTCAGTAGAACGATGGAGTATTATTTTGCCAGCTGTTGCAAAATTCAAAAAGAAGCGAAATTTGTGCCACATTGGGCCGTGGAGAACTGGGCTGAGGACCAGGGAGTATCCAGCCCAACCCAATCTAAATATATACAATTGGCTCAATGGGCCGGTTCAGGCCAGCCCGGTTCAAAAGTTTCGGCAGCTCTTATCACAACCGTCGAACCCCGCTCCCCTTTCCTCATGATAAATGCAATCTTCATCAAGTTGAAAGAAAGGGAAAAAACATCTCTACTTTCCGTATACTGACTGCCACATGCAATTGCTTGCATTGACAATGAAAATTGTCAACTTGCTTTTACATTAAGCCATCCGTATAACTAGGGGTGAGAATTTGGGAATGGGACTCGGAAATTCCGTCCCGACCCGAGTCCCGACGAATTGGACCCCAGTCAAATTTCTGGGTTCGGGACCGGGACCGGGCCAGAAATTTTGATTTTCGGGTATCGGAAGTCCGAGTCCGTTCGAAATCAAGTCCGATTTTAAATATATATAATTTTAATTTGGGACTTTTCGGACTTCAGGACATTTCGGGTAATTCGAGACTTGGGACTTGGGACATTTTCGGGTAATTCGGGATATTTTCGGGTAATTTGGGACTTCGGGTAATTTGGGACATTTTCGGGTAATTTCGTGACTTGGGACTTCGGGACATTTTGGAAAATTTCAATTCGGGATGGGACCGGGACTAAAATTGTAAATTTTGGGACCGAGTCCCAAGTCCCGATCGACCGGATCCAAAATTGCAAAATTCGGGACTTGGGACTCGGGACTCGGGATTTGTGCAGGTCCGACCCGATTCTCACCCCTACGTATAACTCAACTTGATTTGGATTTGGATTTGGATTCGGATTCGTATCTAATCTCGGGATTATCACGTCTAGATTTATCGTTCGACTATTTGGTCATAATTAAATTCTTATTTGAATTACATTACCTATGAATATAAAATTAAGAGTTCACAAGTTCAAATTTTAATTTTAAAATTATTTTGGTATTATTGTGACACTCGATGAATTTTATCCATCATAAGTTTCGATAATAATTAAGTGGTAGAATGGATGTTATCCATCATAAGTTTAGTAGTAGAATACTAGAATGAGTGAGTTTTTAATCAAACCGAGTGATCGATCTTAATTTCGTTAGGGAATTAAATGCGCAATGAACACGTAGAATTAACGTGGTTCGATTTTTAAAATAGATCTACGCCCACGAGCAAGAGAGAGTTTATGTGTATTGAGGTGTGAAAGCGATTACAAAAGAGTAGTGATCATTTTCATCTAATCTAGCCTCTATTTATACACAATTATATTGACCTAGATCTTAGATCCGAGATCTCCTCTAAAATCGGATCTTAATCCTAGATCTTCTCTAAATAGGATTCTTTTAGATACATCCGAATCTTCTGCGTCAGGACTTGCGATTTGAGTTGTAACTGGCTTGGGATTCTTCTTGGGCCGGACTCACCTAGGTTGAGCTTAATATCGGGGCCCATTTATACTGGGCCGATGCTTGGGCCTGGTAGTTGGGCCATATCCTATCACATCCCCCCCCAAAAAGACGCATAAGCGAAGTTATGATGGGTTAGGAGCCGTGATTCGCCAGTGTTTCGTGTGTGACGAAGTGGAGCGCGCTCAATCTTGTAGCGGTCATATTCTCTAAAAGTTGTACGTCGCTTGGCTTCGCTTTGTTGAGGTGTTATGCCGAAGTCGCATGTCGCTTGGCTAACCCTTACCGAGGCGTTATGCCGAAGTCGTATGTCGCTTGGCTTCACCTGTCGAGGCGTTATGCCGAGGTCGCATGTCGCTTCGCATGGCTTTTGGCATCACCTTACCGAGGCGTTGTACCGAAGTCGCTTATTTCTTGGCATCAACCTGACGAGGTGATATACCGAGGTTGGTTAGGTAATCCATTGTCGAGGTCGGATATGCGACGTCTTGGTTTGAATGCGTAACGTCGTGCCGAGGTCGAACACGGGATTTTCCGCCGATGTCGAACACGGGATACGGGATCTGCATTTAATGCGGCAGCGGTTGGGTTCCCGATAAAGTGCATATTGGGGGAATAACTTCCATGATACGCCATTTCTCGTATCACTTTATCCATTTCCATTTTCAAATTCTCCTTTCTGCTTTCATGAAGAAAAAAGTTTTGCTATCGCCATTGTCTTTCTCGCCGTGTCTGTGCCATCATCTTCTTCTAAAACCAGTAAGTTTTCATGGCATCTTCTTCTTCTTCCTCGTCCGATGGGTCTCACGGCCAGGAAGGCCGTATTGTGTCAGCGTCGCCATTGAATTATCCGGTGGATTTAGAAGTTTATTCCTTTGATTCTGCCACCTTTTGTGCGCAGAGCATATTTCCCGTCTTTTAGGGATTTTGGTAGGGTTTCTTCTATTTCTTCAATTCTAGAAGCTCCTGCAATATTAGAGTTTGCTTCTAAATATTTTATCCCAAAATCCTTTGAATTTGTTGCTCCCCGTCCGGAGGATAGGGCCAGTGCCCTCCGGGTGGCTTTGTGACGGTTTACGAGGGCGACGCTTGGGGGCGGTCTTCGCATTCCTTTCCCCTCCGTGTATGTCAAACTCCAACAAATGCTCGGCATACCTCTCGCCCAAATAACGTCAAATTCTTTTACGCATTTAACGGTCTCGGTGTCACGCCCGTGGCATAATTTTCCTTTACCACAGGGCTCGTCCTCGGGTTTTCCAATTAAAAGCTAGCTCGGGGTGGTATTATTTATCACCTCGTTGTGGCTTCAAGGTAAAGACGAAGTCAAAATCTCGGCGGCGAAGAAGTTCTTCTTACGCCGGTTCGATGAGTCCTAGAGTTCGCTGAAATCAGGAGAAGTTAGCGGATGTGGCCACCGGAAAGCTTGGTGGGCTAGAGAGGCGTTGGACAAGGTCGGTCTTGTTGACGAAGTATTCTCGAGGCCGAGCTCATTCTTTGGTGAGCCCTTATGATCCTAACTGCCGCGTTTGAGTAGGTGAAGGTGAGGCTCCTTGTTCACTTTAGCTCTTGATTAATTTTTATTTTATGTTTAACTTGGATTTTATCCTTGCGGTGGACTTCGTTGGCAAGAAGAGGAAGAGGTCCAAGTGCGGTGCCGAGCCATCGATGTGGCGTCGAAAAAATTGCCGTGACCTCATCCGAAATGGCCAAAGAAGTATCGGAGTCGCTTCTCATTACGCATCGCCCGCCGTAGCGAGGAAAGGTGTCCTCCGGATCTTGCCGGCGATGATTACTGCGAGGTCATTGGAAGCCGTGTCGCACGTCGGCCTTTCCTACTGTAATGTAATTTTGCTTCATGTCGCAAGTTATGTTTGATGTATTTGTTTGACGTTGTTGATCTTTGTTCAGGGGACCGAGGACGTGAAGGCCGACCTTGACAGGATGTCCTCCCGGTGACAATGGCGATACGCTTGCGGTGGACCATCCGAATGATGTTGTCGCCCAATGCGGCGGTGTAGCTCGTTTCACTCGGGACTTGGAGGAAGAGAAGACCCTCATTGTTCACGAGGTGGTCGAGGCTGAGGCGAAGGCTCGGGATGCGTCCTTGGTTCTGCGGCATCCGAGGCGGCGGCGGCGGGCGGAGGCGGAGGTCTGTCGGCTAAAGGCCGAGGTGGAAGAGTTCGTGCGGAGGCCGCGGTGGCGACCTCGCGGAGAGCTTCTTCGTGCCTTCACGGAGGTTATTCTTGTCGAGGAGGTTTGGCGGGTTTGCGCGCGGTGGCCGAGGTGCTCAACACGGTGGTAGTAGCAGCAGACGCGAAGTGGCCAAGGATTACCCAAATTTGGATAAGTCCAAGTATGTGTATGAGGTCATGGAGGATGGGGCCCTGCTGCGAGCGTACGCCGATGTCCTCTCTACCGGCATGAAGAGCTTGCCTGTCGTGGAGAGCCTAGCTTCGTCTTCGACCGTGCTTAATGTCGAGGTGGTCCGTTCCTGGCCGGTGGACCGGAACATCCAGTTTGAGGCTGTCATAGCTGGAGTGGCTGGAAAGCCGGTGTTGGCCGCGTCTACCGAGGTCGAAGCAGAGAATGAGGTTGAGGTGCCGAGGCCGGGGAAGGAGCAATCTTGAGGGGGCGTGGCCGTGAAGCTCGAGAGAGGCCGAGATGTCGGAGCTCGGGAGAGGCCGAGGCTGGCTGAACAAGGAGCTTTCGGAGGGTCGTTGATCTTTTTGTAAATGTATATGTACTTGACAAATTCCCGCTTGAAGGCTTTAATAAAATTCCCAAATTTGATGGAAGAAATCTTGTCCTTTGTTGTTTCGGTCTTTTCTTGAACTTTTCAACGTGTCCCTTGGTTGGATCAAATCAAAACGTTGACTCGGGCTCTCGAATCTAAAGAGGTCGAGGTCCCGCACTGGAGGGTAAACATGGCCATGTGCGAGGAGGCCGACGTCAGTTCGAGGACTTCACAAGAGAAGTTGACGAGCTCAAGCTCGATTCTTGGAGTTGGGAGGAGCTCGAGATTGCGGAGGATAAGGCCAGTCGATCGTCGAGGAACATCTTGAATACGAGGCGGTTATCCGCCGAGGTGGTGGAATGACTATCTCCGATGCCGAGGTTAAAGTTTCGAGCTCGTAGCCATTGCCGAGGTATAGACAAAATGCAGTCGAACTCACGGCAATTTTAGGAGCAATATGCCGACACGAAAAATATAGGTGGCTTGTACAAGACCGTAGTAGTTCGTCGTCCTTTCCTCGGCGGGTGCTTCGTTCGATGACCGAGGCTGCTTCATCTCGCGAAGCTCCTCCTCCGCCGAGGCTCCTTCTTGTCTTCCGACGGCGTGGAGTGTCGGCGACACTTCTCTGAGTTCTTTATACAAGACCGACATCGCCATCGAGAAGCCGGTGGTCGTGTGTCATCGAGCGGCCGAGGTCGTTCGACGAGGCAAAGAGCTGGTCGAACTTCCGGCATCGATCGAGGACGAGGCCGAGGTAGGGATAAGGTTAGCATAGATGATTTATTGAACCCTGACTTTCCTAGGGATTGGCTTAGCTTTTCCCAGCCTCCTGGGCCTTCATCGTCCTCGTAATGTATGCGTTGTACACTTTGGAAATAAGAATGAATTTTTTCTTTGCCTTGTTTTGAAAACGCTGTATACATTTCGTCCTCGTGTTAAACGAAGGTAATTCGTCCTCGCTTTAAACGAAGGTAATTCATCCTCGAAATAAACGAAGGTATGGGTTCCTTTTTTGGCAAGAAATATCGCTAGGGGTGGTCCCCTCTTCCTCGAAATAAATGAAGGTATATATTCCTTATTTGTCGAGTTTTATCGATAGGGGTGGTCCCCTCACGCGCGTTTATAGTTCGTCCTCGTATTAAACGAAGGTAGTTCGTCCTCCTTAGAGGGTAGTTCGTCCTCGTTAGAGGGTATTGTAAAATGGGGAAGATGTATTATGCATAAGTGACAAATAAAACATACAAGAAAAAGATTTTATTAATAAAAGACGGCGTTACGAGACACGTAATCGAACAGACTCAAAGACACGACGCAGACTCGACCACTTGACACTTATGCGAAATATCTCTTGAGATGAATGATGTGCCACGTATTGAGTATTTGCTCACCGGATATATGGACGAGCTTATATGACCTTTTCCGAGGACTTCTTCGACTGTAAGGTCATTCCCATGTAAACTTCCGGTTTATCGAGCTTTGCGGCTTCTCGACTTCATTATTTCAAAGCACGAGGTCGCCTACTTGGAATTATCGGGATTTGACACCTCGGTTGTAATACCGAGCTACTTGTTGTTTATACCGAGCTTCCTTATGTGGCGAGGTCTCTTTCTTCAAGCGGATCTATATCGTTCGTAGATTCTTCCCATTAGCTTCACCGAGAAGTGGATAGTGCGGGGCTCGGCATTCGATCTCTGCGAGGATTCTCGCCGGTTCCATACACCAAAGCGTAGGGTGTTTCTCCGTTCGATGTCCGGGTGTTTATGCAGATGCGACCATAAGACTGCGGTAAATTTTCTACCCAATCGCCTCGACTCGGTCGAGGCGAGTTTTGAGTCCTTTTACGATTGTCCTGTTGGTGACTTCGGTTTGACCATTTGCTTGAGGATGGGCCACCGAGGTGAATTTTTGTTGGATCTGAAGCTCTTGACACCACTCTTTGAATACCTTATCCGTGAACTGTGTCCCGTTGTCCGAAATGAGGATATGAGGGATGCCGAAGCGACACACGATGTTCTTCCAGACGAAGTTGAGGGCGTTTTTGCTTGTGATTTTCACCAATGGTTCGGCTTCCACCCACTTTGTGAAGTAGTCGATCGCGACAATCAGGAATTGAAACTGCCCTGGAGCTTTGCAGAAAGGGCCTACGATATCAATCCCCCATTGCATAAATGGCCAAGGGCTTTGCATGCTTGCGAGGTCGGTTTGAGGTAGCCTCGGCACGTTTCCATGAATTTGGTACTTCGGACACTTCTTCACGAGGTCAATTTAGTCTTGGAACATTGTTGTCAATAATATCCCCATCGCATGACTTTCTTCGATAAGCGCGGGCCGATGTGGCTTCCACATGATCCCCGTGTCTTCTCGTGAGTACATAATCAGCTCGGTTCGCACTCCAAACACCTTAGGAGAGGTTGTAGGTATGATTTTCTAGAGAGTTCCACGCCGAGTGTATATCGCAGATTTGCTCAAGACTCTCCTAGCCCCGAGCCCGCTCACGGGCGTTCGCCTTCTCCAAATATGTTTGGATGGGGTCATCCAATTAGGTTCTCGTCCGAGACTATGTTGACTTCGACCTCGGCATCGTCTATGCTTTACGCTCTCAGACTTCTTCTCATGGTGGGCTCGTTGACAACGCCTTTGCTTTAAAGTGTCACTCGGCTATTTTGCTCCTTGGGATGCGAACCAACCGGAAGTATGAGAAAGATTGTTGCAAGCTTTTGGCTTTTTCAAGGTATTTCTTCATCCTGTTGCCTTTTGCTTCGCACTTTCCCAAAGATGTGGCTCACTATAACCCGAGAGTCATTTGTGGACTTGCAGCTCGTGTCCGGAGACTTTGAGCTGGCGAAGTCCTGCGATTAAGGCTTCAGATTCCACTGTTGTTCGTATTTTTGAATGTGAACCGAAGCGCGAGGCTATCTCTTGTCCATCCGGACTTATGAGTAAGACGCCCGCCCCATCGCCTGCTTTTTCCCAAGCTCCATCCACATGATTTGCCAACAATCTTCGATGGTTCCTTTATGAGTTCGGATTCGGCGTTGTCTCGTAGTTGGCGGCGGGTTTCGGCTTTTCCGTGAAGTTAGCCTCGACAAGGAAGTTCGCTGGCCCGACCTCGATAGCTTCGACAGCGGCGTAAAGATATAGCGTGTTCTCCCAGTTCGATTGCCCACTTCGCAATTCTTCCTGAAGCTTCTGGCTTCGTCAACACTTGCCGAAGTGGATGATCGGTGAGAACTTGTATGGGATGTGCGTGGAAGTAGGGGCGTAGTCTTCTTGCAGCATTTACTAATGCCAAGGCGAGCTTCTCCAAAGGCTGATATCTCGTTTCTGACCCTTTTAGTGCTCGACTGATAAAATACACAGGGAGCTGACATCCGTCTTCTCGTACCAAAACTGCACTTATGGTTTCATCCGAGGTGGCGAGGTATAGGGAAAAGACCTCTCATTCTTTCGGGACGGATAAAGTGGGAAGTTTGGCGAGGTAGTTCTTGAGATCTTCAAAAGCTGACTTGTGTTTATCATCCCAGGAGAACTCCGGAGCTTTTTTGAGTATTTTGAAAAATGGGAGCTGCTTATCCGCGGCTTTTGAAAGAAAGCGGTTTAGTGCGGCTATGCAGCCCGTCAATCTATGTACGTCATGGATGGTCTTCGGCATTTTCATCTCCAAAATGGTTTGAACCTTTGACGGGTTGGCTTTTAATCCTTCTTGTGAGACCCAGCACCCCAAAAATTTGCCAGACCAAACTGCGAATGTACACTTCTGGGGATTTAGCTTTAGGTTTACCTTTCAAAGTAAGCCGAGGACGATCCTGAGGTCGGCAACACATGTGGCTTCCTCTTTACTCTTGACGACGATGTCATCTACGTATACTTCCACATTCGACCTATGTAGGGTGAAATATCTTGTCCACCATTCTTTGATAAGTGGCCCTGCATTCTTGAGTCCGGGCGGCATCTTCTTATATGCAAAGACCAAGTCCGTTATAAATGCTGTTTTGGATGCGTCCTCGCCACTCATCAACACTTAGTGATATCCCTTGTATAAATCCAAAAAGGTGAAGACTTCGTATCCGACCAGAGCGTCAACCTTTTTGTCGATATTTGGAAGGGGGTAATAGTCCTTTGGGCAATGTTTATTGAGATCGGTGTAGTCGATGCACATTCGCCATCCCTCCTCCTTTCGATCATCACCGGGTTGGCTATCCGTGTCGGATACTTGACTTCGAACAATATACGAGCTTTTAATAATTGATTCACCTCGTCATGGATGACCTGATTCCTTTCAGATGCAAAAATTCGTTGCTTTTGTCGAACTGGTTTTACACTGGGCAATATTGAGCCGATGAGTGATAATACTTGGCGAGACCCGGTCATGTCGGGACCAAGCAAACACGCTCTCGAATTCCTTAGGAGTTGGATGATCTGTTTTTTTTTAATCGAGATTCCTCAGTAGAACATACTTTGACGACCTTGAGTGGCTCGCCTTCATACAAAGCGACCTCCTCTACCGGGTCATGGGGACGGCGACATCTTTCCAGCCCAACTCATCGAGTTTCTTTAATTACTATGCTTGTGGGTCCGGGTCAAGTCCCCGCGCCTCTTAGGCGACCGCATGCATTCTTTCGCCCGTTTTGATCTCCCGGATCACGGCTACTCTCCTTTGTGGGGATCTTCATTGTCGATGGTACATTGAGCATACCACCCCTCACTGCGTCAGCCGCCTCGCCCCAAGATGATGTTATCTGGCGAGTAGTGCCTTTACCACGAAGAATCGTACCACCTTGGTGGAGCTCGTCGGCGCCTTCCTACCGTGACGGTAGTTCGATTATTCCTTACGACGCGCGCCTCTTCCCGCACAAAGCTTGAGTGGTAGCAGAGTGGTGCGAGGCGTGCTCCTCAACTCCTAACTTGTCGAATCATTCCTTGAAGAGGATGCCATCGACGCACCACCGCCGATATACACGCTGCTTTTACCGCCTTGTTGGCGACCATCGCCGATCACCATCGCATCCCCGCGGGTACTACGGCTGGTACGAGGTCGCCCTTGGAGAAGGTGATTGTCTCATCCCTTTAAACCTCTTGTTTACTGTGTTCGTTGGTATGGGGACTTGGCCTCGGCCTTAAGAGAGGACTTTGTAACTCCGCGAGGAGCCCTGATGGTGGAGATGATCCCGTCGATTGGGGCTCATCATCTCCTCTTCGTCGTGTCGCGCCTTGTTTTCTTGTGAGGCACAGATTTCCTCTTCTCTTGCTTCCTCTCTTCCGACCTCTGTAGGGGCTTCGTCATGCACCACTCGCGGCCATGCCTTGTATTTTTAGACTCCGTCCCGCACCAAATTTTCGATGTCTACCATGAGGTCTCTCGATTCTTCAAAGGTCGCACTCCATAATCCTCATGGAAGGAGCAGATTTGTCCTCGATCGCGCTATGACCCACCGTCATTGGTCGAGGCTTCTCGAACATGTTCATGTGGAGCTCAGATCTCCACCCTCGACTTCGCTCGAGGGTGTATACCGGGTCGCCCGGTTATCAGCGTGCCCGAGCCTGACTCTATCACGACGTATCCTTTCCAAGGCGCACCGTCGGCCTTGGTTTCGGTCTCCTCGCCATCTTCTTTCCTTCCTTGTCGAGGCTCCACCTTTTCGCTTCGCGCTTTTTCTATCGTCGTCCGCTTTGGCGAACCGATCCGCTATGCGCCACGTTCGACGTAGTACGGGGTTCGTACTTGATAATCTCTTTGTATAGGCCCCCCGGAAAGATGCCGTTTTGGAAGGCCGAGATGATGAGAAGATCTTTTACGTCTTCGACTTTTAGGCTCTCCTTGTTGAACCTGGTCATAAAGTCACTGATGGACTCGTTTCGGCCTTGCCTCACTGTGAGGAGATGTGCCGATGTCGTTTTGGACTCGGCCTACGGAAGAACCTTCGATGGAAGGCTCACATCAGGTCGCGGTAAGATCCCACACTCCGGGAGGTAAACCGTCGAACCACCGACGGGCGTTGTCGATCAGTAACTCCGGGAAGAGTTTACACATATGGATGGTGTTGAGGCGTTGGTTGATCATATTATACTCGAATTGTGAGAGGAAGTTTTGCGGATCCCTTAGTCCGTCATAAGGGGCGATGCTCGGTACCCTGTACTTGTCCGGGAGGGGAGTATCGAGTATTTCATTTGAGAACGGGTAATTATTTTCCGTATCCATCGAACCCGCCTCCGGGAGTGAGACGCAGTTCGTCGACCGAATTCGTTTGATGACGGGGACCGACCTCGCGGCGATCACGACGCCCTATCCTACTGTCGTCCTCGCACGGTTGGTTTGGGCCCCAACCGATGTAGAGGTATGAGCACCTATCATCCGAGGTCGGGATTCACCTCATTGTCCGCTCGTGCTTTGACGAGGCTTCGCCCCTATCTTCGTGATGGTGCCGACCTTGCCCTCTACCGAGGTAATGGAGAAGCTTTCCTTGTTCTTTTCAAGGAATCCTTTAACCGCCTCATCAAGCGCTTATACGCGGAGCCTGGAGGTTCCTCTCGCTGTTCGTTATGGCCTCCTCGCTATTATACCGCTTCTTCATGCAAGATGGGATGGCCTTGCTCGTCGAGGCTTTGGACATGCCCTTCCGGGTCGGTTCTCTGATCGGGCTTTTTCCAAGCCGAGCTCGACGCGTCCTGCCGCCGTTGTTGTTGCCGGTAGGGGCTCTGGATGTGAGACTTCTGGTATTCATCGTCGTGATTGATTCCCTGTAAACAAAGGTTGACCGAAAACACAAACTCGCCTCCACGCGACGACGCGGTGATCGATCTTAATTTCGTTAGGAATTAAATGCGCAATGAACACAGAGAATTAACGTGGTTAGATCTTTAAAATAGATCTACGTCCACGAGCAAGAGAGAGTTTATGTGTATTGAGTGTGAAAGCGATTACAAAAAGAGTAGTCGATCATTTTCCGTCTAATCTAGCCTCTATTTATACACAATTATATTGACTAGATCTTAGATCCGAGATCTCCTCTAAAATCGGATCTTAATCCTAGATCTTTCTAAATAGGATTCTTTTAGATACATCCAATCTTCTCGTCGGGACTTGCGATTTGAGTCAGAATCGGCTTAGATTCTTCTTGGGCCGAACTCAACTAGCCGAGCTTAATATCGGGTCCATTTATCTTGGGCCGATGTTTGGGGCTGTGGTTGGGCCATATCCTATCACCGAGTAAGAATGCGTTAGTACATTTTAGATCGTATACATTACACAAATTCTTCCTAATTTGATTGATCTCTTTCATGTAGTTTAGCTTTTTTTTTGAGGAGGAGGGGGTGGATGTGGGGTTCCAATAATCTTTTGAAAGAACTAGAAACAAATAGTAGTTTTAAGAATAAATATCATTTTAAACTTCAAATTATACTTACTTTATTAATAATGTTTTAAATTTATTATAAATATTTATTTAAACCACCAAATATTAATATTGTATCAAAATATCATGAGTCCGCTTTTCTAACCCTCATAATCTTGACATGGTTCACCGATGCACACGGAAATGTCACGTAATTCCACGTGGCGATATGTTATTATATTTTTATCTATTCTATGTGGTATCGACAAGTCACGTTAAGATTTTTAAGGGTCGAAAAATGTATAAGGGACATTTATAATAAAATATTGATAGTTTATAGTAAATAATGGGTAAATATCAATTTAACTTAAACTATACATAGCTTTTTATCAAAATATCTCGAACTTTCAAAAATGTCAATTTAAACCCCAAACTATCATATTTGTATAAAAATGCCCCAAGATTCAGGATAGTTTGGGGTTTAAATTGATACAAATATGATAGTTTGGGGTTTAAATTGATATTTTTGAAAGTATAGGATATTTTTGATAAAACATGTATAGTTTAGGGTTTAAATTGATATTTATCCTAAATAAATATATGTAAAAGTTCAAAATATTTTAATAAAACAAGTATAGTTTGAGGTTTAAATTAATATCTTACCCTGATTTTAATGCAAACATAACCATTTAAAATTGCATCACGATATTAAATAAATAAAAGTTATGATCACCCGTAATTGATTTAAAGTTGAAACTTAAACTTTCTTCAAAAGTGTTCCTCTGATATGAAAAAGATTGATTTTTTAAAAAGAAATTGAAAAATTAGCTTAAGATAATAGTTTATGATTTTCGATTCATTATATTAAAACATAATAAGAAATAGTTATCACATACTATACTATAATAATTCCAAATGTGTAAAATTAGTGGACCTATCCAACTTCGATAGATAAATAAACTCATTTCAAATTAAAATTTCAAACCAAAGTTGGTGAAATATAAATATTTTCTCCACTTTTATTAGGTGATGTCAATTGCATTGTCTTTGTTAAAAAATGATTAATAACCATATTTTACTCAAATAGTTATAATGGAACAAGGTGTTAAACGTCCAAACACCATATATAATGCTAAGCAATCAGCTAGCTTAGGCAAAACCATATAGTTAAATACATTATAAGACAAGTTAAAAAATACATTATAACATTGATTCACAATGTTAAACTTCAATACTTTTTATTGACAATACATTATAACATTGCATATTTTTATTGACAATACTTATAAGATTTGTAAGATAGAAGTAGTTTTGATTAGTTCTAACTTTACATATTAAACTAAATAATGTATGCTAATGATTTGTCTTCTTATTCTTGATAATTTTCTATAAACATACTAATTTTAAGCAAATAAACAACAATTGCTATAGTAATATAATATTGAAGGATATGTGCATTTGAGTATATTGATGTGTATAATAAACCAACAATTCGATGTTTTTTTCCTTTGTGTATTTTTGGAAACTCACGTCGTTTATGTTGGTTGTGCACAGGATAAAACTCATGTTTTCTATACAATAATTTGCAAAAGCATATGAAATAGGTAAACAATGCTTGGAAAATTAGATGTAATAAGCTAAAATCTATAAATAATGTTGGTGGGATTCAAAATCCAATGCTACTGTTGTTATTCAGAAAAATTGAGATTAAGTTCCAGAAATATTGAAAAAGAAAACATGTAAAATAACAAGGAAAACTGAAAAACTAAACGCCAAATGTTTTTGTTGTGTTTGTTTTATCCAAGAGTCATTAATAATCTATGACAGTGTCAAAATTACAGATTCGGATCTTATTTTCCATGAAAACGTCTGCATTTCAAGGGCAAACTTGACATTCACATAAAAAGGTCATCAAAACGTGACCTTTTATCTATGCTATATTTAATGAGGTTACATAGATATTTTATTTATAATCAATCTGTGACTGTAAATATCAAGCTAATTTATGATTTATTACATAAATTCTTAAGTGTCTGTATACCATAATCCTCCACGGTGTAAGAACTAGGAAGTGTAAAACATTCCTTGCTCCAATGTGTAAAACATTCCTTTACATAAAAGAAAGGGCATGAATAAAATAATATATCAATCTCCGTTGCCGACAACGGTCCCTTGGAGAAATGGACTGATATTCTCCAAAACTATCCGTTAATTATGGATTCCTTTCTTAATTAAACAAAAAAAAGGCAATACAATTATAAATAAATTTATGACGCAGATTCTGCATAGATCACTCCGCAGCCTCTGCGTTATTTCTCTCTCTCTCTGGAGACGACAACCACTTGCAGACAGAAAAATTTCTGCTCGCCATTTCAGGTAGCATTGCGATTTGCGCACTACGAATCACACGCGCGAACACAGACACACATGTATCCGTTTCTGTAGTAGCTACCACTACTTTTTGGTTTACTTCCGTGTGTTGTTTTCTCTCATTTTCATCATAACTCTAGGTCGCTTCTACTTTTTTATCTACATTTTTCTAATTTATGCCCTCACGTTTGCGTTTCTTATATTTTGCTAATTTTTTCCTCTTGTATACAAATTTACTTTATCAGCATTGCAGAAGATTCATATTTGGAGTTTACTGTTTGGATCGGTTTCTAGATCTCACTCCATTGGGAATTGCTTTAGTCACTGCCTTTTTGATGAGTGCTTCATTACGTGTTTATGCTTCTTATTATAGCATAAAGCAAGTAGTACTCTCTTTTTCCAGTCACTGTCGAGATCCAAGTGTTAGGTTTTAGCAACAACTTTAACCGTGAATTATTGGAGATTTTGCTAATTAGGATCACACAAGTCATACTCCATAAATTCACTTACTTTTGTTTCCTTCCGTTTGTTTTTCTTCACCAAATCCTCTTATTCTTACCCTTATTTGGCTTCACGATTCTGAGGTACCTTTCTCTGAATAGCTAAAATCAGCTCAAAATGCACGACCGTGGATCTTCGATTTTCCTATGGTTTGGGGTTGCTGCGCTTCTGATAATTTGCTTGGTATCATCCGTTAACGCTGACGGGATGACCTGCTCGGGAATTGTACCAATGAGGCATCGTGATGAGAACATATCTATAGCAGATTTTGGAGGTGTAGGTGATGGAGTGACTTTGAACACCAAAGCCTTTAGGGAAGCAATATACAGAATTAAGCATTTGAACAGGACAGGCGGTACGCTTCTCTACATTCCTTCTGGGGAATACTTAACTGGACCCTTTAATCTCACCAGCCGGATGACTCTATACATGGCAAGAGGTGCTGTCCTCAAAGCCACAGTGGTATTGGAATCGTCTCCTCTGTTATTTTTGTTTTGATTCTATACTCTGTCCTTCCTTTTTGGATTAGATCTTTTGGTATGTTTTATATTTTATGTTTACTGTCTTGCATATGTTAGTAGGCATAGGCAGGTGGAAGAGTGAAGGGTTATGGTTTATTTGCTCTTATATGGCTATGTAAAGGTTGTCTTTATTTTCCTAATTGGACATCTTTGACACAACCATGGGGCTCATTTAAGTTCAGCTTTCTAATTTTTCCAATCAATTTGCTTTCCTTCACAATGATGGACTTAATTTCGCTGATAACTGTGTTTTGTCGCTTAAACTGGCATATTAGCATATTGAGCACGTTGTAACGCAATGTGGTAAAACTAAAATGGGATATCTTCTATTCTTCTTGACTGGATTTCTTATGGAGTGTTTATGTTGCTGCTGTTTCCCTAAACTTCGTCCAAATGACTTGATGAGCCTTTGTAGATACACTTAGATAGCAAATAAATGGTGCCCCATATAGATGTTATCCTTCTACTTCTATATTTAATTTTACAGTGGAAGTCGGTAGATGTTACTATCAGCTCAATTACTTAAAGTCAATTTTCAACATATGAACTTAGACTTACCTGGGGCCAGCTTGCTCTACGTCAGAGTCAACTTCCAGGCCTTAGTTTGTGTCTTGAATTCTTCTTGTAAAGCTTTTTGTGAAAAAACTATTACTAGTTTATTGTACTTCCTAAAAGTAAGAGTTATATGATTTTTTAGGGACCTATGCAACTATAATGTCCATGTCAAAGTTTGTGCTATGTAATCATGACACCTATGATAGTATTTCCTGGTTTTGAAGGCAAGCAAATATTAATTTCATTATCAAGAAAATATATAGCTCATGCACAGTACATCTGCTATTCAATAAGCTGTGTTTCTCTTTGTTGTAAACACTTCACTTCTTCACTTCTAATGAGAAAATATTTGAACTCTTTAAATTGGTGGTATGATGTATGAATATGTCATTGCATTTAGAAAGCTTAAAAGTACTTTCTTTCTTTCCTTGTTTCTCAGTTCATTACATTCCATATGATGTTTATCTTAGCTCTATATTCGTCGTGCAGGACACTAATCAATGGCCCTTAATAGCTCCCTTGCCTTCTTATGGGAGAGGAAGAGAACGGCCTGGAGGAAGGTATATGAGCTTCATCCATGGCGATGGACTCCATGATGTGATAATAACAGGTTTGTATTCATACTAGATTGTTGACTAAGAATTTGGAAAAAGTGCTTTTGAGAAATAAAAATCACAATGCCAACAGCATAAGAAGGCTTTGCAGTTACCTTCCTCTTGATATAATCTTGAAAAGAGAGGACCCAGCAGTATGCTACCTTTAGCAGAAATATTCAACTTTATGTACTCTCTTTTGTTAATAAACTGCTATCATGGACTGGTAGGTGAAAATGGAACGATTGATGGTCAAGGTGACGTTTGGTGGAATATGTGGAGGCAAAGAACTCTTCAGTTTACCAGACCCAACTTAGTTGAATTGAAGAACTCCAGAAATATAATAATTTCCAATTTAATTTTCAAAAACTCGCCATTTTGGAATGTACACCCTGTGTATTGCAGGTAAATAGCTCAATGTATTTGCTAGTTACCTCGTTTTTTCTAGCAGCTTTGACAAGTTGCTTATGATGTATGAAAAATGTTTATTTGCTAGTTACTGCATCTCCCTCCCTCTTGATTTGGAAGTTGTATGCCTGAAAGGGTAGCTGACCTGGTTTCCCTCATTCTTTACCTCTTTTCAGCAACGTTGTCATCAATTATTTGACCATACTGGCTCCTGCTGATTCTCCAAACACTGACGGAATAGATCCAGGTAAGCTACCAATGTTATTTTGATACTTATTATTTCAAAATAGTTAGTAGTAGATGTTTGCATGAAGTCGTTGGATATTAATAGCTTAATTTATATTTTTGTATTGGACCTATTGGTGCAAGAAAGCAAGTCTTCACTCAGTATAAGTCTGTATCCACACAATAATGGTGTGGTGAATTTTCCGATACCTTAATGAATTTGGTGATGCTTTGCCCATCATTCAAAGATATTGTTTTCTGTGCTTTGAGTTATAGCTTACAAAGTGTCATATAATAAGGATAATATTGAAGATTTCATACTTATTGTTTCCTTTACAGACTCGAGCACTGATGTATGCATTGAGGACACCTACATATCAACGGGAGATGACCTGGTGGCTGTGAAGAGTGGGTGGGATGAGTATGGGATCTCTTATGGCCGTCCTAGTCGTGGTATAACCATTAGACGAGTAACTGGATCATCACCATTTGCTGGAATTGCAGTTGGAAGTGAAACATCTGGAGGCATCGAGGATGTTCTGGCTGAGCACATAACTCTATTCAACATGGGAGTTGGCATCCATTTGAAGACTAATATTGGCAGGGGTGGAGTCATAAGAAACATCACAGTGTCCAACGTATACATGGACAAAGCACGAAAGGGGATAAAGATTTCTGGCGATGTTGGCGACCATCCAGACGAAAAATATAATCCGAATGCTCTCCCAGTTCTCAAAGATGTTACAATTAAGGACGTGTGGGGTGACAGGGTGCAGCAACCCGGTCTGGTTCACGGTCTGAAAGATGCGCCGTTTACTGGGATTTGTCTCTCCAACATTAGTTTCAGCGGTGCCTCCGGCACAAGAAATTTGCCTTGGCAGTGCTCTGATGTAAGTGGGGGTGCAGTTGAAGTCAGCCCGTTGCCATGCTCGGAACTAACGAGCAGTCAGCAGGCAGGTGAGTGCGCTTCTTCCTTCTCAAAGTGGTGAAGCTTGTTCTGTCACTGCAAAGTAATGTAATGATCAATGATTAGTAAGAAGTAAGAAACGTGCTTGTAATCTCTAAAATGGAAGAACTATGAAGAAACTCGCCATGAATCCCAGATTGATTATGTATGAATTGGTACATTCATTACTATATAGTAAAAACAATTCATAAGGTCTTCATAACCAACTGAACAAAGCATGTTTCAATATTCATATACACATAGGAATTGAATTATTTTGGGGGTGAAGTAGCAAAGAAAGGTCTCTTCCTCCCCTTCAAGAGCCTCTGAACTCAGCCATTGCAGTATTGCTGTATACATTGCAAGGCTTCGTTTGGAAGCCCTTGAGGGAGAGTAAGAAACCATTTGCTTTGTAATATCTTCAACTTCTCACATTGGTCCTTAGATGTGGGATTTGATTGATTCGAGGACATGTGTGTGTGTGTGTTTTGTTATTGATTGAAGTAATGATTCAAGAAAAGGGGTAATAATCAGTAATATATGTAGCAAAATGTGAAGGAAAATTCTGAGGGTATCCATATCTTTAGCAGTTGACAAAAACCAAATCCCACTGATTCCCTCTAAAGAGCAACTTGGTCGTTAGAATATTTCAAAACTCCACTTGCTCAAATTGCAAACATATAAAGCCAAATATCATTATATCAAATCTTGAAGTTATGATGATTGGTCTGGTTAAATTCGATTAAACGGATCAAGGACCATGTATCGTGTTTAAATTTAGTTTTAGCAGGTTCCGAAACACTGTAGTTAATTGTTATCATATCCTCTCAAGTCTTTATATTAGATATTTCCTATAAAAAATGATTTTCTTAAACCTTTTCAAATTAGCTTAGGATTTCCAGAAGTATATTTGAAAATTTGAAAGAGTCATTGCTATTATTTTTGTTTCTATGATTGTGATTTTTTTTTAATATTGAATTCGGACGTCTGTAATTAAGTGTATTATCAATATAATTTTTAAAGTTTGCTATTAAGATTTTCATTACACTATATTATGTTATATAAATCAGAGTTTTGATCACGTTAGGTTTTATTGTCTCTATTTTGAATATAATTTTCATTTTTATATTATTTTAGCCTAACTTAGTATTGGCAAATATAATTGTTTTTTTTATTTTGATTTTATTTTCTACTTTTATTTATGATCATCTTAAATATTAGAATATGCCACAACATTCAAGTGCATTTGGTAATTGGTACACCAACTCTTCATTTTATGGGAGGTCTCGAATATATTCTTGTTAACATTCTCTCATCCTATTCGTTTGACTTATCCTTTATTTCTGACTTTACATCCAACTCAGTTTATTTTACATTTGATATGGAATTTCGCATCAAAACCTACCATAGGCAGATATCTGGCCTTTTGTTTCTTATTTTATTCTATATTTTAGGAACGCAGCATCAAATTTACTCCACATGTTTCACAATATTTAGGGGATGATAATACTCTATAAAGAAATGTATGCAATATTATTTTATATGCTCGATATTTGAACATCACAATATTGTATAATCAAATGAACTCAAGTCAAATGGATTATCCCAATCAAAATAAAAGTTTAATCTTAGTCCTATACCCAACTTTACACAAAATTTTGTGTGAATGATTTGACGGGTCAAATCCAATTCATACGATGCCTGTATTTGGATCAAAACTCGTATCTAAAAATATTTTTGTAATATTATATTGTTTGATAGTACCAGTTTATAATCCGTCGAAATTCGACGGGAAATCACTTTATGTCGTAATTTATAATCATACTTGTTAATCACCAGAATCTGTTTCAAATTATAAATATAATTTGTTGTAATAATTGGTTATTCATCGTAGTAACAATTCAAACATTACAAAATATATTAATAATAAATTAGAGTAAATAACAAAAGATTTAAAAGTTAGAGAAACTACTTGTATAGAATTTATATATTTATACATTTCACAAACTCGATTTAAAAAATGGTTTTACTATTGATTCTCGTCCAAACTTATGTAATAATATCGATTAATTATTTAATCTCATTTAAAATTTAAAAGTATCTAAATAGTTAAATATAGGTTGTTTCAATAATAAATTTAATGAAATCACTTTTGAGATTTCATAATTTCAAAACCTAAATCTAAATGCATTCAAAACAAAAATAAATTAATAAAAATACTTGAATCCCACTAATTTTTATAATACTTCACATATTCAAAACATAAATCTATTTTATATTTTGGTGTTTATTTCCATCGCAATGGAATATTTCTAGTTTATTTTAAGATTATAGATTTTCTTACTAAATATGTATCGATTCATGTTTCTCATGATATATCATATTTAATTATATTTAAGACTACACATTTATTTTTTCTTTTCATTTGTATTTTCACCACAAAGGATTATTTTCTATTTTATTTCAAGATAGTAGATTTTTCTTAGTAAATATGTATGGATTTATTTTGGTTGAGCTATCTTTATGAAATCGTGACACTTTTACTAATCCATAATCCTGCTAATTACCTAAATCTATTTATAATATATCTAAATAGTTAAATATAAATTATTACGATAATTGGTTATTTATCTTAATTAAACATGTAGTACAAAGATTAATAATAAATTCCACATACTTGAATTCCACATTATTTTTTTCTAAAATATTTTTATTATCCATTCTTATCTCAAACTCGTATAATAATGTATACTAATTACTCAAATATATTTATTATATATTCCACATTAATTTTATCTATCTTAATTAAACATGTATTACAAAGATTAATAATAAATTCCACATACTTGAATTCCATATTAATTTTTTCTAAAATGTTTTTCTTATACATTCTTATCTCAAACTCATATAATAATACATACTAATTACTCACATATATTTACAATATATCTAAATAATTAAATATATATTATTATAATAATTGATTATCTATCTTAATAAAGTCTGAATAGTATAAAGTAACATAAATGATAAATAGTATACTACCTACTAATTACCTAAATCTAATATATCTAAATAGTTAAATATAAACTATTACAATAATTGATTATCTATCTTAATAAAATCTTAATAGTATAAAGTAACATTAATAAATAAATAAATAATACTTAAATCTCACATTAATTTTTTATATTTCATAATTTCAAAACCTAAATCTATTAAAACCTAAATAAATAAATAAATAAAATACTTGTATAAAATACTTTTACTAATACAATAATCGTGACACTTCTATATAATGTATCCAAAATATTTATCTTATTAAATAATATAGTAAATCAACTGTTAATTTGACCAAATTAAATAATCTAAATTAAATTAAAAACTATTTATTTGGTCAAATTAAATTAAATAAACTATTAGTGTTGTAGTTTGATTGATATTAATATCAATCACTCAACCAATTAAAAATAAAAATTTAGTTTAGACTTAAAGAATATAAATATCCTTTTATATAGGTTCTCATTTGACTATGTTTCATAAAAAATCAATGTGGGATTGAAGAGTGATTAGAAGGCATAAATGAAGAATTTAGAAAATAAATATGTTTCTAAATTAAATTAAAAACTATTTATTTCCCACATTATTTTTTATAAGAATTCACATATTCAATACCTAAATCTAAATCTATTTTTATATTTTGGTTTTTAAGATGATAGTTTTTCTTAGTAAATATGTATTGATTCATGTTTTTGTTGATGTACCACATTTAATTATATTTAAAAGTACAAATTTATTTTTATCTTTTCATTTTTATTTCCACCACAATGGATTATTTTTTTATTTTATTTCAAGATTGTAGATTTTCTTAGTAAATATGTATGAATTTATTTATGAAGAGCTAGCTAATGAAATCGTGACACTTATACTAATACAATAATCGTGACACTTTTATATAATGTATCAAAAATATTTATCTTATTAAATAGTGCAGTAAATAAACTGCTAATTTGACCTAATTAAATAGTTTAAATTAAATTAAAAACTATTTATTTGATAAAATTAAATTAAATAAATTGTCGGTGTTGTAGTTTGATTGATATTAATATCAATCACTCGACCAATTAAAAATAAAAATTTGGTTAAAACTTAAAGAATATAAATATCCTTTTTATATAGGTTCTCATTTGACTATGTTTCATAAAAAATCAATGTGAGATTGTAGAGTGATTAGAAGACATAAAATGAAGAATTTAGAAAATAAATATGTTTCTAAATTAACTTAAAAACTATTTATTTGATCAAATTAAATTAAATAAACTATTAGTGTTGTAGTTTGATTGATATTGATATCAATCACTCCACCAATTAAATAGTTTAATTTGGTTGGGACTTGAAGAATAGAAATATCATGTTATATAGGTTCTCATTTGGCTATGTTACATAAAAAATCAATGTGGGATTGTAGAGTGGATAGAAGACATAAAATTAAGAATTTAGAATATTAAGAATAAAAAATTATAGTAATTTCACATAGGATTGAGGATCAATGTGGTGCCTCCAATATCTTTTGCTATATACAATTCCTATATATAAAATTTCACAAAATGAAAATTACACTTAAAATATATTATATTTCTTGAAGGAAAACGAATAAAGAAGTGATTTGATAGGATACATTACCTCTAATTACAATACAATGATTTTATATCAAATTGAAATTAAATAATATTGATATTAGTTTTTTGTAAGATTATAAATTGAATTAAATAAAAGTAATTAAGATAGATAAGCATTTATAATACCACATTTAATATTAACATAACAATCAATCAACATATTAAATGATAAGTGGTTAAATAAGGAAATTTGTGATATTTAGAAAAATAAGAATAAAAAATAATAAAAATGCCACATAGGATTGTAGATGAATGTAGTGTCTTCAATGAGGAAAAAAATAAATATTAAATTTTCTCGAAGAAAAAAATAAAGAAATGATTTGATAGGATACATTATATCATAATTATAATACAATGATTTTATATCAAATTGAAATTAAAGAATATTGATATTGGTTTTTTGTAAGATTATAAATTGAATTAAATAAAAGTAATAAACATAGAAAAGCATTTTATAATACCACATTTAATATTAACATAACAATCAATCAACATATTAAATGATAAGTGGTTAAATGAGGAAATTTGTGACATTTAGAAAAATAAGAATGAAAAATCATAAAAATGCTACATAGGATTATAGATGAATATGATGTCTTCAATATATAATAGAATTATATAATAATAGATAAATATTCACAAAATAAATATTAAATTTAAAATATATTATATTTCTAAGAAAAAATAAAGAAATGATTTGATAGGATACATTACATCATAATTACAATACAATGATTTTATATCAATTGAAATTAAGAATATTGATATTGGTTTTTTATAAGATTATAAATTGAACTAAATAAAAGTAATAAAGATAGATAAGCATGTATAATACCACATTTTAATATTAACATAACAATCAATCAACATATTAAATGATAAGTGGTTAAATAAGGAAATTTTTGATATTTAGAAAAATAAGAATGAAAAATCATAAAAATGCCATATATGATTGTAGATGAATATGATGTCTTCAATGTTTAATGAAATTATATATTAATAGATTTGGATTCGAATCTAAACCCGTCAGACCATGTGACACAAAAATCATTTTAAAACATTTTAACGAAACAATTATGTGAATCATATTCTTGCCTTGGTGAAGCTTAATTTCTTCGATTGAGCACTTCCACTCTAATCTCTCCACATGTTTTTAATCATCCACGACTCCATTCCTTCAGCAAGTAAAACTATCACGGTTAGGACTGACAATTTTCGATATGACACGAGAACACATACGAAATTAACGGGTTAGTGTTCAGCCTTATCGTGTCAACACGATAAGGACATGATAATTTCGTGTCGGATCCGTGTCGTATTCGTGTAACTCGATAATTTTCATGTTGCAATCGTGTTCATGTCAGATCGTATCGTTTTCGTATAATTCGATAATATTTATATATATTTAATATTAATTTAATTAGATTTTATATATTTTTATTTCTTTTATAATTTTTTTTAAAATTTTGATTTAAATTTTTTGTTTTGTGTCGTGTCAACATGAAAAAAATCGTGTCATATTCGTGTTCATGTCGTATCCGTATCAGTACATTTCGTGTCGTGTATGTGTTCGTTGTCAGTCCTAATTGCGGCTATATTTCATCAGTTCTTCTTAGCAATTTGGGAATGATGAGACAGCGATGTTGGACCTAAACACATAAATGTTCGTCTTAACTATTATTTTGTCATTCCTTTCTCTAAAAACATTTCAAATCCTTTAATAAATGCAAAGAGTAAGAGTTCAACATGTACACCACAGGTGAGGTGACCTCCTATACTATAAATACTGTTGGCTACCAACAATAATGAAAGTCGAACTAAATTAATCCTAGTCCATCATTTAATTTGGAGACTTTACACGGGGAAAAGGCAAAAATGGTATTATTTTCAAGTATTAACTCTTAAACGATTTGACGCATTCAATGAAGTATCATCTAGATTTAATACAAAAATTTAAAGTCGCGTCACGGTGAACTCGAACCCGAGATATTTGATCTCGGGCATTAACCACTAAACCAACACACGTACACATAATTGTTTTTTTACTACTCATAGATGATGATAAACTACTTATGACCCATCATGAAACTTTATGGAACAGTAACTAGGTATGTTTTTGGAACCATATGCATCCGCGTTCAACGACATTATAGCAAGATTTGAATTCTAAAATATTTTAAACATGTAAGAGCTTATTCCACCACTAAATCACCTTTGGGTGGCTATTAAAATTTAAAGTCTAATCTTTCTGTTTTTTTAAGTGTTGGCAACTGTAAGTTACACAAACTAAGGAAATTGAGAATTTTACCCTAATAATCTTATTAATTACCATGGTAAACCCATACTTACAACTAATTACTAAGTTATAAAAAGTATTAAAGATTGTTAAAACAAACAAAAACCATTAAATTACCCTCAATTTCTGAACTAGAACATTTATTAAGAAACAAGAAAAAAATAAAAATATATTACTTATAAAAAAACAAAGGGAGTATTACATTTTTGATGGATTCTGCGAGATGGTTTCTCTTAGAGTTTATCATCATTATTAGTATACTTTTACTTTCTTTAGTATGCCGTTACTTAATAATCTTTAAATTAAGAGTCTTTAATTTTCAACGAGTAAGGATATAGTAGAAAATCGGTTTTATTTTTTCAATAAACTAAATACATTTCCTTAATATATGCGGAAACACAAAATCACATGTACATCCATCCGCACAATATGGAATGATGAAAATATTATATTTGTTTTTAAGAAAAATATCATTTTTTTTACCTTGTAATTAGAAAGTATCATTTGTATTGAAGAAAAGTGTTAATATCCGTACAAAATATAATCTCATGCGAAAATAGGTGACTATTTCAATGTGTAATTTGTTAAGAAAGAAATCTTTCTCATTATTATCTTATTTTATAAGAAAAGGTTAAAATGAATGTCTATTTAGATCAATTAAGCAAGTATCATGGAAGATATTATGATGTTTTCCTTAACGTGTGCAATACACATTGTTTCTAGAATATAAATATTAGATTTACAAAACGAGATTAATAGTTGAAAAGATACTCATGATTAGCTAAAAAAATGGTTAATATAGTACAAAGTAAAAATATAAAAATACTAATTTACTCTATGAAATAATTAAGTATATCATCAAATAGGTAAAAATACATTGAATTTTATCACTAGTATGAATATACTTGAAAATTACATATGTTTAATACTATATGTTGTAACTTCAATTTATTACTCGAAGTAAACAACTTCTGATGGATTAGTGCGAGAAGGTTTCTCTTCGAGTATATGTTATAGATGGGACTTGGGAGTGGTAGAATTAGCATATAACCTATCCCGAACTGCTTAAAAGTTAAAACTCATTTCATCGAGCTCGTTTTATTTGAAATAGTTCGAGTTTAAAATAATATTAATTTAATATTTAAACTAGATTTACTGGTATCCTTACCTCTAGCTGATACTCCTAAAGTTGGTCAAACCGCTGAGCATAGGCTTGTTAATAAATGAGTTTTACCTGAATTGATCCGCAACAACTCATAGTCCATTAGTAGCGATTTCGATTCCGGTTTCAAATCCGTTTAGACACAGACCGGTCCAGATTCAATACGGTAGTTCCAGTTCCGACATTTTTTATTGTATACTATGGACTTGTCTAACGTGTTTTAGATGTTCTATTACTAATTCATTATAATTTTTAATTAAGTTATGAAAAAAAATCACATAAATTGATTATTATTTTAGCATTTGGGTAATTACCCAACCCTAACCCATAGTTTGATGGTAGGAATCCGATCTCGGTCCGATATCTAATGGGTGCGTTTCTGTAACCGTAACTAATACTTATTTATTGGTTCTAGTCGATGTAGAACCTGTCATTAACAAACCTAGTTGAGCATAATCATCCATTTAATAATAATAATTAATTAAGTTTTAACGTGAATACCTTATTGTGATCAAGATAAGGTTTTCTAGAATATTAACGTTGTTCTGTTAGCTCCATTATAGTAATAGTTGAATAGTATTGCCACAAAATAGACTCGGCCATTCAAAATTGTTGAAACTCATAATTTTTTTCTTTTTCTTTTTCAAGGGTTGAATCTTCTTCAACTTCCACAAGAAAAATCCAAACTCTAGAGCACTACAATTATCAACATTTTCTCTTTCTTTTTCTTTATTCAAGTACACCAAAAAGTGCAAAAGGAAAATTATTATGTTATATAATATAGAAATTTATACATTACTATGTGTAAAGCATAATTTTATATAAAAAAATTGTTCGAATATTCATGTAGTTAGAATCGAATATATTGGCGACTATATTCACACGAATAAAAATAATTCTAATTTAGAATGCAAAGTTTTCCAATTAAACTTTGGATTGATGTACTAATACCAATTCCAATCAAATAATAAAACTCAATAAGGATTTAAGATATACTTATTTCATAATTTAGAAGGTGCAGCTCGTTGAGCGACAATTAGTACATCTCAGAGGCCCACGATTGAACCATATAGTGAGAATAATCAAATAAACGCGTAGTTTGAAGATTCTTTTAGATCATAATACCAATTTGACTAATATTATATTCATTAATTCTTATACTCAAAGTGGAACCTATATTCATTTACCACGTGACTTTTTTCATCGCTTTGAATTGGTCAGCTCTCTCTCTCTCCCCTAAACAGAGGCAGTTTGCTCTGTGCCTTAACGTGCTCCACCTTCCTCAAAACAGACCAAAACTAATCATTCAAAATAAATGCATTTTAAATTAAATTTACAGAAAACCATGTGAACTATGTACTTTATCTACTTACTATTCTTAAACAAATCACATTTCACGAAAATACACAAAACGTAATAACCATCGCCTCCATCCAATATCTAAATCCATTTCCCAAAATCATTTTTAATTTCCAGAAAATTGATCTACGCTACATTTTTCAACCAAACGGAAATGTCATCAACATCAGATCCCACCACTTCATCCCTACAAGTCCTTCAATGAATAACAAATAAAAATCTAAATCCAAGTCGCAGTTCTTGTGCCAGATATCCTTTGTGACAGTGAAGTTGTTAAGTATATATAGATAATATGTTTTATATATATACATGTGTGTGTGTCAGTGTGTGTGTGTTTGAAATGGTCAGCACTTGACTTTCTTACTTGTCAACATCATAGTAAGCTTCCAACACGACCAATGACTAGTCAACCCAGAATAACTCGTTTTCTCCAGTCAAACTTCCACTCCACCACTCTTCTCTTTTTCCCTATTACCAATCAATACCTATAATTAAATCTCTATATAATCAAATGACCTCACATTCATCTTCACCAACACATCTGCTCACATACCTTTTAACAGATATAACTGAATCCTACTTATCCGAAATCATCTACCTAAACCTATATGAAAGCAACCCGCTTCCGTTGCATAAGTCGAACATCGATAGTTTCACATTTAGCATCCCTGTTCTTGAAGTCGATCACCATTTGATCGAAGATACCGAAAGAAAATTCGAAATGGGGAGCGCGTGTACCTGGGAATACAAAATGGTGATCAACGAGCTGGTGCAGGGGATGGAGAAAGCCAAGCAGCTCCATTCTCATCTCTGCTCCATGTCCCCGTCTCAAGCTCAGGACATGCTCATGCAGAGGATACTATCCTCTTACGAGAAGGCCCTATTCATCCTCAACTCGAAGGCGCCGGTCGAACACACTCGAGCAGCTGGTGCCGTGGAGTCGTCAGTATCTGTTGATGGAAGCTGCAGAAGTGAGGATTTGAACAATAGTTTCAGAGACCATCAAGATTACAATGCATCAAAAAAGAGGTAAATCATCACTTTATAGTAAAAAAAAAGTGATAATCAATTTCATCATTTAAGTAAGTGAATGCTAATTTTGCTGTTTGATTGATTGATGCTACAGAAAGATGCAGCCTACGTGGACAGAACAAGTGAAAGTTAACCCTGAAAATGGACTTGAAGGACCTACTGATGATGGATATAGTTGGAGAAAATATGGGCAGAAGGACATTCTAGGAGCTAGATATCCCAGGTCTATTCTCTTTCCCTTTTTCGAATAGGGTGAGCAAAATATCCAGAAATATTGAATTTGTTTCGATTTTTTTATTTTTCGGTTCGGTTCGGAATTTTTTGCTTCAAATTAATCCGGTCAGTTTGATTTGGTATTTACAAAACCAAAATCCGAATTATATATATAATATTAATTTAGTTTAATAATTTAGTTATAATTTCCTCAATTCTAACCCTAACACATTCAATCTTGACAAATGGATTGAAAATTTGTATTTTAAAATTAAAGTAAAATCATAATAATAATAAAATAGAATTCAGTTTCGGTTTTGATTGTAAAAATTTCAAGTAATTCGCTTCGGTTAATTTTTATTTTATTCTTTTAGCAAAAACTGTACCGAAATCCAAATAATCACCCCTATTTTTTCCTAGAGTTTCCTAGAGAGAGAGAGAGCACATATAGACTCCTTACATGAACATGTACTACTATAGTAAGAGAAATCTAATACAAGTGTGTCAATTTAAAAAACAGGAGCTATTACCGATGCACGTACCGTCTTGTCCAAAACTGCTGGGCAACGAAGCAAGTGCAGAGATCCGACAACGACCCTACCGTATTCGAGATCACATACAAAGGAGCGCACACGTGCAACCAGTCGATCAATGCAGTAGCACCCCCGCCAGCATCACCAGAGAAGCAAGATTTGAGACACATCTCCCAGCAACAGAGTCAGGCACTCTTGAACTTGAAAGCAAGCCTACGAGTGAACACCGGCAGCTCGGACAGCAAGGAGATGATGCCGGCTCAATTCTCCTTCCCATCGGCTTACGAATTGTGCGACATGGAAAATCAGTATATTTCATTCTCTGCTCTTGTTGGTGATGGTAACTTGGAAGCATATTCTCCACTGTTTCTATCTCCGGCCACATCAGAATCGAACTACTTCTCTCCGGTGCCCCACCACATGGCGAGCTTCGGAGGGTCTCAGAGCTATCAGAATTCGGAATCTGATATTGCGGAGATTGTTTCAGCCCACACGTCAACAACCAACTCTCCACTCGGAAGCATGGAGTTCCCTATTGATCCATTAGAGCTGGATCCGAATTTCCCATTTAACACCTCGGGATTTTTCAGATGATCGGCTTTTGAAAGTAGATAAATAAGAGGAATAGGTATTGCAAACCAGTACTCTATCTAGATATATCAAAGCTGAAGTTAGAGAATAATATCAAAAGCAAATTCTACTGTTCGGTTTTCATTTACAACCAGGAACAATGACTTAAGCAAACTACTAGGATTCATGTAAAAACATCAAGGGTAGCATGTTTTCTTATATTCATATCGTTGTATATTAGATCACGTAACAGCAGCAGGAATAGATGTTGGAATCTAGGAAGAATCTTGACATGCATGATGAGTGCACATTATTCACATTTATGTAGATTTCTAGCTAAAGATAAATTGAACGAAGTCTGGAAACATAGATATTGCTGAGAAATTCACATAAACATGAACCAAGACAACCCCCCATAATCTCTTATAGAAGGAAGATTTGATGGAAACAGATACAACATCAGAATGTAGGTGATGCCTGCTGTAAGATTACGAGTAAAATATATCAAAATTGGAAGAAAAAAAATTACAGTAAGTGGAAGTGAAATAACCTGGAAAATGAGCATTTAGATACACAAAAGAGTAGCAGCCCTATGTGAAAAACCTTTTCTACCTGTCATGAATGGCGTAACAAACTAATTATAAAGAATTACGAAAGAAGCTCAAGAGTAACGGAAGCATCTCAATGTGCTGAATCTGATCAAAGAATGTAGTTGACTTGTTGCAATGGGTCAAATCTATGACACCCTAAAATTTCTTGGAGCATATAAAAACTGTATATCCATCACCTAATCGATGACTTCTCCAAGTCTTTGACCTTTGAAGTAACATCCAGTGTGTTTCCACTTTTGTGTTCAGCTTTCCTAAGAGCCCTCCTGAGGCCCAACACGATAAATAGGTTGGTGAGCGTAAGCAGCGACTCAGCTCCACCATGCAACCAGTCGACGTTGGCCAAGGATTTGACGTAGTGTACCTTTGCTGCTGGAAGGGAGCATTTCTTAGATGGTCAAAATATGCAAAATTCGATTAATATAACTTGTAAACACATCCCGTTGCAGAAACTACCATAGATTCCTGCTGGAACTGCAGAGTGGAGGTGATGCAGCAAAGACAGATGTAGAGTAATTAGTATATATTGTTTTTAGCCCCACAAATTATTGAAAAAAGCAAAGAAAAGGAGAGAATACAGACAAGAGCATACATAGAAACTAGAGTAACATTTGCTGAATAATTCAGTATAACTAAATAACAGAACAGCTGTTTGAGACCATTAATCAAGGAAGATAAAATTACTAGTAATGAAATGCAGGATCAAATGAGAACATCACCCAAATCCACATTGTTTAACCACTTTTACTCAGCACTCGGCATAATCTGTACCAAGTCGACTTGGGACAAATATGATGGCTTCTATGCTCCCTCAGGTATAGGCTGGTAAAACCATCGGCTACTACAACATTGACCAAACAAATCCACATCGACTAGGACTCGGCTTTGACACCGTATTAGAATTGGGCCAAGAATCCCTTTAATTGGGCCTTATAAGGGGAGGGGACACTCGCCAATCGCCATAAATGATAGTCCACAACACATTGTTTTCCAATAATAAACTAAAATTCAAAATAAACAAGAAAGCCATGAACAATGACTTACTGGCGGCAGCCACAAAGGCGAGTAAGAAGTAGAATCCAAAAAGCGTGAGCGCTGGGGCAGATTTTGATTTGGTGATAAAATACAAGAAGCCCAGATAAGGTAAGAGAGAGAAAGCAGAGAGCTGCGAAGCTATCGCCGGAGAATCAACGTCCGTCGCCCATGAATCCATTGGAAACATAATCCCACCGCACACCAACCCTTTTCCGTTTCTTCGAGACCTTATCCTCCCGTTTGCAGTTTGAGGCCAGTATTTGAGTTGGAATTGCTTCTTGAAAATGAGAGTGGCTTTTCTGCAACAGCTCCATGAATCGTCGGATGAAACCAGATATGCTGGATCCTTGTAGCGGATTTGAATTTGCAGATAGCTTACCATTATAGAATGAATTCGTTACGAATTTATTGAAGACCTGAAATTCTCAGTAGGCTTATCCATTTGCTATGGAAAATGCAGCTCTTGTAATGATTTTGATTAGGACAATTGCTGATGGAATGGAGTTAATAAAAGGTGGATTACAGTTCATATTTTGACTATTGCGTCGACATAAATAAATACTTCGTTAAAAACTTGTATTTAATTAATTTTTTAATATATTCAATTAATTTCAATTGTTTCACTAAAAACTTTCATATTATATTTTAAAAACGTTAATTATCTTCAATTATCTATTCAATTACAAACAAAATCATACATAACTCTTCTTTTATTTTTTATTTTATTAATATATTTATTTATTATCTACACTTAATTTATTAAAATTCGTAACATAAAAAATAAATATAAATTTTTAATAAACAAAGTAACAATCTTTACTGCTAGTCTGCTCCGGCCACACTAAATGCTGATTGAAATACCGTGGATTTAAACCATAAAAAGTGACCCAGCAATTGAATCTTTCACATCAAGATATAATTTTATTACACGGTACACACCACAAGTAGACAAACAATAAATTGCATACTCCATAAGGTTTAAATTCAATATTATTATTTTCTGCATAATATTATTGGATTTGTGGGCAAAAACAATATAAAGATGAATGACTATTTTTTAATAAAAAAACCAACCAGTGGAATGTACACCTAACAAAAATCCAAATTCTAAGCAATTAATAAAACTCTCACACACACTTATGCATAGGGATGCAAATTAAGTACAAACTTTTTTCTCAAGAACCATCATATATAGATATAATACTTTTTTTTTTATATATGGAACCCACATGATTAATTCACAAGTGCGTCTTGGATAAACCGCGTTCATGTATGCGATAGCGCAAACCACATGCAGACGGTAAATCACACTTGGAAAATCGGGTGTGACAGGTAGAGATGACAATAGACCCCGGACCCGATCCAAATTCCTAGATCCAGATCCATTTTTTTAGGATCTGAATCCTAAAAAAATTGGACCCGATAGATCGGAATCGGATCTGGATCCTACTCTCATATTTCGGATATAGATCTGAAATTTAGTTTTTGAGACCCGGATCCGATCCAGATCCAGCCCGTATACACCCAATTTCATTTCAAATTATTCCAATTATGTATCAATCGGTATTCATGGATGGTTGTGCCACTTACACCACTGACGATCGAGTTGTTTGTTGTTTCCTACTTTATAATAAATTTGTAACTAACGTCTTCCAATATAGTGATAATTGTAGAAATTCTAAATAATTATTATAGTATTATTGTGTATTTAGATTATTATGGTTAGAGTAAGAAAATTGCCCCAGATGGGTCGGTCCGGCACCAAATTGGGATCGGATTGGGCTCAGAAAATAGTGGCGAAAAAATCGGGCCTAAAAACTCCCCACATAGCCCGCCAGACCTCACCGGACTTGGGGCTAAAAAGCTCGGGGTTTTCGAGCTAAAAAGCCCACACATTTAAAGTTTTAATATTTTATATTAGTAGTAAATACTAAATAGTAAATATAGAAAATAAAATGAATTACTATTAAAAACTTATCCTTTCGTCCATCCCTCTCTATTACATTTCTTTAAGGTCGATGTTTGATGTTTGATGATATCTGTAACTTTAAGTTTGTCTTATTTACGTTGAAATTGATATTAGACTTGTTAGTAGATTTAATTTATTTTATTTATTTTGAAATTGATGTTAATAGACATAATTTATCTTATTTACTTTGAAATTGATGTTAGTAGATTTAATTTATTTATTGTTATCATATTTTTGAAATTAAAATAATATCTTATTAAATTAAATATTAGGCGGTTGGCCGGTGGTCCGTGGTCAGATGACAATGGATGGCTACTACATATTCACCTGATAGCATTTGGGCCAGCCACCAACCCTAAAACCACAAACCCGTTGGGCGGCCACATGACAAACCCTTTGCCACTCTAATTATGGTGTTCTTGTGAATTATAGTTGATTTAGAATTTATTTTAGAAGCGAAAAATATGGATCCGGTTCAGACCACGGACCTTGTGGATCTTATGGATCTGGACCTGAATCTAATTTTTTTAGACCCAATAGATTTGGACCGGATTCGGACAAAAGCAAAAAAAAAAATCGAATCTGGATCTGGACCTAGCCAGATCCGGTCTAGATCCGGCCATTTTCATCCCTAGTGACAGACTCAAACCCATAGAGGCGTTTGATAGGGTTCGAACCTATGACCTTTCGACCACGTGAACCCACCTTAACCATTGAGTTGTCCCTATTAATAATATAGTAAATCACATCAAGACTTGATTTGTAGTTACTTCATGTGGAGAGTGAATATATATATATATATATATATATATATATATATATAGGGGTTGGATATAGTGAGAACTCATCTTTTTTGAGAACTTGAGAACCATGCATAAGACGTTAAAGATAATGCAAAATAGTATAAAGTTGTGCATAACAAAACCTACTAAAATTATTGCACAACAAAATAATTTTAGAAAGTTTTCGTTATGCATAACTTTATACCGCTTTGCATCATCTTTAACGTTTATCATGGTTCGCAGATCGCAAAAAAGATGGTTCTCATTGATCCACCCATATATATATATATATAGGGGTTGGTTATGGTGAAAGCTCCTTAATGCACGAAAGTAAGAATAGTAGCACATCTTTCATATTTGTGTGCACAATCGAATTATTATATCACGCGTGTTAGTTTAGCACATATTTCATCCATTCGTAGCACATATGCTAAATATATTAGTTTAGCACATCTTTCATTGTAGTGTAGCACAAGAAGAGTTATAGTGTTGCACAATAATCAGTGTAGACACAAAACACAAAAGCTGTACACGAAAATTAAATCTCAACCATTGATATAGCAAATCAAAGGCCCGATTCATTCCTATTTCCTACCAAATTATCCATTCCTCACCGATCCATCTCCTATATATATATATATATATATAGGATTGGATCGATGAAACTCATCTTTTAAGAACTTGAGAACTATGCACAAACGTATAAATTTGATGAATAAAATCTATAAAGTTGTACATAACGAAAATATTCAAAAATTGTTGCACAACAAAATAATTTTAGAAAATTTTCGTTATGCACAACTTTATAACGTATTGTGCATCATCTTCAACGTCTTATGCATGATTCGCAGAGTTCGCAAAAAAGATATGATTCTCATTTGATCCACTCCCTATATATATATATAGTTAGGTTCAAATAAGAACAATTTTTAAAGTGAGAACTAAGAACCACGAAATTTCAAAATAAACAAAATGAATTCGCTATGAAAACTGATGCATCCGCTCGTAAAGTTACTGAATCCAAAAATTTGATATTTTTCACCCGGGTTCGAATCCCAAGATGGACGAAAATTCTATTTTTTTGAATTTTTTTTATTCATTAACTTTCCAAACGGATTCATTAATTTTCACAGTGAATTCATCATTTTTTTTTGTTCTCACGTTCTCTTTATAAAAATAGTTCTCACGTTAACCTCCCATATATATATATATATATATATATATAGGAGATGGATCGGTAGAATGGATAATTTGATAGAAATGAGAATGAATACGGGTCTTTGATTCATTGGATCAATGGTTGAGATTTAATTGCTCATGCTACGCTTTTATGTTGTGTGCTATGCAGACATTGTGCAAGACTAGAATCCTTCTTATGCTACACTGAATGAAAGATGCTAAACTAATATATTTAGCATATATGTCTACTAAGAGATAATATGTGCTAAACTAATATGTGAATATAGTAACTGATTGTCTACACAAATGTGAAAGATATGCTAGACTTACATATCTATTTCTATTTCTACACTTATTTCCATTCTCATGAACCATCCCCTATATATATATATATATATATATATATATATATATATATATATATATATATAAGTGAGTTATAAAACAAACGTGAGAACAATGCATTCTTCATAAAAATTAATGTACTAAACAAAAATATTTAAATTTTCGCTACTCAGTGATTCGAATCGGTGATGCACAATCCGCTCATCCGACAAAGTGATGCATTCTTGTAGATCTTCACGATCTAATGGCTGAAAATGGTTCTCACATTCTCAATTTAAATAAGGTTTTATTTGAATCTCCTATATATATATATATATATATTATGTCAGAGTAATTATCGTGTGTAAACTCCTTATAATATAAACATGAAAACAAAAACCAATTCTTAATAAATCAATATTGACGCTTTAGATTCAATGCATAAATTATAACACGATACATAAATGTATATATATATATATATATATATATATATATATATATATATGGATGTTTCACGTGAGAATGCAAATATTGGTGAGAAATAAGAACGCAAAGATTTAACGATAAAATTGTTGCATTAAATGTATAAATTTGTTGTACCAAATTACGTGCAACAACTTTATATTAAGTGCTACACTTTATATGTTAAATTTGATGCAACAACTTTATACATTTAGTGCAACAACTTTATACTTTAAATGATGATTCTTATTTCTCACCAATATTTGCATTCTCACGTGATCCATCCCTATATATATATATATATATATATATATATATATATATATATATATATATAACTAATTCAGATGCATACTTAAAAATAACCGGTGATTTTCAAATCTAGTGAACAAGATTTGTTCTTATTTATGAATGTTAAAATTGTATGTACATGAACCAATTTCATATATATATAGGAGATGGATCAGGTAAGAAAGGATAATTTGGTTGGAAATATGAATGAATCTGGGCCTTTGATTTGCTATATCAATGGTTGAGATTTAATTTTCGGGTGTACTACGGTTTTGTGTTTTGTATGCTACACGGATTATTGTGCATCACTGGAACTCTTCATGTGCAACACTATGCAATGAAAGATGTGCTAAACTAATATATTTAACATATGTGCTACGAATGGATGAAATATGTGCTAAACTAACATGTGCAATATTGTAATTGATTGTGCTACACAAATATGAAAGATGTGTTATTATTCCTATTTTCATACATTAAGGAGCTTTCTTACCATAACCAATATATATATATATATATATATATATATATATATATATATATATATATATAGGATATAGATCATATAGGAATGCTAAGTATTGTGAGAAATAAGAATAAATCCTGTCCATTTAACATCAATCGGTGGTCCGATTTAATCTACGTCTTTGAAAGTTTGTATTGAAAATGCTATGATTTAGGCAGCCGAAAATCATGTTAAGGATATTTTTCTAAATTTAGTAATTTGTAAACAGTTACCTACCTATTATTATGGGATTACATATCTTCTATTTATGGATTGGTTTATCTTTGATATATTATTTTCGACGCACAGAACATATTCACTGCAAGAAAATATAATTATGTTCTAGTTTCATAATTTTCGTGGTGTTCTAGGCTTCATGGAAAATCATGTTAAGGATAGTCTTGTTTTTGTTGCACTTATAATGTATATTTGTTGCATTTCCAACAAATCATCATTGCAATAAATATGTAACTTGTCGTTTTCTTGAATGTGCTTCGTTTTTTTCTTTGAAGCAGTAATATTTTTTTTCTGATTTTTAATGTATATTTGAAGTTTTCGTTATTAATTTATTTTGTCTGCTTGGTTTATATTTCTTGAACTTTGATGTGTTTTAATCAATCTGGTAAGCTTTTTTTTCATATGCTTTCAACATTATATGCAACTCAAAAAAGGAATGTGCAATAATTACAAATACTCTGTTAATGTGTCAAGATATACAAAATCAGAATTGAAAATATTTTTGCAAATAAAACAGAAATAAAACATATTAAGTTTTGACAGCATATTATGACAAAACAGTTAAAAATATACAGAGTCACATTAGTGCCAAATATATGTATATAATGTGCTGTATACATACCTTCCATATGTAATAGTATAGATTGTGTCAAGATATACAATAACAGAATTTTAAATATTATTGCAAATAAAACACAAATGCTACGAAATCAGAATTTTATGCAATACAAATAATGCAATGTGCCGAGAAACAAAACATGTTAAGTTTTGACAGCATATTATGACAAAACAGTTAAAAATATTCAGAGTCACATTCGTGTGCCAAATATACATATATAATATGCTGTATACATGCCTTCCATATGCAAAAGTCTAGTTCGTGCCAAGACATACAATAACATAATTGTAAATATTATTGCTAATATAATACAAATGCTACAAAATCAACATTATATACAATAAAAATAATGCAATGTACAATAAATACAAAATTCTGTTAATGTGTCAAGATATACAATAAAAGAATTGAAAATTTTATTACAAAAATTTTAATGTGCCAAGATATACAATAATAGAATTGTAAATATTATTGCAAAAAATAAACATGTGCTATAAAATCCTCATTTTATGCAATACAAATAATGCAATGTGCAATAAACAAAACATGTTAAGTTTTGACAGCATATTATTACATAAAAGTTAAAAATATATAGAGTCACATTCGTGTGCCACATATATATATATATATATATAATGTGCTGTATATATGTCTTCTATATGCAATAGTCTAAATTATGTCAAGACATACAATAATAGAATTGTAAATATTATTGCTAATATAATACAAATGCTACAAAATCAACATTATATGCCATACAAATAATGCAATGTGCAATAAATAAACGGACAGTATATGGTGATAAAACGTTGTGTAAATTTGCAGTTGTCTATCAAATGTATCTCACGAAAATTAATCCCCTATTTTACAGGAATTGGAAAAGATTTCAATATCTTTCAATGGATTGTGTATGATAAATATTTTTGTTTTCTCACTTTTACCCCTGGACGGGTTTTACAGTAAGAAATGAGATTTTTAGATTTCTTTAATTCCATATTTATACACAAATCTCATCCATTGATTATATTACAATAAATGACTGAGATTTATTCCTATTTCTCACTCTTAATACTATTCTCACTATAATCATCCCATATATATATATAGGAGATGGATCGGTAGGAATAGATAATTTGGTAGGAAATAGGAATGAATCTGGCCTTTGATTTGCTATATCAATGGTTGAGATTTAATTTTCGTGTGCTACGGTTTTGTGTTTTGTGTGCTACACGGATTATTGTGCAACACTATAACTCTTCTTGCTGCTACTGCAATGAAAGATGTGCTAAACTAATATATTTAGATATGTGCTACGAATGGATGAAATATGTGCTAAACTTTCATGTGCAATACATTAATTCGATTGTCTACACAATATGAAAGATATGCTACTATTCCTACTTTCGACATTAAGGAGCTTTTCACCATAACCAACCCCTATATATATATATATATATATATATATATATATATATATATAGGAGATGGATCGGTAGGAATGGATAATTTGGTAGGAAATATGAATTAATCTGGCCTTTGATTTGCTATATCAATGGTTGAGATTTAATTTTGGTGTGCTCTGCTTTGTGTTTTGTGTGCTACACGGATTATTGTGCAACACTATAACTCTTCTTGTGCTTATCTGCAATGAAATATGTGCTAAACTAATATATTTAGCATATGTGCTACGAATGAATGAAATATGTGCTAAACTAACATGTGCAATATAGTAATTCTGATTGTGCTACACAAATATGAAAGATGTGCTACTATTCTTATTTTCGTACATTAAAGAGCTTTCTCACCATAACCAACCCCTATATATATATATATATATATATATATATATATATATATATATATATATATATAGGAGATGGATCGTAGGAATAGATAATTTGGTAGGAAATAGGAATGAACTGGGCCTTTGATTTGCTATATCAATGGTTGAGATTTAATTTTCGTGTATCTTTACAGTTTTGTGTTTTGTGTGCTACACGGATTATTGTGCAACACTATAACTCTTCTTGTGCTACCGCAATGAAAGATGTGCTAAACTAATATATTTAGATATGTGCTACGAATGGATGAAATATGTGCTAAACTTTCATGTGCAATACATTAATTCGATTGTGCTAAACAATATGAAAGATATGCTACTATTCGTACTTTCATGACATTAAGGAGCTTTCTCACCATAACCAACCCCTATATATATATATATATATATATATATATATATATATGAGAGATCCTGTGATAATATGTATTTTTGTAAGAAATAAGAATGAATTTCACCTTAAATATGATTGATCTATGGTCTAGATTTAATTATATAAATGCTTTGATTATTGAAACGTGTGCTACGATTTAGTCCATTTCGATTTTAAAGAGGGTAATATTGTATTTTTATGTGAGATAAAATATGGTAGTTCCTAATTTCATGGGATTACATAATTAATGGATTAGATATTGTTAGTTATCTTTTACACGATCTCTATATTCTGTATCGCTAAAAAAACTAACACATTTCAGAATACAATACAGAAGACAATGGAGGATTTAGGTTTTTTTATGATTTTTCTTTAATTTTTGTTACAATTTTTATGTTGTAACAGAGTGTTAATTTTGTCTACATCTGTTATTTAAGTTCATAGATTTTCGTTATATATAATGTTGCATTTTAGAGTTATTTTATTTTTTTACATCTTCATTCGTTTTTTCGTTGTTTCATGTATTTTGTATAGAATAGTCTGTATAACCTTTTTGTTTTCATTCTTCATATTGTTGTAAACCCTGCATCAGTGACATGTAGGGAAACCATAATGTACTTGTCTTCGATCGCCTTGATATTTTTCTTTTTGCTTTCTCAATCTCCAAATCTGTTCTGCATTTTGTCCTAATAAATTCAATAACTTGCTTCTTACCACGAACTACAAATAATTAACAATGAAACAAATTAAATTATTATGTATGATGATTGACGTTTATCCTAACCTAGTGCTACACTTCGTATAAAAAATGCAAAACTCAATGACAATCGTATGCCACATTCAAATTTGAACTTATGCAAATTTTAAATGAATAATGTGTAATTTCTTGACACATATGTGCTACATATGAGTCTGATAATTGACGTTTATCAACCCAATGCCGCACTTTATACCATAAATGCAGCGTTCAATGAATAAAAAATGTGCAATGTGCAATGTCTTGAGACATATGTGCTACATATAAGTATGATCATTGATGCTTATCCTAACCAGTGCTTCACTTTATGTAAAAAATGTCACGTTCAATGACAATCGTATGCTACATTTAGATTTGAACTTGTGCAAAGTTTAAATGAATAATGTGCAATTTCTTGACACATATGTGCTACATATCGAGATGATGACCGACATCTATTAACCAAATGCTACACACTATACATATTTTTCGGGTGACATGTATCCTCTTATTACCAGTGAGCATGAGTTCGGAGCTGTTGTGGTTGAAGTTTTCCACAACTCAATAAGCTCGTCTCGCAGGCAGTTCTTTAATGTTGACATCTCGGACATGTCCAAAGCCCATCTTTAGCCTTCTGGCGATAATTCAATTTCGAGAGAGTATCAAAGTATGTATTCATATTACACCTACTTTTTAGTTTAAGAAAACCAAAGTAATCACAATCCTCATCATTGTCGCCCCTTGATCCACCAAATTTTCATGATTTTTTTCCTCTGTATCATGTTCGACTTCTAATGTACTCGTCTTCAAATCAACCATTGGTATCTTTCTTTTTGCTTTCTCAATCTCCAAATTTGTTCTGCATTTTATCCTAATAACTTCAGTAACTTGCTTCTTACCACGAACTACAAATAATTAACAATGAAACAAATTAAATTATTAAGTATGATGATTGACGTTTATCCTAACCTAGTGCTACACTTCGTATAAAAAATGCAAAACTCAATGACAATCGTATGCCACATTCAAATTTGAACTCATGCAAATTTTAAATGAATAATGTGCAATTTCTTGACACATATGTGCTACATATGAATCTGATGATTGGCGTTTATCAACCCAATGCCACACTTTATATCATAAATGCAACGTTCAATGAATAAAAAATGTGCAATGTGCAATGTCTTGAGACATATGTGCTACATATAAGTATGATTATTGATGCTTATTCTAACCAGTGCTTCACTTTATATAAAAAATTCTACGTTCAATGATAATCGTATGCTACATTTAGATTTGAACTTGTGCAAAGTTTAAATGATTAATGTGCAATTTCTTGACACATATGTGCTACATATAAGTATGATGACCGGCATCTATTAACCCAATGCTACACTTTATATCTTAAATACAATGTGCAATGACAATCGTATGCTACATTCACATTTGAACTTGTAGCATAATTTAAATGAACCATGTGCAACTTTTTAACACATATGTACTACATAAAAGCTTGACGATTGACGTATATAAATTCAGTGCTACACTTTATATCATAAATGCAACATTCAATGACAATAGTGTGCTATATTCATATTCGAACTTATGTCGATATGTTATGAATGATGCGCAATTTCATGACAAATGAATGCTATATTTATATATGTGCATAGGTTAAATGAACGGTGTGCAATTTTTTGACACATATGTGCTTAATAGAATTTTGATGAAACGGTTACTAACCCTATGCTATACGCTTTATAATAAAAAAGCAACATGCGTGGACTAAAAATGCTAAATTAACATAAGCCAACAATTATATCAGTAACGCAGTTGTGAAAACTTCAGTTTTCAATAACAAAATCAACATCAAGTAATAAAACTGTAAAAAAAAAAGGATACAACAATTAATCAAAAAGGTAACAATTAAACACTAATCTCAATACTGAATCCAAGTTGAATCCAACATTAATAAAGGCAAATCCATACAAAATTTATATAATTCGTCAATGGACGAAAAAAGATTTTTTTTTGGGACCACATTCATTTTTAATCCAACAAAAAGTATCAACCCCAAAAAATTCCATCTATGGCACTGTCAAGTATTTTTTGTCAGATACCACATTTGGGTCAAAATACAACACAACCCTAGAACTCGTAGACTCAACTAAAATGTGTAAAATTAAAAACACTAGAACTATAATATTTTTCAAAATCAAAGAGAGAAAGGAGATACACAAAAATTTAAACTTGTACAAGAAACACACGTAACCATTTTGAAATAAACATAATCCCAAATAGGAGTTACCGCTATTCTCATGTGGAACACTTCCGTCGATCGACCGTAAATCTTCGCTATCCATAGTTTTTGGTCTGCGCAGAATCGAGTTTGGGAACAAGTCGGGAAAATGACATTTCAAGGATTTGTTCGGAAATCGAGGTTTTTTCAAAGCATAGAAAGTGACGTTTGGAATGATAATTTTTTAGATAATATTGACTAGATAGGAGTAGCTATGAAAGATATGAATGCTCATGAGATCCCACTAAAATCGGTAAGCTTTGAAGATGGAAAGTTTTTTCTCATTTACCCAATTCACCCTTCCTTATTATCCGTGTGCAATGGAATGCACAGTTTAATCATTAAAGCTGATAAAGTTTTAATAATCTGGATCGTTGCTTTGTGTTTAATTAGTGGCTAGGATGCATTCTTATTTCTTACATATATTACTATTCTCACCGTAACCTCTCCCTATATATATATATATAGAGAGAGAGAGAGAGAAAGAGAGAGAGAGATGATGGATCATGTATGAATGATTTTTTTTGTAAGAAATAAAAATAAATCTAAATAATTAATTTTAGTGAATCAATGGACAATATTAATTTATGGTGTGCTACAATACATATCTATATATGTTGTATTTTAGTTTAGCTGGATTTTTGCAAATGTTATATTAGTAATTTCATTTTTATTAAAAACAGTTTTTCCTTAATTTTAAGAAACATACGGTTATATCATTTTTTTAGGGATTTCGTGTAATCTATCTTTTTTGCTTATTATTTTAGATAGATTACTTCAGTTTCAATACTAAATCTCTGTAAATTAATTTGTTATTCAAGCTAAGTAATCAATGGAGAATGCAGGTATAAAAATTTATATATTGATTCATACGTGTTCACTTATTGCACTGGTGGAATATTTTCGTAACATATTTAGTTTATTCAAATAATTTTGCACATATACTAAAATTTCGTAAATTATTGTTAGTTAATTTGATTTTTTGTCAGTTAAAAAAATTCTTGCAACTCTTCAGAAACATTTATATGCAATATAACCTTGCATTTTGTGCAATATTATTAGTGAATATGTGCTACACAATGTACTATATATAATAAGATTTCTATACATTGTCATGCATATGTTACATTTAATTATTAAAGTGCTATAGAATAAATCAATTAAATACATATATTCATATACAATTGAGCTGCGAATTGAAATTACATGTCCTACATAAATTAAATTTTGTTCAACCTTATGTGAAAAATTTATATCCCAGCATGAGCTTAGATAGAATATATTTTTCTGGTTGCACAGGTAGAATATATTCGTAGAATTTGTCGTACAAAAATAAATTGTGTTGCGTGATGTGTAATGTGTGTCACATATTTATTAAATATGTACATTGTTTGTATTATATATGTGCTACAGAAGTGTAGGTAGTTCAACAATTAATTGTGTTACGTGATGTGTAATGTGTGCCACACATTTATTAAATATGTTTTATAAAACGGCTAGTTTGTGCAACCTTATATTAAACATATTATAAAATTCCTACTTTTTCGATAATTGGCGAGATTATCGGGAAGTGACGAGATTTACATCTGGAATGACATAGAAAATATTTTTTGTATACCTAATTTACCCTTTATTCAAATTTATTAAAAAAATATATGAAATCATTAATATATTACCTTTAATCTGGACAATTGATATATGGTAGATGTGTGGATGTTATATATTTTTATTTCTTAAACTTATAAGATTCTCACTAGAACCATATATATATATATATATATATATATATATATGTGTGTGTGTGTGTGTGTTCAAATAAAAATCTTAGTTAAAGTGAGAACGTGAGAACTATTTTCAACCATTAGATCACGAAAATCTAATGGCTGAAAATATAGATATTTATATATTGGAGAATTAGTTAACTATCTTCCTACCTAGCTTCTAGTGGAATTCGTACATCACTTCGGAGTTTTAATAAACAATCTTTTTTTAGTCGTCACTCATTAATAGGTAAATTATCACATTTCAAATTCTATATCATTTGTGTTTTTACAAATATGTCCTTAACCATCAGTATTGTAAATTAAAGATTCAAAATGGATAATTATCGATCAAAGGCTTGAACTATCAGGATTGTAATATGACTTTTGTTAGTTTTCTAACATTCAATTTATGGAGACGGAAAGATGAGGTAGAACATAGAAAACTTACGTGGAATTTTGAATTGTTATTTTAAAATTGGTGTGAACCATAACGGTGCCCGTTTTTAATAACGTGCATTTTTATCCACATTATTTTTGAATTAATGATTCAAAATTCGACATAAGCGTCCGACATTCCACCTCACTTTTTCATCATTGAAAATTGAAAGTCGTGACATTTTTGTTACAATTTCAATTGTTCGAATTTTTTTATTGATATATTGGTAATTTATGGCATTTTTGAGAACCTAAATAGTTTAGCGTTTGAAGTGATATTTATTTATTATTAATCTATAGTTATATAGTGCAGTTTAGAACATTTATATAATTTTTGTTTATAAAATCGACAGTAACTGAAGCATGTTTCTCACATGAAATTCTGAGGGTAATTCATCCCCATAGGCAAATAAGTTATAACATAATGTTTATCTAAATTTATATTTTTTTTACGATCTTTAAAATGTAGTATAATTATAATATCATCTTTTAATTTTTTGCAATATAATTTTTAGCAATAAAATAAGGGGGGGTCTCCTGTGCGCGACCGCGCACAGTGAGACCACCCTAACACCCTAATTAATTAGTTATTAATCCTAATTAATTAAATTAATTCTAATTAAAATTAATTAATTTAATAAATTTTAATTGTAAATTAATAAATATAATTTTAAATTAATATATCTTAATTTTGAATTAATAAATTCTAATTATGAATAATAAACTCTAATTATGAATTAATAAACCCTAATTTTGAATTAATAAACCCTATTTGGAATTAATAAACTCTAATTTTGAATAGTAAATCCTAATTTTAAATTAATAAACCATAATTGAAAATAATAAACCATAATTTTGAATAATAAACCCTAATTTTGAATAATAAACCCCAACTTTGAATTAATAAACCCTATTGTGAATGAATAAACCCTAATTATGAATTAATAAACCTCAATTATGAATTAATAAACCTTAATTATGAATTAATAAATTATAATTAAAAAAATCTAATTATTCTTTATTACTATATTTAATATAAGTTTTTGTCATAAAACAAAAGACAAAACATTAAATAATAAAATACTAAAATCAAAGAAAAAAAACAATGTAAAAAAATTCAAATCGTGTGTTTCATTGCAAATGCTACAGTAGACAAGTTTTTCACATAAAATAATGCATTGCAAAGCAATGTCGTTTTAATGGTATACGTCAACAGACTTCATTTAAAAAAATTAGACTTTCTGTACTAGCAAAAAATAAAAATCAGTGTAAATTAAAAGTCAGTGTTGTAGTAGTAGTAACATTTTAAAACTCACATAAAAATTTAAAACAGAATATCATTGATAGGATACGGCCCAACCACTAGGCCCAGCCATCAGGCCCAATATAAATGGGCCCCGACATTAAGCTCGGCCCATGTGAGTTCGGCCCGAGAAGACTCCCCGACCAACTACAACTCTAATCGCAATTGGAGACGTAGAAGATTCGGATGCATATCTAAAAGAATCCTTATGAGAAGACTCGTAATCGAGTCGAACTCAACTTGTATCGAGTCGAGTCAAACTCAACTTGGTATCGTAGTCGAGTCGGACTCAACTTCATGAATATGTATAAACAGAGGCTAGATTAGAGAAGAAGCGAATGACAATCATCTACTCTCGATTGATCACTGATCTACACTTCTTGTAATCACCTCATATTATCAATACACGAATACTCTCTCTCCCGTGGACGAGATCTTATTCATAGATCGAACCACGTAAATCCTGGTGTTCTCGCACATTTATTTCCACGAAACGAAGATCGATCATCGGCGCCGTCGTGGGAACGAAATTTTGTGCTTCGATCAACCACCGCTTATGTGGAAATAATCATGACCAGGTACACCAGAAGTCATACATCCAGAATCGTCGCCGGCAACGACAACGCTGACGGCGATAGGGCACGCCGAGCTCAGCTCGGGAAGTGCCTATGTCCAAAGCCTCGACGAGCACGGGCACCCCGCCCTGCAGGAGGCAGGATACCATAGCGAAGGAGATCACAAGAACGACGAGGAGAACCTCCGGCCCGCAGTGAACTCGACGAGCCCCGCATCGCGTCGAGCCGTGACGATAGCGAGCGGTTCGCCAAGGCATTTAAGCGGACAGAAAAAGCGTGAAGTCGATGATCGAGGAACGATAAGTAATCCCGGTAGAAACCAAAGAGAGAGAGACCTCGCCCACATTAGAGAAGCTCGAGACGAGCAACAAGTAGTTCAGATTATAACCAAGATGTCAAACCCGACAATTCCAAGTAGGCGACCTCATCTTTTGATTTATTTGCTCTGTGTCTTGCATATTTCATTTGTCATTTATGCATGCTACCTCTTCCCATCATACTATACCCCTACGAGGATGAACGATACCCTTCTGAGGACTAACTATACCTCTTGGAGGATGAACTATACCTCTAAGGAGGATGAATTCCCCGACGGAGGTCGATTACCTTCGCTTCGCATTTAAGGTAAATTTAAACGCCGCATGCCTACATACGAGATCGATTTCCTTCGCTTATATTCAAGACAAGACTTATGTAGATGAAGGAGACCACCCTCCCGATGACCTCGGCAAAAACAGAACCATTCCTACATACGAGATCGATTACTTCGCTTATTTCAAGACGGTTCTCTATGTAGACAAGTAAGGGCCCTCCCGATAACCTCGCAAAAACAGAACCATTCCTACATACGAGATCGATTACCTTCGCTTATTTCAAGACGGTTCTCTATGTAGACGCAGAAGGGACCACCCTCCCGATAACCTCGGCAAAAACAGAACCCATACCTTCAGACGAGAACGGATACCCGCTTATATCGAAGACGGATACTTTCACGAGGACTAACTACCTTCGACGAGAACGAATACCTTCGCTTATTTCAAGACGGATACTCTCACGAGGACTAACCACCTTCAGACGAGAATGGATACCTTCGCTTATATCGAAGACGGATACTCTACGAGGATCTAACCACCTTCACGAGAACGGATACCTTCGCTTATTTCAAGACGGATACTCTCACGAGGACTAACTACCTTCAGACGAGAACGGATACTTCGCTTATATCGAAGACGGATACTCTCACGAGGACTAACCACCTTCGTGCGAGAACGGATACCTTCGCTTAGTTCAAGACGGATACTCTACGAGGACTAACCACCCGTGAGAACGGATACCTTCGCTTATATCAAGACGGATACTCTACGAGGACTAACCACCTTCGACGAGAACGGATACCTTCGCTTATATCGAAGACGGATACTCTCACGAGGACTAACTACCTTCAGACGAGAACGGATACCTTCGCTTATATCGAAGACGGATACTCTCACGAGGACTAATTACCTTCGTGACGAGAACGGATACTTCGCTTAGTTCAAGACGGATACTCTACGAGGACGAACTACCTTCGATGCGAGAACGGATACCTTCGCTTATATCGAAGACGGATACTCTACGAGGACTAACTACCTTCGTGCGAGAACGGATACCTTCGCTTATATCGAAGACGGATACTCTCACGAGGACCTAACTACCTTCAGACAAGAACGGATACCTTCGCTTATATCGAAGACGGATACTCTCACGAGGACTAACCACCTTCAGACGAGAACGGATACCTCGCTTAGTTCAAGACGGATACTCTACGAGGATGAATTACCTTCGTTTATCACGAGGACGAGCTACCGCCGCCCGCCCTTCGCCTTCTCGGCCTCCCGATACATGACCATCTTCGCCTCGGCCTCCACAGCCGACCTCGGCCTTCGCCTTCACCTCGGCCTCCGCAGCCGACCTTCGCCCGCGCCGGTCCTCCAACGACCGACCACGGCCGCCGCCGCCGCCGCCTCCGCCTCCGCCTGGGCCTTCCGCAGTCGACCTCGGCCTTAACCGACCTTGGCCTTCGCCTCCGCCGAGCCCCGCCTCCTTCTTCGCCGCATCCCGAGCCTTCACCCGGCCTCGACCTCGACACGGTTACATATTCGACTTGGCGGTGAAGCCAAGCGACGACAACTTTGGCACAACGCCTCGGAAGGTGAAGCCGGCCAAAGACCTCGGCTTAACGCCGTCGGTGAAGCGGCCACCAAGACATCGACTTAATGCCCCAGGTGAAGCGGTCCAAGACCTCGCATAACGCCGTCGTCGGTGAAGCCAAGAGACCTCGATTTAACGCCTCGGTAGGTGAATTCGATCAAGACCTCGGCTTAACGCCCGCCGGTGAAGCGGTCGAAGACCTCGACTTAACGCCTCGAGAGGGTGAAGCGGCCGGAAGACCTCGACTTAACGCCTCGGTAGGTGAAGTCGGTCGAAGACCTCGCTTAACGCCCGTCGGTGAAGCGGTACCGAAGACCTCGATTTAACGCCCGGTAGGTGAAGTCGTCAAGACCTCGGCATAACGCCTCGTCGGTGAAGCCCGCCGAAGACCTCTACTTAATGCCTCGACGGTGAAGCCGTCGAAGACTCGCTTAACGCCCGTCGGTGAAGCGGTCGAAGACCTCGACTTAACGCCGTCGGTGAAGTCGGTCGAAGACCTCGGCATAACGCCGTCGGTGAAGCGGTTACCCAAAGACTTCGCATAACGCCTCGTCGGTGAAGCGGCAAAGACCTCGGCATAACGCCGACAGTGAAAGCTACCAAAGACCCTGCATAACGCCTCGTCGGTGAAGTTACCAAAGACCTCGGCATAACGCCTCGTCGGTGAAGCCACCCGGTTACATATTCGACTGCAAGGCGACGCGATTCGACTTGCCAATGGAGCCGAGCGACATTCGACTTCGCGTAACGCCAGCTGGCGAAGGCAAGCAACATGCGACTTCGCATAACGCCGACAAGGCGAAGCAAGCAACATGCAACTTGCATAACGCCCGGCAAGGTGAAGCCAAGTAAATGCGACTTCGGCAAGGTAAAGACCAAGCGACGTAAGACTTGGCATAACGCCGTCGGTGAAGTCGAGCACCAAGACTTCGCAAACGCTCGGCAAGATATACAAACAAAGAAGACACGACCTCGGCAGACGCCTACAGACAAAGCCGCCGACATACGACTTGGCGAACGCGCCGGCAGGACGAAGCCAAGCGACATACGACGGCAGAACGCCGGCAGGCGGCAAGCGACATTCAACTCGGCAGATCAGACAGGCCCACCACCGCAGACTACGACCCCGGCGGCGACGTCAACCACCGCCCCTCCATCACGACTTCACTTCTACGCCTTTTGGGGGATATGATAGATACGGCCCAACCACTAGGCCCAGCCCATCGTGCCCAATATAAATGGGCCCCGACATTAAGCTCGCCCATGTGAGTTCGGCCCGAGAAGACTCCCGACCAACTACAACTCTAATCGCAATTGGAGACGTAGAAGATTCGGATGCATATCTAAAAGAATCCTTATGAGAAGACTCTAATCGTAGTCGAACTCAACTTGTATCGTAGTCGAGTCAAACTCAACTTGGTATCGAGTCGAGTCGGACTCAACTTCATGAATATGTATAAATAGAGGCTAGATTAGAGAAGAAAGGGCGACAATCATATACTCTCAGATTGATCACTTGATCTACACTTCTTGTAATCACTCCTCATATTATCAATACACGAATACTCTCTCTCTCCCCGTGGACGTAGATCTTATTCATAGATCGAACCACGTAAATCCTTGGTGTTCTTGCACATTTATTTCCCTTACGAAATTAAGATCGATCAATCATATTATTTATGCAACTAATATTTATATATTTTGCAAAATATGCTGTCAAGCACAAAGCAACTGAGTCGGCACAACTCGACGAATGCACCTACTTTTATTAATATATAACATTATGTTTATATTGTTTGAATATCTTGCACACCCAATATATGAATCCTAATAAGGTATTGTACTAGTTGATTTATAAGTAATGATTTTCGAGATGACGTCAAATTATTATATGATCATGAAGGTATCTACTTTTAATTCCGAATTCCACCATATATTATATGAATAATGATTTTTTCACATACTATGTATCTACATAATACCCTTATAATATAATATTTTAAGCCTATGACTAATTTACCCTTCCTACATATTAGTAAGGAAAATAAATTATGGATTTCACTCCTTAATAAGAGGCACTATATTGTCCCCCAGGGACAGCCCAATGCTTAAGGTGGGTTCCTGTAGTCGAGAGGTCACATGTTCGAATCCCACCAAATGCCTCTATGGGTTTGAGCCTGTCACACCTGGTTTTCCAAGTGTGGTTTACACGTCATGTGTGGTTTGCGGTGCTATTGCACAGAACGTGGGGTTTACCCACAAGCACTTAAGGTAGCGGTCATGGGTTCGTATGATATCAAAAAAAAAAAAGAGGCACTATACTCCTTAAAAATAGTTCCAAGCTAATCGTGGGCCTAATTTCAAGGAAAACTATGATTTTTTTTCCAATTTTTTATTTCCATTATTCAAGAATTTTATTATTCTTTAATTTTAGTTTTAATGGACTGAACATAATATGGATTTACGTATTGGAGGGGAAGACACTAATTCCATTCTTCTTGATAATAGTTCCAACTAAAGAAATTAGGAAAAACACATTTGTTTACAACTAATTGTGTTTTATTTTTTCCATTATTTTTTTCTTGTCGTTTTCTCTTTATTTCTTTCTTTCTAATAATTGGACAATATAATTTATAATAAAATATGCAATATGCATCTTATATTAAAGATTGTGATAAGATCTTTAATTTGATATACAATTTGTAAAAATTGAATTTAAAATATAAAGTCATAATCGCTTAAAGTTTGAGAGTGATTTATAAATAAAATATTTTTATTTTTCGTACTCTAAATATTATTGTTTGAGTGATAGTTCTCTTTCAATTTATTAAAACTAATTTACTTTTAATATTATTAAATTCTATATTATTAAAGAAAAATTAATTAAATTTTAAAACATTACAAAATATAATATATGCGACAAACGCATACGACACTCGACAAGGTCCTCAGATCGGTAAGGGTGTACAATGTACGATTTCGACACCAAAAGCCCAATGCACGACACTCAATTATAAAATCATAAATTATTGATAATTAATTTAAATTAATACTAATAATTGTGTAATGTATCACTATAATAATGTGAATAGTGTAACATGGTGACAACATTGTTCACTTATTTCATATTAGTTTAGTATAGTATACAAATTATAAGATATTAGTGAAATTGATGTTAAAAAAATGATAGAAACACCTATAATTATGAGAATTATGTAACACGTTGCTATATTATTTGATTATTTCATAAAAGTATATTGTAGTATAAAAATTATAAGATATTAGTGAAATTGATGTTAAAAATTAAAAAATTGAAACAAACAACTAAAATTGTGAGAATAGTGTTGACCACATTATTCGATTATTTAAAAAAAAATTGTAGTATAAAAATTATAAGATATTAGTGAACTTGATGCCAGAAATTAGAAAATTAAAAGAAACAATTATAATTATGTGAATAGTATCACACGTTGATCACATTGTTCGATTATTTTATCTAAGATTGATTGGAATGGTCTTTGTCACTAGTTTAAACTAATAATTATTAATACATTTAAAATGTTTGAATGAATTAAAAATTGAAATTATAATAAAGAAAATTGAAAGAAATCACCATGATCGTGTGAATGCATCATTTATAAAAATCCTTACTCTTTAAAACTGAAACTCCTAAACTCATAAACCCTAAATCAAAACCCTTAAACCCTAAACCCAAACCTTTAAACCAGTAAATCCTTAAACAATTAAACTAATAATAATAATAATAATAATAATAATAATAATAATAATAATAATAATAATAATAATAATAATAATAATAATAATAATAATAATAATATAAAATGTGGATAATTATATCTTAATATCTATAATTTGTTAATAATATTACACAATGACCATATTGATGAAGCTTTTGTTTTCATTATAATCATCTTTATCTTCAAATATTTTAAATTAAAATTGCAGCATGTACTTATTTCTATTTATTAATTATTTAATAATACCATTGAACTTCTTATTAATTTTGTAGATTAATTGGATATTCATTTAAGATCAAAATAATTAAACATAATAGCAAATACACATGAAAGTACAAAACCAAATTTGTTCAATAAGCTAATGTAATTGTCATTGTTAGAGAAAGTGGTAAAAAATTAAAATTTTGAAGGATAGGTCTCGTGTTCAAATCTTGTTGAGCCCAATTCTTTTATTTTTTTGATTAATTGTAGATAATTTCAAAAATTAAGGGATTTCAATATCCTATATATCCGAAAATTAAGGGATTTGTAGATATTTATTCCTAAATTAATGATGAGGTTAAATATGTAAATTACAGATTCAAATAAATTAATTCATTACTGCAAATTCAGATTTATTAGAAAATGACCAAAAAATCCTCATTATGACATTATGTACATATATAGTATGTAAATTTATCAGTACTCATATTATATAAAACTTTAAAACGAGCCACAGCCATTAATATTCCTAACCGTACTTCAAAATCTCTAAACTAACCAAATAAGGCAGGTTTAATTATAGACTCGAACACAACCCATAACCATTATTAGTTTAATATTACCAATTGAATACGGCTCACATTTAACATACTGAGGTCCCACTACTCGATGATTATTACCAAGTGGCACTCTTTTGAATAAAGGTAAGTTCAATTTTCTATTACATCATAATAGTGTATAATCCGTCGAATTTCGATGAGAATCACTTTACGTTGTACTTTTTAAATTAAAAATAAAAATTATTCTATACTTAATTTCAAAATCATAATACTTTGACAATTCATCGAAAGAAATATTAAAACATAAATAATTTGGTTAATGTCCGATACCAAAGATCTCAGGTTCGAGTCCACCGTAACGCAACCTTTAAATTTTTGTATTTAATTGACAAAAAAAAAAGATAAATAATTAGAATAAAAAAATAGGTCAATGATGGAATTTTTTCAATTTTCCTTCCACTTTTTTTTAGCTACAATAAAATAATATAAATTAAATTACACATATATTTAAAAAAGATAATAATGAAAGATTCTTGTAAATGTATAAATGAAGACTAATTTAAATTTAAAAAAAAATCTCCAAATATAATTTTTTTAAAATTAAATTAAAAGTATAAATTTGAAATTATACAATGTATGAAATTCGTTTAGAAAGCATATAGATATTTGTCCCTAGTTCGATTAAAAAGTAATTTTACTACTCGTTAATTTACGTACCAGTTGCATATAGTTAGACGCACTAATTACCCGAATTAAGGAAATCATACATTTAAATTTTAAAATATTTCAGCCAACTAAACCATCTAGAATATATATACTGCATGTATTTTAAATCCAATTAAAAAGTGACTATAAAAAAGATTGAAATTAAATTCAAATCTTAAATTTTAAAGTATACGATCAATGAAATCCGTTCAGCATGTATGTATGTATGTATGTATGTATGTATGTCTGTCTTAAATATGTTGAAAATGTAATTTTGCAACACATTCTAATAGCAGACCCATATAATAATATCTGTTAATTATACGAATTAAATAGATAATATATTTAGATATATAAAAAATTAAATCATTCTCGTTCCTAATGTATAACTCGTCGAATTTCGACGAGAATCATTTCACGTTGTAATGCCTAATTACTTTCTCATAATAATTGAGATAAAAATGAATTATTTGGTGACAAATATAAAAAGAACCATAGCAAAACAAATATGGTCATATCCATATTACTATTTCTATATAGGCACATGATATATGTATACTAATATAATATATAAAAATTATTGTATTGTAGATATTAAGTTAATTAGGCCCAACTTAATTTGAATAATTTATTTTTGGCATTTGTAATGTATTAAATGCAATATTAGTTAATCTAATATTTCTTTAATAATAATTTTACTTATTGCATGTAACGTATATTATGAGCAACTAATATTCATTAAATGTAAGATTACATACCTTATTTACATAATCCATTTATACATTAAGAAAGTACATATTGGAGGATTTTGAAAAATAACAATAAAATTTTGTGGAGATGCCACATAGGATTGAGGATCCATATGGTGTCGCCAATGTGTAATGGATTATACAACTAATAGATAGTTTGTACAATATTTCCTATCACATTTACAAATAATCACATGTTAACAAAAAAAGTGATGAAAAACTTTTATTATTTTTATTATCTAAAAATCTTACCGTTTTTCTGAATTTTTACAAGTAACTTCATAGAATTTTAAATTTCTTTGACATACGTTGATCATATATAGATATATATAATACTTCATCCATCCACCAAAACCTTACATTTAATTCATTTTCGGTCCGTCGATATAAATATGAAAATTTCAAATTTATACTTTTAATTTAATTTAATTTTAAAAAATTATATTTGGAGATTTTTTAAATTTCAATTAGTCTTCATTTATACATTTACAAGAATCTTTCATTATTATCTTTTAAATATATGTGTAATTTAATTTCTATTAGTTTATTGTAGCTAAAAAAGTGGAAAGAAAATTGAAAAAATTCCATCATTGACCTATTTTTTTATTATAATTATTTATCTTTTTTTGGTCAATTAAATATAAAATTTTAAAGGTTACGTCATGGTGGACTCGAACATGAGATCTTTGGCATCAGACATTAACCAAATTATTTATGTTTTAATATTTCTTTCAATGAATTGTCAAAGTATTATGATTTTGAAATTAAGTATAGAATAACTTTTATTTTTAATTTAAAAAGTACAATGTAAAATGATTCCGTCGAATAGATTATATACTAGTATGATGTAATAGAAAATAGAACTTACCTTTAATCAAAAGAATTGTACTTGGTATAACATTCCCTTTTAGAGTTGTCGGCCAATGAGACACTCTGGCTTCATATGTTAATCGAGTATTTAAGATTATCTATTGCTTCTAGTATAACATCTCATATTACATTTGTAATGACGTGACAATTTTAATGATTTAAATTTTCATATGTTAGAGTATATTTTTTCTATTATTATAAACCCTAGTTTCTAAACAGACAATAGACAATCCGAATTGGTTAAATAAAAGTAGTATTCCATATTAATAACATATTAAACTGATAATGGGGTGTGTTTGAGCCTATAATTAAACCTATCTAATAAGTTGATTAGTTTATAGAGTGAGCAGTACGGTTAGGAATAATTAGAATATGTTTAATTTTCTATCTGGTTGTATGGGGTCCGATATATATATATATATATATATATATATATATATATATATATATATATATTACTGAGCTAGGCTATCTGATCCATAGGATATAGACATATAGTATACTTTTTCAAAATCCCTAATCGATAGGATCTTATTTTAATCTTTTGACATGTATAGGTCTATATATCTTCTCCAAATAATAATAATAATAATAATAATAATAATAATAATAATAATAATAATATTTAATTGGGTAAGATATAGATTGAAGAATGTAAATCTTATCATAAACTCGACATAGACACCTTCACGGTCATTTTTTTGGTCATTAATACAGAAATTTTAAAACTGCATCACGTGGACTTGAACCTAAGATCTTTTGCTTCAATCATTAATCACTATACCATTAGGCCAACACACACATCCATTCACGATCATTTGATGTCATTTGATAAATCATTTCTTATAATTAAATAAAAAATTGATACTAAGTTCAAAGTGTGCATACATTGGGTGTGTAGAATAGACTAACATTCATACATCTAATTTATTTAAAAAATATAGGCATAATCTAATATATACATTAATAAAAGAAGGTAGCCTCGTTGAGTCTTGCGGACTTAGCTGTCTTGTGCTTTGCAAGCGTATTTTGCAAACATTTAAAATGACTAATTGCAGAAAGATACAATATTTATTCTAATTTAAATATTTTTTTTCACGTGATATTTAAAATACTAAAATTATAACACTATTTTTAAATTTTTGCAATTACAACATTTCTCATTTTTAAATAAAGTTTACAAGTTTTACAATTTTAACACGACTTTTTGAATCATTGCAACAACATCATATTTCAATCTGTTGTAGAATTAACAGTCTTAAACTAAAACGACACGACTTTGCGAATGAAATTGATATGTATTTATTGCTAAATATATGAAATATTGTAATTGCAAAATATTAAAAGGCTATATTATAATAAAAAAAAATTAATAAACATTTTGTTACATGGCTCAATTAGCCAGTGAGGATGAATAGGTCGGAATTTCCAGTGAGAAAACATGCTTCAATTACTTCCGATTTTTTGAACCAAAATTCTTTATTATGTTGTAAAACCCGCTACTTAAATAGATTAATTAGTGACGACCTAAAATAACTGTATATAAAAAGGAAAATGCTAGATATACATAATATATATGTACATAATTGGATTTTTTGGTCATTTTTCACCATTTTCGAAAATTAAGGAAATATTCCATTTATATTGAATTTTATTTTTCATAGTCGATGTGAGCCACGTTGGGCGCTGGGGCTGGGCCCTCCAACATTTTTCTAAATTATTACTAGTATATACCCATAACATACAATTTCTAGTAGCGCTGCTAGCGCAGTTGTTTTAAGTTTTGTCTACCATTGTGTTTGCCCAGGGTTCGAATCCCTTCTTACGCGGTGTTATTTTTCTCCACTTTTTGCCCAGGCTTTCTGCTTCTCTTTTGCCGCTTTGTGTTCTTTGTTTTCATTTTTTTTCATCCCTTGTTCACTTTTCTCTTTTTCTTTTTCTATAATTTATTTTATATTGGTAAAATAATATATATATATATATAAATAATAAAATTTTATATATAAATTAATAAAATCATTTCAATATCTAAAATATTGTGATTAATTTATTATAATAGTTATAGGTAATATTTATTTAAATTTATTTTAATAAGTTATATATTTGAGTTAATTCTATATTTTATTGTATATTTGTAATGGGTACAAAAAATCAAGATTTGAGTTTTGTAAGATAATACAATTTACAATATTTATATTTATAATTTTCTAATTATTTTAATTTTGTAGATATTATTCATTGGTTGTTTAGTTATTTATAGGTTTATCTTATTATTTTATTTTTGCAGGATATTAGAACATAATGAAGAAGAAATTTAATATAAATAATTACCTCTATTCAAATAATATTATGTTATTATTTAAGTTATTATTATTATTTAATTAATTTTAAAATTATATTTTATTATCTTTTAAAATTAAAAATAATTGGGCCCCCCAATTATATTTTTTTCTCAAATCACACTGTTCATAGTTAACCCCTTGAAGATAATTAAGGAAGGTATACAAGTATTTTATATTCCATTTTAAAGCAGGAAAATGCTTAGCATTTCCTTAATAATATTTCAATTGATTAGTGCATTAATTATGACTATAGTAATTCTCTAATTCCTATTCTTGTGTTCCTTTTTTAAATATTTGACTAAAAAAAAGAATCAAGTTAAGAGATTAAAATAAAAAAAATAAACATAAAATAAGAATTTTATTTGGATAATGAGGGGATTAATCAGATAAATTTGTTTTTTTTGGATATTCCTATTCTCTAGGAGTTTTTTTTTTTGATGATGAGGAGATTAATTAAAAAAAATAAAAAATTAATGAATTAATTATGAGAATTAAATTGAACACTATGGAATGAACGCAATATTAATTATTTATTAAATTAATTAATTTTATTTTGTAAAATAAATAAAATCACTAGTCAACTCATACCAATTTTAACCCTAAATTATAGGAGGGGTCAATCATGCAATATAATAATTAGTACTAGAACCATCCCAAAAAGAACTTACTAATTTGATCAAAATTTTAGGAGTATTACGTATATACATATTACGTACATTTAGCACTACCCATATAAAAATTCAGAGTGCTATACGACTTCTACTAGAAGGTAGGAACATGCAGCTAAAACTGTTTTAATTAATACCCTCTACGAAGTAGGCATTTAAAACTTCTTCCAATTAATGAGTGGATCGTCCGCTCATAATAATTAGTGATGAAGTACTCTTTTTTCATTTATTATTCCTGAGATCTTGTTTTTTAATTAATGGGATTTTTTTTAAAATTCCAGAGATAGACATATTGGATTCTATATAATTAAGACGATAATTGTCCTAGAAAAGAGGAAGATAAAAAAACGACAATCACGTCAAGATATGAGTAGTTATAAATTAAAAAAATTAACTTAATTTAATATAGTTAGTTCAATAAAATAAACCATGGAGTAGTATTGTATATTGACTTAATTAATTCTGGCATTTACTTCTCAACATACCTTTGCATTGTAGAAACTATTACAGACCCAATTGTTTTGTTACACCTCCAATTTCTTTTCGATTGTCGTTTTAGATATTTTCATGGTCATTATAAGAAACTCTAAATAAAATTAATACCTGTACTCTCTTAATAAAAATCGAAAGAATTTATAGGGTAAATAAACGATGATAAATTCTCAAAATACTTAAGAAGCTGAGGACAAATAGGAAAGATAAGAAATTCAAACATTCTAAAATGACACCGAATAAAATTGGGAGGATGTATTTGTCGTAAATAAACTTTGTGTGATTCCTGATTAGGATGGAAAATTTTGAGTGGAGACGTGCATCAATTTATTTAAAGCAATGTCCAAATTCATCAGGGAACATAATATTATATATATATACTTCGCTGTTCGGTTTGTCTATAAATACTTTAAATATGTGATATAATAAGATGTGATGGATAATTGATAAGCACATTTCACCTACAATTTTAATTTGTGCATGAATTCCCAGGTCATCTGAAGAATACTAATTACGAGAGAGAGAGAGCATATCTGGATAACCTAGAGTTAGAACACCTACACGTCCTAAGTCAAAGTAATTATGGAAATCGAACACCACTTTTCGAGATTAACAACAAATTAATATTAGGTTAATTATACTCTTTACATATATATCAAATTAATAAGGCCTAAGAATTTCTTCCCAACATTAACCTGTAAACTTCCTAACATTATACTGCATCTACTCAACATAAACAACACACAATAATCACAAAGTCATAATTCTAAAACACATATTTAAAACAAGAAAAAAAAATATTCGATCTCAATTAATTAACTACTATACAAATCATGATTAATATATAATCAAGCACAAGAAATACCAACCGCCGCCGCAGCACTAAATCTGTCTGATGCCGTTCTCCTCACCAGCGACCTGATCTCCGGCGACACCCCATCGAACTCCGGCGCTTCCGGGATCGTCGAGAGGGCCGCCGACTTATCATAAACAACGAAAAACCCCTCTCCCGAACCCTGTTTACTACTACTGTTGCTCTTGTATCCGAAAACCGACCGGATCAGCCTCTGCAGAGACCGAGATATCTTCGACGCCGACTTCTTGCTCACCGGCCGCCGCCGCCTGGGGCTGGCGGTGGTCGGACAAGGGGCATGGACAGGGCGGAGCTACATTAGCCTGGGGCCCATGGGCCCCCCAACTTTTTTCGAAAACTACTAATATTATATATCCGTCTAAAATTTCAAAATGTGTTGTAGTGAAACTGGTTAAGTGTTTCGCTTCTCAAGACAAGGTCACGGGTTCGAAACCCTTTGCAGCATTCTTTTTTCTCCTTTCCCTTTCTTTTCTTTTTTCTTCTTTTTTCTTTTCCTTTCTTTTCGTTTCTTTTTTCTCCTTTCCCTTTCTTTCCTTTTTCCTCTTTTTTCTTTTCCTTTCTTTTCGTTTCTTCCTTTTGTGTCCCTCATTTCTTTTTTCTTTTTTCATTTTTCTTTTATTTCTCTATTGTTTACTCTTTATTTTCTTTTCTTTTTTATTTCTCAACTTTGTAGTCTTTTTTTTTTTTTCTATAATTTGTTTTACATTGATAAGATAAAAAATATATACAAATAATAAAATTTTATATGTAAATTAATGATCAATCAATTTTTAAAAAAAGATTATGATAAACTTATTATAATAGTCACTAGTAATATTTATTTAAATTTATTCTAATAAGTTTTATATGTGAATTAATTTTAGATTCAATTGTTGATGTGTAATGGGTACAAGAAAATCAAGATTTGAGTTTTGTAAGATAACACTACCATTTACAATATTAACATTTATAATTTTGTTATTATTTTAATTTTTATAGCTATTATTGATTGATTGTTTAGTTATTTGTAAGTAAATCTTATTATTTTATTTTTGTAAGATATTAAAATATAATGAAGAAGAAATATATTTAGTATAAACAATTACCTCCATTCAAATAATATTACACTATTATTTAAATTATTACTCCATTTGTCCCATTTAAAATATCCCATTTTTCTTTTTAGGTTGTCCCATTACAAATGTCTCATTCCATTTTAGGAAGTAATTATTTCTTCAAAAAGTATGAGTCATACTCATTTTTTATCAATTTAACTACTTTATACATATCTCATAAATATCCGCGCCAAAAGAAAGGGATAACTTTAAATGGGACGAAGAGTATTATTTTAAATTTTGATTTTAAAATTATAATTAACGCCCCCAAGAAAAAATTCTGCTTCACACCACTGGGCATGGACATGGTTCTCGATGTGATGGCGGAGTCGAGCTGCCTCTCAAACGCCTTCAACTCGAACGAGTCGTAGAGCGAGCTGCCGCAGTCCCACACTGCCCCATGCTTCGGATTTTGCAAAATGGATTGAGCTTTTTCTCCATATTTAAACTTTTCTGTTTTTGGAGAAAATAGTAAGAACGATATTTGTAGTCTTGGACAGGTGGAGGTGTATGGTGGGTGAAATTTCACGTTTTGTTAATGTAGACCACAAGGTGAAGGTGCGTAGTGAGATTTAATTTGGGTAAACTTTTGCATTAAATGAGATGGGGATGGTTATATATATATGTGTTAATCATCTTGGTTGTTTGATGTCTCTCTATTTAATATTCATCGCATCGCTGGCCAAATTCTAGTTACGTCAATATTAGATTATATATATTGTCATTTGATGCTAATTAACGTCGTTATTAATTATGTGAATGGGGCCATATGCAAGCCTAGTCCTATAATTATTGGAGGTCGTCACATTATTTGTTCTCGTATATGTAATTAGTGCGGGATATACGTTTAGCAACTTCTGATATATATCTTTAAAAATAATTAATTGTGTGGCTTCAATCATATTTGCCCTAACTAAATTATGATCACTATTTTCCGTTGTAATGTGATGCATGGAAATTTTTTGGTGACATGGTTGCGACTTTGGCCACTTTCTCACGCAAACCACAAACAGAATTAAAATAGATTTGATAAAAAGTCGTATCGATTGAAATTGTAGTGTGTTTTCAATTCCTCTTTTTCAGGAATTTGCTATGCAAAATCTTGAAAAAACGTTTATTTTATTGATTTTCGATGGTTTATTCAACTCTACTTATCACAATCATATATTGTTACTACAATTAGGCCCATGCACCAATTAAATATTTATCTCTTCATACTAAACACAACAATATTAATTTAGATGTTAATATCACCCTAAATTCAAATTTGAAAATCAATCAAACATATATATTTTCGTTTCACAGACTTATATATAGGCTAAAAATCTTGTTAAAATAACAAATTATTCATCTAAATCGTTACATTTTTACATAAACCAAAATATTTGTAAACTACATTAAAATACTCAAAGACGGATATTTCAGCTGGAAATAAATTAAACCAAAAATGTCGTTTTTTATGCGTATGCGCGCATAAAATCAATCATATATACGACCTTTCCGAAATAAAAACTAATTACATACTAATCCCCAATATTTGTTGTCGACAGCAACATTTGTTGAACTAATTAGTATTTTATAAATCTAGTTCCCGACATGAACTCCGCAAATCTGATCATATCGCCATCATGAATATTGTTGTCATGAATTAATTAACATTAATTAATGGTGACTGAGGCCAAATATTACGTGAAAATATGGTATATATATATGCGAAACGAATAATTAAATTCGATAACAAGTAATTACATATTTAGCTGGTTAGATTATGCATGATTGACCTCAGCAATTTGCTTTGCTGCGGAAAAACACGGGATTGAAGTGTAGGCAATAATTAAATAACTTGATGTCAAAGAAATCTACTGTACCAACTTTCAAGCCTAATCCCGTCAAGGAAATCACTAGCTCATTAATCTCATTTTTTTAGCTTAGGAACTAATTTATAACTAATTAAAGATCTAGATTCTTACACAGCTCGTAAAACTGGACTTGTATCCACCCCTAAATTAAAAATAAACTACTAGACAATGTCTTGATTATTAGGGAAAATATCAGTTTATATTCTAATATTTCACGACTTTTCACTTAATGTCTTAATGTAAGCATATTGTTATTTTGGTTCCTAATGTTTCAGAAAATTTCAATTAATGTCTCGCCGATCGATTTCGGACGCGTAAACGCCTTGACGTGTGAGAATTTCATGTTGACTACGTCAATATAAAATTAAATAAAACATGAATAGTTTCATCAAACGACGCTGTTCCATTTCTTCCTTTATATTGACGTGGAAAGAAATGGAACGACGTGCTTTGGAGGAGCCTTTTCATATTTTTTATTTAATTTTTATATTGACGTGGAGTCCAGCATGAAATTCCGATAGAAATGTAAGCGTTTGTACGAAAACCGATCAAGGGACATTAAGTGAAATTTTCAAACGTTAGGATCAAAATAATAATATGTTTATTTAGAACATTAAGTAAAAATCATGAAATATTGAGACATAAACTGATATTTACACTAGTTATTATTCCTCATTAATTAACAAAATTTTATTAGAGACGGGGTGCAAATGTCAAAATTAAATTTCTAGCAACATATATATATATATATATATATATATATATATATATATATATATATAGTTTGGTTCAAATGAGAACCATTCTTATCCTACAAACTAAGAACCAAATGAATTAAGTTATGAAAGTTGATGAATCGTTAAGAAACTTAATGAATTCAACAATTGTAATTTTTCACCCGGTTCGAATCCCATGAGGACAAAATTTTATTTTTGGATTCAAGAACTTTCCCAACGGATTCATCAACTTTCACCGTGAATTCATCATTTTTGGTTCTCACGTTCTCACAATAAAATGGTTCTCACGTTAACCTTCCCCCATATATATATATATAGAGGTTGGATTCGGTGAGAACTCATCTTTTGAGAAAAAGATATAATGTTGATGAACAAAATCTATAAAGTTGTGCACAACAAAAATATTCTAAAATTGTTGCACAACATAACAATTTTAGAAAGTTTTCATTGTACACAACTTTATATTGTTTCGCATCATCTTTACACGCCTTATGCATAGTTTCTAATCTAAAAAAGATGAAGTTCCCATTTGATCCATTCCTTATATATATATATATATATATATATATATATATATATAGGGGTTGTTACGGTGAGAATGCTTATATTTGTAAGAAATAAGAATGTATTATAACTATAGATCAAGTCCAAATTTAGGATCCAGATTCGATGAAATTAATTGATGATGTCACCATTATTTATTGTGATTTCTGTAAATACATAAAAATGGTATTAAAAAAATACATCATTGTCCCATAAATCTCACCACCTTCCTTAATCTTCACAAAATATAGCACATATTGAATAAATTTGTTGCACATATATAATGAAAATGTTGCAATATTTATGGAATTAAATGTTATACGTTTTTTTCTTTTTATATTGAAGGCGGAATGTTGATTATTGCACGCATAAGTTAATCTGTAACACATTTATAACATATACTCTGCTCAATTTATTGTTGCACAAAATAGATTACAACAAATCCCTAAAATCAAAGAACAAAATTACTAATATAAATTTTAATTAATCCAACGAATTTAAAATGTAGCATATGTAGTTATGAACTACGACACAATGTAAATTAATATTGTCCATTTATTTATTAAAATCAGTGGTTTAGATTTATATATTCTTATTTCTTACAAATAATTTCATTCATATCATATCCATCATCTCTCTATATATCGTTTTTTGATACACATGAAAACAATTAAATAATTTTTTAATTTCATTGTAGAGTGGTCCAAAATAATGATGAGCTGTGTTAATTGGAACAAAATCCACTAGTTAGAAAGTCGTCCAAATTAATAAGTATTACTCAACTTCATTTCATATCAAGTTAATTTTATATATATGTTCATACACGGTGGTAGGGATGTCAACGGGTGGGCTTTACCTGGATAGATCCGGAACCGTTCAAAACCCATTAATTTTCAAAGCAACGGTTCCGGTTTCAGACCCGTTTGGACCCGGACCGGTCCAGACCCGACTTGTTTTGTCCGGTTCCGGGTCCGACCCGATCAGTTTTTTTTTTTTTTAAAAAAACAAAAATTTTAATTTGAGCATTACATATCCACTTTTTCTATAAGAGTATTTTATATTTGAGTGTCATGACCAAATGTTAATCTTTTTAAGTTTTTTCAATTCTTTTATTTAGTCACAATTTATTGTATTTCAATTTAATTTTACTATAATTAATTAAGATTCATCATGTCCAATTAAGGTTAATAATTACTTTAATATTTAATTTGTTATTTTTAATTAACAATTAATTATCAAAATAATTTATACCGTATTTAGGGTAGTTTTTTCAGCTTCAAGTTTCAGTAACATATGCCAATCAGAATTCCTTATATTACAATATTTTTATTTTTATTTTTATAATAATACTACTAAAATTGTAATTTGTAAATTTAGTAAGACGACAAATGAGTCAAAGAAATTTGTGAGACGTAAGATCCGAATCATGAAGTCTATGTAAAAGTATCAGCAATTATTTGCAAATAACAACTGTAATAGAAAAATCAAGTAGTACACCTACAAAGTAATTTCCACACAAATTAACTAGTTCATTTTTATGAAAATACAAACTGAGCCGGTGCAATTACTGAGCTAATCCAACAGTCAAAACGCATACAACACGCATACAAACAAACGGTACAAGCGGCCAAATGGGTAACCAGTTAGCAATAGGTAATACCCGATCCAGATCCGGTCCGAATCTAGTATTTATTGGGCCGGTTCCAGAACCATAACCATAACCAATACTAATTTATTGGTTCTGATCCGGATAAAGACCGCCCGTTGACATCCCTACCACCTATACGGTGGTGCAGGAACGTGCAGTTTGGGATATTATCGCATTAGGATATTCAAACTTGATTGGAATGTCCCCTTTCACTTTGAAGAACGCACTTAGGAATTTGAAAAGAGGCCTAAAATTTCAGATATTCTGTCCCAAAATTTTACGTGTTCTATTTGTATTTTGTTATTAAATTTCTTATTTTAATAATATTCATTATAAAAATAAAAATATAATGAACCATAAGTGACATTTTACTATAAATTAAAGCTTAAAATTATATACCATATAGAACAATTAATCGTTTATGAAAATTGCCAAAATACTAATTTTTTATAAAATCTTATAGATTAATTGGAAAAATTAAACTATATACAGATGAAATAATTTACTGAAACAAATAAAATGGTCACATGCATCCTTCACTTTGTAATATATATATATATATATATATATATATATATATATATATATGGTTGGTTATAGAGAACCACCTTTAAGATAATAAATAAGAACTAATCACCACCTTTGATTTTATCTAATCTAATGGTCCATAATTAATTCATGCATAAAACCGATTTCTCTATCTTATGTGTTATTTCCATACAATTAAACACGTTAGGGACATAAGAGTCATTTAAGAATTCACCCTACCCCACATTAACCACATGTCCCCTAAATTTAGTACGTTTCCATTCTCTCTCTTTTATCTCTTTCATTCCATTCTCTCTCTTTCATCACATTCTCTCTCTTTCAGAATCCTTCCGGTCTTTACTAGTAATTTATGCACAAATATGTTTTAAAGCGTAAACATGGAGATGCAAACAGTGCACAAATATTGATACATTTGTGTGTCTTTTGTAAAGATCGATGTTCTTGGTTGTGCATATATATATATATATATGTATATCTACAATTAAGTACTTTGGTTTTTTATATGGAATTGTTACTCAGTGTTGAGATCGTCTCTTATGCACAAATATATGTGTCAATTATTTTTAGTGTATGAAGATAATTGATGCAATTTATTTTAAATGAAGTCTAATTTCATAATTCTATTGTTGTAGTTATGCGCATGTTATATATTAGTTATGCACATTAAAAATATTGTGTTCGAATTGATAAATCATTCTTCATAATTTTTAATGTGCATAATTATTATATATATATATATATATATATATATATATATATATATATAGAGATGGATCAATATATATATATATATATATATATATATATATATATATAATGTGCATAACTAATGTATAACATGTGTATATATAGCATGTAAACGAGTGAACATGTAAAAATTTATGCGGGCTAAATCAAGATCGTGATTATTATAAAGATATAAATTTTTATGCAAATGCTATATATTAGTTATGCATATTAAATGGAAGAAAAAACTTGCACGATAAATATGAGAAACGATGATAAAAATAAAATATAATAAATTAATGAAAACAAAAGAATCAATATGATGATCTCATGTATCTTGATCAAGAAAAAAAATTGAATGTAACAAAACGATGAAGATAAAAAAAATTGGATGCCAAAAATATGGATATCTATTCCTTAATTATAGCTCCTCTATTTCCTAAATTATAGCTCTTATCCATAATAAAAATTCAATAATTACTTGATTATCCTCAATCTAAAATCAGAATATAATATGCATAAATAAGAGATTTAATCGTATCCACGAGATTGAATAAAATCAACGTTCATGATAAGTTCTCATTTCTCAAAATATTTATGATTCTCATTTAATGCATCCCATATATATATATATATAAATTATTGCACCGTAGTGCACTTTAGTGTTCGTTCATTGTTCGATGCGCAATTTTTGTAATAAAAAGTCAATTGTTGATCTGTGTTAGTTGTTTTACCAGTAACAAATGGTAGCTAGTTTGTCTAAGATTTGTAAATTAGTTATGTTGATAGTACGTCTACTATAAACGTCGTTTACAAAGAAGCGCTCAAAATAATTCGTGAATATACAAATTTTTGAATTTAAGAATATTTTAAAATTTAGAACACATAAAAAAAATAGAAGTTATGAGTATTTACAATTATTTAAAATTTAGAAAGCATAAAATATTGGTCGTGCATTGCGGGAGTGTTTAATGTGTGTGTGTGTTTTTCTTGTAATTGTGTTCTAAATATAAAAAATAGTTAAGCACCCTAGGAGAAAAAATCTAGATGTATGTATAAATTATAATAGTGGTTGAATATATATTTGTAAAGTGCAGGCCAATGTATATCAACACATCGGGCCTCAGCCTTGGGCCTAGCTGAGTTTAAAGTTATGTTGAGCTTCGAAATCAGTAAGATAATTAGATATTGGTGCCAAGGAAAGTACAAATTTCGGTAATAATACTCACTACAAGAAATTCACTCGAACAACGATGGACACCGACGGATAAATTTCCACCGCTGATCAACGACGGAACAACGACGGTTTTAAGACGGAAAATAGCTTTTTATATATGTAAACTATTCCGTCGGGTGTCCGTCGTTGATCAACGACGGCCGTGATTTCGTCGTTGATCAACGACGGAGTTACGATGGATTAACTCAACGATGGAATCTCAACAACGGAGTTACGACGGATCGTATCAACGACAGATCAACGACGGACTTTCAACGACGGAGTTACGACGGATTGTATCAACGACGGACATGTCCGTCGTCATTCAACGACGGAACAAAGGCCGTCTTTGATCAACGACGGAATGAAGACGCCCTGTTTTCCGTCGTTGATCCGTCGTTGAATTTTTAAACAAAGACGGGATTTCACCTCTGTTTTTTGATTCAGCTACCATACAAAACCCTTACTCCACCGCGCCGCCTTCCCTCGCCGCCGCCGCATTCTCCCTAAGCTCCTACCTCACCGCCTTAAGAACCGCCGCCTTCACCTAGTCGCTTTAGCGCGCCGCCGGCTCTCACCGGACTCGTCCCCGCCCTCATCTCGGCTCGTCGTCGTCTTCTCGTCCATCTGTCGTGCTCGCCTGAAACCTCCATCGCCGCCCGCCCCCCTCCGTGCCCCATCCCACCCCGCCCGCCCGCCCCTCCCTCGCCCGCTCACCTCCGCCTGCCTCGCCCGCCCGCCCTGCCCATCCAGCCGCCCATCCCGGCCCGTCCGTCTCGGTCCCCGCCCGCCCGACGCCGTCCGCCTACCCCGCCCATCCAACCCCTGTCTCGCTCGCCCGCCCGCCCGCCCGCCCGCCCCATCCCGCCCGCCTGCCTCGGCTGCCCCGCCCGACGATGTCCAACCTCTACCCCGTCCCCGCCTGTCCAGCCATCTCGCCGCTTAGCCTCGCCTTGCCCGCCTCGTCCGCCCTCGCTCAACCCTTCCTCGTCCCGCCCCGTGCCCCTGCCTCGCCCCGTCCTCGCCTTATCCCGCCTCTGCAAATCAGTTTCAGCTGTAAGTCCGACTCATCTCAGTTACTCTTGCTATTTTATTGCCTCTGTAAATTCACAACCAGAATCGTCATAAACGTGGTTTGCTTGGAATATGCCAATATGTGATGAGATTGAGCAATATGTGATGAGATTGAGCAATATGTGATTATATTTCGACGCATATGTTTAAAATGTTTTGATTGTTAACTTGTTGGGATGGTAAATTCATCGTGGTCAATTGATACTTGGAATGGTGTTTTGATGGAGATGATTGTGAATGGTTGAGAGTTGAGTTGAGTCCAACCTAGGTTAGGATAATTTTCACTAGATTTGATAGGGCACAACTGTGCTCCAACGCTTTTTCGATGCCGAAATCGGAGCTTCATGATATTATTGAAACATTGTATGCAAACTTGCCAAAAAATAAAGATATTACATTAAATGAATAAATATTGTGACAGTACGTAATATTTTTTCTAAAAAGATAACAGTGATGACATATGCATTCACAATAAATAATAAATAAAAGCACTTAGTAAGCTTCTAATTTTACATGATTTCTATACCAAAAAGAAAAAAGACTAAGGTGAATCATTCATATGTATAAACTAAGTATTATATATCTCTAGTGAGTATGCATATGATGGCAAGGTTAATAAAAAGAAAGACAGAAAGCGAAAGTTTATGTACATCAAGAATGGGTAAAAGAGTTGGAATGATGATCATTCCAAATTCTCATCTTTGAAATCAAGATTTTGCAGTTTCTATATAAAAGAGGGCAAAAAAATTTAATACTCATAATGTATGTTGGCATATTCGTATCTTAATTTCTCACACTCATAAAGAAAAAAGAATGCTATTGAACTACTAGTCTCATGGGATTAAAAAAAAACTCATACACACCCAAAATGACTCGACCTTTTCAATCCCAATTAAAATATAATGGTTGGAGCAGTTCTTTTCAAGGTGCAAATAATGACCTGCCTAATAATAATTACATTCTATTTCATTTTGGTTAGGCCTTTTATTTTAAGGCTATAAAGGTAGAAATGTCAAATAAGATAATACTTAACAAAAGACAAATGGGACTATAATAGAAAATAGGAGGTGTGAATAGAAGTCTTTCTCCTATGTATTTATGTAAAATCCACGGCTATTATCCAAAAGAAATACTAGTGGTGGATGAATTTGTTTTCGTGTATATATATCTAGATTGATGTACCAATCTTAATAAGCTGCATAGAGCTAAGTGGGCCTACGGAGCCCAAACCATTGAAGTGAGAAAAAGACCCACTACTATTTTTTTTTATTGACGTTTATGTATGATTTGGTTTAATGTAACTATTACTATAAACTTTCTGCAACAATATACACACACCACGAGTCAGGACTGAACCTATTGCCCTTATTCCTACATCACATTAATGATACCCTACTATGTATTATATCTAAATTTCGAGTTATTTTGAATACATAACTGTGAAACTTTTTGGGCTTGGACTTTGATGGGATATTGCCCAACCGCTCAGGCCCACTGGCAGGGCCCAACCGAGCTGGGCCTGACCTAATGACGGTCCCACGCGGTTAAGCCTAAAGCCAACGTCTAAACCCTAATCAAGATCGGTCAGCGCAAGATCGTGGTCGATTATGGAAGGAGATCGTGTTCGATTATGGAAGGAGATCGTGGTCCCGCAAATCGAGGATCAAATCAAGATCCACAAACATGTATAAATAGAGGTTAAATCGACGGTAGAAGGGTTAGTAACTTATTGAATATTAGAGCTTTAGATACACTCATTGTAATCCGATTATAGTGAAAGTATTGAGGATCATCACCCGTGGACGTAGATCTCATTCTCGATCGAACCACGTAAAACTCTTGTGTTCTCTATTGCTTTTCTTAAATCCGCCTATTTACATACACTAGATTTATCATTGGCGCCGTCTCGGGAAGATTTTTGAACAAAAGCTTCGCTTTCACGCAAAATCAATGGCAAGAACTCGCAAACGTTAAGACCGCCGCGCCGGGCAATAACCGCATGTTGAGGATGATCAAGTAGTCACGCAGTCACGCAGAAGGGATTGCGGACGCCACACAGGCTGCAACACACCGAGGTTACATGGAGAACATTCCCATACACCCTCGTGATCGCCGCCTAACGAAGAGGAAGATGCCGACCTCAATACCCGTGAACAAGGCGGTTCACCGATCTCATGAGGTCTCGCCAAGCCGTGTCCGAATTCCTCAATGCCAATCTCGCCCAATTCCGTAGTTTCCTCAACCGGAGGACAAACGGAGCGGCACTCAAGAGCGCCCGAACCGTGGTTACGGGCGCCGAGGTCGTTCGTCCCACCGTAGTGATCAACGCCACCTCGGCGCGATAGCCGAGAACGCGTACATCGCCCGTCGTCCAAGTCAATCACCCGCCGTAACAATCACAACCATTCACCCCCGCCACCCGCGGAGTCTTCACCACCCCAGACACCATCCGGAGCCGGCGGGACGAAGAGAGGAGGCGGAGCCGAACTCCCTCAAGAGACGATAGACGCCGTTACGGTCTCCCACCCTCCAGAGAGACGACAATGATCTCCGGGGTTCGACCGCACGGAGAATCATCTCCTTTCTCCGAGAAATTTTGACACGCCTGCCTCCGATGACATGTGGCACCCAACATAGCCGCCACGATGGTCTCTGGGACCCTCCGACTTCCTTTTCGCCACACCACTAACATGGCGAATCAAGGAATGGAAGATTTTCATATGTGCAAAATCTTCCCGAGGTCCGATCTCCAACGCCCGACGTTGGTTCACCTCGCCCGCCGTAAGCGATACATCGCTTCAGGATCTCATGGATCGCTTTATGGCGCTTACCGCGAACATGCCACCTCGGCAGCCTTCGTCCGACTGCCACCATCCGCAAGGACGGACGAGACGATGTCGAACTTCGCCTCGAGGTTCATCAGGAGCTCTCAAAATTGATGAGAGTAACGATCTCTACATCATCAATGCGTTCAAAATGGGATCGGATCTAGCGCATCGAATAAAGAGATCACCGGGAAAAACCAAGACGGCTAGTCGCCTCGACCACGGGTCGACAACTACGCCAGAAGGAGACGAGTCGGATCGGAAGAAAAGAGATCCGGGACGAGAAGAGGTTGAAAGAAAGAAGCCGGATGACCGAGGTCGAGGCACGGATCGCAAGTGCCTTCGAGAGGATCAAGAAGGCCCGATCGAGTCCAAAGTAGACCTCGGCCAAACCTTGGCGGCAACGCGCCTCATCTGCTCAAATCGAGGGCGGAGATATTTGAGCTTCACACTGAGCTCTTCCCGAAGCCCCCTCCTATGAAAGGAGGATTTAAGAAGAGGTCGAGAGAAGTATTGTGACTATCACCAATGGTATGGTCACACATCAAGATCGTAAACTTGGGCTCGCAGATCGACGAGCTCGTCAAAGGAGGAAGCGCTTAAGAAATACCTCGGCCGATCTCGGTGCGGGAACAAGAAGCGCAGAGGAAAGAATGGAGGTGGCAACAACTGCGGGCCGACCTCGACGATGACCCAACTCAAGACTACGAGGATGAAGGTCCCAATGCGATGGAGCAGTTCACGCCATTATCGGATCGCCCATAGGAACGACGAGGTCGTCGTTGAAAATGAAGCTCTGAGGTCGGTCCCCAGGAGTGAAAAATAAGCGACTCGGGACGGTGAGAACATTATGTTCTCCAAAGATGACCTCGTGCCCAAGATCATGCCCCACCAGATGCCATCACCATACAAGCCGTGGTGGGCAACAAGAACGCCCACCGGGTCTACATCGACATTGGTGCCTCCGTCAAGATCATCTTCAGAGCCGCTCGGATAAACTCGGTCGGAGGGATTCAAATACATCCCGCACCATCCCAGTGCGGAGTTTCACTCGAGGCGGTCCAACCCGATGGCGTCATTACCTTCCCGATTCAGTAGGCGTGCTCCGGATCGGTCACCAAGGCCATTCAATTTTCTCGACCGAGCTCCTTCTCCATACAACATCATTCTAGGGAGAGAGTGGCTATATGCCACCAAAGCCGTCTGCTCGGTGTACCACCTCACCATCAAGACACCCACCCCGGTGGGAGTGCTAAGCATCCAGGGTGACCAAACGGCAGCCAAAGAATGCCTACGAGTCTCAACCCAAGATGTGGCCTTACCTCGTGCCTAGCAATTCTGTAACCCTCGTGTCGACACCCCGGACGACCGACCGAGAACCTTCAACTATGCGACGATGACCCCTCCAAAGTCGTCAAGGTCGGCACCCAAGGTCCATCGATATTCGACAAGATGTCATACGCCACGAGGAATACAAGGACGTGTTCGCGTGGTCCCACTCGACATGACCGAGTGTCACCCGATCTCATCACTCATCGCCTCAACATCGACCCGCTACCAAACTAGTTCGGTAAGAAGAAGAGGTTTATGCAGAGCGCAGCCAGGTCATAAGATGTTGGATTTGTATACTGAAAGCAATTTTGGTTGAACTTGTATACAATGTTTCCGTTACCACTATTACAATCTCCTATCTCGAATTGATTACTTGATTGCATATATATGTCCCCTTATCTCATATATAAGTTAGATCATACGATGTGTAGAAGATCACGTAGTCCTGTATGATTGGTCAAGCTTAATGAGATATAAAAAGAATCACAGCTGAAACAACTTGAGGACGAGTTGTCGTTATAGGCTGCGGTATAGATAAGAAATGACTTGACTTGGTTGCTTGTCTATGCTGGTACGTCTCTGACGTATTGATGGATCACAGTGAGATGAGTTCTTCTATCTGACCGTCGTGAAGAACCTAGATCTCGTGACTTACGATGATCTAAACCTCGATAAGGTATTAGGTGAGTATGAGTTCGACCATCACTTTGACTTGTTATGGGTGAGGTTATGTGTTCTAACCCAATATTCTCCGCATCTTGGGTGGTGGCGGTGCTTGTATGTCATGCTAGTTATCGTACGAGTCACCGTATCCGCTAGGATGATGACGCCCCTTAAGGAGCTCAAAGGTTTATTGTACTAAACCCCGCAGTTGAGTTAGCTCAAGTACAATAATAAGGTTGAGTGGTACTACTTAAGGAATTAAAGATATTAATTATTTTAAGCAATGTAATGCTCTAAATAATTAATGGACGTGCGATATCTTAAATACAGGATTCGTAATGTCTAAGTGCAAGCCCGACTCACCTTCGTAATAAAGGGTAAGTCAAGATTTATTCTCTAGTGGCATGAATAAATGTTTATAAATTAATTTATGTTCAATTTGAACATAAGATAATTAATTTATTTGAGGCCCATCTTTATTCCTTGCATTTGATCCTGGTCGGCCCATCCAGCCCGTGTTGCATGAAAATCGCGCCCTATGCTCAATATGGTAAGGATTTTATTCTCTTTATCCTACAAGGATATAATTATATTTATGGGATATGCATGGATCCTTTCCTTGTGGGATTAAGGTAATGCATTATAAATATAAGGTAAGAGATAAAGTCTAGGTTAATGATTAATTACCTACCTCATATTTTTGAGAATCACAAGAAATATTGTGAGGAATTTTCGAGAGTTTGGAGAGAGCATTGGGTGATTTTCGGAAGCATTCTCCATAGATCTTCCTCATTCAACGTTGGAGATTGGGCAACCGGGATACAGTCCAGAAGATCAAAGCACGAGTCTCGATCCGTTCATCCCGTTCATCCCCGACAGATTCAAAGGTAAACACGAGAAAACTCCTACGTGTTGCAATTAATTATATAGGTGCATGCTAGGTATATAATCAATGTATGGTGAATTAAACATCCAAGATAGATCCTCGGGAGAGGGTTAAAATCATATTTCCCTTCAATTGGTATCAGAGACTGGGATCAGTATCTTGGCTCTGTTGGATTAATTCACGTTTGATTATTACGTGTGCAATATATTAATTGTTGGATCCGCTGCTCATCGTGGCTCGGTTTTATTTTGTCGGATTTTGTTTTCACCACGAGAAAATCCGTGGTTAGATTAGATTTTTCCCAAATCTTATCTGTAAAAGAAGAACGAAGACGAAAGCACGAAGAACGAGAGGACGGAGAACAGGTCGCACGGTGTGCGGGCGACGGCACGCTCGGCGTGCATGGTGCTCGCGGACGCGCTGCGCAACCGTGCACGTTCGGCGACAGGCGAGCTCGGCGGCGCGCGGCGCTTCGTCGGCAGCTCGGCGGCGAAGTGCGGGGCGCGCGCTGGCGTGTGGAAGCCTCACGCACCGCCGGCAGCGAAGCGCGGCGCTCGGCGGCCCTCGTCGCAGTCGCGCCGCCCGCAGCCGCTAGGCGGCACGCACATCGCACGCGAGATCCCGGTGCTTGCGCGCCGCAGGCGGCACGGGCGGCGCTTTGTCGCACGAGATCCCCGATGCCTCGTGAGCACCTCGCGACCGCGAGCGCGACCCGAGGAAACGCGAAGGTGAGCGCGCGACGTGCGCTGTGATTTCTCGGCGAGACGGTGCGAGATTCGCGCAGGAAACCTCAGCCTATGCAATTTTCTCGGCAGGCCAGGCGCGCGCGAGGTTGGGCGATGGCGGATGTCTTTGGTAGCGCATGGCGTACTATGCTGCCCAACTAACCAGATTGGCCGACCCGCCCAAATTCGCCCGGACCCATTTTTCCAGCCCAACCCATTTTTTCCTCGAATCGCTTTTGAAGAATCCGTCCGTGCCGTGCACACGAGGCCCGTTTTGAGGTTAATGAAGATCTCAGCTTTGCAATTCTATGTAATAGATTAAGCGAAAGTGCAGGTTCCACGAGTGGGCCGCGATGAGCGTTTTATTTTATTTTAATCGTTCATTGCATGTCGTGGATGTTTAAATTATGCAGAAGCATGCTATGTATGTTTAAATTACGTAGACAAACATATTATATGTTTTCGTGATTGGATGCGCATAGTAAGCATGCTAGGTTTATCGCGTTTTCAAGCATATTTTAGAATTCTGCGAGCATGTTTTACATGTTGAGTTATATAGAAAATCATGCTAGGATTTCGTGATCTGCATGGACAAACCTTTTGAACAAAAAGACTAAGCAAGCAACCCGACAAATTAATTTTTAAAATTAAAATGTCAAGACCTCCACTTTTTGATCTCTATACAAAGTGAGACGCACTGTGAGTAAACGTCCACATGCGTGGCTTGCTTGCACTGTTTATCATAAGTTTGTTAGATGAGATTTCTAAATAAAACATTTTAAATCTATTGAGAAGTGGGAGTTTCATGTGTAACGCCCACACAGCGTGGCTTGCATGTGCGATTTTCATAAGTTCTCTAGAGATGGATATAAAATGAGATAACAAAAGAATTTGGATTGGAAGCAGATGGTCCTAGTGAGTATGCCAATTCTAAGAATTCATTTCTCTTTGTTAAAATTGTGGTCATTGCTAGACATCACCGAGTACAACTTCCCGCCAAGTCCCTTCTTGCGATAGTGATGTGGTCTAGTAAGGTCCAATCGTTAATTTCATTTGTCATAAGGATAAGTTGACATGGATTGAAATTAAGCGACTAAAAGATATATTTTAGTCCGGTCGAGGGTTCATGTATAAACGCCCACACGCTGCTTGCATGTGGGATTCCTTGGGCGATTGGAGGTTTCAATCAATATTGTTTTATCAAAAGGTTACAATATTATTATTACGAATTATGTGCGATCAGATGCTTATGTGTTTACATTATCTTTTCGATATGTCTCTTACACCGATTATCAATATGCTCGAACAAAATCCTTATCCGGTCCGAATTTTATCGAGTGGAAACGAAACATTGAGAATGTTCTCATCATGAAGAAAATCTTTTTGTACTCACTACACCCCGTCCCAAGCCTCTAGGCGATTCATCTATCGATGAGGGCGCAAGGAGCACGAGAAATGGGACAAATCAAATAGAATGGCAAAGTGCCTTCTTTTGGTCACCATGTGCGAGTCCCGCAACTCAAAGATCAAGAGATGGAAGATGCACCATGATATGGCTAAGTCTTATGAAATCGTATGAGGAGTCGGACGTAATCGCTTGTCGTAATTTGACAAAATCAATAATGTCAAGTTCAATGAAGGAAAGTGATTCGTGCATGACCATGTAGAGCAAATGATCAATCTCTTTGAGAGCTCGAGTTGGTTGGAGGATATATTGATGACGTAGTCGAATCGATATGATCCTCAACACTTTGCCTAAGTCTTTGATGACTTCCGTTATAAAGGTCCTTTATGATAAGAGTTATACTCTAGATTCATTGCAAGAGGATCTAGTAACGGAAGAACATAAAATGGGCAAAGGTGCACGATCTTTAGTACGCACCTCAAAGAAAACCAACGCTTTATCGAAAGATGAAAAGGAAAAGTGGAATTCAAGAGATGCTAAGGCTAAAGAAAGAGTGGGAGTAATATAAAGGGCTCTACCAGTGGTTTGAAAAGCGAAGGAGAAGGGCAAGTGCTTCAAGTGCGGTGAGACTGGGTATTGGAAGGCTAAGTGCCCCAAACTCAGGCTCAAGGTACGCCATTTGCTTTAGTAACTAAACATGTTTAGCGACTTGTTCTACCCATTCTTGGGTAGTAGACACGAGTGCGATCGATCATGTTTGTTACACTGCAGGGGTTCCCGCGACAAGGGAGCTGCATGATGGCGAGATAACGATCTCCATGGGCAACGCGCGAAAGTCGAGGCCGTTGCGGTCGGAGATGTTACTTTATGTTTTGATAGAACAGTTTAGTATTAAAAGATGTTTTATATGTGCCGGATTTTAGTGGAACCTTGTTCGCTTTGAAATTGTTTATTCATGGATATTCGTTATTTTTGATAGTGGTGTTTCTATCATAAGAAATGACGGTTATACGTGTTGGCACATTATATAATTCGCTTTATACTATTTCGCTAAACATAATACATATAACTATGTTGCATCATCTACAAACCCTAAAAAGAGAAAGTTTTCTTGCAAGACGACACCACATTTCTTTGGTATCTTAGATTAGGTCACATCAATCTAAATAGGATCCAAAGTGGCTAAGAATGGGCGTTGGGTAATCTAACAGTTACTGTTTACGATCTGCGAATCTCGTATAGAAGGTAAGATGTCGACTGCACCTTCAAAGCAAAGGGTTATAGAGCCAAAGAAGTGTTGGAACTAGTCCATTCGACTGTGTGGACCGATGTCCACAATAGCTCGTGGAGGTACAGTATTTTGTCACTTTCATCGACGACACTCAAGGTACGGACACGATACCGCTCACCGCAAGTCCGAATGCTTTGAGAAATTCAAAGAGTTTAAAGGCGGAAGTGGAGACGAAGCTTGGTAAAAGTATCAAGTCATCATGTCCGATCGCGGTGGCGAATACCTCGAGAACGAGTTTATGGACTACTTGGTGCGGTGTGGGATTACCTCCCACTCACTACACCGCACACCACAACAAAATGGTGTGTCGAAGCGAAGAAATAGATTTGTATCGAAAGCGCTTTGGTCGAGCTTGTATACAATGTTTCCTCGTTACCACTATTACAATCTCCTATCGAATTGATTACTTGATTGCATATATTTGTGTCCCTTATCTCATATATAAGTTAGATCATACGGTGTGTAGAAGATCACGTAAGTGCGTATGATTGGTCAAGCTTAATGAGATATAAAAGAATCACAATTTGAGACAACTTGAGGACGAGTTGTCGGTATAGGCATGTATAGATAAGAAGTGACTTGACTTGGTTGTTTGTGTATTTGGTACGCCTCGACGTATTGATGGATCACGGTGAGATGAGTTCTTCTATCCGACCGTCGTGAAGAACCTAGATCTCGGTGACTTACGATGATCTAAACCTCGATAAGGTATTAGGTGAGTATGAGTTCTCGACCATCACTTTGACTTGTTATGGGTGAGGTTATGTGTTCTAACCCAATATTCTCCGCATCTTGGGTGGTGGCAAGTGCTTGTATGTCATGCTAGTTATACGTACGAGTCACCGTATCCGTTTAGGATGATGACGCCCTTAAGGAGCTCGAAAGGTTTATTGTACTAAACCCCGCAGTTGAGTTAGCTCAAGTACAATAATAAGGTTGAGTGGTACTACTTAAGGAATTAAAGATATTAATTATTTTAAGCAATGAGAATGCTTTAAATAATTAATGGACGTGCGATATCTTAAATACAGGGATTCGTAATGTCTAAGTGCAAGCCCGACTCACCTTCGGTAATAAAGGGGTAAGTCAGCATTTATTCTCTAGTGGCATGAATAAATGTTTATAAATTAATTTATGTTCTGGGCTGAACATAAGATAATTAATTTATTTGAGGCCCATCTTTATTCCTTGCATTTGATCCCTGGGCTGGCCCATCCAGGCCCGTAAGCAGATGAAAATCGGCGCCCCTATGCTCAATATGGTAAGGATTTTATTCTCTTTATCCTACAAGGATATACTTATATTTATGGGATATGCATGGATCCTTTCCTTGTGGGATTAAGGTAATGCATTATAAATATAAGGTAAGAGATAAAGTCTAGGTTAATGATTAATTACCTACCTCATATTTTTGAGAATCACAAGAAATATTGTGAGGAATTTTCGAGAGTTTGGAGAGAGCATTGGGTGATTTTGGGAAGCATTCTCCATAGATCGTCCTCACTCGACGTTGGAGATTGGGCAACCGGATCTGATCCGGAAGATCAAAGCACGAGTCTCGATCCGTTCATCCCGTTCATCCCCGACAGATTCAAAGGTAAACACGAGAAAACTCCTACGTGTTGTAATTAATTATATAGGTGCATGCTAGGTATATAATCAATGTATGGTGAATTAAACATCCAAGATAGATCCCCGGGAGAGGGTTAAAATCATATTTCCCTTCATAAGAGACGAGGTGACTCATCTCCGGAGGCCAAGATCCTGTCGAGGTCAAATACCCGACTGGATGGCTAATCTAGTCGTGGTCCAAAGCCGGGAGGAGGGTGGGCGATATGTGTCGACTATACCGACCTCAACAAACCTTTGCCTAAAAGATTGTTACCCCTCCCGATATCGACAAGAAGGTGGAGACACTGGTGGGCCACGAGATGTTCAGTTTCACGGATCTATACAAGGTACCACCAAGTCTCGATGAGCCAGGAGGATGCTCCAAAGGCGTTCATCATCGACGGTGTCTTCGCATCGAAAAATGCCTTCGCCCGAAAACGCCAGAGCTACCTACCAGAGGATGGTGGACGCTATATTCAAAGATCATATAGGGAAGATCGTCGAGGTCTACGTCGACGATATCGTGGTCAAAAGTCAAAAAACTTAAAGTTGCGCCGACGACCTCAAAACTATCCTCCAGCTCCTCAGGTCGTTCAACCTCAAGCTCAACCCCAAAAGTGCACATTCATGGTGAAAGCGGGAAATTCACAGGATGTTGGGTTTCTCAAGAAGGCAGGCGAATCCCACTAATGTCAAACGGTACTTGACATGCAAGTACATAAAAACTATCCGTGAGATCCACAAACTCACCGGATGTCCGGCCGCCTCGATGAATTTCTATCTAGGCCGAGAAGAAGCCTACCCTTCTTCAAGATCTTAAGGAGAGCTCCGGACTTACTTTGGCGGGAAGAACACCACGTCGCCTTCACACACGGTGAAGAGTATCTCGCCGACCGCCCACCCCGACCGCCCGAAGAAGGCGAGCTCCTTTCTTTATATTTCGCCACCCCGGATGAGGCAATCATCTTGGTATTGGTGCGAGATGAGATCGGATGACAACCCCATCTACTTTATCACCGAGCTCTCAAAGGACTAGAGACGAGGTACACCAACCTCGAAAAGATAGCGTTGGCACTGGTGAACGCCAAGCGATGTCTCCGACCTTACTTTCAAGCCCATTCAATCCGTCTAATCGACCGACTCACCACTGCGACAAGTCTTGTCAAAACCTGAGTCATCCGGACATATAGCAGTGGGCACTTTGGGCTCGACGAGCATAACATTTCATACTCCCCCAGGCCGGCCATAAAAGGCAAGCCTCGTGATTTCTGGTAGAGGCCAAATTTACCGAGGTCGATCCTACCAAAGAGGCCACTACGACCTCCGCCCTTACGACGGAGGAACCTGCCCTTAACCCACCTGATGACTGTTGGCAGATGTACGTGGATGGGGCTTTATGCAAAACTGGTAGCGGAGCAGGTATCCTGCTCCTTGGCCCGGACCAACAAGAAGTGACCTATTCACCGGTTTACCTTCCGACCACAAACGACGAGGTGGAGTACGAAGCACTGATCTCAAGACTCCGCCCGCAAAGGAATTGAAAGTGGAAAGATCCGGATCTTGGAGACTCCTGTGTCGTGGTAAACCAAGTCCTAGGCAAACACGAGGACAAGGAGGATCGGATGAAGCGACGCGAGAAGGCGAGGGAGATCTTGACCTCATTCGTATTCCGCAATTTATCGTATTCCACGAGGGAGAGCAATCGGCCGACATCCTCGAGAAGTTGCTTCGTCATCAACAAATCCTCGGTGGAGAAGTTCATTCGATAGCATTGCGTGGAGTCCCACGTCGGCATCATCACTGAGATAGAGCCGAACTGGATGTCTCCCATAAAGTCCTACCTAGAAGAAGGTGCACTACCTCAGGATCGGCTCGAGGCCAAAAAGATGATGGTCAAATCCCAAAAGTACCTCATGCATGAAGGCACTCTCTACAGGAAATCCTACCTTCAACCACTCCTGAGGTGCCTTGGGCCAGAAGAGGCGGATTACGTGCTAAACGAGATTCACATGGGATCGTTGCGGAAGCCACATCGGATCACGAGCTCTCTCAAAAAGAGACCGAGGTCGGTAGTTCTTGGTCCACCTCATCCAAGATTCGGCCGAGCTCGTCAAAAAGTGCCCGAAGTGCCAGCTTCACGCCACAGTCAAGAAGCTACCTTAGACCGACCTTAGTAGCCTTCAGAGTCCTTGGCCTTTCATGCAATGGGGAATCGACATCGTTGGCCCCTTCGACCGAGCACCGTCGCCCCGATACTGGACGTAGCTATAGACTATTTCACAAAATGGGTCGAGCGGAGCCACTTCGAGCCTCACGAGCGAAGGATTCGAGACATTCGTGTGGAAAACATGGTTTGCCGCCGGCATACCGCATGTTTTGATCTTGGACAACGGCACCGGCCGTCGACAAAACTTCAAAGAATGGTGTGAAGAGCCCGGATCAAGCAACATTTCACCTCGGTCGCACACTTTGTGCGAATGGTCGACCGAGGGTGACGAACCGCACGATTGTACAAGGATTGAAAAGAGGTTAGACCGAGCTAAAGGTGATCGGGTGAAAATCTCCTCAAGTCCTCTGGTCCTAAAGAACAACACCTCAGACTTCGCACGGAGAAACCCTTTGACTTAGTCTACGGAACCGAGGCTGTCAAACCAGCTGAGATCGGCGCACCGAGCCCGCGTACTCTTCACTTCGACCAGGACGGCAACGAGGAGGACCTACGGGTCAACCTTGATGCTCTAGAGGAAAAACGCGAGCTCTCCTTCATAAATGAAGCCAAGTACAAGTGCCAGGTCGCAAGGTACTACAACAAGAGGGTAAAAGCCTCCACGCCCAAGTAGGCGACCTCGCCCCGCGAAACAATGAAGCCAAGAAAGCCGGGCGGCTTAACAAGTTAGATCCGACACGGGAAGGCCGTGCAGCGCTCACGATAACCTCGGCAAAGGGGCCTATAAGCTTGCTCACCTATCCGGTGCACTTATTCCCCGAACCTGGCATATCACTCATTTGAGGAGGTATTTTACATAGCTTTGATTTCAGATCGGCATCATGTTAGCCCTATTTTCGCTTTGCCGAAGTGCGATGTTATATACTTATTCAATAAAACATTTGTTTTTCTAATGAGTATTTCACTTCGTCTCGTCTTATATCTATGTGAACATCCATTCGGATAAACCACAATTAACCTTCAAAAGGGGACGCCCTTGCGAAGATGGCACATACAGATAACTCATGAACTTGAACGTCTACGTGCAAGGCATACAGATTACTCATTAAATTGAACGTCTACATGCAAGGCATACAGATAACTCATTAAATTGAACATCTACATGCAAACGACGTTCAGATCGGATCTCGTCAATTTATACCCCTTTATTTGGGAAGATATATACTTCGGTAAACAGTATGAATACATTTACGGCTAAAACCAAGTCCTAAGCTATATTTGTACCTCTCTATGGGGAAAATATACACTTTGGTACAAAGCCTAAATACATTCACTACTATACACCAAGTCCTAAGCTATATACAAATCACTCAGACTTCCGAGCTCCACCTCGCCAAGTCTCACTGAAGCTACACTAGTTCGAGATAAAATCCCTGGGTCGGCGATGAACACCCGGGATGAACTCGGTGCCTTCCACCCAGTCGACGAGGCCGACATCACCACGACCTACCCGTGGGCACTCGGCATGTGCTCTGAGGTACTCCGACTGAAGTTGAGACTCGGGAGTAGAGGTTGAACTCCCGCCTCGAGCTTGTCGCCCTGGCCAGGTTACGACCCACCCCGACCTCTTGTGCTTCCTCGCCGACCGAGGTCCTCGAGCGCCTCGCTCTTGCCGACGACCGACCTCTTTTTGCTCCCATCATTGGCGGACCAAGCAACCGGAGCACTTCAAAGATGGTCGGCATGGCGTCCCCTTCCGGGTTCTTCAACTCTCATTTTCGCGAGATCGGTGGAGTCTCGACTACGTGGCTTGGGCATACGCCGCTATGGACGAGCTCAGATCTGGAGGTATTTGACCAGGAATCAAAGCAATCTTTGAAATTATTGCTCTTCGCCCTCCTCGTCCCTTAGCACCATGCCCCGGCAAGAAAACTCGAACTCGATCGTCGGCCGGATATGGTGACACCACCAGATCGGTGGATCACCGCTTTATATTCCGTGATGTTCTTCCGAGATCAAGGCTAGCTCTCTGCGTCACCGAGCTCCTCACATTGCATCAAGCGCCCTCGAATAACGTCGGCAGATAAACCGCCCGGACTTCAAGATGTATGATCCTTAGCTTTAAGCTCTCGCTCACCGTATATGCATACCTCGCATTCGACCTCTTGCGACTTCTTCTTCAACCCGGTAGATGACGCCGAGCCGACGTCCATGCCGACCAAAGTCTGGGTCAGCTCGGCAGATCGGCTCCTCCAAACCAAGACCTCTTCGTCTTTCTCAGCCGAGGCACCTCGGACCTCTTTAGCTTGGTCAACAAATCATGATCGAGTCCGAGGTATTGAGAATCTGATGCTAAAAATAAAGGACAACACACATTTCAAAAGTTGTATTTATTATTATTCACAAAAGTGGGAAACTTTACAAGGCTTAGGATCCTATCGACCCCGATAAATCAACCTATTACAAGTGGGTCCACCGACCTCGCTCTTATCTGGGCTCACCGGCCCCGCCGACCTTTGCCGCCTTTGCTGCTGACCCGCCTGAAAGGAGCTCGAGGTCGGCCCGCCTCCCGATTTCAGCCCGCACTCGGCGAAAAACTCCTCAAGCTCGGGGTCTTCATCCACCTTGCACCGAGCAACGGCCTCGGCCGTCGGGAAGGGAGGTGGAAGCCAAAGCCTCCAAAGACAGGGAAGCAACCGACCTCGGAGATCACCCGAGCGTACTCTTATACATTGCGGGAGCGACCTCGACCCACCCATGCTTGACCTTGTCGGTCGGGCATGGCGGCCGCCGCCTCCTCCGTGTGGTCGACACCACCCGTGTCCCGAGCACGGCGCGGTCGAGACGAGGTCGGAAGCTCTCCGACTCGACGAGCTTGTCCGCGAGCCCTCAACATTGGCCCCGACGCCGCAGTGGCACCCTCTCGTCGGCAAGCTCTTTCTTCGCCCATTTGCCTCTTCAGGCGCCTCGCCGAGCTCCCTCGGCGATCTCCAGCGCCCAAGCTTTTTCTTCAGGCAACCTCGGCAAACCCCGCGGCATCGACTTTCGCCTCGCGGTGCCACAGCGGCAAGATCTGCCCGGCAGCAATGCTGATGCGACCTCATGACCCGGCTGCCCGCTCTGCGCCTCGCACCGAGAGTAGCTCTGGTGATGTACTGACGGCGTGTTGCGGCTCCCCAATCACCGAGCTCACTTCCGGAGAACAAAACAAGTTAGTACGCATCACGAGCGCATAAAACAAGTATGGAAGAGATCTATACCTTGGGAGGGATACGCCGAGCCGAAGCCGCACCTCATCGCGATTTGGGCATGAGTATGTTTCTCCAACGCGGACTCGACTCGGTGAGACGGCCATCATCGACCAAGATCGTCAACCACCACTGGGGCTTGGCGTGCTCGATCCGCCTCGCTTCTTCGGGGCGCCTTGCTCGGCGATGATGAGGCCTTCTTTCACGACTCCAGCTTCACTACACAACAGAAGAAAATTTTGTTAACACAGTGAGATCGGACATATGAGGAATAAGAAAAGAGGTGCCCCTCGCCCACTCCCGACCAGACCCCGAGGCCTTTGACCTATGTACTCGGTCAGGCATTATTCAGTCGTCCCCGGTGAAACTTACAGAAATTTCACCGAGCATGTTGAGTTGATCCTCTATGTAGCCGAGTGGCTTCACCTTCACATCTTTCATTCTACCCAGCCCCCACTCGTAGCTCGGGTGCCCATCACCCCTCAAAAAGAAATATTTGTTTTGCCAACGCGGCACCTTCGAGGGACACACCTAAGCAGTACGAGGTGAAAATAATACACTCCTCCCGTATTCTTGACGCTAAAAAATCGCATCAAAACTTCGAAGGAGAACTCCTCAGCTAGGCCATAACAAGAAAGCCCCATCCCAACCACCGACCTAATGGAGTTTGGGGTAAATTGGCATATGGGAATTTGGAAATACTCCTGAATGTGTAAAAAAATGGGGGCTAACGGAAACCTAAGACCAGCCCTCATGGCGTCTACATACACTGTTATGAACCCCTCAGGAGGAGCCAAAGCTCGGTCACGGGACCCCGACAGGCACCACCAGGCCTCCGCCGGAAGGTGGCACTCCTGACCTACTCTAATTACGTCAGCAACGGTCAGAGATGATCTAACGTCCTTGACCTTATAATCATCCCAAACAGAGGAGACTTCCGGCACCTTAGCGCTAATACCCAGTGACCTACCCTCAAAGGTATGACACATATAATCCCTAATCTCAATAACATTTTTGGGAGGGGGAGATGAATGGGCAGACGCAGACCCCAACAAAGAAGAAGATGCAGAAGTCATACTTACTTTTAAAGGAAGGATTTCGCTTCTCCGGTGAATTTGAGAAAGGATTTCTGGCAAAACTCTGAAAATCTTTTGCTCGAGCGACGGGAAGAAGAAAGTGAGCAGTTTCCTCATTCGGGCTATTTATAGTACAAATAAGCCCAAACTTGCCGTTTCAACTTCCCACGTGGCTAATTGCGATTTGATGTGGAGTAGACGCACGCACGTATTTCGAGCACCTACCAACTGTCTGGCACGTATGACGTGATCAAGGACGCGCTGACACACCGGTCTAATCGTGCAATCATCACTCTGACTCCGGACCTCGGCTTCATCCTTCCAGGCGACGTCGCTATCCAACGTCAGACGACTCAGGTCGGACCTCGGTATCATCCAGACAGATATTGCTATCAAGCTCGGTCCTCGGTATCATCAAGAAGGATATCTCTATCCAGCTCGGACCTCGGTATTACCCAACCGGATATCGCTATCCAGATCGAACCTCGACATCCTCCTGCAGGACATCTCAGTCCAATGACAGACGACTCAGTTCGGTCCTCGACAAGCGGTGCACGCCCAGACCGACAAACCGCCAAACTCAGTTCGGACCCAGATCGTCAGATCCGGCCCTAACGTCAAAAAGACAACACCTTCGACAACAACCTCAGCCGAGCACCAACCAGCCTCGGCAAAATACGATCTTCACCTCACCTCGGCATAGTTGTTACTCGACTATTTGGGGAGGGCTATGATGGGATATGGCCCAACCGCTCAGGCCCACTGGCAAGGCCCAACCGAGCTGGGCCTGACCTAATGACGGCCCCACGCGGTTAAGTCTAAATCCCAGCGTCTAAACCCTAATCAAGACCAGGTCAAAGGCGGAGATCGTGGTCAGTTATGGAAGGAGATCGTGTTCAGTTATGGAATGAGATCGTGGTCCCGCAAATCAAGGGATCCGGTACAAGATCCACAAACATGTATAAATAGAGGTTAAATCGACGGTAGAAGGGTTAGCAACTTATTGAATATTAGAGCTTTTAGATACACTCATTGTAATTCGATTATAGTGTAAGTATTGAGGATCATCACCTCCGTGGACGTAGATCTCATTCTTGACCGAACCACGTAAAAACTCTTGTGTTCTCTATTGCTTTTCTTAAATCTCGTCTATTTACATACACTAGATTTATCAGACTTCTTTACTATCTTCGTAGATTGAAGGTCAGTTTATAGTAGTTCACTATTTTAATTTTCAAGTGAAGACTCATTTGATTCGAACTCATCACATGTAGTATTGACAAAACACATGTTTAATATATTCATGTTTAGGGGTGATTCAATATTGCACCTTGATTAATTTATAGAATTTCCAAGTCAAATACTTACACGCAACTTGCACTTTCTAAAATAATAGCTTCTTCAAGAAATGAGTACAAATCGTGCTTGGATGTATAGGCGGTTTCAACCTGATGGAACTTTCAATCCCGGATTTCTTAGCGGACTTAATGAATTCATAGATTTTGCAATGACCCATACAATGTTATTGGATGGGGACAAAGTGTCCGTGCAGAAGATGTGATAATATGTATTATCATGTAAAAGATATTGTTCAATATCACATTGCAAAAAATAGATTCATGCGAGGTTATGAGCTTTGGATGTTTCATGGGGAAATTGAAATACCAACGGAAAATCATCATAATTTAGAATATGTTCGATCAAACAAAGTAGTTACCATACTATGGTGGCGGACATTCTTTTCGCCTCGGAGAAATTTTCAAGACTTTGAAGAGTTGCCTAATCCGGAAGCACAACAATTGTATGATATGTTGGATCTTTGCGGATAAAGAGTTGTGTTGAGTTCAAGTCTCATTCACGATTATCGCTTGTGGCTCGTCTATTGTCCTTGAAGGCGAGGGTAACATGTCACGAGAGAAATTTTGATCAATGGATGAATTGATCAAGAAAATTGTGCGAGAAAATAACGGTTCCTAGTAACTTCTACAATCTGAAGAAGTTATTACGTGGCATGGGGCTTCCCGTAGACAAGATTGATTGTTGCCCTAATAATTGCATGATTTATTGGTGCGATGATTTTGAATTGGTTCAATGTAAATTTTGTAGTATTCCTCGTTACAAAGAAAATAATCGAGGATCGAGGATCAGTGGAAAAACACTGGTAGCAGCAATTAAGATGTACTATTTTCCTCTTACTCCTCGACTACAGAGATTGTATGCATCCAAAGCTATAGCAGCAGACATGCATTGGCATGCTTCGTCAGGAGATGATGGAGTTATGCGTTATCCTGCAGACTCATCTGTATGGAAACACTTGAATGAAAATTTTCCTGATTTTACTGAAGAGGTTCGAAATGTTAGATTAGGGTTATCCACAGATGGTTTTCAACCTTTTGGTCAGTCGGGGCAACAATATTCTTCATGGCCGATCATCGTTACACTATACAATCTACCACCTTGGATGTGTATGAAGGAACAATACATGTTCCTTACAATCCTTGTCCCGGGCCCACGGAATCCAAAGGAGAAATTAGATGTATTTTTGCAGCCACTAATATCTGAACTGATAGAGATGTGGAATATAGGTGTTATTACATACGACGTGTCGGTGAAGCAAAATTTTCAAATCGCGAGCGGCGTTGATGTGGATAATTAGCGATTTTTACGCCTCTCCATGTTATGCGGGTGGAGTACTGCGGATGACTTGTATGTCCGCATTGCATGAATGAAACTGAAGCTTTCACCCTAGCAAATAGTGGAAAACAATCATAGTTTGATAACCATCGAAAGTTTTTACCTGAGGAACATCCATGTTAAAGAGATATAAATTTTTTTCTCAAAAATAAGATCATTATAGTAGAACCTCCACTGGCAAGGTCAGACAAGATGTATTGGATGAAATAGAGATGATGGTATTATTAAAAGTTCTTGAAGAGAATAGTGATACAATTAATAAGGTTGTTGCTCGCCGTTTTGGCACTGAGTGGAAAAAACGTGGTATATTTTGGGATTTTCCTTACTGGCCACACCTTTTAATTCGTCATAACTTAGATGTCATGCACGTTGAGAAGAATGTGTTTGATAATGTGTTCAATACGATGTTGAGCGTGCGGGAAGACAAAAGATACGACCAAATCTAGGGAGGAGCTAAACATGTACTGCTCCAGGCCATCTTTGAAAAAGAATGATGTGATAAACAAGTATCCAAAAGCTTGTTACACACTTACACTAAGAAGAAAGTCTTGTTTGAATGGGTGAAAACCTACGATTTCAGACGGTTATGTATCGAATATGGGAAGATGTGTCGACATGAGTAAACTTAAGATGTTTGGGATGAAAATTCACATTGTCATGTGTTCATGCAATGGATTCTACTGTTGCTTTTCGTGAACTACTCCCAAAAATATGTGGAAAGCGATCGCGGAGTCGGGTTTATTTTTCAAAGACTTAACCTCTCGAAATATACAAAGTGAGGACATGTCTGAGACTCGATGACAATATCCCTATCACTTTATGCAAGCTTGGCGTATCTTTCCACTGACTTTTTGATTCAATTGAGCATCTTCCAGTTCGATTAGCGTGAGCTCGCCTTGCAGGACCTGTTCAATATCGATGGATGTACCAATTTGAAAGGTAATTAAAGATAACAAAGTTGCCCCTATATCTTATAAAATTGGTATGTAAACTAACTCCATTCATGAATAGGTACCTATGAAAGTTGAAAAACAATGTAAGGAACAAGGCTAGAGTGGAATGTTCTATTTGTAATGCTTACTTAGTGGAAGAAGCATCTACTTTTTGCTCATATTACTTTAAGGAACATGTGAGCTGTAATATCCCACCGACCATTCAGGCCGGGATAGAGGGATATCACGGGGGTTATGAGTGAAATAAGGAAAGGACAAAGGAAATAGACGAGGATAGTCTTACATATAATATTACATATATTAAGGTAATATAACACATATTTTTCCGAACATCAAACTTATGACGAGATCATAGCGAATAGACAATTTAAAAAGGGAATTAAATTCAAATAAATAGTGAAATAATCAAAATCTTGACACAGCAATGTGGTGGTGCAAATGGCATCGAGATATAGGGGCCTATCGTTTTGATTAAGCAACTCGAAAGCGGAAAGAAAACACTTGACGCGATCGGTATGTTTATAGTTTCAGGAAGATATTGGAAACTAGACTACCAAGTGTTTTAGATTTCTTGACCGGTCAATATCCAAGTGTCGCAGTCGTCTCGCTCGGCCATGCTAGCTCCTCAACCTGAAAACATTTGAAAAGAGTTTTGGGCTGAGTACTAGCGTACTCAGTGGGACCTTATGCCCTATTTTGAGAAGTAACAGTTCATAAACAGTTCAGGAAAAGAGTATGCTAAATACATATCATAGGGCAGGTTTTACAAAAAAAGTGTTGACCCTATATATGCAAAACATTGTTTTCTCCGAGCAGAGCTCGTATTTCGATATACTTTCTTGCTCATCACATCCATGCTACCTCTTTGGACCATAGGGGAAACAACGTTCCACTAATGGCCTCTTCGCCATGACTAGAGAACTTGGCCAAGTTCACTGACCGGACTTAGTGTACACTACCTCGGCGGTGCTTAGCTCGAGACACAATCGTTAACTACTCCGGCCGAGCCGTGGCGGGTCGACACCAAGCAATGAGCATAAAACAAAGCATGCAATTCGCAATTTTAATAAACATTTTGGAGCTTAATAACCCGAAATACATTGCAGAAATTAGATCACACCTGTCACCGGAGTGGTACCAATAGCTCATCATATTCGTACAAATCCACTGGTTATCCTTGGATAACCTTAATGAGTACTACAAGATGAGTCTAGTCCTTAGACACAATTATTTAATAATGGTTTCTCAAAACCTAAGTCTTAAGCTATAGTTTTATCTATTCCCAGGTTTAGGATTTGGAGTCAGAGTTCCCGTTGGATCTTTAGATCCATATCTATATTTTTAGTGCATGTCATGATATGGTATGAAATCAGATAGTCATGTATGTACACTTAGTCACATACTTGCATCCAAGTCAAACTTTTGTCAAAATTTACCATATTGCATTTACTTATCTTAATCATAAAATATTTAAGCGTGGTAATGAAATTCGTGTCAAGGTATGCACATAAGACAAGTAGTTTCACATAATTAGAAAACATATTTTTGTGCACAATTGGATTTTTTAACACTTAGTCAAATTTTAAGTTTTTAACTTTCAGCAAAACTGCTCAACGGATATACTTTGATGACTCATAACTCTCAACTAAAAATACGTATGAATGCGTAAAGATACATTATGGAAACCTCTAAACACGTAAAAGTTCTAAGAAGGAATCAGATCCAAACGAGTTGTGGTTCTGGAGATATAGGGTCTCAAAGTGGGCAGCTCGAACTACCTCTATACTTAGAATATTTTTCATGATTTCCAGATTTGGCTTAACGACGAGCGATTTTGCGAGGCTCGTAACTTTTGACTCACAATGCTAAAATGGGAGAGAGGTCCCATTATGCAAACCTTGTAACAAGAACTACACATTTTATTAAGAAAGACTCGGAAGATACCCGATGCATCAAGAGATACAAGAGTTCAAAGTTGACTGGTTGAAAACGGACAGTTTCAGGTAAGTGATTTTGGATGGACGAAAGACATACGTATATGGTTTGAACCGAGTCCAAACTTTCGAGATCACAACTAGATATGGGAAGGAACATATTTTATGAAGAAACCAAAGTTAAAGTAGGATTACAACCGGCTCGTACCTCTCGCAAAAGTTGGACTTGAATAGTTTATTAAAATAGAAATTGGATTTAGAGCAGGTTTGCGAGAAAATTCACTAGAATCGTTAACTTGAAAATTCACGAGGCTTATTATTAAGAATCTCGAATCGACCTATCAATTTGGAAAGCCATTTGAGTCTAGTTTAATTCAGAATAATTCTCACTCAATGATTTGAACTAGATTAGGAGATAAAATATTTTATTACAAGTTATCGTTAGAGTGGCGATGTCATGTTGTTAGTTTGGAAATTCCATAATAAATAGTAAACATATATAGAAAATTCTGAAAAATTACAGAGAGCTTCTAGGAACACTAAATTGTGTTTATGAAAAATAGTGGGTATGTTCTAATATCCTAACTCCATAGGAAGCTAAATACGTAGGTGCTGAGCAGGGGACTTTTGACAGACTTGTCTTTGTGAGTTTGAAAAATGTATTTAAAATCGTAAAACACCTTGGATCGACACTGAAATTTTATATAGATATACTAGACACGCAGAAGATAATCATATACAACCTAGTCAATTAATTTTGTGAAATTATAGTTTTCCCAAGCCAATGCCCGACTTTAATGATCATGTTTATAGCTATGTTTTTGGCTCATAAATCCACATAAGCATTTCAACAAACACCTTGTATGCACATATATGCCACAAAATGGTGAAATATCGCCCCAATCTACTCATCAAATTATCATATCCCAGCCACAAGATCAACATGCAAATCTTCTCATTTGACCATACTATTACTAATCATGCTAGATTTGTTAGAATCGAACACATGCATACATATATATATATATATCTATATAGGGAAGGGTTATGGTGAGAATAGATATATAGATAAGAAATAAGAATGAATCTCAATCATTCATTTAAAAAAAAACGGACGTTTCAGATTATTGCATTAATATCCTTCTTTTTTAGTGTGAAAAAACGAGTCAGGGTTATTATTGGGAAAAAAAACTGATCATTACTGCATATCCGATTTTCAAAATTGTACAAATCCCCATCAAAAATCTCGTGTACAATGTATCTCCAAATATATTTCCTTTACTTTTGCACAACACACGATATCATTAGTAATTATGCACATGAATCAATGAAAACTTTTATTCCATATTCAGAACAATTAAACCTTTTCAGCCGTCACTTTCCTTTGCAGATATATACTATATCAAATGAAAAAAAACATATACTGATCAATATATAACGTTGCATTAATTGATATATTATATAGCATATTATGTAATAAACATAGCACATTATGTATATATAATGTTGATTACATATTTAAAATATCAAATGAAACGAAAATATACTGCTCATTATATATCTTTGAATTATATTATATTATATTATATATAACGTTGCATTCATATATATATTATCTAGCATAATATTTGATATACATAGCACAAGATGTATATATATAATGTTGTGCAAATATATACTATATCAAATGAAAAAACATATATTGATCAGTATATAACGTTGCATTAACTGATATATTATATAGCATCTTATGTGATATATATAGCACATGATGTATATATAATGTTGGTTACATATTTAAAATATCAAATGAAACGAAAATATACTGCTCAGTATATATCTTTGAATTATATAATACGTTATGTAGCACATTTCTCAATATATATAGCACATTTCTCAATATATGTAGCACACCTAGCACATTTTTTTTATGAAGATGTAAAATATCAAAATAAATCTCAAATGCAGCATTATATATAACGAAAAGCTATAAATATCAATAACAGATGGGTGATCATAAAAACGCTGTAACAACATTCAAATTGTAACAAAAATAAAAAACAATCGAAAGCAAACCTAGATTATCCATTGTAGTCTGAATTGTATTCTGCAATATTTTATGTTATTTTGTCAATATAGAATTCAATGTATTCAAACGTGTACAGCAAAATAACCATAACAAATCCATTTAATTATGTAAACCCATGAATTTAGGAACCACCATATCTTATCACACATAGAAATACAAAATTACCCTTTTTAAATTCGAAACTATACTAAATCGTAGCACATGCACTCAATAATCATAGCATTTATATAATCAAATCTAGACCATAGATCTATCTTATTTAAGGGTTGAAATTTATTCTCATTTCTCACAAATATATATATTCTCACATGATCTCTCCTCTATATATATATATATATATATATAGACCCATCAAGAAACTATCTATTAAACCACATGCATGTATAGTTTGGAATTTTCCGAGGGTTAAAGACGTAGGTATTCACATTATGAACATGATTTACAAGAGATTAATAGAGAGGGATGAACCTTTCAGAGAGAGGAAGCTAGAGAGCAAGATATTTCAAAAAATAGATTGAGTGGTGGTCGCTCATGTGACCCGACTTCCAAAGAAAGTACGGATCACATGGATCGTCCTTTGGTATGATAAATGCGTGGATGTATATAATTTAAACCAATACGATTAACCAATCAATTGTGAATAAATCGTGGATCGAAGGGATCTGTCAGATCAAGACAAACTCAAGTCACGTAAAGACTTGCCAAAAGGTTCTACGTCAAGTCTAACCCAATCGTAGGCGACTTCGAGGAACGAGTGCGACCTCGCTCAATACGATATGATAGCGGTCATAATCAGCAGATACCAACAAAACATCGAGTTTGGCGGCAAATAAGCGTGTGAACATACATATGATGATGCATGCTCAAGGTTCTAGGAATCCTTCAATTAAAGCAACAAAACCACTACCACTTTACACCACCGCACCCATCATCAATCCGCTCAACCTCGCACATCAAAAACGAATATGCAGGGCTAAGTACAAAAGTACTCAGTGGACTCGTTGCCGAAAACATTTTCTTCATAAAAGTTATTGAACTGCCCACAATAGCACATGAGGGTTTTAGTTGAAAAGGCTCATGCCTATCAAATATTTTATCATTTTCCAAAAGTGTCCGGCCGGACTATTTCATCCACGTTGTTCCATATCTGGTAATTCATTCATCAATCATACGTTCGTTCATTCGCGCACTATGGAGGTGGCCACCTACACATAGTCGCCGTGACCGGTCGAGGTAGCTAACCTTAACACACAGCCAAACGTGTACACAATCCGAGTTAGTCCTCAACTAAGTCGGATCCGATCGTTACCCTTTTCTTAGCGTTGATGGACCAACTCGTTCACATATACCAATCAATTCTCGTCCCACGTTTGGACAAATCAACCTCACCTATGGACACAACAAAACATAAATATTTGGCGATCAATAACAGTTCATGCGATAATATTTCATAAAGCTTTTGTAAATCATGCTTTGAGATATGCATAATCATTTTGTTTCAAGAAAGCCCACAGGTTGCGATCTTAAGCAGTCGGCGTCTCTTAGCACTGACTCTCCCATTACTTCCCGATGGACCTTCATCAAGATTGGAGGATAAGAAGTCTAACCGAGAGAGTATTCTTTTAACGAGGTTCATGACGAAAGCTTGTTTAAGCATTGCTTTTGTTGTTCGATCTTGATCTTAGTCGATTAAGTTGGATCGCTCTTGGAATTTCGTTAATTAGCTGCTTATGAGCTGAATGGGTTCCCCTCGTTAGAAGATTTACGTTGCTTGGTTAGGGTTGCGTCCGAGGTGGTCTAGTTCTACTAACGTTATGGAAGGGGTCTTTGATCAACGCGTAGCGACAAGATGCAAATCGAAATTTCGGCATGACCTATTCGTAAGTAGGCCATCCTCTCGAATTCGACGCGTGAGGTTTCAACGCGAGAATTGATTGGTATATGTGAAAAGGCCTAATCACTCTCGAAATTTCGGCATGACCTATTCGTAAGTATATGCAAATCACTCTCGATTAGGCCGACAAGGCCTAATCACTTTCCTCACCTCTCAAACCCAACAATTCATCAAACAATGCTATTCATACATAATCCCTCAATATAGATGCATATGATATAGCAATCGTCTAACACAATCAACGAAATTCTTAACTAATTTAAATGACCAAGGTCTAAGTGATATAGGTAATTTAAGTTCAATTACCTTGGTTAATTAATTAAGTCTAGGTGACTTAATTAATTAAAGTCCACTTAACTCAATTAGGATCAAGGGAAATTTGATTACTTAAGCTCTTCCCAATTTAATTAGTTAAGGTCTAATCCATCTAATTAATTAGAGTCCTTCTAATTAATTAATTAATAAGGTTCAACTAATTTAATTAATTAAAACCAAATGCTTTAATTAATCACGGCCTAAGTAAGTTAATTACTTGAGGTCAATCTATCTTTAATTGATCAAGTCCAAATGACTTAATTGGTCAAGACCTAATTAAGTTAATTAATTAATTAAGGCCCAAGATTCTTAATTAGTTAGAGTCCTTTCGAGCTAATTAATTAAGTTTAAGTAACCAAATTAATTAATTAAAGTCTAGCTCAATTCATTATTAAGGTCTATCTAAATTAATCAATTAAGTTTAAGTAACTTAATTAATTAATGTCTAATTATAAACAATTAAAACTTATCAACTTTATTTAATTAAAGTAGATCTAAATAATTTCTTAAGTCTAAAGATTTAATTAATCAAAGCCCAACTTCAATTAATTAAATCTCAATTAAACCATAGTAGCCCAATTCTATTTATAACTTAAGTCCAATACAATTAATCCATATGAGTCCAAACAATTAATTAGGAAGCCCGTATCTAAAAGCTCATCCCTAATAAAAGGTCCGGTCGAATAATTAAATTACATTGAGTTTTCGCCCAACGTGACCTTCTAATCTCGGCCCAATTATTTCAGCCGTTAAGTAAATCCTCTAGGTCATTTGTTTACTAGAGCACATATTGGGCTAATGATTAAATCGATGTCCGCCCAACTACATAATTCGGCCACTTATTTCATTAAACTCCTCCATTCAATTTAATAATTTGATTGACCCACCAACTACCTAACCTATCTATTCTATCTGCACACACTCTCCGGATCTCTCTCGCCATCTCTACGGTGGCAGAACTCCTCATCCTTCACGGTGCTCCCGCATGCCGCCGCCATCGCCGCCTCCTTCTTTGTCGATTGCTCGCGCCATCATCTAAATCTCTCTCCTCGCTCACACATGGCTCGTCCCAGCCTTCTCCTCTCTGCGTGGCGCCGTCATTTGTTGTCCAGAGCACCGCCGATTGTCGTCGTCGGTCGTCATCTAATCTCCGTCTCGCCATATCTCACCTGGCCGTCGTCCGACCGAGGGTAGCAACCGCTGCTCCTCTTCTTCCTCGCAGAGGGTCGACGTGTCTGGCTCCTCTTGTGCCGCCTCTTCATCGTAGGTTGCCGACGTTGCTACCGTCTTGAGCACCCCGTCGAGTTCGGAGGCCACGTAGGTCTTCGATCCTTCCTGCTCTGCGGTAAACATACACGGGGGGAGGAGGAAAAAAAAAGCAACGAGGGAGGGTCGAGCATAGCCGTTCTTGTGTATTCATTTTGTTGTTTTTTGTTTTGTTGTGGGATTCTTTTTTGTAAGAAGCACGAATGTATAAATTGGGAGAATGGTATTGGAGCCTTACCTAGACGAAGGCTTTACGTGCGTGTGTTTACATTTCACTTGAACTGTGGCTTTGAAGGCGCCTCCTATGAATCAAAGATTGTTTTCTCATTTATTTGTTTAGCAAAAGAAAGTTAAACGTTCAAAAGCTGAGATGGTTACCTCCTGTTGTTCTTCTTTTCTTGTTTGTTTATCTGTTTCTTCTCTTGTTTTGGGTGTTGAGTAGTCTGCAGAGAAGAAAATAGGAGTTTGAAGAGGAGGTTGTAAATTGTCGAGTAGTGAAGGGGGTTCTGGGGTAGGAGGATGATAGTGTAAGAATTAATAGGTTCAAGTATGCTTGCTTGCAGAGGGTGCGAGAGGTTTGTCTCATCTTTGCAGTCGAGAATCGTATCTTTGAGATTGAGGTGGTACATGAGAGCTAGGAAGGGATAGAAGTTAAAACAAAGTATAAGGTCAACTTTCCAATTAGGAAATTTTAGAAATCGTGAATAATTTCGATTCGACTTTTCACTCGTTTTATTCGACGAGAATCGGTGTTAAATCACACACACACTTGTAATCCGATTTATCGACTCCGATTATGTAATGTTATTGCTCGATTATTAATAAATTAATCTTCTCGTTTAAAGAAAAAAAAATTAATTAACAAGCCGGGGTAAATTTCTCGTTAACCATGAATTTAAAATTTTACTGGGTATTACATTCCATCCCCTTAAGAAAATTTCATCCCGAATTTTCAAGATTACTTGTGCAAAAGATATGGATATCTCCTTCATTGTATCTTCGAGCTCCCACGTAGCTTCATCATGTCCATGGTGCCTCCATAGAACTTTTACTGATGTGATTGACTTATTTCTGAGTTGTTGTACTTTTCGATCGAGGATTGCCTCAGGTTCTTCTTCGTAGCTCAAATCGGATTGAGGGTCACTTCTTCTTGGTGAATTTCGTGTTTTGGATCAAACACGTATTTTCTCAGTCGTGATATGTGGAAAACATTGTGGACGTTTCCGAAACTTGGTGGTAGAGCTAGTCTGTAGGCTACTGGGCCTATCCTTTCCAAAATTTCATAAGGCCCTACAAATCGTGGTCTCAACTTGCCCTTGACACCAAATCTTAGTATTCCTTTTGAGGGGGATACCTTTAAGAAAACTTTATCTTCCACCTCGAAGTTTAATTCAGATCGGCGTGTATCCGCATATGACTTTTGCATGTCTTGGGCTTCCTTGATTCTTTCTCTGATTTGACGAATGATCTCAATCATCTCACTGACTGCATCGGGTCCTAGAATTTTTCTTTCTCCCACTTCATCCCAGTAAAGTGGTGATCTGCATTTCTTCCCGTATAGTGCCTCAAAAGGTGCCATCTCGATAGTCGCCTGGTAACTGTTGTTGTAGGCGAATTCGATGTGATAGCTTGCCTCTCGACTTCCACCCCTATCCAACACGTTCGTCCTCAACATGTCTTCCAGTGTTTGAATAGTCCTCTCCGACTGCCCATCTGTTTGGGGGTGAAAGGCGGTGCTAAAATTCAGCCTCGTTCCGAGTTCCTTTTGTAAGCTCATCCAGAACCTTGATGTGAATTTGAATCTCGATCCGGCGTGATCGATATTGGTATACCGTGGGCGTACAATCTCGGATATAAAGTCGGGCTAGCTTGTCCGCTCCATGGGTGATTGAGATCGGTAAGAAATGGCGCATTTAGTGAGGCGATCCACTAGCACCCAGATAGCGGTGTTCCCTCTCTTTGACTTTGGTAACCCGGTTACAAAGTCCATTGTAATGTGCTCCCACTTCCACTCTGGAATCTCCAAGGGTTGTAACTTCCCGTACGGTCGTTGGTGTAAGGCCTTGACTTGTTGACATGCCAGACACCTCTCAACAAATGAAGCGATATCCCTTTTCATACCGTCCCACCAGAACCTTTTCTTCAAATCTTGGTACATCTTTGTACACCCAGGGTGGGCGGTATAAAGGGTCTCATGAGCTTCACTCATGATTTCGTTTCTAAGTTCCTCATAACGGGAAACGCACAAACGTCCCTCGAACATGATGGCATTATTTGGTGCCTCCTGATACCTCCCAGGGTTGTGTGTTCTTATCTTAAGCCGGATTTTCTCAAGTTCATCATCCTTTCTTTGCGAACTAATGATTTGCTCTCTCAGATCAGGCTTTGCAACCAAAGTGGCAACGATATCATCCACTGACCTTGGTGGTTGCACCACCTCTAAATTCATCATTTGGAATTCTTGTATGAGTCTTTCCTCTTGAGTAAGAAAAAATCCCAACTTGAAATGAATCTTACGACTTAAGGCATCAGCTACTACATTAGCTTTGCCTGGGTGGTAGTTTATGCCACAATCGTAATCTTTCACTAATTTCAACCATCTCCTTTGTCTCGTATTAAGGTCCTTCTGCTCAAAGAAATACTTGAGACTCTTGTGATCATGTAGATTTCACACCGAACTCCATAGAGGTGGTGTCTCCAAATCTTTAGGGCATGCGACACGGTGCCAATTCGGATCATGGGTAGGATAGTTCAACTCGTGTGGTGCGAGTTATCGTGAGGCATAGGCTATCACCTTCCTCCTGCATGAGTACACAGCTAGTCCATTCTTGGGACGATCCGTATAAATCATGTACTCTTTGTCATTGTCGGGACAGCTAGCTTTCAATCTTGTGGTTAACCTTTCCTTGAGTTCTTGGAAATTCTTCTCGCACTCATCTGTCCATGCGTATCTGATTCCCTTTCTGAGCAACTGCGTCATCGGTCTCGCTATCTTAGAGAATCCTTCTATGAATCTCCGATAGTAACCTGCCAATCCCAAGAAACTCATGATTTCATTTGGGTTAGTAGGCGATTTCCAATCGTGCACTGCTTGCACTTTAGCGGGATCCACCTTAATCCCTTTTGATGACACAATGTGTCCAAGAAACGTGACCTCGCTTAGCCAAAATTCACACTTGCTGAATTTGGCATAAAGCTTCTCCGTTCGTAGGGTTTCTAGGACGACCTCAAGGTGTATTTTGTGTTCCTTTTTATCCTTGGAATAAATGAGGACATCATCTATGAACACGAAGACAAACTTATAAGTACGGGTGAAACACCCTATTCATGAGGTCCATGAACACTGCTGGAGCGTTCGTCAATCCAAATGGTACAACTACGAATTCGTAGTGCCCATATCTGGTTCGGAAGGCTGTCTTGGGTACATCTGCTGGTCTAATCTTCAATTGGCGGTACCCAGACTTCAGATCCATCTTCGAAAATACACTGGCTCCCTTTAACTGATCAAATAAGTCGTCTATCCTTGGTAGAGGATATTTATTTTTCAGTGTTAACTTATTCAATTCCCGATAGTCTATACACATTCTTAGAGTTCCATCCTTTTTCTTTACGAACAACACCGGGGCTCCCCACGGAGAGACGCTTGGTCTGATGAAACCAAGGTCTAGCAGTTCCTGGAGCTGTATCTTGAGTTCTCCCAACTCCTTTGGGGCCATTCTATATGGAGCTTTTGACACAGGGGCAGAACCTGGTTCGAGTTCGATCGTGAACTCGATCTGTCGGTTTGGCGGTAATCTCGGTAGTTCATCTGGAAACACGTCGGGATATTCCTTCACGATCGGGATGTCTTCTATCCTCCTCTCATTCTGATCTTCCTCCTGGAGGTAGACGAGGTAGGCATGGTTCTCGATCTTGTTGATGCGTCCTTGCTTGTAGTGCGGATATAATTGGGACTCTCCTCCCATGCCGATCCGTGAAAGTCTCAGAGATTCCTCTCGGGGTGTTGGAAAGAAATTTTTCTTTCATTACAGGATGGTCGCACTATGTTGGTTAACCAATCCATTCCTAGGATTATGTCCACATCCGTCATAGGTATGACATGAAGGTTATCTGTCATGACCTTAAGTGAGCCTAGTCCAAGTCCTAGGTTCGAGCATATGTGGGTTACCGTTCTTATGCCTCCTACTGGGGAAGAAATTCTCATGATTTGTTCAGCGCGTTTAGGATCTAATCCTAAGTTCTCTACGCATGCTTCAGCAATAAAGGAATCTGGCGCCGATGTCAAACAAGAGGATAACAGGCATTTGGAGGAGTATTCCCATACCTGCCAAGTTTCCTTAGTTCCTTGGCGGCTCCTGCGGGAATTTCTTTTCCTGGTTGAGGCGTAGGTCCTAGTTTGCTGGGGCAGTTGCTGTTGTTGATGATGGTGTTGTCGTTGTTCTTCTGCCGCGGTTCTTCTTTGTTGTTATTGTTGGGTTGGCGGATCTTATTCTTCGCGGTTGTCGCCATTGTTGTTGTCGTTGCTGTCGTGGTTGATATGGTCGCTGATTTGGCTGGAAGTACCGGACCGGGGTTTGTTGCTGGAACGGTTGAGCTTGGATAGCGCGGATTTGTCGGACTCGATTCGGTTCATTGGGATGGTCATTCTCTCATTGGCGTATCCCTGGACAGTCCCTGGAGTAGTGACCCCTTCTGGACACATTTGAAACATTCATCATTGTGAACATGTAGACTCCTTTGTGACTCCTATGGCATTTAGGGCATACGGGGAGTTTCACGAATATTTAGTTTCCTCCGCTAGGCGCGGGTACTATGGTACGTTCATTGTCTTATTCGTGCCTAGATGGTACATTACTCACTTGTCATGGCCTCGTGTCGGCCTGGCAAACATTTGATCTTTGACCTTGGTGGGGTCCTTCCCACTTTCTCTTTCCACGATCTCCTTGGTGATTCGGTGGATGTACAGCGACAATCCTATCCTCAGGCAGGGCATCCTCAATGTCCAATGCTCTATTAAGGGCCTCACGATAGATCAGATTTCCATGACCGATTAGTGACACTCTGATCTCATGATAGAGTGATGCAACCTAAAGTTCGTTGATTCCGACTTAGTTCGGGGTCCCGATGAACCAATCACAAGAGCTCGAGCAAAGCAGTTAAATTTTCAGCCTATATAGAGGCTTGTAAACTCACGAAATATTAAGCTTTGATTTCAAATATATTAATGAGTTTTATTCTCTTCAAGAGCTCTTCGTTTTCACATTTGATTCTAGGTTACGCATTCGCGTCAATTTCAACCGATTGTCGAGGATCGTATCACGAGTCTCTTCGAACTTCTCGGTTCTCTTCCGTCGATGTCAAACAAGCGAGGCGCATACCGTGACATCTCGCGGGATGCACGGTCGTAACCTATGATTGTGGTCTTTCCTTATCGTAAATTGTAGAATTCGTGTTCTTTCATCTTACGGTAGCTCTTGGAATGTACTTCTCGTACACTTCCTCCTTGAACTCTTTCGGTGCAAGCTTCTAGTTCCTATTCATATAAGGTCTTTCTCTTGCTTCGCCGTAAATTTGCACCAATCATTTGCAAAGCAACGCATGACAAGCGCTCTTAAGAGGTGCAATAAAGGAATTTAAGGATTCGTTCTAGGCGTGAATCCATAGTTTCGTATCCACGAGATTCGATCTGTTGAAAATTGGCGGATTCTAACTAAGGGTTAGCTCTTCAATCCTCTTATATATCGTAATCAAACATCTTCTTATAACATCCATCGGGATCTTAAATATCTCAGCCGCGATATGTATTTATAATCATACGCGTAAGTCTAGTACATCGTCGACATCATGTGTCGACATCAAAACTAATTGCTCTCGATGAGCTATCATCATATCAAGTCAAATGCCTCTACAAGGATTTTCATCAGCGTTCTTGAGATTTACCAAAAGAGGCCAGGTACGGAGTATGATGCTCCAAAACTAATATCGGCATCCTCCACCTACCTAATCACGATGCGTACAAATATTTAAATACTACCGAGGTCATCAAAATAAGGGTTTGTATCAGAACGACTCATCGTTCTCGTATGCATCACCAAATATGCAATCGTATATAAACAAAACACTTTCTAGTCTTAAATAACTAGATCCATAATCGCCCAGGGTATAAATAGAGCTCATCGTGTTGGAGTCGAGCAAGAGTATGGGTAATATCAATTTCCTCCATCTCATTGTCGTGACGGTCCTCCTCGGGATCTTCCTCCGGGTCCTCTTCTCTTTGACCTCATCATTGAATGTGGGGCTCACGGTTTCTCGAATTCAAATAATTCTAGCTTCTTCCATAGCAATTAGGTCTCGGTGGACCTCAGCCATGATCTCCTTATAGGCATCGCTGGAATTTGAGAAACGGCAAGATGGCACAAGTTTCTCTCACAACGCACTGGTTAGGCCACGTGATTCGTCAATCTCTACGATGTCGTGGGACATGTGTCCGTGCTGGGGTGGTCATTGAGCTGGGAAACACAGGTAGGTAGATGTGAGTCTTGGCATGGACCGATCGACAACGATGATGCAGGCGAGCAATGACGGGATGGAATCCACCGGTGGTAGGACCGGAAAAGTGAGTTGTCGAGGGCGAAGTTCCGACCTCGAATATGTTCCCGCCACAACCGGTAAGAATGCAGCCCATTAGATGCTAAGCGAGGCATCTGGGTGGAGCCACTCGGGATTTTCATCATGCCATGTGTATTCTCGCTCGGGGAGATCTGATTCGCAAATTACAGACTCCGTATACCATGAATACGTAGTTCGGTGGTTGATGGAACAAAATCGAAGCTTTCTCGTGACGATATATGTATTGAGATGATCTCATGTGTACACCCCCGCTAATCGGGTGGCAATCTAAGTAACCGATCGAGATGCGTCGTCGTAGTATGATGTACCACGTCCATGTCTGATAACCTAGTGTCACATGAAGTGAGCTAAGAACTCACCGGCGTCTCCTCGATACGTCTGCAGGAATATACAACCTTCTTGGGAATGGTTCTACGGGATAAAGGACTTTTAGTCGTAAACATCGCTAGAACCACAACCTTATATTTTATTTTATTAATTTGGTATTCGAAAAGAGATTGTATGGTCTCTTAGGATAAAGCAGACATTCAATGTCCGCCGCCGGATAAAGGCTAAGTGGTCACCATTTCTCATTGAGTTATGAAACCTTTATTTCCATTCGAATCATAACATTCGATCATATGCGTTCCATGCAATACTCAAAATTCATTTTTATTTTTATTTTTTTATACATACTTTCTTAACGTTAAGCTTTGATTCTTCGTTATCGCTACGATAGAAATAGCATGTATAGTGTTGAAATTTCTTGGCGTAGAGAGGTTGGGACTCGTAATGGTGCGAACCTCCGGTTAAACAATCGCCCGTCATCGTAGAGTTGTTGCATTCTCATCATCAAATCCGTTCGGATTGAGATTCTTATAATTCGATGTTCTCGTTCTTCCTTAGTATTCCGTTCAATCGGGGACACCTTATGTTCTCATACTAAGTTCGGCGCAAAAGGGATCATGCGTCTTAAGAGTCTATGTTCTCATGGGAAACATACTCATTTATATTATGCCTCTAGCATGCTTTGCGAGATAGGAGTAAACACAACTCATAATATATATGCAATCAATGATATTCTCATATCATTACTTTATCAATCTCCGGGGTTTTCAACTTTTTCTTCAACTAACAATCAGTTATTTTGAAAATAATTTTTCAATGTCAATCATTCACTTTTCCAAAATAATTGGAAACAACAACTCCATTTGAAATTTTGAGACCTTTCTCTTTTCAACATATTTCAACTTTCAACACAATGCGACTTTTGTAAGTCCATTTCACACTTCATAAACTTTCATCATTTCAAAACAACTTTCGGTTGAAATAGTTACCTTCTTCCTCGTTGAGCAGGACGATGATGGAGTGGAGTGCAGTGGTAGTCAAACACAATTAATTTTAGTCTCAACTTTCAATTTAGAATTCAATGAAAGGAAGTCAAATACCAACAGTTTCAAGACTCTACTTTCAACTTATGATTCAAGGAAGGGCTTTCTAGAGTTCAGAGCGAACCATTGCTCTGATACCACTTTGTAACGACCCGACTTCCAAAGAAAGTACGGATCACATGGATCGTCACTGGTATGATAAATGCAGTGGATGTATATAATTTAAACCAATACGATTAACCAATCAATTGTGAATAAATCGTGGGCGAAAGGGATCTGTTGATCAAGACAAACTCAAGTCACGAAAGACTTGCCAAAAGGTTCTCGTTCAAGTCTAACCCAATCGGTGCACTTCGAGGAACGAGTGCGACCTCGATTCAATACGATATGATAGCGGTCATAATCAGCGAGATACCAACAAAACATCGAGTTTGGCGGCAAATAAGCGTGTGAACATACATATGATGATGCATGCTCAAGGTTCTAGGAATCCCTTCAATTAAAGCAACAAAACCACTACCACTTTACACCACCGCACCCATCATCAATCCGCTCAACTGCGCACATCAAAATGAATATGCGGGGCTAAGTACAAAAGTACTCGATGGACTCGTTGCGAAAACATTTTCTTCATAAAAGTTATTGAGCGCCCACAATAGCACATGAGGGTTTTAGTTGAAAAGGCTCATGCCTATCAAATATTTTATCATTTTCCAAAAGTGTCCTGGCCGGACTATTTCATCCACGTTGTTCCATATCTGGTAATTCATTCATCAATCATACGTTCGTTCATTCGCGCACTATGGAGGTGGCCACCTACACATAGTCGCCGTGACCGGTCGAGGTAGCTAACCTTAACACAAAGCCACACGTGTACACAATCCGAGTTAGTCCTCAACTAAGTCGGATCCGATCGTTACCCTTTTCTTAACGTTGATGGACCAACTCATTCACATATACCAATCAATTCTCGTCCCACATTTGGACAAATCAACCTCAGATATGGACACAACAAAACATAAATATTTGGCGGTCAATAACGAGTTCATGCGATAATATTTCATAAAGCTTTGTAAATCATGCTTTGAGATATGCATAATCATTTTGTTTCAAGAAAAGCCCACTTTGGTTGCGATCTTAATGTGTTCGACGTCTCTTAGCACACTCTCCCATTACTTCCCGATGGACCTTCATCAAGATTGGAGGATAATAAAAGTCTAACCGAGAGTATTCTTTAACGAGGTTCATGACGAAAGCTTGTTTAAGCATTGCTTTTGTTGTTCGATCTTGATCTTAGTCGGTTAAGTTGGATAGCTCTTGGAATTTCGTTAATTAGTCGCTATATGAATGAATGGGTTCCCTCGTTAGAAGATTTCGTTGCTTGGTTGGGGTTGCGTCCGGGTGGTCTGGTTCTACTAACGTTATGGAAGGGGTCTTTGATCAGCGTGGCGACAAGATGCAAATCGAAATTTCGGCATGACCTATTCGTAAGTAGGCCATCCTCTCGAATTCGACGCGCGAGGTTTCAACGCGAGAATTCGAACGTCGATCACTCTCGATTAGGCAGACAAGGCCTAATCACTTTCCTCACCTCTCAAACCCAATAATTCATCAAACAATGCTATTCATACATAATCCCTCAATCTAGATGCATATGATATAGCAATCGTCTAACACAATCAACGAAATTCTTAACTAATTTAAATGACCAAGGTCTAAGTGATATAGGTAATTTAAGTTCAATTACTTTGGTTAATTAATTAAGTCTAGGTGACTTAATTAATTAAAGTCCACTTAACTCAATTAGGATCAAGGGAAATTTGATTACTTAAGATCTTCCCAATTTAATTAGTTAAGGTCTAATCCATCTAATTAATTAGTGTCCTTCTAATTAATTAATTAATAAGGTTCAACTAATTTAATTAATTAAAACCAAATGCTTTAATTAATCACGGCCTAAGTAAGTTAATTACTTGAGGTCAATCTATCTTTAATTGATCGAGTCAAATGACTTAATGGTGAGACCTAATTAAGTTAATTAATTAATTAAGGCCCAAGACTCTTAATTAGTTAGAGTCCTTTCGAGCTAATTAATTAAGTTTAAGTAACTTAATTAATTAATTAAAGTCTAGCTCAATTCATTATTAAGGTCTATCTAAATTAATCAATTAAGTTTAAGTAACTTAATTAATTAATGTCTAATTATAAACAATTAAAGCTTATCAACTTTATTTAATTAAAGTTGATCTAAATAATTTCTTAAGTCTAAAAGATTTAATTAATCAAAGCCCAACTTCAATTAATTAAATCTCAATTAAACCATGGTAGCCCAATTCTATTTATAACTTAAGTCCAACACAATTAATCCATATGAGTCCAAACAATTAATTAGGAAGCCCGTATCCTAAAAGCTCATCCCTAATAAAAGGTCCAATCGAATAATTAAATTACATTGAGTTTTCGCCCAACGTGACCTTCTAATCTCGGCCCAATTATTTCAGCCCGTTAAGTAAATCCTCTAGGTCACTGTTTACTAGAGCACATATTGGGCTAATGATTAAATCAATGTCTGGCCCAACTACATAATTCCCGGCCCACTTATTTCATTAAACTCCTCCATTAATTTAATAATTTGACCCAACCCACCCACTACCTAACCTATCTATTCTATCGCACACACACTCTCCGGATCTCCTTCGCCATCTCCCAAGTAAGGCTCAGAACTCCTCCTCCTTCACGGTGCTTCATTCTGCCGCCGTTGTCGCCGGCCATCGCCGCCTCCTTGCTGTGTCAGTGCTCGCGCCGTCATCTCGTCTCTCCCTCGCTCACACACGGCTCGTCCCAGCCTTCTCCTTCTCTCTGTGGCGCCGTCATTTGTTGCGAGCACCGTCGATTGTCGCCGTCGGTCGTCATCTCGTCTCCGTCTCGCCATATCTCGACCTCGCCGTCGTCCGACCGGGGGTAGCAACCGCGCCTCTTCTTCCTCGTGAGAGGGTCGGCGTGTCTGGCTCCTCTTCGCCGCCTCTTGGCCGTAGGTTTCAACGTTCTTTGCCGTCGGAGCACCCGTCAAGTTCGGAGGCCACATAGGTCTTGATCCTTCCTTGTATGCTGTAAACATACGCGGGGAAGGAGGAAGGAAAAAAAAACGAAGTGGTCGAGCATAGCCGTTCTTGTGTATTCATTTTGTTGTTTTTTTGTTGTTGTGGGATTCTTTTTGTAAACACGAATGTATAAATTGGGAGAATGGTATTGGGCCTTACCTGAGCGAAGGCTTTACGTGCGTGTGTTTTGTTTCGACCGAACTGTGGCTTTGAAGGCGCCTCCTATGAATCAAAGATTGTTTTCTCATTTAAGCGTTCAAAAGTGAGATGGTTACCTCGTTGTTCTTCTTTTCTTGTTTGTTTATCTGTTTCTTCTCTTGTTTTGGGTGTTGAGTAGTCCGAGAGAAGAAAATAGGAGTTTGAAGAGGAGGTTGTAAATTGTCGAGTAGTGAAGGGGTTACGGGGTAGGAGGATGATAGTGTAAAATTAATAGGTTCAAGTATGCTTGCTTGCAGGAGGGTGCGAGAGGTTTGTCTCGTCTTTGCAGTCGAGAATCAGATGCGAGATTGAGGTGGTACATGAGAGCTAGGAAGGATAGAAGTTAAAACAAAGTATAAGGTCAACTTTCCAATTCGAAAATTTTAGAAATCGTGAATAATTTCGATTCGACTTTTCTCTCGTTTTGTTCGAGCGAGAATCGGTGTTTGTCACACACACTTGTAATCCGATTTATCGACTCCGATTATGTAACGTTATTGCTCGATTATTAATAAATTAATCTTCTCGTTTAAAGAAAAAAGATTAATTAACAATAGGGTAAATTTCTCGTTAACCATGAATTTAAAATTTTACGGGTATTACATCACGACAGTCTCTTTGGTTCACCGTAGGAGTGGTATTGGTGAGTGATCTTTGAGCGAGAGTTTGTGTGTGTCTCGGTGATATGAGATGAGAGAGTTTCAAGAGAGAGAGAGAGTGTCTTGCCTTGATAAGTTTGAAATAAAGAATGAGATAAAAGAAAGTTGAGAGAGAAAGAGTTGTGGGATAAGTTCTCGTGTAAGTGAAATGGGGGTTAAGGGTGGTGGCAAAGACAAGCAATGCTTGTTGGGGACACATGTTCCTTTGTCACATGCACACATATGGCTACACTACACATACTCCACCTCACTTGTACTAATAAATGCACAACACTATACACACAATTTACACTATGCGCACAAACACTTTGCACTTTTAAGAAAATCCCTTATGTGTACTTAAAGAATAGCATAGGTTATATATATATATCATACATTTTTATGTTTTAAGCTATAGGGGTATACACAATTGCTTAATTAATTAAGACAATTGAACTTAATAGAATCAATATGACCCACTAGTTATTAATGCATATAGAACAAATTGTGGCACATAGTAATGCAACATATTATCAAACAAATAATAGGAACCTAAATAGCTTGGGTGCCAAGTGTTCAATTAATTTTTCTCATCTTCTTATTCAATTGATAATAGCTCCTTACAACTATAGATACATTCATATAAAATCAAGTAATAGCTTCATGTAGTTATATATATGTTTTATTATCATTATTGTATTAAATAAATGTACTTAATTAAATTAATCAGGTAGCGATGTTAATAATTCAAAATTCTCCAGACACTATGATAATGCATGTCGATGAGAAAATGATTCGGCCTTCTAATTGATTTTAAACGAAAAGATTTTCTTAGAAAAAAATATTATTATTATTAGCATATTTATTAAGACGGGGTTTCAAGCAGGCATCTCTCTGGGGTATTACATGAGCACAATACATACGAATGTGTCTCGTAACTTTGATGGTGTAGATGCTGTTAGATTTGACGAACATCCAAATTGACTATCAGTATTCAAACAAAAAGGACATTATTTTGGAAAAATGTCGAAGAGATACTTGGATGACAAAGAGTATCATGCAGCTCACACATATGTTCTACTCAACTGTGTAGAAGTTACAGAGACATATCTCAAGTATGTACTATTACTAAATTTTATCATTTATTTGTATATAGATTATTATACGTAACGTATATATTGTGTTTAAGGTTATTTGTGGATCAGTTGCACGCGTACTCTATCTCAGAGCAAGAAATTAACGATGAGATGGAAGCACAATTTGCGTCATGGTTCCATTCACTAGTGAGATTATCTAGTCTTTATATAGTAATACTACATCATGGTTTAAAAATGAAGTCTTATTTTCGCATTATTTTACTATTACAGGTCTTAAATCCAACAAGCAATGTTGAGAATCAATTTTTGACTAGTCTTGCTAAAGGTCCATTAGCATTAGTCACGACATACCCAAGATACTATGGATATAAATTTCATACGATGTCTCATGGGTCATCTCGATCCACTATGAACAGTGGTGTCTGCATAAAAGGTTATTGTTATGGTTCAGATGATAATGGTGAACTCGATTATTATGGACGTTTGTTGGAGGTGTGTGAGCTAGAGTATCACGGTCTACCTAAAAAGACGACTACATTATTCAAGTGTCAATGGTTTGATCCATCTACGTCCGGGACTTCAGTGCATCCTCAATTCAAATTGGTTTCTATAAAACATATGCGTCGGTATAATAAGTACGAACCATTCGACTAGCTGACCAAGCCATCCAAGTATATCATTGTACTTATCCGAGTATGAATCAGTCTAAGAAGGATTGGTGGAAAGTTAGTAAGATAAAAGTTAGATCCAAAATTGAAGTCTCATTTCAAACATTAACATCTAAAATACCGTCAGACCAACCATATCAGGAAGATGACTTAATCATCTCAACTAATCCAAATATAGAGATATAGACGATGACGACACAATAATACATCCTGGTGGTGGCTTGATAGACATAGATGAAAACAATAGTGAAGAAGAGGAAGATACATACTTGAGGAAGATAACAATGATGATGGCTATGACGACGACAATGATTAATATAAGGTTTATATGAATCAATTTGATAGAAAAATATTTTGATAGTATGTTTTAATATGAGATATGAATTATTTTCTTATTCAGTTGATCTATTTTGCTAGATGCCTAGGGGTCAGGGTAGAGGACGTGGGTGGGTCCTCATCGCCTTTGTCATCGGCATCAGAGGCGGGTATCAATGCCTCTGTGGATCGCATGCGATTGGAGGAGAATCATATCCACGATTGACTCCGAACTTCAACTTCGGGGTCAGGTTCCGTCGCAGCGACCACAGGATGGACTAGGCTTGCAATCGACGATATGAGGTATTTGTTATACTTTCAATTACAATATGTATTTTTATTTTGTTGAACTAATGATATTTATGTTTTATGCAGTAACTTAGTTCCATATAATGTGGTTCATGGCGCCTGCACTCGTATATTCAAGCAGGTCAGAAACCCAATGGGTTTTAGCTGGAGACTGACGCCACAGTCCGTGAAGAATGATTATTTCAATGAGTTCAAGGTAACAAAAAAGAATGTTTATAAGCTTGTTTACAATCTTAAACACCTTTATTTGTGATGGTTAATTAGTTGTTCTAATATTTGTAGTGATTGTTAATTAATCTAGGATCTAAAATTATATTTATAGTTTTTTTGTTGGCTAATTGATGCTTATTCGGTTATTAATTATCAATAAACATATAGTCATAATTTGTTATTGATTTTTTTTGCTTTTCACTTGAAACAGAAACGTTTCTGTTGGGATGAGCCAATCGTAGATGAGGTCATATATGACCTTTGACACCTATTACCGCACGTCGATATAGAGACTTTGTTTGTGGCATCAAGACCACAAGGTATGACGAGAACAGGTCAAGACCTCCTTCTATCCACGAGAGTGAATGGCCAGTTTGGCTTGCTTATTGTGATACTGAAGAAGTCAAGGGGAAGTCAGAGATTGCGAAGAATTATCGCATGTCAGAGCCTACAGGACTAGGAACAGGGTAGGTGAAGCACAAGGGAAGCTTCAAACCTATTCTTCAGTATGCTGTAGAGTTGGTAATGTTTATATAGATCATATAGTTTCTTTTATTACTAATGTTAGATAGATTGTATGATTATATTTTTGTCCGGTTGCAAAAGGTGCATAGAGAGGAGTTCATCCGAGCAGTTGTTTCTATGATGCTTATAACATCCTTCACGTCAACAAGAATGGATCTTATACTGACGAGACATCCAGATCTATTGGGGTATGTGTCGTTGATCGGAATAGCGATTATGTTTTCACCGATGGTCTCGACCGTCGTTATTCTGATCATCGACGGACTTATACGGTATAACGACGGAAAATTTTCTCGTTAATCGCACAAATTCTTGTAGTGACTCTCTCCGCCCCATAATTGTTGACTTGTTTTCCTTTTTGGGTTGTCCCGTTATTGTTGGCCCGTTCCATAAAAGAATATAATTTTACACTAAAAATATCTCAAATTTCGTGTCACATATTACTTTATACACAAAACGCAACTCCTTAATTTACGTGCAAAAAGAAAGGAGCCAACAATACTGGGACGGAGGGAGTAGTATATAGGGCAACACCATGAAAAGGATGCACCATCTGAGTTAAAAGGCAATGCTGCGATTTCTTCTTCTGCAGAACTCGCAATATCGATCTCGTTTACTTGTATCATTGGAGCATAATATTATCATTAATGGCGGAAACGAAGTGGTACTATGGAGTGTAATTTGTTAGAGGGAAAAAGAGAGTTTATGTCAAAGGCCGTATATGGAAGAACTTTTCTGCAGAAGATAACTCTGTTACGGGATGAAGCGGAAGCGAGAAATGTACGTTGATGCTCAAAGGTCGAAAAAGGAAAAGATGGATGATCATAGGCGGCAAAGGGACGGCGACAGATCAGTTTCCATTGGTGCAAGTATTCCGGCAACGGCTGAAGATGATGTGGAGATGTCGGAGAAGAAGGCTCTGCGGGTTGCAATGGAAGAGAAAGAAGCCTCTCCAAGGAAGAAGGAAGATGAATTAAAGATGCGGCGAGAAGCTGCAATGACGGCGTTAGAGGAGATGGAAAGAAGTATCGATGTAGATACGACTGCACCTATGGTCAACATCCTCTTTGGTCCAATGGGCTATCCTAATTCGAGGCCTCTCCACCGACTTGGCTTGCACATCAAGGAAGATGAAGACCAAGGCGAGGACTACATATTCTGTCAGATAATTTTAGGATTTTTCTGAATGAGCATGTTGTAATATATTGTTGTGTATGATCGATTAATTTGGATGGAATGAAAAGTGATTACCAATTTCGTAGTTTCCGTTGCTAAAATATAATATTTGATTATGGTAAGCTTGAGTTGATTTACAGTGTTTGATGCATATGGTGATATATATATCTCACAAGATGATAGTTGGTTTGCGATTCAGCCTTAAAAGGGTAGGGAAATATGTCATATACTGCTGATTCATGCCTTGGAGGTTGAATTAAAAGATTAAGGCAATCATAATTCATAAATAATTTGTAATAGCATTATGGTGAGAGGACAGTCTTGATATATTTCTTCTTTATGCCATGTTTCATTGTATCACAGTCTCTCTCGCTGTAAACTTTAGAGGAGATTGGACTACGCACGGATGGTCTTAACAATAAGAAATAGGGATATTTTCGAAGTTAGATTCTCTACCAACCAAACAAATCCTAAAAAGAAAAGAGTATGTGATAAAAACGTTTACAAAAATAAAAAAAAGTTTAAAAGTGCACGCAAATTAGTTTAGATTACTTCATTTATGTATTTAATTTTTCTGGAATTTGAGTAGTAGAGAAGGGACCATGACATTGCTTTTATTGGCAAACTATGTAAGCATTGATAGTCAAATTTAGAGACGGGTATGAAACTTGGACTGTTCTTCTATTGGTCATCGCCCATCAAATTTTGGTTACCACTATTCTTAAGGTAAATATCATTTTAAAACTTTAATTATATATATTTTATCAAAAATATCTTAAACTTTAAGAAATATCACTTTAAACTTCAAATTATATATATTTTATCAAAAATATCATGAATTTTAAGAAATATCACCTCAAACCCTAAACTATTAATTTTGTATCAAAAATATCTCGAGTCCATTTTCCTATTTCTGAAATTCTGGTGTGGCTCATCGGATGAGAAAAATATATCCCTCGTCCAATTTCGGGAGCTGAAAAATGGACCAGGGATATTTTTGATACAAAGTTAATAGTTTGAAGTTCAAAGTGATATTTCTTAAAGTTTAGGATATTTTTGACAAAAAGAGTAGAGTTTAGGGTTTAAAGTGATATTTCTTAAAATTCATGATATTTTTTATAAAATGGATATAGTTTGAGATTTAAAGTGATATTTACCCTTATTATTATTATTATTATTATTAAGGTTGTTATTTACAATTTATATATATGAGTTAATTTTGGGGAAAAAAGGGAACCAACCTGCAAATATTGGCAAAACTACAATTATTGTTAAATAAGGAAAATGGGATAGGAAAATTTAGTGAAATAGTATAACTTGACCCTTAAGACTCTTTAATAAGAGCGTTACCTCGGATAAGGAAAACTTATATAAATAATTTATTACGTTGACTTAGAAATCTAGAGCAAAGTATTAACTTAATTAATTGATCCTCAAGACTCGGCCGCAAAGTTTATTCGTAATGTTTTCCTAACTCCGTCATCTTCTTGATTTGGAATATATATGTGACAATCTCATCAACTTACCTAATCTATGTCTATATATTTAAGGAAATAAATCTATACATAATATTCAAAACCTTTCTTTCCATCCACGTACACTTATATATTTAGAAGGTATTAGAATTATTATATTACGCCATCAACTATTTAGTCTATAATTATGCCTATTATATTATCTTAATTCAGTAATTATTAATTAATACATTATGATATTATTTTGTTGGTTATTATTGTATTGTTATATTATTTGCCGTATGTATATATAATAATATTGCATTACAGAAATGTACACTATCATATTTCGTGATTACATATCCATATATTTACTTCATAATTCAACTCCAATACGAACATGATTCCAATAAGGTAACATAATCAAATCCTAATTCAAATAGAAAACATGCATCTGCATTGTAACAGAATATCTATATATAGACGCCCTAATATGCCCTCTGATTCGCATTCAGAGCGCCAAGAACGAGAGAGAGAGATGGGGTATGAATGCGATGAATTGCCATCGGAAGTAATATTCGAGATTCTGAGCCGAACAACGCTAGAAACGCTAGAACGATGCAAGGAGGTTTCAAAGAGTTGGAAGCAGATTATTTACGAGCCTACTTTTCTGCCTCTCCACTCCCAAAGAACCAATTCCCTCTTCGGCTATTTCTTCCAAGACGACAGATGTTTTAATAAATATCCGTGGGCTTTCGTATCCGCCTCCGCCTCCGCCTCCGCCGCCGCCACCACCACCGCCATGAAAGGAGCTTGGCCGTCCGACAACATGATGATCCTAGCCTCGTGCAATCAAGGCATTCTTTGCTGCGTCAGACAAAAAAGCTACAACAAGCGATATTACGCAGGCAAGCCCGCCACCGGCCAGTGGCAGGCTCTGCCCAATCCCAAGCTTCGTTACCATACCGACGCCGTCGCCATCGTCGTCGTCCAATCCCAACCTCTCCGTTACATCATTGCTCGATTACACACTTCACCTGGGGGGCAATTTAAGTGCGAGATATTCGATTCCGAAATATGGGCATGGGAAAAGATAGAGTGCGCGACTCCCTACGGCGATATCTTATCCCCTCGCGACACCGCCGTCACCACCGCCGGCCAATTTTTGCACTGGCTTACCTACAACGACAACGTGCTAACCTTGGACGTAAAGAAGAGGTGTTTCCGGTGTTCACCGCTGCCTGAGACGGTGCGCTGCAACCCCACCTACAAATGGAAGCAGCTAGTGGAGTACGAGGGAGGGTTAGGGTTAATTTGCCTCGTAAAAGAGGGAGATAGGAGCGAAATGGAACTGTGGACGGCGGCGGGGAGGAAGATGGCGGTGGATATGACAGCTGTCAGAAAAGATTTGTATGATCCGCGGCCGGTGGACTTCTGCAGCAGCGGTGTAGTTTTTATGAGGACGGGGGATGGAGGCGTGTTCTATAATCTTCAAAATTCCAGTTTTAGTAGAGTAGTGGAGGTGCATTACGAGCTCACAAATCCGTGGAAGGTTTTCCGACTTCAATCGGATTTTGAGATTGTTGATCTCAAAGGTGGTCGACATACGTCCGAACTGAATAAGCCAACAACCAATCAGATTGTTTCGAACGTGGACTAACTTCGAATAATATCCCTAGTTATGTTGTTTTTATTTGAAGGTGGCTTTCTTAGTCTACTTTTTGTAACTTAAGTATAAGTTGACGTCTCTGACTAGTTTCATATTTCTAATACATAATTTAATTATCTCCAAAAATATATCTTCCGGTTCAAACTATGTAACACCCCATATTTTTCCCTTTAGTAATAATCGATATGAGAAAAATTCAATAAGAATTAGAATTACTATGGATAAAACTTTCACAAGTGAAAGTTTATTTATTCTCTAAAGAAAGAAAGCACTTGATGCTAAGTTCTAAAAATGAAGTTTCCAATTTATCTCGAAAAAAAGATTGTTTATAAAATCAAGAATGATATAGAAACTCCATTGCATATAGTCAAGCATGTCATATTATATGTCAAGATGTAACATTTTATGTGTATGTCACATATGCATGCAATAAGGAATAATTATATACTAGTATGTGTATGTGCTCAATATATATTTATGAGTAGATACATGAAATAAGTATGATACGATCATTAAAACTTCACCATATGATAGCTCTCGTCGAGACGAATCCGTAGACACCAAGATCACCTCGATCGGAGTTCATTTGAGCCTTCTACATTTTTTTTCTTTGTTTTGAATTTAAAACGTGTGCTATTTTTCCACATATATAAATACCTCACCTCCTTGCTAATTATACTATTTTAAATCTCATTCCAAAAATAGTAGAGAGAGAGATTCTGCTCCTCCATCTTCCACCGGAGCTTTCATCGGAAAAATATTTCGATGACAAAATTTTACCAAAATTGCACACCGGACTCCTTTCGACGCCTAGATTCCATTTCTGAAACCTGTTTTTCCAAAGATGGCTGGAAACCAGCCATGCAGAGCCAAAACAACAACAGTTACCACATTTGTCGTCATCTTGTTGCCACCTCCATAACTTCCTTTTACAGCTCCGGTCGGGATGATTCAACAGGGTAAACTGCTCTCCTTTTCATGAGGATTTCAATTTTAAAATCCAGTAAGATTTGAGCCTCCATTTTGTTCTTAAAGTATGAGTCCTAGTTTCGCATCAGATATGGAATGCAAAATTGATCGCTTTAACGAACTTTTTTTCTAAAATTGTTTGAGGGATTTTTCTCCTGACATATAAAGGTTCAAATGGCTTCTACTTGAGGTCATTTGGTTGAGAAATGTGGCTTGTGGACGAGTTTGAATTTTGTTTGTCAATTTGGTCAAGCTGTGAATTTTTTTGCACATTTGTCTATGTTTGCATGCGAGATTTAAGCATGTTATGATGAATTTTAGCTTCTTGATCCTTCTGAAAAAGTGTTTATTGGCATGTCTATTATGTATTTATGTGATTTGTGGCTAGAAAAACATGTCGAGGAAAGATATATATGAGTTTGAAGCAAACCATCACAAGTTATGTTTTACCTTGCGCTGTCATGTTTTTAAGCCTAGTGTTCTTATCGTTACCATGATGTTTTGGACTTGAAACCACTTCCATTCGTTTCATTTACATGTCTACTTAAAATCTGGAGCATTTGAGCCCCAGCAAGCTCGTTTCATATGTCGTTAAGCTCGCTAAAATACCATATGCGAAACTGTTTTGTCTCGATCAGCCTACTTTGAGCCTCTATGTCTCACAACCCATTGTGTCTTTTTGAATGAAACTTGTAGGATATTTTAGTTAAGGTTATAAGGATTTCAAAATGGGGTTTTGTTCGTAATTTGATTTTTCAAGTCGAAAGTTATGATCGTTTAAAAAAACCTCTTGTCGACCAACCAATTCTGTAAAGAATCTGTAAAATTTCCTATGTATGGATTTTGCTGCAAGTAGGCATTTTTGAGACCTTGTATATTCTAAACCATAACTCATTTCAAGTTGATTCCTTCTAGGAACTTGTAGTATGTGTGATAAGGTTTTCATAATGGGCCTTTGGGTGCCTGCGTGAGTTTTGATTCAAAATGTACGAAGTCCCGAATTGAGCATGCTACCATCAAGTTCTTAAAAAAACTTCTAGGTCCAGAAACTGTTTCGGGTAGCCTACTTTGAGGCTCGATAACTCTAGAACCATAACTCTTTTCAACTCTCCTTCTGTGAACTTGTTGTGCATGTGTAGAGGTTTTCAGGATGTATCTTTACTTATCCATGTGACTTTTGAGCCAAAAGTTATAAGAATCCAAAAGAAGGCGTTGATCCATAAATTATGGAAATTCTAAAAATTGGTTAAGTATGAGAAATTTGCATTTGAGCATTTATGTGATTTTTACTTATGTGATATTATTGATTGTATACATGCATATCATATCACGATAGGATGATATGACGTCGTTTTTAATAGTGTAAATCAACACAACATGGTTTTGTGCATTTCATGATTTTATTAAAAGATAAAATGACGATGTCCTTCTTCTTAAAAAGATTAGACAGTTTTAAAGCGTGATATGATATGTTTATAAAATGGATTCTAAGACCTGATGAAGATTTCAACTTCATATTTAAAAACCCGAGAATAGGTGGACCTAGATGAAGTAGTTTTGTCATGGTGGGGCCCTGGTGAGATAGTTTTTATAATAGTGGAATCGTTATCTTTGTCTATGATACTTAGGGCTAGACTTATCTTGTAGGACACGTCAAAGGAGAGATGAACAATCTAGATAACCTACACGGTCGAGAGGAAGAACATGTGGGTTATACTCCTCCGTCCCAAACCCAATTAGCACACTTGCCAAATTGGGGTACATCCCAACCAATTAGCACATGCCAAAATGGCAAAATTAAATCTTAATCTCTCTATCTCTCTCCAATCATGCTCTCCATATTCTACCTCTCTCTCTCTCCATATTCTATTTCTCTCCTACTTTATTAACATTAAATCTTGTGGGACCAACACCATTAAACCCTTAACCCATTTTTCTTAATCTTTGTGCAAAAGTGTTGTGCCAATTAAATTTGGACGGAGGAGTAGTTTACAAGGCATCTTAGGTTAGTAAGCCCAAAGTTTTAAAGTTAAAATTCCGAATGTATGAAAAATGTTTTGTTATGTGCTTACCTTACGGGGTCAGTAATACTAACGCCATCAGGGCTTCGGCCAAGAAACCAGAAACGATATGGCCATGTTCCCTTCGGGGATAAGATTTTGTGTACATCAGAAGTCTACTGGTGGGTGCGGCTCGGCTGGATCCCCCATCCGCAACAAAGTTAAGGGCATTGGGGAGAAATCCATTAGATCAAGGTAAGGTAACGTCAACCCAGAAAAATTGCTCGAGCTAAGGAGCTTAGGCTCAAGAAAAGAAAAAGAAAACATTTTTACATAAGTGTGAAGTGGTTTAAAGTTTTAAAACCTTTGCAATTATGGGGTATATATGCATGTCACTAGATTTCATTTCTCGCAACAAGTTTTATAAAACGGGCAAGTTAAATCACTGAGTGTATTAGTACTCAGTCCAAAATCACTTTTGAAATGTTTTGCAGGATGAGCGATGGACGGAAGGAAGGCAAGACGGCGGTTTTCCTGTGATTGTGGTGTACCTTAGCGTGGGTCATTATTATCGTTGATGTTTCTATGTAGCGCTCCCACGTGGAAGTACCGTATAACTTCTATTAATACAGTTGGGACCGGAAAAAATATTACTTCTAGAGAGGTATTAATTAATCGATAAATTAACAATTTATTAATTTAAAGAGGTATTCTATATTCATTTAATTTAAATTAATTACATCAGAATTCATGAATTTAAATTCAATAATATAGAGATATTAATGAGTATTAAATGTTAGGAACTTGAATGTTCTAGACGCCATCAATCTTGTTGTCTCAGGCTGGACTATAAATGTGCAGCAAGATACAATATCCAATTGTTTCAGACATTGTAAAATCCATTCAGTAAATGAAGAAGATTCAACAAATTTACATGATGCGGATACTGAAGCAGATACTTATGAACTCGCTGCATTGATTAAAAATTTTGGTCATCACAATCAAATGAATGTCAATCATCTATTGGATTATCCGGGTGAAAATGAAATATGTTCATAGATCCAAAGTTTAGAAGAAATTGTTGATACTATTATTGAAAATCCAATTGAGAATGAAGCTCAGGATGATACGGTACCATTAGAGCAGGTTACGCGAAAAGAAGCAATAGCAGCGGCGAAGATCCTTCATAATTTCTTTCTGCAGTCAACGAACGCTACACCAGAGCTTTTAAGTGCCGTGAGAAAAGTGAGAGATGAGATTCATTTTGATTTGAATTTCAATTGAAAACAATCAACATTAGAGTCATATTTTATTAAGTTGTCTTAGTTATCTTTGTAATTTTATGAGATTATTAATTTATGATGTTGATGGGCCCTTGTATTATATAGGGGTCTTAAAAAACTATTATCTTATTAATTTATCGAAATTATTAATTTACGCTTGGGGCCCAAGTCGGGATCGGAGAAAAATATTATTTTAGAGAGGTTATTAATTTATCGAGTATTAATTTATAGAGATTATACTGTATGTTATATTGTAGTTAAATGTAGAGGCTATAGACAAAACAAAAGAAGAAGAAAAGTAGATAGTAAACATAAGAAACTTTGAGAAAATATTAGTATATACGAATAGGATAATTTATGTTGAATAGCTCACTCAACAATATTTTATATGGTATATGTTTATGTTTTGATACATATAATCATTAATCATGATGTAGTTATATATGTTTTATTCAGTCAATTATATAAAAAGAACTCATCATATTTGTTTTTCAAATATATTATTGCTCCAAATTTAACAATTTTCTGATTTTTTTTTACTTTTTATATGGTTGATAAATATAATGTACACATATATACATATATATTTGCCTTTTCAATTTTCTATTGTATACAGTATACTTATACATTGTGGTGTGTGTTTGCACGAATAGAGAATGTGATAATAATTGTATGATGTATTGAATAATATGATTATATGAGCTAGTAGTAATGAGGGTAGGGATGTCAATGGGTGGGTTTTACCCGAACCGATCAAGAATCATTCAAAACCCATTAAATTTTAAAGCAACGGTTTTGGTTTTGGTTCCGGTTCCGGTTCCAGACCCGCTTTAGACCCGGACCGTTTAAATCCATAGTTTGATGGTCCGGTCCGGTCTGGATCTGGTTCTGGTTCCAGAACCAGAACCAATACTTATTTATTGGTTCTGGTCCGAGTAAAATTCATCTATTGACAAGCCTAAGTTTACATAGGTTTGTCAATGAGCTAGTTTTATCCATATCGATTCAAAATTACTCATAACACATTAAATTATAAAGTAACGGTTTCGGTTCTTGTCTGGTTCTGGTCGGGTTCTGGTTCCGGACCGCTTAAGATCCGGACCGCTTAAGATCCATAGTTGATGGTCCGGGTCCGGGTCCGGTCCGGATCCAGTGTCTAATGGGTCGATTCTAGAACCAAAATCATTACTTATTTATTGGTTCTGGTCTGAGTAAAACCCACCCATTGACATCCTTAGAGGGTATATGAATGCAGTTTGGGTAACAGAGGCAAGAAGCATGGCGGCAGAGGTCCTCATCTTAGCCATGACAAAAAAGCTGGAAGGTAGGCAAGCGATGAGTTTCTGTTTTGAGTTTTTGGGTGATTTTACCGTGTTTCCTTGATCACCTCGGAGAGAATGTTTTTTTTTCTTCCTTCTTTTCAAGTATTCAACTAAAATTAACTAATGAAATGATCGACGCATTATTTAATTGCTAATTTAATAAATCCTCAATCAAGATTCGCTATAAAATAATGGACAATGATCAGTTTATCTCGCATCCATGACAACAACATACTATGACTAAGCATCTTAAGAAAATATTTAGGGAAAAAGGTTAAGAAAGAAAGCTTCCAATAATAACATATGGAACAAGTCCACGGTTCAATCAATTCAACAACAAAAATTTGCAAGAATCATTCAATAAATGATAAAGAAACCAATTACACTCCATAGTTCAATCTAGAAATTTGGGAAACGGTTTTCGGTTATCGGTTAACACCGAACCGAACCGAAACCGTGCCATGTTCGGTTAACCGTATACCGCATATTCGGTTTGCGGTTCGGTTTGCGGTATAATATTTTAATTTTTTTCGGTTTTCAGTTAATCGATAACCGAACGGTTATTAACCGAAAAATCGAAAATCTTTTCTATTTTATTAATTATTTTAATTTTTATAAATCTATAAAAACTAATTACTAATATTAATTAAAGGTAAACCCTATTGCTCTAATGTATCAAATTACTCTAATGTATAAAATTATCATTGCATGAACATGATAGTTTGTTGATGGATTGATGTTGATTGCTTTGATTTATTTTGAATTATTGATGGATATTTGATGAATTTTTTTATGGACATTAAAATTTGAAAAGTTTACACATCTTATTGCAAAGTTGTATCTTATGACATGTTGTTTCTTATAAATTCATGTAATCTCCAAGCAATTGTTCGGTTTTTCGGTTAACCGAAAACCGAACCGCACTAACCGATGCGGTTTTGGTTAACCGAACTTAATAAGCGGTTCGGTTTCGGTTATTAATTTTATGAAAATTTCGGTTCGGTTAACGAAAAAATCGGTCTGATTAACGAACCGAACCGTTCCACCCCTAGTTCAATCCTAAGAATCATCCATTAAAATAAAAAGAAAACAAAAGAAAAAATATGAGAGTGCGTACATACGTAGGGCATTCACTTGACGGGGGCGGCGACAACGTGTGTTATCTCATGCAGTGGGGCGGTGATGACGGCCAAGGAATCACCCACTCAATCAGAATCGACGAGAGAAAGAATGAGAGTGAGAGAGGTTGTATGAGAGAGATTGAGAAAGGTTGAGAGAGATTGAAAGTGACGATGGCGTTGGCGTGCGGTGGTGGTGACGTGCGATGTGCGACAACGGAGGCGAGAGGGAAGATTTAGGGTAATTACAACAGCAAGAGTTGGAAAAAAAATAGGGTAAGCCCGATTTCATATATTAGGGCACACCGATGGACTAACGACGAAACCCCAAATTTTTCAATTTTATTTTTTTAAATCACCGACAGACTACCGACGAAAATCTAAATTATTTTAACTTTTAAAAAAAGAAATCACCGACGGACTTTTCCGTCGGTAGTCCATCATAAACTCAAATTTTATTTTATTTTTTAAAGGGATATATATCATTGATGGATTGAACTCCATCAGTACCTCAATCCGTCGATAGTCCGTCAGTGTCCGGGACGACACATGTGGAACATTTTTTCCAATGCCAAGCCGTCGGTGATCACCGACAGTTACTTGTCCATCGGTGATTCCGTCGTTGTCCTATATATTTTTTTTAGTGTGCGGGGTGTCCATTTACGAGACATATATATATGATTATTAACAAATTGCCTTTTCTATCTAGTGTGTAACTTTGCTATGTATGGACTGGATGAGCTCAGTGGTAGTGTGACTTGAAATATCCAGACATTCAATATTTCTGTATTTTAACGTTAATCATAATGGATATGATTCATTATTCTCACATTTATTATTTAATATCAACCACATGTTTCATTCATTCCCATGCTCTCATGTCCAAACCCAGCAACCAAGCCTCCACAATACTGATTTTATTTCTACTGCATGATTATGATATATATGTAAACAAAAAAAAAGCCAAGCTTATAAGCATATCAAATAACTTTCATTAAAATTTAAAATAGCCTAGTATCTAAACTTTGTGTACATATCAACATAGCAGACACCCTAGCATTATTATTACTATAGAAAGAAGCAAAAAAAAAATTACAGAGTAGTAAGAACTAGACATACAACACAGTCCTTTCCCTATAATCTCATGCGCCATTTTTCTCACACAATCCTTTATTTCGAACAAATAATTCACTACAGCATAAAATATAAAGCAATTTACATATTCTAAATTAAACAAAAACATTTCCTCAGTAATTCTTTTAGCAACCATATTCTTTAATTTCTCTATAAGAACACTAACACTGTTCATATGATTGCTGTGCTACAATATAATCAGAAGCAGAGCTCAATACATTGAAATACAGTAGAACACAATTGATACCTTATAAATACATAGAATTTTTCTCCTGATCACAAGAGCATACCTTTTAACTTACTGCATGAGCCCGAAAACGTGCATGATCTGCTCGAATATACAATCGAGTCTCGTTTCTCAACCACCGACAACCATCTCCATCAGCAGATCATTCCAAGTATCTATTGGGCCAGGAAGACACCAGTGGAGGCAGTCGTTGATCACCTTCGCATTCTTATCTTTGGCAAACGGTTGGAAAAACCTGTAGGGCCCTGGGTGTGCATCCGGCCGCAGCAACGAAAGAGGGTTCACATCCAAGAGTTTAAGGTTCACCCTGTTTTCAGCAGCTTCAGCCGAAGCCTTCTCAAACTCTTCCAGCTCCACTTCTCGGAGAATCCGGTTCAGCTCCTTCAGCTCAAACTCACCGTGCTTCGCAGGCACTTTCCTCTGACAAGTCCCGCCGCTGAACCATTCCCCGTTTTCAAAGTGGTCAGGAGTGGAGGTCCGGTAGAAGATCATCCCCTTGTGTTTCGATGCGATGATGAAATTGAACACATTCCTGATGACTTTGCGGTAGGCAAATTTGATCCCAACCTCGGTGATGTTCCTCTTCGGGCAGAAGTGGCAGCCTAAGATCTTGTCATTTTCGTAGTAGATGGCTCCTTTGACGAACCATTTGCCACTCGAGAGGATCATGTGATCCAAAGTGGTGTAGTGGTCGGTCCAATTCTTGTCTAGTTTGTCGAGATGCAGCTCTATTTCGGAAGTAGCGATGCCGTCCATGTCTTCGAAAATGGCGGCTTGAGCGAGGAAGGGGGACCAGAGGACCGAAAGGGAGAAATTGTACGAGGGAAAGACCCATCTTCGGTTTCTGTAAGCTTCGTCGTGATAAACATGATCTGCCTTTTCGACCTGAAGAGAAAATAGCCTAATTTCAGCTCTACACATACAAAGTCTATCAATGTGAACGCCAAGTTAGACTCTCCCAAGCCAAAAAGGAGGGGGGGAATATGAAATCAGAAGCTCAAACATGAAACTGCATCTACAAATGTGTATCCCATTTATACAACGACAGATTTACTAGATCAACGAGAGTTGATAGCAGTGTGTGATATTTGTTGGACCTCAAAAGTAAGGATGAAAAGCTACACCAAGCCACATTAGGTAAATTGGGAATGAGATCAACCTAACACACTCCTCATGATCAATTTGCACCATAACGTAATAGTCTTCTTTTCATAAATTCTTAAAATCTCTCTTCAATTTCAGCAGAATAATAAGAAAACAGCCTAAACCCATAATGCTCTATTTACTAAGGTACACTAAGCAAAAAAAATGCAAATCCATATTCAAAACCAGAGGTTTTATATTCAAAGAAAACAAAGAAAAGACATTGATCATAGTCAACCAAATGGTGACGATATTCCTATGGATGCATAAAACAAGAAAAAAAGGTACCACGTAAATCGGGTTCCACTTGACATCCCAGACAACTTCAAGCTTCAAAGGGATGCCTATATGGAAACTTTCTACCCAAATTGATTGCAGATATTTGATTAAAACCTTCATTTATTAAAAAACAACTAATGTAGCACGTAACGAGCTAAATCACGATATTATACTCATTAATCACCATGTGCTGTTGACTTTATATTTTAAATTCTCCAACAAAATAGCAAAAGCATCGAACAAAAGATTGATATAAACTAATAAAACCATTATAGAAGGCAACTTAATCAAGGTTTACCACTGAGAGCATGCAGAGTAGCGACTGCACGTGGTTCCTCGAGATAGAATCGCCTATCAACGCCCAACTTTTGTTCCTCATCAAATCAAGAAACCTATGTGGATCAAGCCGGGCCAAATCGCAACCGCGGGGCTTCCACCTCCAGTAGAGATAGCCTCTGTCTGGCCTCCCATTCTTCATACAATTCTGGTGTTTCTCAATAAACTCACAGCTGTTGTTTGTGTAAATTGGCTCAGAGTTATCAGGAATCCAATCCCCATCAAAAAGATCACATTTTCCTTCACTATCTGCAAATCTTCACCACATAACAAAATGAGTGAAACGTAATCATTCATTCATAGGTTACAACACTATCTGCTCAAAGCTAAGAAACCAATAAAATCCTATCACATTTTCAATTAAGTTGAGAATGGCTTCTAGGAATCCAAAAATAGATACACAGTTATAAATGTTCGTTACAAATCATAATTAAGGCTCGAATTACTTAAACAGAATCTTGATTCATAAATCTGTTACGACACCACTAAAATCTAGCATTATTTGAACACAAAATTAATGAAAATGCGAGAAAGATCTGACCTTGTGGAGGAATCTGATCAGCCGAATCGACGGAAATTGAAGGGCCGCTGAAATCTGAGAAGCTTCAAGAAAAGGGGTGTCTGAAACTGGAGAAAATTCGAACGATCGATTGTAGAGGAGTCTGAATGCAAGAGCCACTAGAAGAATCGAAACCCCAAATTTGATAACGAAGTAATTGTGATTGTTGAAAGCCCGCCACCATGATTTCCAATTGTAGAGTATTTTATTCACCATTTTCTATAATTTAGAGCTCACTGTTTCAGTCCGTGTTAAGCTTGGATTTCAGACGCTGCAGATTTTTTTTTTATATATATTTTTTTTGCCGAGATCTAAGCTAAAGACATTCGTCTCGGGAGAAGTCGAAAAGACATTCTATCATTTAACTATGATTTGGTAACTAAAATTTTGTTTTGTTAGAGAAATATCAGCTTGAAATTCATTTTTTTTTAATCCACAGCCAATTAAAGGACAGTTTCGATATTTTAATATCTGACTTGGCTTTGCTCAGCAGGATTTGGCGCCATGAATAGTGAACGAGGGGGAAATTAAGGGATGAATTCCACCGACGCAGAGGGAAATGACTGAGCATGTCACAAATTGGAAGATGATGTAGTAACTGATTACGAGCGTGCAAAATCCAACCAAATCTATCAATTAATCTATCAATTTCGATAGATTTTTATAATTTTGTTTTTTAATGCTAAATACTCAAATACATTCAAAGTATCACCTATTCACCTATTTTTCAATACCTATTTTTCAATTATATCATGAACTATCCCTTTTGACCAATTAGTATTCATATTATATGAAAATATGTAAGTTTATTTCTTTTTCTTTTTTACTCGAAAGTTGAATAAGTTTATGTGGCACTAAAAAAATCGTTTTTGCACATTTCATGTCAATTTCGCAACAATCTTACTCATTCCAAATTGGTAAAGTAGAAATATATAATTTCTTATAGTCTGGGTATTAATTAATATAGTTTTGGGTATTAATTTGTTAAATAAATGACGATATATGAGTATTTATCATTTTTTAAAATAAAAATGAGAAGAATGGATTTTATATTTTTAAATAACTTTGATTCAACTTAGAATTTTAAAGATTAACTACATTTAGTTTATTATGAATAAGCTCGAGACCTATTTAAATGTTCCCTTTGTAAAAAGTACATTTAGACAATATTAAATAGCAGACTTCCAATTAATGAAAAATGTTTCCGATTGTAGATGTCTAATTAATGGTGTTTCCTCATACGACAACAACAGTACACAATAGTTTCTCTGTGTCCAAAGTATAGAACTTCACTTTAAAAAAGAAAAACATAATCTCAAATTGTTCGATCACGAAGAGAGAAGAACATATCTATTTAAATTGCACTGAAAAGAGCATATCATCAAGACTTGGAGCACTGAAAAGAACATATCTATAAGTTGTGTGTTTTACTCTCAACAACGCGAGAGAGAGAGTAACCAGTTTTAAATTGGCCAAAGCTTTCTTTACAAACTGCTTCAAACCAAGATCAAAACCAAAATTCTGGTAAAAAACAGCCAAGCATCTTTCTGGCTGAGATGTTCTACAAACAAACAAAGAGATACACTACACTAAGAAACAATCAAATCACCTTATATCTAAATAAAAATGAACAATAATCTACTGCAATGTACTTCAAGCATATCAATCCTTGAGGAGGCGGAAGAACTCGGTCACTAACTCTTTGACTGAGCAATAAATTTCGGCACTTTCATGCCAAATCCATGCTTGGCCCTCTCAACCCTGCTCAGATATAACTAGCCGTTAGGACTTCTTCATGGCTAATGGATTAAACGATTCAAATTTGCTGTTGAAATTGGTTATTAGTAATCACTCGAAGTCGGGAACTTACGTTGGTGCAAGTTTGCCTAGACCGTCTAGTTCTCCCCTAGTTTGCTCATCAACCACTTTTCCAGTTATGTCAATGAGATAAGATCTGTTTTCTGTAATTGGTAGACCTCGGCTAGAGAGCAGATCCAAATCTTTCTCGTTAAGTTCACGACCATTGACAAAAATTCCTGTGTTCCCAGCAGCACAGTTCTTCGGCATGGGATAATTGAATTCTTCAATATTTGGCTGTAGATTAATCAGATTGTGAATGGAATTGCATATTGATGAATAAAGATAACTTGAAGACTGTTCAAGGAAAATGATTTTATTCTTCGGCGTCGAAAACTCACCATGACAATACCCAGGCAAGGATAGCCCATCACACCCCAGAATCCAGCTTGTTTATCATACCTGATTAGTTTAAGTATTGGCACAAAATCCATTAGCTTTCTTGATCAATAAGATTAGAAATTTGCTTTGATAAGAGACTGCATGGAAAAGATAAGCAAAATACTCACAAAACTAAAAGGGCACATTATTCATTGGGAAAGAAGAATGCAAGAAAATGTAAAATTGAGTGGTTGGCCTAAATATATGCAAGAGATGATGTGCTCACCAGTACTCTCCAGGTTGAATGGGCCCGGCTAGCTTTTCGGCCTTCTTGACTATGCGATCCGGTATTAAATGCCCATTTACAAAAACTTGCGATCCACCGACTTCTCCAACTTGGTTAGACTTTTTGAAGTCTCTGAAGCTCTTCTTGATAAGACCTGCAAAGAAAGACTCTCCTCCTTTGTTAACCTTTGGAGCTTCTCTACTTACATCAGTGGAGTCCTGAGATCTATTGCTATTCGAAAACGCAGTTAACGACACATCCATCTCAGTCGCCTTCGCTCCATCTCTTGCAGAATTCTGTTTAGAGGTTGTCCTGTCAAGAGAAGCCATCTCCTTCTCAGGTCTTTTACTTTTGTTCCATTTGTCAAATCGGCTGACTATCACGTTTTCCGGAGAACGATCAGGAAATTCCTGGGGTGACACTGGCAAATCTGGATTTGGGGAATCGTGTTTTCTAGATGATTTATTTTCCGGACTCTGCTCGTCCATCGATGGACTTGAAGTTGAAGAGAGATTACTCAATTGCTTCTCAGGCAAACCAGAATTCGCCTTCTTGTCTGCTGGCAAAAACTTATGCTCAAAGTCTTCGAAATCGTTAGAGCAAGTGTTCATGTTGGCAGTACTTGAACCATCGTTCCAGTATCTCATGTTATCGACTGTTCCACCAGAGACTTCTTCATCAATCTCCGTCGGCAATTCCCCAACAAGCGTAGACACAGATGCAACGAACCCCTTGTTCCCGAGTTCAAACAAGATAACTGAAGAACAGGCGCCGCATTTAAATTTCTGTTGGTTTTTATCCATTGAGATGTGTTTCCTCGGAAGTTTCAGCAGCTCAAAGCAACTGCTGCATGTTATAAAAGGAGCTCCACCTCCAACGGGATGACTCACTCGCCCACTCCTCGGAGCTACAACCAACTTCCTAGGACGATGGTAATTGAAACCGTCATTATCGGAATCTATGTCATTTGAATTCAGAGTCAGGGACTGTCGAGACTGTGGTGGATACAAATTCGAGCCCGCGGAACCATTAACCTGCTGTCGGTGCAGAATAGGGTTTAGATGATCAAAAGCCTGATGAGGAGGTTCGTTTTGAGACCTCTGATTATGCAAACCCGGTGGATCAACCCTAGGCGGCATATGCCAATTATTATCGCAGCAGTGCATACACGAGCACGCGGGCTGATGGAAAAAGTTTTCATGCCGGTGCAACATGAACCGGTCATGATTGGCTTCGCTATAGTAGCCGGGATAGTGCTCGTGATAGGGCTGCTGGATGTATTGGGATTGGAGCTGATGTGGCGGCCTCCGACGAACTTCTGGCTTATAGGTATTAGCATAGTGCATGTACTCGTGTGGATATCCCCTTTGAGGATACGAATCCATCACTGTTGAGCCATACCTATCAGTGTATGGAACGAATCCAGCAGAACGACTGAAATAAGGAGGCACGATATTGTCAGGATACAGAGGCTGCCTGTTTGCAGCTTGTGAAGTAGCATGATGTCTACCATAAGGATCAGGTGAAGTCGGGGACACCATCCTCTGATTGCTGCCGGTCTTTTCCTTGGGTTTATCCGCCATGTCACAAGACCGGGATATCCGATCCTTCAATTCATCAAGCTTCCTTAGGAGCTCCACCCGCCATTTTCTAAACTCGATACTGTCATGTCCATCAAGATTGTGGCCTCGATATCTAGTCCTTTCACCTTGCTCATAATAAGAGTTCATGCCATAACTCGATTGCCCCTCGTCATGATAAACAAAATCATCGATCCTCACTTGAGCAGAAACACCCCTAGCTGGGCCGTGAAACTGCCTCGACCTTGAAGAATCCAGTGGAAGCATGCCTTTGACGCTCTCATCATGGAAATCGACAAACTCCGGCCCATCCACTCTAAAATCACAACTTTTGCCCCGATTTCTGTTACGGGTCAGACCTTGTGGATGTAGCCTGAATTCATCATCAGAACTTTCTACATTTCTGACCCTTTCTTTACCTCTCCTACTCGTATCAGAATCAGCTTGCGTCTCCTTATGTTCAGCTGGTGACGTGGAACTACCATTGGAAACCAATCCTTCTTTCTGGATTTGCTCTACCCCACCGTCTTCAATTACATCAGCACTGTCCATGTCAACCTTGGTACCTTTAGCTATGCTGTTTTCCTCAGAAACTCCTCCGCCCTTTACATCCTCAGATATCTCCGACAATCTATCTTCCACAATCCCCCTTTTTTTAGCTGTATGATCAGAACAACCACAGCAAATAATCAAATCTCCATTCTCCTTTTCACTTGATCAGAAAGATAACATCAATTCGTCAAAAAATAAGAAAAATAACATCAAGACACCCAAAAAAGGAAATAACATCACTAACATCTCAGTCATCATTTGATATGATTTCTGCAGATAAAATCTGCACTCATTTCAAAAGAAACAACGCATATGGACATGATTAGCCCCATCTTCTGGTACAGCACAAGAAACATAGAGTAACTGATAAATCAATGTTCAGAGACTCAGGTCTATCATGCCAAGATTGTGGCTATAATTTCACAAACAGGAACCAAGATTCACACTAATTTAGCTCAAAAACTCCAAAAACGGAAGCCCATATATCATCTGCACTTTAATATTATTCACAACTAAGTATTCAACAAGTAGCTCAATTGCTAATTACAAGCTAGTATACAGCACATATAACCTCCACATAAACAACATATTCACAAAACCACCCACATAAATACATATAGAAATGCACGCAATAGGAGTTGTACCTTTCAAAATTGTGCCGCAGCCTCCACACTTGTAGATAGAGAAATCAGGGAGCTCCGGAAGGAGATTCTCACACTTGGGGCAACGAACCAACCGTACTTTTGAAGCTTCCGCCATTTTCGTTTTCTTATTATTTCCCCCCTTTTGCTTCACCTCCAAAACTCCACCAACTAATAACAAACGATATTCCGAAATTGCTATAATATTTATACAGTGGCTTAATTTTCGAACAAGATTGAGTCATCAGAAATAACATGGATAATTAGAGATATTAAAAGTCAATTTCATGATCTTGAACCCCCAACATCAGATCATTAATTTCTCCAACCACTAACCAACTAGAAAAGGGGAAATAGTGATAATAATGCACCAAATAGAAATTTCCTCATTTTTCTGTAGCAATTGATAAGCACACAACAGTAACACTAGAACCGTAAAATCACAAGCAACAAATTTTCTTGACTTTTTAGGTTTATCTTGAAACTACAGAGATTTTGAGGAACAGCAAAATTAGAAGTACAATCCAACAAGAAAATGCTCGGAACTACAAAACAACTGAACTAGTGTGTTTGTACTTTTGCTTTATTACAAAGATTGAAACTTTATCACAATTAAAGAAAAAGGGAAAACATTTCATTTATAGGAGAAGAAAAAAAGGGCAGAGGATTTGGGTTTTCCAAGAAAAGCGGATGCTTGGATTTGGAGGGAAAGAGTGAATATGATAACGGCTCGACCCCCAAAATTTTCCACTTTCTTTTTTTTGAAGAATTTCGATTGTTTTATTGCATTCAGTTATCTATGAGGCGGGGGAGGGACCGGGCTAAACGACGTAGTATGGGGTGTGTAGATAATTCAACGACAGCATTTCAGTGAGCTCGGTGGAAAAGCTGTTTCGGCAAAAGTAAAAGGAAAAGGCAAAGCAAGCTGTATTAGAGAAACCAAAGCCCTATTTTCAGACTAGCGTTAAACGCTGCGTTTTAACTTTTTCACGCTTTCTTAGCCAAAAGTACTAAAAGTGGAGTGGAGAATATATGCCTTGTTTTACGAGTTTACCCCTTCTTTGTTTTCCGCTTTGGAGAAAGAAATGCTCCAAAATTGAACTTCGATTCAAGTTATTTATAGCATTTCTTATATCATGATATCTTCTTTAAGTTGAAAGTTTTTTTTCTTTTGTCATTAATACAGAAATTTTAAAAGCCGCGTCACGGTGGACTCGAACCCGAGACCTTTGACCTCAGGCATTAACCACTCTACTACTAAATCAACATACGCACACAGAAAGATATGTTTTTTTTTATCAATTAATATAGAAATTTTAAAGGCTACGTCGCGGTGACTTGAAATTTTAATACAGATGTTTTATAATATCAATATGTAACTTAGTAGCATCACCTCATCTAATTATTGTACCAATTCTCACCAAATTTTATCTAGTGCCTTTATAGTTATATATTATTTGGATCTAGTACCTATATTACTTGGTTTATTGAAGTTTTTTGTCCTTCATGGGAACCTGCAACCCCTATCTTCGTTGTGCATAAGGTAAATCTCAAGTTCATGTGCAATAGCCTGCAAATCATACAGGACGGACAGACCACACTTGAAAACTAAGTGTAACAAGTTCAAACCTATAAAGGCGTTGGTGATTTTCGAACCTATGAACTTTTAGCTACATGAACTCACTTTACCATTGAAGTAATTTTTTTAGGTGCTTATAACTTATTTTTATCTGGATCTAATGCTTATGCATTAATTGGTTCTTTAATATATATATATATATAGTGAACTATAGAATTTTGTATATCTTGCTTGAACCACAATTTGAAACTAGATCTCAATCTACTATATATTTAGGGCTTAATATATGTACTCACTCACATTCTCATGGGACTGAGATGTGAGAATTTTCGGAGAGATTCCCCTTTGAAACTAGGGCTTAATATCTTTCACATTATTATAATATTAACATCCACGTATAATTAAGAGCTCGTATTAATTTGGTAATTCTCCTCCTTCAACTCAAAAATTCAAAAAGTAAAAAATATTTGCAATTTTCTATAATACTCTTCTCCCCCTAACTTGTACTGCTATTGGAATATTATTTTTTTCTTTTTTGAGAAAACATTTAGAAAATTATTAATATCGCGTCCTATCTAAAAAAGAAATGTATCTCTTTTTCCTTTCATATAATTATATATGTTTATGTTGATATAGTCGTAGTTCATGTGTGTGATAAAATTTTCCGTAACGGGATTTTTTGTTTCTTATCATCCTTTTACATTTTTTAGTTTAAATATGTATAAAACAATAACCTCATATAATATGAGCCTGACATGAGATAATTAGCTAACCTTGAAATCAAAATAAATTATAAAGATTATCAATGTGAATTAATTTAACAAAAAATAAATTACAAAAGGAAAAAAAAACTCACACATGCAGACTTAAAAGCAATTTGCGATAATAAATAAAACATTAATGCTTATAATTTATGCATGAAAAATCGTAATTATTCTATTGATACATGGTGTCATGAAATAATCCCAGGTGACGCCACTCAGATATGGCCATAGCCATAGGTCTCGAGGAAGGCATCCATTTGTCTCCTTTATAAAGATATCCTATATTTTGCTAAATCAGTTTGATGGCATTAATTCACATCCAAATCGACCCTTATATACGTTCCTCCTTTATTTATGTTGCACATTAATATTGTCATCTAATATCACAATCGGCTGAACCATAGGCTTATTTGCACCTAAAAGCTAAAATATTCATCGTCGCTGATTGGACCTTCCAGATTGAACACCACATACCTCAATAAGTATATTAATTTTAAATACTTAAAAATGTCCCATATATGCAAAAAAGATTGAAAATAATTGCAACTGATATATTTTGTTGCAACTTACCTTTAATTAATAATAAGATAAAGATATATATATATATATATATAAATAAGAATAAATCATGTCTATTAGATTTAGAATTTTAATGATTATTTTTAAGTGTACATCTGAATTAGTGTACATTTCTGCATATAGTTGTACATTTATATATCTGCATCATATTTAATTTGTGTATTGAAACTGAAACATTCATTTTGATTTTATCAAGAGTTTGATATTTTTCTCATGTTTACACTATATCGAGTATCCACATGATAACCACTCTCATATGAGAGTAATTATCATGTGACACTCTTATAATGTTATATATATATATATATATATATATATATATATATATATATATATATATATATATATATATAGGGGTGGGTTAACGTGAGAACCATTTTTATTGTGAGAACGTGAGAACCAAAAGCGATGAATTCACTATGAAAGTTGATGAATCATTGGAAAATTCTTGAATCCAAAAAATAGAATTTTCGCCTCATGGGATTCAACCGGGTGAAAAATTCAATTTCAATTCATTAACTTTCTCAACGGATTCATCAATTTTCATAACTAATTCATTGGTTCTTAGTTTTAGGATAAGAATGGTTCTTATTTGAACCAAACTCTATATATATATATATATATATATATATATATGAGATGATTCACGTAAGAACATAAATATTGGTGAGAAATAAAATACAATATTGAATGTATAAAGTTATTGCACTAAATATATAAATTTATTGCACCAAATTCGTGCAACAACTTTATATTAATTGTGACTATTTATATGTTGAATTTGGTGCAACAAATTTATATATTTAGTGTAACAACTTTTATGTTCAATGATGTATTCTTACGTGATCCATCTCCCATATATATATATATATATATATATATATATATATATATATATGTGTGTGTGTGTGTGTGTGTGTGTGTGTGTGTGTGTGTGTTTCAAATACAAACCAATCTTAAAGCATAAAATAAGAACCATTTTCGGTTATTGATTCGTTAAGATTCACGATGAATTCATCACCTTAATTGATGAATTAAATGCGCTGAGTTTGAATACCATGAGGATAAACATTTATTTTTCTGAATTAAGACACTTATAAGGCAAATTCAGACTATTTCACGATAAATTCAGACGATTTTTAGAGTTCGTAGTTTGTAAGTTAATGATAGTTTTTATAAGAACCACCCTATATATATAACCATTTTTTATCGTGAGAACCAAAAAATGATGAATCATTCGGGAAAGTTACTAAATCTAAAGTATCCAAAAAATAAAATTTTTATCCCTTATGGGATTCGAACTCGGGTGAAAAATATCGAATTTTTTGATCCAGTAACTTTCCTAATAGATGCACCAGCTTTCATAGTAATTCATTTTGTTCGTAACGAAATTTTGTGATTCTTATTTCTCATGTTAAAAATGATTCTTATTTGAACCTATCTCTCTCTCTCTCTCTCTCTCTCTATATATATATATATATATATATATATATATATAGTTTGGTTCAAATAAAACGCATTCAAAAATAAGAAATGAGAACAAATTTATATATATATATATATATATTATTTTAAGGATTAATCAAAAAGTTTACTCTCTTTAGTTATTTCCCCTATATAATTATATACTAGTGATTTTAACATATTTTCTTTTTGGAAGCATACTAATTTTAATAACGTTAGTAATGAACTCTTAAAAAAAATTGTTGTAATTTTATACACGACCTTAATATTGCTAAATTAAATTGGTCTTGTTGACCGTTTGTGATATGAACTGTCCTCCTAATAAACATCTATTAGATTAATAAATAATTATAGTTATTGCAAAATTGGCTAATGATCACGAATTGTTGCGAAATTAATGCATATATTTACATAGATTAGTGTTTAGTATTACGAGGAAATGATCGATTATAAATCCAGATTGTTGGAGTATGGAGCTTGAATGGACTGTACACTCGACCACGATTCCGGTATGGAGCCTGAATGGACTGTACACTCTACCAGGCGGAACCCTAATGGGCTTAGGGTTAGGGTTATGTCATTCCTCTATTTAATAGTTGCTCTTCATTGTAATCAGTATCCAAAATTCATATCGAAATCACTGGCTTGGCATCGCCCCCAGACGTAATCGCAAGACGAACTGGGTTAACAATTATCGTGTTCATCTTTATCTTTCTGTCGTGATTGTGGTGTGTGTTTTTCACAACAATTGGTATCAGAACTTCAGGTTCGGAGGGAGCAATCACAATGATGGATGGGAAGATTTCAATCGAGAAGTTTGATGGATCAAATTTCGGATTCTGGAATATGCAGATTGAGGATTACCTCTATGGTAAAGATCTGTATCTGCCCTTGAAGGAAAAACCCAAAAAGATGGAGTGGGGGCTATTGGACATAAAAGCGATGAGTGCGATTCGTTTATCGTTGTCCAGGAATGTAGCCTATCACACGACTGAAGCCAAGTCGGCAAGGGAGATGCTGGCGATTCTGGAATAGATGTACCTGAAGCCATCAACTGCGAACAAGGTTCATCTGATGAGACGGTTATTCAACCTAAAGATGTCAGAGGGTACGTCGGTGCAGCAACATCTAAACGAGTTCAACATGATCACTTCGCAGTTGAGCTCGGTTAAGATTAGCTTCGATGATGAGGTGCGTGCCATAATTATGCTATCTTCTCTGTCAGAAAGTTGGGTCGAAACGGTGACAGCTATAAGTACGTCATCGGCAAAGACAGTGTTGTGTTTTGACGAGGTGCGAGATCTGATGATTAGTGAAGAGGTTCGCAGGAAGGAAGCTGGATCAACCTCAGGGTCAGCACTGAACACGGAAGACAGAGGCAGATCGAAGGGAAGGCAGAACAGGGGAAGATCAAAGTCTAGAGGCAAGAGTCAATTTGGGAAGGATAAAGATTAGATCAAGTGCTGGAATTGTGATGAGTTCGGTCATTATAAAAGTCATTGTACAGCACCGAAGAAGTACAAAAAGGGTCAGAATGACAAGAAGACAGCAAACGCAACCACGGATGATATTGGAGATGCATTGGTCTTGAGTGTCAGCAGTCCGTTGGAATCGTGGGTGTTGGATTCTGGAGCGTCATTTCATTCGTGCAGTGATGCTGAGATAATGGAGCACTACGTCTCTGGTGAATTTGGACAAGTCTATCTTGCAGATGACGAGCCCCTGAAGATCGTGGGAAAGGGAGATGTCCATATCACCACACCAAATGGATCGATGCTGAAGTTGAATGGTGTAAGACACATTCCTGGTGTAAGACACATTCCAGGATTGAAAAGAAACTTACTTTCAATCGGGCAGCTTGATGTTGAAGGATATTCTATAACGTTTGGCTGCAGTAGTTGGAAGATCACCAGAGGAGCCATGATAGTAGCTCGTGGTAAGAAAGATGGTACGTTGTATACAACAACTAACTCAAAAGAATGCATTGATCTTGCAGGAGCTGTTGTCGATGCTGATTTGTGGCACTGTCGGCTAGGCCACATGAGCGAAAAAGGGATGAAAGAGATGAGTTCGAAGGGTAGGCTGCCAGGTTTGAAAACTATTAAAGTTGGCCTATGCGAGGACTGTGTTTTCGGGAAACAAAGAAGAGTGGGTTTCTCGAGAGGTGGTCGACCTTTGAGAAAGCAGAAATTGGAGTTGTTCCATAGTGATCTATGAGGACCAGCCCCTGTAAAATCCCTTGGTGGTTCAGAATACTACATGACCTTCATTGATGATTCCACTCAAAAGGTATGGACTTATTTTTTGAAGAATAAATCTGACGCTTTTAATACTTTCAAGAAGTGGAAAGCTCTTGTAGAAAACAAAACAGGGCTGAAAGTGAAGTGTCTCCAATCCGACAATGGAGGAGAGTATGAACTTCGTGAGTTCAAAGATTTCTGTGCTGAGAATGGGATTCGCATGGAGAAGACCGTGAGAGGAACTCCCCAGCAGAACGGAGTGGCAGAGCGCATGAACAGAACATTGAATGAGCGAACAAGGTGCATGAGACTGAAGAGTGGGTTGACTAAGATGTTTTGGGCAGATGCACATCAATCTGTTGCATTCACGATCAATAGAGGTCCATCAGTTCCGTTGGAAAATAGAATACCCGAGGAGGAATGGACTGGAAAAGAGGTAAATCTATCTTACCTACGGATCTTTAGTTGTGTTGCTGTAATATCCCTAAGATTTAAAGCTCAATTACGATAATAAAAATCGTAAATTAGGGTTTCGTCTCGGTAATCGAATTAGTAACTTATCGAATATGGATTTTGAGTATTTATGATATAATGAATTCTTATATCATGTTCACTAATGATTAGTGAATCAAAGAATGAAGTCTATATAATTTCTTTCGGTGTAATATTTTAACGTCGATTGAATATCGATAGTTAATATTACATAGATCTTTCTAAGTAATGAAGCTTAGAATTAAATTTCATTATTAATGAAATGATTTAATAAAGTCATTACAACTTTATTACGACCTTTTTGAGATAGGTCGATTATGAATGTTTTGAGACGTTTCAAACGTCAACGTTTAGAGACGATTAGAATAATGAGTCTAATGATCAAGGAATTACAATATTTAAATTCTTATGATTATTTTATGTAATAAGAGTATTATTTAGCATTAAAACAATGCTAGAGAATTAAGGAATAATTATGGAATAAAATGTGTAATTTTCGAAAACCCTAATTTCGAAAATTAGGGTTTTGACACATGAATCTTCCTAATTATTTTTCCTATGATATAATTTATCATCTAAGACACATATTATGATATATATCTATAAATGGCAAGAAAATCAAATGTTGGGCTTGTAATTCCAAAATGCCGTGACCAAATTTGTGTAACAAGTTTTACATGAACAAATTTTGCTATCCTTATGTGATATATATATTTACGTGAGTCAAAGGGAGTATATTACACACAAATCAAGGTAGTAAATGAAATTAATCAAGTGGGAGGCTTGAGCCTTGTAATAACCGTGTATAATGAATCACTTGAGGTAGGAAGAAATTGTGAAACTCTTCATGGAGGTGATGGTTGCATATGGTAATGTGTAGATCCTTATTTTTAGTGTAAGACAAAACAATTAAAAGCTCATCCCTTATGCTTGAATTGGCCGACGTGCATGCTTGGAATCAAAAGTGAGGTTTTTATTTGTTTTGTTCAAGATGTAGTTAATATAGTGTAAGAGTGATGTATCACTTTAGTGAGTCACCAAAGGGATATGTCTTGCTTTAAATTAAATGGGAGCATGACATTGTTGACTAATTAAGTGAGAAGAAATTATAAAACTCCTCCTTTGGCTTCAAGATAGCCGACGCATGTGTTGTGTTCTAAAGTGAGGATTTTGATTTCATTCAATTAATTAATGATGAGATGCTTTTACTAGAGTATAGGATGATGTAGTATTGTTGTGTGTATAGCCGTGTACTTAGGCTTTTTGAGGTGAGAAGAAATTCAAAAACTCTTCATTGGTGTGCATGTGATTGCCGACGCATTTGTGAGCATAAAGGAAAGGTTTTTGCTTCAATTAAATTATGAGGATGATGTGTACTTACTAGGGTGATGTATTAAAATGGAATGAGTCATCAAAAATTTGTCTTGCAATTTTTGTAAAGTGACCGAGAGTGTATGGAATTAAGTATGACATTTGTTTTATTCCTTTAAGTGTATAAAGTGATAGCAATTAAAAACAACACTTCTCTCATTCCAAATAAACCACCATTCCTCTTTTAATAGCCCTAAACCTTGATACAAAAATCTTTGCATCGAAAATCGACAACGGTTAAAAGGTTAGGAATCGAACGATCTTTATTTATACGTTAAAATTTTCGATTTCTAACCGTTAGATTTATATTTATATGCTTATGTTCTTAATGTTAAAAATATGAGGAATAATGTTCTAATGCTTAGTGGCTTGTTAATATTGTTTAGTATGTTAAGTATAAGCATATGAATTGTTTAAATTAAAAGCTAAGCATGCTTTGAATTTTATTGTGATGACCGAAATGTTATAAGGTTAAATTGATGATGGATTAATGATATATTATAGCAAAGGAACTTATAGAGATTATTTGGAAATTTTTGGGAAGTCATATGCACTAATCAAGTAAGTACCGAAAATGGGTTGAGGACAATAGTTAATGTACAAATCATTATTTATGTTATATTATAGTATATTCATGTTGTATGGCCTTAATTAGACATTGTGGAATTTTATTAGATTTTTAGAAGAAAAAAAATGAGTTCATAGATTGAGAATGGCCGAGAGCTATTAGGTTGGTTTATTGATGAATATGTTATAGATGTTGGATTTTTATGATGTATTAATGATATAGGATGATGATTAAACATTGGGGGAATTTAATTGAAATTTTAGAAAAATGTTTGGTATAATGGTGAAAAATTTCGAGAGCTATAAGCTATAGGAAATTGATGTTCAATTTTCCTATAGCTAATGTTAATACATATTATTGATATTATGATAATATAGTGTACTATATGAATTTAGAAGAATTTTTGGAAGAATTTTGAGAATTTAAAGTATGATGGCCGAGAACTAGGTTTGAGAGATTAAGGGTTCTAAATTCTTTTTGTCAAGAAAAATCATATATTATATGCTTAGAAAATATTTTAGACTCATTGAGAATTTATGGGATTTTAGAAACATAGTATACTATGTTTACGACGAGACGTTATATTAAATAACGTTGGTTTTGAAAAATAATGTATAATGTATAAGTTGGGTGTTATTAAAGTAAAATATTAATCAAGAGTATTGATTTACGTGAAAAATCGAGAATTAGGGTTTTATGAGAGGAAATCGATTCATATGGAAATTAGATATCAAATATGTTAATAATTCGAAAATGTCAAGAAAAGTCAAAAACGTTGACTTAAGTCTCAACGTAGGAAATACGTTGAATAGATGCACTAATACGTGTGAAACGTATTAAATTAATAAGAATATCTCATTGGTGAGAAAAGATTTCATAATTGAAATCATTTTTATCGAAAAACGTTAGAATACGTTCAACGTTTAACCTAAATGGTTAAAATGAGATAATAGATCATATCTCGTCTCTATCAAAGTATGAGAAATGTTTAGTTAAAATACGCGATTGAACGACGTATTAAATTCGTTAAGAAATTCGAATTATTATAGTATAAGTTATCAAAGTTTATTTAAACTTTGAAAATCTCGAAATACGTGACCGACGTACTAAAATATTTTTACGTAAAGGTGAGACGCGGACGTGATCGTTGGCGTAGAACGAAATCGAATTAAGAAAGTCTACAATCCAGGTGGGTTTTTCTTTCTCCTCGAGGATAAAATGCTTATCAAATGTTTATTTACAATGCTTTCTGTTGAGAAATGATGTTGAAATGATTACCTGCCCAAAGTTTTTATGATTTTATGTATGTTCCTATCAATAGTGTTGGTTCGCTACCAACATAGTATGATGAATGAAATGTTGATGGTATGAATTGTTTATGAGGATGATGGTATGAATTGTTTATGAGGAGGATGGTATGATGTTTATGAGGAGGATGGTATGATGATATTTTATGAGGAGGATGATGTGAGGATATGAAGGTTGTTGGTTCGCTACCAACGTATGATGCCATAATGAGATTGATAGTTGTTGGCTCATTACCAACATATTATGATGTTATGATGATATTAAATGTTGTTGGATCGCTACAAACGTATGTTGAAGTTATGATAATGTTATAAGAGAAATGATACGGATCATACAGACAGAAAATATGCCTGGCCAGACAACTTTTTGAAAATGAGAAAATGTTTTAGTAAGCACGAGTATTTCCACTAAAACCTCGTGTGTTACTAATGGGGCAGAGTAATTTAATGAAAATATTTTTGGCATAAGCCCACTGAGTGCATTCTTGTACTCAGCCCTACATATTTGTTTTTAAATGTGCAGATTGAGCTGGTGATGCGATGGAGCAGTGTTGAGCAATAGGAATGTTGTCGCTGATAGTATACCTTGATTGTACATCGTCATATGTACATATCACATGTTTTCCGCTGCTAGATTACGAAGTCATTTGTATAATATGTTTAGTCGAACCTTGAACGCTTGAAGTTTTAGAAATATCTCTGATATATGTCTCAAAACTTAGTACTTTATATTATAATTGTGTTTCTTAATCCTGTTCCAAATAACAGTCCCTGCTAATCCGTACTTAGGATTTAGGGGCTGTTACAGTTGTTTATGCTCATATTAATTCTGCTGAAAGAAGTAAGTTGGATGCCAAGTCTGTTAAGTGTACGTTCATTGGTTATGGAGGTGATGAGTTCGGTTATAAGATTTGGGATGAGCATAACCGAAAAATTATAACGTAGTAGAGATGTGATTTTCAATTAACGGGTTATGTACAAGGACATATTGAAGGTGTCGATTACGCAATTACGAATCTCGAGAGGTCGAGTTAGACATCTCAAACTCGGTGAGAGCAAGGAGAGTTAGAATGAAGAAGAGGCTCTCGATGAAGAACCAAGGACTCCACCACCGGACGATCTGCAACAAAGACCAGCTAGAGAGCGACGTGCACCGGATAGATATTCACCATCTAACTATTATTTGTTACTTACTGATGGTGGTGAACCTGAGTGCTATGCAGAACATAGCAGGGTGGTGATAGACGAAAATTGAGAGTTGCTATGAATGATGAGTTGGCATCTCTTCTGCTAAATGGTAATTGGGAACTCGTTGAGCTCCCAAATTTTTGGGCTTATATTTTTTGGGCCCAGGCGGAACCCTAATGGGCTTAGGGTTAGGGTTATGTCATTCCTCTATTTAATAGATGCTCTTCATTGTAATCAGTATCCGAAATTCATATTGAAATCCCTAGCTTGGCATCGCCCCCAGACGTAGTCGCAAGACGAACTAGGTTAACAATTCTCGTGTTTTTTATTTTTCTGTCGTGATTGTGGTGTGTGTTTTTCACAACACAAACCACCAGTAGTTATATTGATCTCTCAAACCAATCACGTGGTGATAATGTCTACTATATTAACATTTGAAACTAATGAAAATAACATATCTCAAATGGGAAAATACAATCCCTAATCACGTGATAATTTGTTCGGCACTAGCTAAATATAATCATATCAACATGTCCACTTAATAATAACTCAAGAAGGCGATCATATCCGTTGATATCCCATATGAACGAAAACATAAAGGCAAAAACTTGTGTACGCGCGACCGTGTGGTGCGCGCACACTTTGTTTTTGACTTTGTTTTTTTATTTTTATTTTTAGTATTTTATTATTTAATGTTATATCTTTTGTTTTATGATAAAAACTTATATTAAATATAGCAATTAAGGATAATTAGATTTTTTTAATTATAATTTATTAATTCATTATGATTTATTAATTCATAATTAGAGTTTATTAATTAACAATTAGGGTTTATTAATTCAAAGTTATGGTTTATTAATTCATAATTAGTGTTTATTATTCAAAATTAGGGTTTATTATTCAAAATTAGGGTTTATTATTTTCAATTAGAGTTTATTAATTCAAAATTAGGATTTATTGTTCAAAATTAGGGTGGTTTATTAATTCCAAATGTGGTTTATTAATTCAAAATTAGGGTTTATTAATTCATAATTAGGCTTTATTATTCAAAATTAGAGTTTATTAATTCAAAATTAAGATATATTAATTTAAAATTATATTTATTAATTTACAACTAAAGTTTTATTAAATTAATTAATTTTAATTAGAATTAATTTAATTAATTAATTAAGATTAATTAACTACTTAATTAAGATTGATTAACTAATTAATTAATTAGGGTGGTCTCACTGTGCGTAAGCGCGCACAGGAGACCACCTCAAACATAAAATATACTTATAGGGTGCTCAGTAGTAGAGCCGGCAAAATTGGCCCGGCCCGATGGGTCGACCCAGGGTACCCGGAATTAGGATCGGGTTGTGTTCGTGAAAATAGTGACCCGAAAAAAATCGGGCCTAAAAAGCCCGCCCACATAGCCCATCGGGCTGACCGGGCTTTAGAGCTAAAAAGCCCGGGGTTAACGGGCCTAAAAGTCCGCCCACACATTTAAAGTTTTAATATTTTACATTTGATGTTTGATGATATTTGAAACTTTAAGTTATCTTATTTACGTTGAAATTGATGTTAGACTTGTTAGTAGACTTAATTTATTTTATTTACTTTGGAATTGATACTATTAGACGTAATTTATCTTATTTACTTTGAAATTGATGTTAGGGATTTAATTTATTTATTGTTATCATATTTTTTAAATTAAAATAATATTTTATTAAATTAAATATTGGGCGGGTTTGGCCAGGTGGCGAGATAAATTTGGATGGCTACCATATTTTCAAATTAATAGCATTTGGTCAGTCAACCGACCCGATAAAACAACAAGCTTACGATGGTAAGCCTGACCCGACCCGCCCCTTTGGCCTGCTCTACTTAGTAGTAATCAGTCCTGACTCAAAAAACTAGTAATCATAATGATGATACCATATAAGTGGAGTTTGAAAAAGATTTTTCCCCAAAATAATTACTTTATTTTCATAAATACTATATGAATCGATGTGATTTACATTCTTATTAGTCCTGACTTAAACCTAGTAATTAACCATAAGATCAGTGGCAGAGCCACAATGGGGCCTGGGGGGCCCTTGGGCCTCCCAGCTTTTTTGAAAAACTACCTATATATTTGATATATCAAAACATTTTAAAGAGGTTTGTTTAGTCTGATGGTTAAATTCCTTGTTTATTTCGGGAAGGTCCCGGTTTTGAAACTCTTCTCCTACCTTTTTTTTCTTTTTTTTTTCTTTCATTGGCGTCCAGCGTCCCTTCCCTTCCCTTTCTTTCTTATTTTTTCTTTTTTCTTTCTTTCTTTCTTTCTTTTTTCCTTCTTTTTTTCTTTCTTTCCTTATATCCTTCTTCTTTATCTTATGTATCTTGGCGTTCCTTCCCCCCCTTTTTTTTCTCCTCTCTCTTCCTTTTTTTCCTCTTTTTCTTTTTTTCCTTTTTTTTCTTCTTTTCTTTCTTTTTGGTTTGTACCTTTTTTTCCCTCTCTCTAATCAATTTTTTCTCTTTATTTTGGGATCTTTTTTCCTTTTCTCTTTCTTATACAATTTATTTTATGTTGATAAAATAAAAAATATATTTATATATATATAAATAATAACACTATATATGTGAATTAACTTTTAGCTAAACATGTGTGCTCTCTCTATAGATATTTAATATTTAATAACTAAATTTATTGTAATCTAATAGATTATGATTTTCATCTCTCATTTAGGAGATCTTGTTCGATACCTCTTAGCTACATATTTTCCTTTTTATTTTCCTATACTTATTTTCCTTTATCTTTCTTTCATTTTTCTTTTTTCTATAATTTGTTTAATGTTGATAAAATACTATTTCTTTTCTTTTTCTATAATTTATTTTATATTGATAAAATAAAAAATATATGCAAATAATAAAGTTTTATATGTGAATTAATATTATCAATCAAATTTCTAAAAGGATTATAATAAACTCATTATATTATTTAAATTATTATTATTTTATAATTTTATTTTAAATTTTTATTTTATTATTTTTTAAAATTATTATTAATTGGGCCCCAGGAAATATTTCCTGGCTCCGTCACTGCATAAGATTGAAGAAATTTAACCTAGTGTTCTTACAAAACAGTTTTATATAAACTGATATATTATGCTGACTTTAAAATAATTAAATAAGTGGCATAAGTTAGTGAATGATGATGCAACAAACTTTTAAGTAAAAACTCAATGATGTTAGATTACTTATTTTCTCATGGTATGTGTTAGTTTTGAAGTCGTATCTTTCAAGATATTGACCTGTCACACTATTTGCTACTAGGAAGAATAGGGCCCCCTGAATTAGAACAAGTCCAACCTTGAAAATCAAGAAAAGTATATGAATAGTAGTAAGTTTTTAAAAATATTAAGTTGTTGAAAATAAGATAGTGCTTGGTTAATCTAATATCATGATATCTAAGGTGGTATTTACTTTTATTATAAAACTAATGTCATGATGAAAGGAAGAAAAAATAAGTTGCATTGTTAAAAGTAATTCATAATTAATAATTAAATATAAATTTTGAGGAGCTCAGCTCATTATCTAACAAGGAAATTTTTTGCTAATACATCACAGAATAAGCTAGATGTTTTTATATATTACTTATTCGTCACCTCTCGTCGTCATCATCATCATTAAAATTTGAAATCTGATACAGCAGAAAATAATGTTGCATTGACGGGGTCATATGGGGACTTTGGGCCCCTGGGCCCCCAACTTAAAAAAAAAAAGAAGAAGAAGATATATATATGTAATTAATTTATATTTAATTATTAAATATTTTTTATTAGAAAAAAAAAATTAGTTATGTTAAAGAGGGGAAGGGTTGATCACATAACTAAGGTACAACCTTTAAGGAACAATTCTCTATTTGAAGTTGTAATATCCTTGTCATGATTGTCACTCAAGAATTATAAATTTTAAATATACCGTTTGTTGTAAATAATAGGATATCTTTATTTTATTATAAAATATTTGAAATTCTTACATAAGTATTAGTTTGAACTAGATATATTATTTAATTATATGTTTCATTATTTCTTTTATATACTAAGAAAACATCTCATGATATCGAGATTTCATGAGTTATTAGGTGATCATATTTTATTTATTTTGTCATATAATTTCATTAATATTATTCTATTATTATTGATTTCTAATTTTATTTTTAATATTATATACTCATTACTTTTTATAATTATATTTAATTGGGCCTCCTAAAAACTATTTACGGCTGGATGCCGTCGTCAAGATTCGTGAATGATCTCCATATATTTGACCTATTAAATATTGATGGTGTTGCGAAGGTGAAGTAAAATACAAGTTGGACGAGGTCACAACGAAAGTAGGCCCGAGAATTTTTTTTATATCCCAACTCTTTATTTATTTACTTAATACAAAGAGAAATTTGTAACTACTATTTGTTACTAGGTTTTGTGTAAATTTCATCAGCTTACATTAAAGTGTAGATCGTATGTAAAAAACTAGTGTTTAACTTGTTGATTTTTGTTAGGAATCACTTTTTATGTGATACTTTATATTTAATTTATGTCATGTTTATGATCATATATAACAATGAAACAATCTTTATAAGCTATACGTATATGTCTCCAATCAATTTTAAAAAATAATTTTACTTTCTGTTATCATCCCAAATCTGTATAATAATAGCCGTTAATTACCCAAACTTGTTTAATTTTTTTATATCTAAATAATACTCCCTCCATCCACCAAAACATTTCATTATTTTTGGTGGCACGAGTTTTAATAAATTGTAAATGGATAGTGAGAGTAAAATGTGGGTCACGCGTAGTTTTTTTCTAAATAAGTGAGTAGATTAAGGATAACTGATGTTTCTAAAAATAAAAAATATAAACTTTTGGTGGATGACTGAAAAAGCAATTCAATGCAAACTTTTAATGGATGAAAAGAGTAAAATATAAAGTATTACAATAATTGGTTACATGTATCAATAAAATCCAGACATTATACAGTAATATATTAATAATTCATAGTATAATACCCGCTATCACTAGTTTTTTGTCTCAAACTGATAGAGTAATACATGATGACTCCACGAACTTGTTTGGATTATAAATAATTTGATCGTGGCATAATTAGAAGGCCATGGTTTCGATTAACTGGACTCATCTAGAAAGTATATGCTCGTCCTCGTCCCATAATTCCTTGAACATGCTTAAAATTATAAATATAAATTGTAACAATAATTGATTATTTGTCTTAATAAAAATTAAACATTACAAAGTAAATATTGATTGTACAAATAAAAAAGTATTAAAAATGGACTTGGAGAAGAAAAATATCTTTTTATGTAAGTTTTCATTTGATGAACTTTCATAAAAAAATCAATCTTTATGTATTAAATGTGAACTTTTGGTTGGAAAAATAGAAGTATCCTTTTATATATATTTTCATTTGGTGAAATTTAATAAATTTTCGATGTAGGATTGATCAGGAGATATTATTATTATTGAAATAAATAGAGAAAAATCAAAATGAAATTCAAATTTTGTTTAAAAAATTATAAAAAATATCTTTTTATGGTCAAATTAAACTAAAGAAAAAATTATTTAGTAAAAAAAATATTTAGGTCAAATTAAATTAAATTACGTTATATTTGACCAAATTAAATTGAATGTGCAATTTGAATGATATTAATTTCAATCGTTCTGTCAATTAAATATGAATTTTTGGTTAGGAGAATAGAGTATCATTTTATATAGGTTTTTCATTTGGTGAAATCAATTTGATATGAGATTGTTATAGATAATAATTGTTATTATTGGAATAAATGGAGAATTTAGATGAATAAAATAGAAGACTTGTGAAAATTTCACATACAATCATGAATTAATGTGGTGCATTTGCACCATAATCACATATAAAAAAGATAGCAAATTGTCCCTTCCGGACAACTCAATGGTAAAGTGGGTTCATGTGGCCAAAATATCACAGGTTTGAACACATTAATATTTCTATGAGTCTGAGTCTGTTATACCTGATTTTCAAGTGTTGTTTACCCGTCTTATATGGTTTGCCGACTATTATACAGAAATGTGAGGTTTTCCCAATACGTACCGAATATAGCAACTACGGATTCTCCATTATATCAATTAAAAAAAATTACAACTGTATAATGCCATACCAATCTCATAATAAAGTATAATTAACCTTTTTAACAATCAATGGCTAAATTAAGGCTTTTGGGTTCTTAAATTTGATAGCCTTGGCACATTTAATAAGTCCTTAAATTTTTTTTGTTAGTCTTAAAACTCTTTCTACTTTTATTTTTATTTTTTAGTTTCACTATACCCTTGTTCTTATTTCAAACAAGCTCCTTTTTAATCTCTTACGAACTATTTGATGTGAATATTAACAGGGTATTTGGATGAGTTTACAAACTGTTTAAAATAATTTATAAGATTTTCTAGGATTTATAATCCTCGAAAGTGTTTGGCCATTTTCTAAAATAAAATCTAATTTTTCTCAAAAATATGTTCTTATATTTTATATTTTAAAAAAAGTATGGGAACCAATTTCGTTTTAGAAAAAATAAATATTGTATCTGAAAATTCATTATATTTCAGTTATTATAATTACTACATGTCAATATTAATATATTATAGGTTCAATTATCCAAACATTTCAATATTTGAGGAAGCCTTCCTAGTCTTTCCATATTGCCTTCCAAACATTTTAACAACTTATTATAATTACTACATATCAATCTAATTATTATTGTAAGTTCAATGGTCCTTCCGTTTTGCCTTTAATCCGATAATGTCGCTCATTTTAGGCAGCCTTCCTAGTCCACTATTATACTACCCATTTAGGTGCTTTTAGGCCCAAAACCAAGAACTCAACTTACAATATGCAACTAACAAATAGGCCCCTATACTTTCGTTAAAAAGATTCAAAGGATTGAAAACCTGATTTAGTTCCCAACTACACTACCTCAAGTCCATAATTAGTGAATATTGGAAGGTCTAATATGCTTCTTAACATCTACGTATCACAAGGCTTGCAGTTTGGCGTAAATTGCTTAAGTGGTAGAGTGGTTAATCTCGGATCAAAAATCTCAATTCGAGTGCGATTTTCAAAATTTCTATATTAATTGATACAAAAATATTTATAGTTTGCACTCATTAATGTCGCATGAGTGGGATTTGAGGCTGCCTCCACCATTCTCATTCCTCAAACGGTCAAACCTGAAGAGGAAAAAAAGGAGACAATGAGGATTATATATAAATTGTCTTCTGAGATATATTTTTACATTGTTAAAAAATTAAAAAATTACTCTTTCTTGGTTCTGGTTGTGTGCATTCGTAGTGGTTGAAGTTTCATTGATGTATGAACATGATGTATTTTTATTTTATAAATTTCAGCTTTACAAAAGTTATTATAATAAAATTAAAATGGATATTTAACTGATAGAATTATCTATTATTATCATTGTGTTTTTTTAATCTGACATTTTTGGTAATTTCTATGGCGAAGAGCAATCAAATTTCACTATCTCATAAGCCAAACAACGTAATTGCTATAAAAAAAGGTTAAATATCACTTTAAATCTTAAATTATTGTGACAATATCAATTATATTCTATACTATCAAAAATATCTTTTTAAATCTTGTACTATCGATTTGTAAAAATTGTGTCTTCCATCCATTTTTTGGCTTCGAAAAGTTGACGTGGCTCGTCGGATTGTCATAATGTATTTAACAAGCCGACGATATTGTTTTTGCCAAGTAAGTTTTTTATAAGTAAAATTGTTAAAGACATTGTGCCAATCCGACAAGCCACGTCGAATTTCCAAAGTCGGAAAAATGGACAAGGCCATATTTGATACAAAATCAATACTTCGAGATTTAAAATAACATTTCTAATAGGTTGTAATATAATTGATAATTCCAAAATTTTGGAATTTAAAGTACTATATTCGTTTACCAAAAACTTGCATTGTTTTTTGTAACACGAATTGTAATAAATAACTTGAATTTTAATAAATTGCAATATGTGTAATATAAGTGGAGAATGTGCATCACATTATAAGTGTTAATGGTGATTTTTTTTTTTGTAAATAAATAGGTAGATTGAAGTTAAAGGTATGAGATTATGTGAGGGGCATGTCCAAAAGTAAAAAATGCAAGTTTTTGGTGGACAGATCGAAAAAGAATTAAATGCAAATTTTTTATGGACGAAAAAAGTAATATCTATCATTTTTTTAGATACAAGACATTTTTGATGCCTCATTTTTATTATTTGAGCTCGATCTCATCGATAGAAATGGTTATTACTATCATACAAACAAAATTGTGATTTATGTTCATTTGAGATGATCCAATGATAAAGTGGATTCATGTGGACAAAATGTCACATGTTCGAATTCAACTAACGTCTCTATGGGTCTGAACGTGTCATATTTGATTTTTCAAGTGTGATTTATCTGTTCTGTGTAGTTTGCAGAGGTGGGGTTTTACCAGTACACATCGAAGATAACGGTTGCAGGTTCCATGATTAAAAAAAGGAACTGTGATTTCTTTAATACAAGTTCCAAAACACGAAGTCAGAAATCAAGAGCAAAAAAGTATTACTATATCATAATACACATATATTATCAACATTAAAAAAGAATGAATAAAACAATTTTAGGCTTCCCGAGTCAAATCTTAGCCCCTTTTCACCGAATCTCTCTGATCAATTATAGCTCGAGGGAAACGAATTCAATCACTTGAAAAATGTTTGTAACGAAGCCTATACATGAAAGATCACCTAGCAAAAAAGCTATAGAATTTATGCCATCAATATAAATCAAATATTTCTCTTAATAATATTACAATCGTAATTTATTAACTATAAGAGCAAATAAAAAACAATGCCGTGAACTGCGAGATTTGCGTTGTGGCGTATCGGTCATAAACACGCGATACATGCTCGTTTCATCAAATTGATTCTACTAAAAAAATCATAAAATTTACTCACGACCCAATTTGCTTTCTTCTTTTGAAAAGTAACAAATCTATTCTTCTTCTCCTCCTCGATGAGTTCCGCACAGGAAATTGACGAAATTCGAGATGTAGAGGGCATCATCATCATATGCCTCTCGATGATATTTGCAACTGAAACCAACTCATAAGCATCGTACAAAGGGCTACCGCAATCCCACACTTGTTCATCTTTCTTCTCCATTGCCAAAACTCATCATTTCTTCGTTAATTTATGTGATTTTGTATATGGATTTTTCCGAATCGTACAAATGTTATTGTCGTTGGCCTCGTGAAATTTACTATTGTACTTGGTTGCATGTTAGTGGCGTCAAATATTAAAATTTGTGTTGGACAGGTGGAGTGGTGTGATTGGGCGTGAAATGTTGTTACCGGTAAGGGTGGTTGATTGGAACTTGGAACATTATTTGTATGATAGAGTTGAATCAATGAACCCCAAATTCACAAACCGACTTGGCGTCTGCTTCTACCTACTTTTACTAACCATTAAATTAATGAGTGATGCTAATAAATAGACAGAAACAGTACTTAACTATAAATAGGTTCAATTAATGTCCGTTAAATTATAATTTGAATCAATTTCGAAACATAATTAACAAATGAGATCGGTGCTAGTACTACTTGGTGCTTTTCTACATTTTATACTGTATGGTAAACTCTTAAATTGCTTTTCTAACATGCCCTTTGCTCCTTATTGTTACCTAGTTTGGAAGTGGCATCCAATCATTTCTGGTTTGTGATAATTTGGACAATCTTTTAAGAAGACCTAGACAAGCCAACAAGTTGCATGCAAAGAAAAGTTATGAAGCCACCAAGTGTGTTGCTGGTGAAAGTTTTATTGCTTTGAATAGATTACGTGTACTTTTTAACTGTGAATGTGTTCGTCGTTGACTCATCATTCTTGTTCATTCTAAGACTAGGTGAAAACAAAGAAATTTTGATATAATTGTTATTAGACTGCTTGATGTTTTTTGATAAAAATAATTACACTATTCCACTTCTATCTGAATTTGTTTTCATATATGTTGTATCTTTAACATCTTTTTTATGTGGCGATTTCAAAGTTGCTATACTGAATCCTTAAGCATCAGGTTTCTTTGAGATTTCTTGCAAAATATAAAGCGCAGAAGCCCCAGATGTGTTCACATCATTTTTTCAGGTACCTTATGTAGGTCCCAACTTTGCTGTATATGAATGACAACCATATGGACTAGTAGAAGACTCTGAGTTGAGTGTGACCACAAAGCTCGCGTGTGGTGCTGCTGCCGGAACTGTTGGGCAGACAGTTGCGTACCCTCTTAATGTCATCTGTCGAAGAATGCAGATGGGGGGCTGGAAAGATGCCCCTCTGTACTCGCTGGGGATGGGACGAGCAAAGCACCACTTGAATATACAGGGATGATCGATGCATTTAGGAAAACAGTTCAGTACAAAGGCTTGGGCCCAAATTCTGTCAAGGTTAGTACATTGCTTCTTCTGATGTAGGAATGTTCTACTAGGTTCACTACTTAGAATTTCTCTTTACTTCTAATGCAAAAAGTAAGGATGAATACCCAAGGAAAGAATAAGATTTGCTCTAAAACTTGAAAAAGCCTCAGCAACAGAGAAGTTACAGAATCTTGCTTGATTTTCGATCTCTCATTTCACTTGAGAACATAACACAGTTTTGTTAGTGTTTGGGCAGACACTAGATTTTGAGTTGTATAACAAATCCTCTCTCTCTGAGGTGGTCCCTTCCACAGCGATTGCGTTTGTGACATATGAGATGGTTAAGGACATTCTTGGAGTAGAGATGAGATATCATATTCAACCACATATCAGGTCCTGCCTTATTTATTGAACTTCCATTTTAGGTGTATTGGAAAATATTCTTCACGCATGTAGAGGAAATCAGGGAAGCTTGGAACCCAGTTGTATATATGATCCTCAGCCTTATACCGATGGCCTGTCTTTTTACTCGAATCTTTTTCTTGGAGACTGGTAGCGATGAGCTGCTTAATTTGTAACTGAGTGTGAAATAGATGGCAAGAATTCATTGAGTAGAAGTTGCTTGGACTAATACAGGAAAATTTGATACACTTGAGTAATTTACCATTCATGAGAGAGAAAATAAGCCACACTTCTATGGAATTTATTACAAAAAATGCTTTGTGATAATATCACGAAGCAAATATTTGCTGTACTCAGTTACAAATACACGAAATTGAACTGAATGACTATAGAAACAAGAACAAATAATATTTTTTCCTATACACACCCTATCTTGACCCCCAAAAAATGAAAATTTCATATGGTTTCTGACAACATTATCTAGAAATTTTTCCTCAATACCGGAAAAAGAGAAGGAAAAAAGACTTAAAAGTATAACAACAATGCAGAGAAAGATTTTTCTCAATTCATTAAGCAGATATCTACCTTCTTCTTGTTTTGGCTATAATGTCTTTAAGCTCATCGTTGCGACTCCGATGATATTCAATCCATATGCACAACTGTCTTATAGCCTCTCTTTTCTCATCAATCAAGCTCTCGAATCCGGCCTCGTTCTCCTTCATCTTCATCTCCAACACTCCCAATTTCTCATCCCTTTCTGCTACTATTTTCTCAAGCTCTCCCATCTTCGTTTCCCTCTCTCTCACAGTTTGGATCAAGCAATCCTTTTCATCCTCGTCTTTTCTCAATGTAGTTTCCAGTTCGCCGATCCTTCCCTTGAGGTGCAGCCCGTTACCTATCTCATCACTCAATTGCTGAGACAAAATGGCAATCTCCTTCCTCAGCTGATCTTTCTCGACGTTACTATCTTTGATGCAGTTTGTTGAGATCTTGAGCTCATTGACTATTTCATAGATACGAGACTCTATGTGGCCGTAGTCTTCTTCAAACTTCATGTTGAATGCATCTATGCCTGTCAAAGTGTCGTTCACCTTGTGCGATATCTCTCCAACCACTCTGACTTGAGCCTCTTTATAGGTAAGAATTATCCCTGAAAGTGTAGCAACTCTCTCTTCTAGCGATTTCTGCTCTTCCAGTAACTTCTCTTCCTTTCTCAAGTAGCTTTCATCCTTCTCGACTAACAACTGCTCGGTGACACGGAGCTTCTGGCTTGTTAACCGTTGCTTGACCTCAATGTTCCGAATATATTCTTCCAGTGTAGTGAGGTCATCTGTTTTCATCTCGAGATCTCTCTTTAGCCCTTCTATGTTTTCTTCCAGCTCATTCACTTCTTGATTTTTCGCATGCATGTCGATTTCAAACTGTTGTGTCATCTCTTCTATCTTCTTTTCAGATGATTTCAGACGTTCTTCACAGGTTTGGAACTGAATTTCCAGTTGTTTGTGCTCCTCACACAATTTGCTGTTCGCGTCTTCTTGTTCTTGTAGTTTCTTCTCCTGCTCCTTGATCTTGTTAACTAATTCAGCATTATTATTCTCAGCGAGAGCCAAGTTTTCCGTGGCCTCTTGCTTGCTTTTCTCAATTTCCACTTCCAATACTCTTTTCTGAGACTCCAACAATTCCAGCTGCTGCTGTAAAGAATCAAGCTGGTTTTTCAAGGCAGAAATTTCGGTGGATGTTTCATTCTGCAGATCATCCATTTTTTTCTGATCAGCGACGAGTTCATCGCCTCTCTCTGCTAGCGTACTTTCCAATTCAAAGATCTTGCTCTCTAGGTCACCCTTCTCCTCCCTCAGCTGATTCCCCTCACTAACTTTGATGTTTATTTGATCTTCCATTTCAACTTTTTGTTGACGAAGAGTCTCCAGCTCTACATGCAGATCTTTTAGCTGTAATGCCAGGGTTTTCTTCTCTTCAAGTAACTTTTCTCCATCAGCAGTTTTGCCCGATAGTTCTTCTTTCAGCTTTTCAATCTGTAGCAGGAGATCAGATATTTCTCCAGTCTTTCTATCGAGATTGATATCTGCCTCATTTTTTAGAGCAGCTAAAGAACCCAATTGCTCTTGGAGACTGCTTACATCGGCAGTCAATGCTGCAATCCGGGCAAGTGCTTCTCTCTCTCCATCTTGGGTTTTCTTCTGTAAACTAGATAGTTCATTCTCTTGCTGTGCTAATTGTGCTTCCAGCTTACCTTTTTGAACCCGCAAGGACTCTGCCTCAGCTTGGACATTGTTGATATGCTCTTTTAGATCATTTATTTGGGCTAATGAATCCTTTTCTTGATCTTCAAGTTTTTGAAGAAGAGCAGATATTTCACCATCTTTCTCTTTCTCAATGTCTCTCCTTTGAGTGTGTGATGAATCAAGTTCCAACTCCAATTCCCTTGCACGAGTTGATGCTTGTTCTTTGTGAGAGTCATGAATCTCCAGGTGACTTGAAAGCTCTCTTTCTTTCTCTTCCAACTTTTCACTTAACTGGTTTGATTCTGCAACAAGATCTTGAATTCTGTTTTCAGCCGTTCTTATCTCATCCTCGAGCTGTGAAATCTTCAAGGTAAGACTAGCATTCTCCTCTTCAGCAGCCTTTTTCATCTCACTGAGCCTAGTGATTTCTTCTTCTGCTGTCTCCAGATTCTCCGTTGCTTTCTCTTTGTAATCCTCATGAATATCAAGCTGAGTTGAAAGCTCCCTTTCTTTCTCAGCCAAATATTCACTCAACATGCCGGACTCAGTAATAAGATTTTGAATCTTGTTTTCAGCCTGTCTTGTCTCATCCTCAAGCTGTGAAATCTTTGAAGTAAGACTAGTATTCTCCTCTTCAGCAGCCTTTTGCATCTGACTCAGCTTAGTAATTTCTTTTGCTGCTGTCTCCAGTTTCTCCGTTGCATCCTTTTTGTGAGCCTCTTGAATCTGAAGGTGACTTGAAAGCTCCCTTTCTTTCTCAGCCAAAATTTCACTCAACAGGCCTGATTCGGTAACAAGATCACGAATCTTGTTTTCAGCCTGTTTTATCTCATTCTGAAGCTGCGAAATCTTTGAAGACAGACCAGTATTCTCCTCTTTAGCAGCCTTTTCCTTTTGGCTGAGCTTAGCGATTTCTTCTGCTGCTGCCTCCAGTTTCTCCATTAGTTCCTTCTTCTTAGCCTCATGAATCTCAAGATGACTTGAAAACTCCCTTTCTTTCTCAGCCAATTTTTCAGTCAACTGGCTTGACTCGGTAACAAGATCTTGAATCTTGGTTTCAGCCTGTCTAGCCTTATCCTCAAGCTGTGAAATCTCTGAAGACAGATTAGTATTCTCATCTTCAGCAGCCTTGCGCATCTGACTAAGCTTAGTGATTTCTTCTGCTGCCGTCTCGAGTTTCTCCGTTAATTCCTTTTTCTGAGCCTCATGAATCTCAAGATAACTTGAAAGCTCCCTTTCTTTGTCACTGAACTGGCTTGATTCGGTAACGAGATCTTGAATCTTGTTTTCAGCCTGTCTAATCTCATCCTCAAGCTGTGAAATCTTTGACGACAGATTAGTATTCTCCTCTTCAGCAGCTTTATGCATCAGACTAAGCTTACTGATTTCTCCAGCTGCTGTCTCCAGTTTCTCCAGTGCTTCCTTTTTGTTAGCCTCGTGAATCTCAAGGTGACTTGAAAGCTCCCTTTCTTGCTCAGCCAATTTTTCCCTCAACTGGCTAGATTCGGCAATAAGATCTTGAATCTTGTTTTCTGCCTGTTTTATCTCATCCTCAAGCTGTGAAATCTTTGAAGACAGATTCGTATTCTCCTCTTCAGCAGCCTTATGCATCTGACGAAGTTTAGAGATTTCTTCCTCCGCTGTCTCCAGTTTCTCCAGTGCTTCCTCTTTGTAAGCCTCATGAATATCAAGGTGAGTAGAAAGCTCCCTTTCTTTCTCGGCCATATTTTCACTCAACATGCCTGACTCGGTAATAAGATCTTGAATCTCGTTTTCAGCCTGTCTTATGTCATCCTCAAGCTGTGAAATCTTTGAAGTAAGACTAGCATTCTCCTCTTCAGCAGCCTTTTGTAACTGACTCACTTTAGTGATTTCTTCTGCTGCTTTCTCCAGTTTCTCCAGTGCTTCCTTTTTGTGAGCCTCGTGAGTCTGAAGATGACTCGAAAGCTCCCTTTCTTTCTCAGCCAAATTTTCCTTCAACCGGCTGGATTCGGTATTAAGATCTTGAATCTTGCTTAAGGCCTGTTTGATCTCTTCCTCAAGCTGCAAAATCTTCGAGGAGAGACAACTGTTCTCCTCTTGAGAGGCCTTTTGCATCTGATTTACCTTGGCCATTTCTCTTTCTGCTGATTCCAGGTTTTCTTTTGCTTCTTGTTTGTGAGCCTCGTGAGTCTCCAGCTGACTCGAAAGCTGCCTTTCATTCTCTCCCAATTTTTCCCTTAACTGGCTTGATTCAGTGGCGAGATCTTGAAACTTGATCTCCGCAAGTTTTATGTCATCCTCGAGCTGTAAAATCTTCAAGGTAAGACTAGTTCTCTCGTCTTTATCAATGTCTTGCATCTCACTTAGCCTACTAATTTCACTTTCTGCTGAGTCTAGTTTCTCCCTTGAAGTAGAGAGTTCTCCATTTACTGATTCCAGCTCCAGCTGTATGGCTTCTCTCTCTTTATGCAGCTGGTTATTGATGGTTCTCAGCTCTTCCTTCTCCTCTTCAAGTTTGGCAATGGCTGTATCTCTCTCACGCTTCATCTCTTCGAGTTTCTGGTTCAACTCGGCTTGTAGCTTAACCGAATTCTCCAGTGCCAGTTTCACATCAGTATTTTCAGCCAAAAGTCTAAAATTCTCGCCTTCCAATTTTTCGGCTTTAGAATCCAACTCGGCTATGATAGTCTCTGATTCCTTTGTTTTAGTCAGAGCATTTTGACATTCCTGATGCCACGTTTCCTTTTCATAAACAGTTATTGCCAGCTTCCTCTTCAACTCAGCAATCTCGGAAAGAGCCATTTCCAGTTCTTGCTTGACAGCTGCTGCTTTCTCATTCTCAAAATTGTTTGCATCCACACCATTTTTTGAGCCTCTAATTCCCCCGTGTGAATCATCAGAGTCCGAGGAATCGGAGCTGGATGAGGAACCGTCCTTCCCATGTTTTCCGTGTGCCTTTTTCCTCAATTCTTCCGTCAGATTATCATAACGCGCGTATAGAGACTGGTAATGATTGTGGAAATCCTCAATCAGATTAGCCAGTGGTTCTTTCTCATCATCTTCTTTGAGAACCTTTAAGATCTTCTGCACGTTGCCCTCGATTTCTGTAATTAAATAGGGCAATTCAGAAAAGAATTACAGCCTTTGAAACATCATGCTTACAACAGATCACTTAGTTTGATCAAATTATTAGAAAACGCATACCTGCTTTGGTTTCTTTCAGCTCCTCATTTCTTTCAGGATCAACATGATTCCCAAAAAAGGTTTTGACCGAGTCGTGCCACCGATGCTTGGGCATGTTTTCTATGTTCTCAGGCGGTTTACCTGTATAGTGAATCACAAGTATTCTTAGAAAGGATGAGAGTTATTTACGAGCTGCAAAAAGCATATGTGGCCAAACTGCTTTATCTATAAAATGCATGCAAGTGCAATGAGATGTAGAATAAATTAAAACAATCATACTGTCCTAAATGACAACTGGAAAACTAGTCGTGTAATCCTTACCTAATCCCCTTAGTTTGAGCCATCAATTGGAAATAGAATAGTATGACATTCACTAGCCGCCCAGATAATTTTTTATGATATATGTGTTACAACCTGATGAAGTTACATACCGACAAAGAAGGGAAAACAACGCCCAAAATGAACATCATGCCAGGAAATATTGTATTATCAGGCATTTCAACTATTTCTTTTTTAACAAGTATGAAATGATTTTCGATGCTTTTCATACCCCTCTGTATATCATTTTATATTACTTTCATCTTTAATACGAAGATGACTAGTACAGAGTAGAGATTCCTTTGTGGAGTCAAATGTGGTTACGTTTACCTCATTCAAGGACGATCTATATGCTTGTTTTAAATGTTAGGCCTCGTCTATTTCTCCTTCAACTTGAATCTTACCGGTTTTTATTATTTAATAATTAGAAAAATCGTCTATTCTATATTCACAGAAAACTTATTTCATATTATTAGGGGTGTAAACAAATCAAGCTATTCGTGAGCTATTCGAAGCTTGATTCAAAAAAAGCTCGTTCAAAATTCGTTCATTTTGCAAACAAGCCGAACTCGAGTCTCGAACCGAGCTCGATAGGATTTTCGAGTCGAGCTCGAGCTTAGGGATGTTCGATTCTTGAGCTCGCGGACATGTTTAGTTCGAACTCAAACGAGTCAGTTCGTAAACATGTCTACGAATATGTGATCATAATAAATTATTTTTATATAATTAAATAATTTAAAATAATGATAAATTATATTTTTATTGATAATTAATAAAAAGTTTAATAATAATATAATTATAGTTCTAATAATAAATTATAAAATTTAATAATTCGAGCTCGAGCTTGAAAACGAGCAAAGTCGAAAATGAGCAGAGCTCGAGTTCGAATATATCTCATAAACGAGTAGTTATCGAACCGAATTCAAGCTACCCGCTAGTTTAAAAAATTTACAACGAACCGAGCTCGAACTCAATTTAAAGCTCGAATTCGAACTCGAGCCAAATAAAATTTAAACGAGCCGAGCTCGAGCTTGGTAGTGTTCTGTTCGGTTCGGCTCGGTTCGTATACAGGCCTACACATTATCAATACGTTTAGAACAAATTATATATGCTCCACGTGAAGAACAAATACTAGCACTAGGCATGTTAATGAGTGGGTTTTACGCAGACCAGAACCAATAAATAAGTATCGGTTCTGATTTTGGAACCGACCCATTAGATACTAGACATGTATGCGGGACCCGCACTGCACCGTCAAACTATAAGTCTGTGTCGGGTAATTATCCAAACATTAAAATAATTATCAATTTATATTTTTTTTTTCATAACTTCATAAAAATGACAATTCATTAGCAATATAATATCTAAAACACATTAGACAAGCGCATAATACAAAAAAAATAAAATCGGACCCAGATGGACCCAAAACAACCATGCCGGGTTAGGACTGGGCCGAGTCTGAATACATTGTGAATCAGAACTAGAACCGTTGCTACTGGACTATGAGTGATTCTGGGTCGGTTCGAGTAAAACTCATCAATTGACAAGCCTAGTTGACACTATGTCTTAATTTCTTTTACAAATAAGCTTCTCAAATTTCACTGTTTGAACCAACTTTCGTAAAGTTCTGAAAGCCACTAATTAGATATTGAAAATATGAAAATGAAATTGAAAGAGAAATGGTCCATGCTCTTAGTTCTAAAACTAACTATTTTCGTGTAAATCACCGGCCGACCTACAGGCAAGTTCTGTGATTAAATACTACTAGATTCTACTATAGTAAGTACAGTTCACATCTACCTCTTGAGAGTTATAAAGTTGACCAGTATACCTACCCTTTTGTTGCACATATCTTTACTGAGCCATATAAATATGTGATGAGAATTGCAACAAGCATCATCAGCTCACAGCACAGGTTCCTTTCTCTTAAATGCCTGTACTAATTATGAAGGGTTAAATGTTAAAAAGTCAGGCCGAATGATGGGCCTTTTTTTTTTTCGGGATTTCACTTTCAAAGTCCATTTTTCTAGTGTTATTAGTATGGCATTACTTTTATTATGATACGTTTTCTCAACATAACTCTTGTCATTTCACCTTTTCACCATCCATCAAAAATTAATAACCCCACATCTAAACGCTCTAACAGACTTACAGTTTGCAAGATTTTTTCTAAAGCTAATTTTTATTTATATTCAACTGTTTCGAATATTTTCAAGTTCAAATTCCACTTATGAAAAGCAGAAAATTTGTTGTAAATAAAAATCCGGTCAACAGTTTATGATCTCATACTCTATACTGTGCGTATTAATGTACATACATGTCATATTTTCATAAGTCATACTAATTATCATATATTTATTACACTTTCATACATATTACTTGTATGAATTTACATATTTGTATAACAGTCTATAAGACCTAAGTACTTATTCGTCCAACTTACTATTAAAGAATATTACAATATAATATAGTCAAACTAATATGCGTGAGACGGAGATGGAGATGGAGATGGAGATGGGCATGGGCATCAGTTATACAGTTGTTTGATCAGACAATTAATGCATACTGCCACGACAGACCATGTGATACATATGCTCCACGTGGCCCATCATTTTCTTGTTTCTGGTTCAGTCAATTGCTTACACTTTCCATTATCGTGGTATAGTAAAAACTATTCTATGGGATGCAAAAGAAAATACTAGAAATTATCAGAATTAAAATTAAAACATTGCAGTGGTCACTAATTAATTTGTATAACCACTTATATTATTTTGATTCATTCAAAAAAGTGACTAAATTTGACGTTTGGTACTCAAAAGAGACAACTAGATCATCATTCAGCATAATCTCGTCTTTTGTCGAAAAGGTCCTTTGCTGAGGGCCAGCAAATTGGGCCAGAATTCTAATTTATCAGGTAACTAATAGGGCAATTAATTCTAAATAATAATAATAATAATAATAATAATAATAATAATAATAATAATAATAATAATTTTCTCTTTAATTTTATTTACCCTTGATTTAATGTCATTTTTAGGTAAATTTAATGTCATTCGAAATAAATTTTTTATTGTCTTTTTCTTAGGTATGACTATCATTATATTAACTACGGTCCTTATATTTCCGCGGGGGATGGGCGGAAAGCAGTAATTATCTCGTTTTAGCATTTTCATCCACAAGATTTTGCTTTCAATTTCCAATTACTGTATCATAATTCATGATGCTTCGCGTATAGGCTTAACTTAAGCTGTTCAATTACGTATATGTTAATGATTTCCAAAACAATAAATGTATTTCCAATTAAACAACCTAAGATTCCCGACAAAAATTGGACGATCTTCGGAATACAGGAAAAGAACTACTAAATATAAATCAGATATTACCGCTTCATCACTAAGAGTCTGAGAGACGTACACATCTCGGTATTATCCTAAAAACGTGATCTATCGCGTGAAAATCCACATCAAGAAAAACGAAAAAATTCAATCGTGAATCCAAAAGATTTCAGAAACGCAACTGATGATGAAGAAGAAAGCTTCACGAATTCACAATCCAGTTTGAGCGAGCAACAAACAAACTCAACGCAGATAAACTTTCCAAACAATTCGATCGATTCCAATTCAAGTTCATTCAATCAGATTCAGGAGCTCAGAAAATTCAATCCTAAAACGAAACAATAATCGATGAACGTAGACCGGAAACATAACTAAACGAACGCCGCGCGCATATATTTCGTTATAGCATGATCAAGCAAAAAAAAGAAGAGCTGATGATCTAATCCGGTTAATCAATAAATTACCTCGAAAATCAGCTTTCCTGCATTGGCAGCCTCAGCTGACTGTGAAATCACCAAAAACTTTTAGATATAGAGAGAGAGATGGAGGGAGGGGGAAGGAGAGAGGAGAAATTATTTTAAATTTGAATAGGAGAACCCGATGGTGTGCTGGATAAATATTAGTTGGCATAATCAGAGGGAAAAAAAGGAGGAATATTAACCAAATCCCCTTCTCTTTGTGCGAGAGAGAAAAGTGATTCTGTCCGCTAGTATATACAGAGAGGCTCACAGCGACTGCCACTCCAATTAGCGCTTGAATTTCATTGGGTCTATGCATCAGCGATGGAATGTCTTTGGAGTTTTTTTGTGTATCTAATTGACCCTCTGATTTGGATGAAATTTCGGAAATGCCATTTCAACTATCATTTTTAAATTCTTGCTCCAAAAAGGGAAATCTCCCCCTTGAAGCCTCACATACATCGATGATAATGCAGTGTTTAGTGCCATAAAAAGTTATTTGATTTCTACTCATACTCTCTCCGTTCCACCTAAGATTACTTATTTTTCTTTTTGGACCGTCACATTAAGATGATTTGTTTCATTTTGTATCTACTTTTTATAAATTTAATCATTTTATATTAATCTTTTAAATAATTGTATCGAAAATAAATCGATCGTCGTAGATGAGAGGGATGTAATAATTTTTAACAAATTAAGCTACTCTCTTAGAGTCATTATTTGAAATTCTGACCGATCGAAGAATGTGTGGGGAACAAATGACGAGCTGTCAAAATAATTGCACAATAATTTGTCAGGTTGCAGCCACTGCACTTTTTGTGCTTATATACATATATGTTAAGCCACGGTAGCAGCAGTCCTTCACAAAATAAATAAATAATAAAAAACAGAATACATCTTTCATAAATAATAAAAAGAATTAGGCCTTTTCTATCTTTGTCCAAATAAATAAATAATTGAACAATGTTTACGTTAAAGAGAACATGTTTTGATTCTTCCTTTTCAGCAAGATATATACAAAAATACTGCATGCCATCACACAAATTTAAAGTATTATTCATTATTTTATTATTAAATTATCATATATACAACTATATTTCACAATTATCGGACTTAGAATTAATTAATATCATAAGGTTATTGTTTGGTGATATTTCTCACATTTCTATAAGTGAGTGATTGATGCTCAATTTCCAGCTCTTAATCCCCTCGCCCTCTTCTCATCTCAAAGTCTATAGCATGGGTTATGATAGAAATCATCTCTAATTAATGTTAGTAATGTAACCAAGAAACAAATTGGTTCACATATATTGACTAATTAGATGATCAAGATTAATCTTTATATTAAATAGTGCATCTTTATTGATACAATAGTCTACTTTTCATGATAAAACATCTTTATAATACATATTTTGTCTATGAGGTCTAACTCAAGTAATAAAGTTGAGGTACCTGTTAGAGTATGGAGTATGAATGGACTGTACACTCAAACTTGAACTCGGTGATCCAAATTTTTGGGCTTATGTTTTTGGGTCTAGGTGGAACCCTAATGGGCTTTGGGTTAGGGTTTGATTATTATCTATTTAATAGTCGTTTCTCCTTTTAATATGTATCTGAAAAATGTAGTGAAATCTCTGGCTTAACATAGCTCCCAGACGTAGTCACAAAACGAACTGGGTAAACAATTCATGTGTTCTTTATTTTCTATCATAATTGTGTTGTGTGTTTTTCGCAACAACAACAAAAATCTAGGGGTGTGCATCGGTTGGTCGGTTCGACCGACCGACAGAAACTTTTAAAACCGAAAACCGAATCGAAAATATTTTTTTGAACCAATCGATTTCGGTCGGACCGAAAAACCGATCAAAACATATTATATATATATATATATATATATATTTTAAATAAACATATATTAATCCTAATTATTTAATTATAATATGTATTAATTAATTATTATATAAAATATATAAATATGATATTTTCGGTTCGGTTACCGACCGAACCTAAAATATAAAACCGAAAACCGATTTTAATTGAAAATTTGAACCGAACCGAAAATCGATTTTTTTAAAAACCGAACCGAACCGACCGAAATCGATCGATTCGATCGGTTTTTTCGGTTCGATTCGATTCGTGCACACCCCTACAAAAATCTATCTTCAGCAAAAAGCCTTTGAATGGTTTTGAGTTTCACCAACGTGTTAGTTATATTATAATTTTTTAGATTATATAGTAAATTCATGATATGATATGCATTTCGTATCACTAATAATTTGTTCATGAAAATCAATGATCTTGATTGACTCCCAATTTTCACGCGATAAACATTTTTATTTGATACTTTCATATATAATCACATAAATTGAGATGACATCAACAATTTAAAACATCTTTTAAAAATGTTGTATTTTTGTCACTCCAACTAAAGCTGATTAATAATAATGCGTCATGGCGTGCGGTGATTAGACCAGATCAATTTGATATTTGGAAAAAAAGGGTTTTCGTTTAGTGGGGGTGCCCGACTTTGTTTATATATTCACACCTCATTTGACAGTGATTTTAGTCTTAGTTGTCAATTTTCTATCGAGGGATCTTACGTAGGATTATCTTACAGGTCTTCATTCATTACAATTTAAGAGATATTCCTACTATAATATGAACATAAAAAACATTAATAAAATTACGGTTTGGCAATCGATTGGATTTTGATCTTTAACTGAATATTATCGGGTGAATCTTTATTCATCAAATGGCTTGACACAAAATTTGTCACTTCAAAAAGAATTATGATGTTGTATTGGTTGTTCGTGCGTAAAAAGTTTAAGATTTTAACGAGTAATTTAAGATTTTGAATTAGTATAATGAATTTTTGATTTTATATTTTTTGTCAATGTTCCTTTAATTTCAACCTGACACGAGTTTTGAAAGTGTTGTTTCGCCTAAACACAGAACTGTTGTGTAGACTATTATTCACACACAGAGTAAAACAGTGGAATTAAAAACTTGAAGAATATTGAAGTAACTTTTCTACAGATTAAAAATATAATCTGTAGATGCCACTCATGACGAAAATATTCACTATAAAATGTACAGTGAATTTTACAAAACTCACTACTTTATCCCAAGATAAAGTTGGACATGTTGAGTCGAAACCTAACTATAAAAATATATGAAAAATACTAAAGATTTCAAAGACACCACTGTGTACTAAAAAGAACAAACTTCTAAAATAATCAGAAGCTAAAACACTCGTGTGTTATCGAAAATGTTATGAAAATAGACTCAACGACGAAACAAATCTTGGATAAATCTTGAGGATTGCGTATCTTCTACTATCGATTTCTCCTTATATAGGAGTCGAGAGGCCTCGATTGCGTATTGGACCGTTACGCCCACTAGGATGTAAGTTAGTCGTGGCGGTTAGTCATTCAACTTGCTCCTGAAAAATAGGAACCGAATAGCTAACTTCTTTCATCGTTATCTCTTTTGATCTGATTCTCATGCTCTTGATTGTACCATCGCATCCAAAGAAACATCAAGAATGAGCACACTCCAAAGAGAAGAAAATGCAAAATCCTAAAATAATTAACCCCATATAATAAGGAGATTCGGTTAGAGTTAAGCCAACTCTAACAAGTTTTTAGTGGGCTCTACTTCATAACTTGAAATGTGCACTTTTAGTGAAACTCGAGTGAAACAAATATAATTTTTTTAGGTGGTCCCTGTACATCCATCGAACATGTGAATTTTGATAATTTTTTCAGCGTAAATGATATTTGATATTTTTTTTCAATATAAATGATACATTTCTTTATAACAAATGATAGTTTTCTTTAATGTAAATGATACATTTCTTTATAACAAATGATATTTTCGTCTATCTGCATCGGAAGACGGATATAGAGGAGTTTTTGTGTTCTTTTTGGGTGTAGAAAATGGAGAATATGCTTTTGGAAATATATACCAACAAATCCTCAATCTTTTTTTCCAAATTTAAATTAAAAAATATTAAGATGCAAGACGACTTGGTCCCATCTTGGGTAGCTAGCTGCATTATACAGTTGATGCTGACGAAATCGCCACTACTGAACTGCAGGTGCGGGCGCCTACTCGAAGCGTAGGTGGGAGTAATAGAAATTGCGAAATTTTGGAAACGTTCCACGTTACATAGTGTATCGTTTGTTGAATGACAAAGATGGTGTTTATTTGAACTTATAAAACAAAATAATTTATAAATTGTTTTTAAGTTTAAAAAGCATTTTATAACTGCTTTTGGAGCGTATATGTTCGACCAAACACCCTCAAAGTTAAAAGTAGAATCATGTTCTATTCCATGACAAATATCGACATAGTATATTTATTTATTTAAAATATATTATTCTTAATTAATCATTGTATACTTTTAGCCTTAATTAATATGTAAATAAACAACGATCCATGCAAAAAATATATTTAACTCTGATATTTTTTCACGAAATTTGAACAGGATTGGAATTTATGGTTCGTTATTCTCTCTTTTTCCAAACCACGCTGACGGAGCCTTCAATATATATAACATTGCATGAATTGTAAACATTTTACAACTTAATATAGATAACAAAAATAATTAATATTTTATGGCAGGAATCATTAACGTTTTAATACATCTTTATATAGGTTAACATATTAAAAAAACTAACTACTGTGCAATCTGTCGAACTTCGACAAAAGATCACTTTACGTTGTAATTTATAATAACATTAGCTAATTACCTGAATCTTTTTGAACTTATAAATATAATTTGTTGCAATAAAAGTATCATTTTACATAGGTTTTCATTTAATGAAGTTAATGCAAAACCAATATGGAATTAAAGTATTTTTCTTTTTATGTTTTGAATGTGTAAAGATCAATTAAGTAATAACTTATATTTAATATATATATATTTTATAAATTTAAATGGATTTGGATAATTAGTAGGTCTTACTATACATGTTTGAGACAACAATGGGTAGTAAAATCACTTTTTAAATCGGATTAAAGTTAAAAAAAAATAATGCTACATTTTGAATGATATTAATTCTAACCACTCCACCAATTAAATATGAATTTTTAGTTGGAAGAATAAAAATATCCTTTTATCTAGATTTTTATTTGGTGAAATCTCATAAAAATATAATATGAGATTGATAGGGAGATAATTATTATTATTGAAATAAATGAAGAATTTAGATAAATAAGAAATAAAACTTTTGAAAAATCCATATAGGATAGGAATCAATGTGTTTCGTTTAATTCTCAATCCTATATGGGAGAAGATTCCTAAATTCCAATTAAACAGAGTTTAAAAGGGGTATACACAATTGATTTTTGGAAAATATTATTAGTATTAATTAGAACCTTGCAACCAGAAACTATTCATACATCCTATGGTTATAAAAGAAAGAATTACTATTTCAAAAAACAAAGTATTTGAACAAACATTGTTAGAGTTTGTTAACTCTGACTAAGTCTCCTTGCTTTAAGGAGTTAGTTATTTGTTAGTGTTTTACCTTTTCTTCTCTTTGGTGTGCAGGTTACGAAATATTTTGCGGGATACGATTGTAACACACCGAAGAACACGGAAACAAATCGCTAGAGATCAGGTGGACTAAGTCAGTTCAGTTCTTATTTTCCAGGAGCAAGTTATGCAACCATCTATCACGACTTAGTCATATCCTTAGTGGGCCAGATCGTGGTCCAAGACATGCAGTTAAAGGTCTCTCAACGTCTATAAAAGGAGAGGCAAAGCGACTGCAAAAGTGTGCAATTCCTGAAGAATCATCTGAAGATCTGTTTATGTTGTTGAGTCTGCTTTTGTAACATTTCCAATATCACACGAGTGTTTGACTTCTAATGGTGTTAGAAGGTTGTTCTTTTAAGACACAGTGGTGTGAGGAAATCTTTAGTATTTTCATATATCTTGATAGATAAGCTTAGCTTTTTCATAGATCTTGATAGATAGTTTTAGTACTCAACTTTCCGACTTTATCTTGTGATAAAGTAGTGAGTTTTTGTAACATTCACTGTAAAAATTTATAATGAATAATTTCGCCATATTGGCATCTACAGATTATAATTTAATCTATAGAAAAGTTTTACTTCGGTGTTCTTCAAGTTTTTTAATTCCGCTGTTTTTACTTTGTGTGGATAACAGTCTGCATAACAGTTTTGTGTTTAGGCGAAGCAACACTTACAATTGGTATCAGAGCTTCCACTCGATACACTGAGTGAGATCCTGTCAGGTATCTTCACTATAATTTCGCCATGGATTCAAATAATTCTGGGTATTATCGACCACCAATCTTGGATCGATCGAATTATTCATACTGGAAGACCAGAATTCGCTCATACATCAAGTCCATTGATGTCAAAGCATGGCAGTCCGTGGAGAACGGATGATCAGTCACAAAGACCACTGATGTTCAGGACGATGTTACCCCAACACCGTCTGCACAGTGGACAAGAGATCAGGTTGACGACGCAAACTTCAACGAGAAGGCCCTCAATGCCATTTACGCATCCGTGGACATGACAATGTTCAAATTAATCAAGAATAGTGCGTCTGCGAAAGATGCATGAGATGTTCTTCAACGACATTGTGAGGGTGATACAAGTATAAAGGAGTCTCGACCGCATTCTCACTTCCAAATTCGAGAATATGAAGATGGAGAAGAGGAGAACATCAACGACTACACCAAGAGGATATTGGATATTGCCAATGAGTGCAAGATCTTGGTGATGCGATAAGTAACAAGTTGTTGGTGTCCGAGCTCTTGAACCTTACCCGCAAGATTTGAGATGAAGGTCACGGCTATTGAGACATCTCAAAGGTTGCAGCCATTGAGTTCATGGATCTCATGAATTCACTCAAGACATACGAGATGAATCTGGAGAAGAAAGGTGCAATCAATAAGAAGCCGACAGTTGCCTTCACTGCTGGCGCAACATCCAGTGGAACATCGCGGGAGATAATCGAGCTAGATGATGAAAAGGAGCTGCAGGAGATCAATGCTGGCGATGATGTTGCTCTAATCACCAGGAAATTCAACACTATGATAAGAAAGATGAACAAGGCAAAAGCTCAAGCTAGGCCTATGGATCAAAATCATCGAATGGTTGAGTATCCGTCTTCAAAACCTCAAAGCTTCACTCCACCAAGACCGGTGAGAAGTCCTTTTCCTCGCACACGTTCGGTATGATTCTCCAACATTGATGGTATCCAATGCCGTGAATGCAAAGGGTATGGTCACTATGCGAATCAATGTGCGAACACGCTAAGAAAGAGAGGAAAGTCGTACTGGGTATCATGGAGTGATGATGAAGCTGAGTTCTTCGAAGAGGTAAATAATGACGACATCTGCAAGATCGTTGCCACAAAGACTCACGTCGCAGATTGCGTAACATTATCGACGATGAGGGAGATGCAATCAGTTTTGATCCCGTATCAAACAGGTATGGTCTCGACTATTATTCAAGTTTGTTTTGCTTAAATGCTCTTGTGAATGATACAGATTGTGAGGGCGATTATGATGAAGACACTATCGCCATAGTCCAAGAGTTGAAAAAGCTATACGACGAGCTACTGAGAAATGGAAAAGACAAAGTCGAGATCTTGAGCTCACATCAGAGAGAATACGGTGAAAGCATCTTTGGCTAAGCTTCAAGTCTTGGTAACACAAAGGAAGTCGAACTAAACAAGGTGACTTGTCAACTTGAAGTGGCACAAGGTACGCGTTTAGAAAGTGGAACAGTGCGTCTAAATTAGATGATGCTTTGTTAATGGATAAAGCAGACATCTTTGGTCTAGGTTTACACATGTTTCTAACATCGTTGTTCCACAATTGTCGCCACAAATGCGAAACCATTCGTTAAAGAAGGTGAACCGGTAAAAAAGGTAAAAATGACACGAAGAAAACATAGAAAATACATATGTCATTACTGCTCTACACTTGGTCACATTAGGCATTTCTGTTATAAACTGAAAGTTGATTTTAATGCACATAGGATGATGCCTAGATCATGTTATATAAACACTTATGTGCATAGACCCAAGAACTGCTCTTCACACACTGCAGCAAACACGACCAACAAGGGAACTAACTCAAAGAGAGTTTGGGTCAGGAAAGATGATATAAAATGTCATGTTGTTTATACTGCATTGAAAACTAACATTTTAGGTTCATGGTATTTTGATAGCGGCTGTCCCCGTCACATGACTGTAATGTGTGTCTTTGCCAACTATGAGTCGTATGATGAGGGTAGTGTATCATTTGGAGGTGGTTCTAAAGGAAAATCATAAAAGGACTCCAAATGTCTAAGGTTTACCTAGTCTCAAGAATGTCTTGCACGTCTGAGGTTTAATGGCAAATCTTATAAGCATAAGTCAATTATGCGACGAAGAGTTACAAGTGAAATTTGACAAAGATTCTTGTGAGGTCTATGATGGTAAGAACACATGTCTCATGAAAGGACAGAGGTCAGCCGATAACTGCTATATGACCGACGAACCAAAGTGCAATAAGGCACAAATCGATGAGAGTGTGTTATGGCATCAAAAGTTAGGACATACTAACTTTAGAAATCTTGAAAGGTTGAACAAGATGGAAGCAGTACGTGGACTACCCAAGCTGGAAGAAGCTGGAAAGGTGGTCTGTGGTGATTGTCAAAGGGGAAAACAGACCCATGTTTCCCACGCTGTTGTACAACATCGCAAACAATATTATGGTACAACACGTTGTTTTGAGCTGCTTCACATGGATTTAGTAGGGCCTGTCGAGATTGAAAGCTTGGGTGGCAAGAGGTATACATATATCATTGTGGATGATTTTTCAAGGTACACACGGACATTCTTTTTACGAGAAAAATCGAGACACGTTTGAAACATTTAAAATCCTCTTTGCTAGAATTTTAACATGTTTGGTGTTCAGTGTCAGGATCCGATCGATCATGGAAGAGAGTTCGAGAATATCTCTTTCACAAATTTTTGAGAAAAGGGAATTTTTCAATTCTCGCGCCAAAACACCCCAACAAAATGGTGTAGCTGAGCGCAAGAATCGAACTCTAATAGAAATGACACGAGTTATGTTAAGTTCGAAAGGTCTGTCTAAACGTTTTTGGGCAGAGGCTGTTAACACCGCATGTCATATTAACAATCGCGTGAACATCCGACCAGGTTCCTTCAAAACCCCGTATAAAATTCTGAAAGGAAGGAAACCTAATCTCAAATATTTTCATGTGTTTGAGTGTGTTTGCTACATCTTGAATGATAGAGAGTATCTCACCAAGTTTGATGAGAAAAGCAATAAAGGGATTTTTGTAGGGTACTCTCTAAATAGTCAAGCATACCGTGTGTATAATTTGAGATTACGGATCATTCAAGAGTCCGTAAATGTTGTTTTTGATGATCTTGCTAGTCTCGCAGGGAAAAGACAAGATAAGAATGTGACTGAATTGATAGAAGATTCAGAGAATCCTATCCAACATGATGTTAGCGACAGTGATGTCACCACTGCTGATGCCACAACCACTGGAACAGCTACACAAACATCTGAAGGTTCCAGTGACACGGAGGATGAAGCTGAAAATGACGTCCAACAACAAGAAAGACGAGATCCTCCAGGAAGAATACGTAAGAATCATCCAATCTCTCAAGTCATAGGTGATGTTCAAGATGGTATTCGAACACGAGGTACAACACCATCAACTACGAGAAAGATGGTATGTTTTTATCCACATGTGCTTCAATACTGTGTTTTATATGTTTCGTCTCTAAAATCGAGTCTAAGAACATAAAAGAAGCTTTGGGTGATGAGTTCGGGTCGTTGCTATGCATGATGAACTTAACCAATTTGTTCAAACGATGTGTGGTATCTTGTTTGCACACTTGACTGTGAATGTTATCGAACAAAGTGGATTTTCAAGAACAAATCGGATGAATTTGGTGTCATAATCGCAACAAAGCCGCACTTGTCGCACAAGGATATAATCAGTGGGCGTCGACTTTGGACGATACTTTTGTACCGGTTGCACGATTGAGTCCATACGGTTGCTCTTAGCCATCGTATGTTATTCAACATCAAGCTATATCAAATGGATGTCAAAGGAGCATTCCTAAATGGTGAACTCAAAGAAGAGGTATCGTCGAACAACCCAAGGGATTTGAAGATCCACATAAGCCTAACCATGTTTTCGTGTTAAAGAAAGCATTATACGGTCTTAAGCAAGACCAGAGCATGGTATGGTCATTTAATAAAGTTCTTAATTGATTTCGGTTTGTTCGAGGAAACACTACTAGAAAAATCAATATAGACTACGCGTTATATGTGTAGTCTATGTGCATTTCAGTGTAGAAAAGTGGTGTAGAGAAAATAGCACGCATACACTACGCTTTGTATGCGTAGTCTATACCCACTATAGACTACGCCGCACAGACTACGCTTTTACGCCGTAGTCTATACCACGCATCACACAAAATTTCGCACATACACTACGCTTCGAGCGTAGTCTATACCCACTATAGACTACGCCGCACATAGACTACGCTTTTACGTAGTAGTCTATACCCCATGCACTACACAAAATTTCGCACATACACTCACGCTTTTACGTAGTCTATACCCACTATAGTCTACGCCACACATAGACTACGCTTTTTCGCGTAGTCTATACCGACTGAACACACAAAATTTCGCATATACACCACGCTCGAGCGTAGTCTATATGTATTAACTACGGTTTTGAGTTTATTTACTACGGTTTTAATGCAAAATTTACTACGCTTTTCTATTACAACCGTAGTCAATTTAATAACAACTACGGTTTTCAATTTCAACCAGTAGTTAATTTCTTTATTTAAACTCGCATAATTAATAACGCAAGCAAATGAGATTAAAATATACTTGCACTACGCTCAAAATCACTATTCGTAAATATACAACTGCTTTCATTACATGACTACAAAATCACTATTCGTAAATATACAACTGCTTTTCATTACAATACAAAATCACTATACAAAATATACAACTGCTTTCATTACAATTACAAAATCACTATACAAAATACTATGCACATCACATAACAAAACAATAAGACCGTATCCTCCATATCACAAGACAAAATAATTCAAAATATCAATAACTTACAACTAAAACATCACAAGACTATATGTGAAGAAGCGTGAAATTTGCCCATTCAACGCGAACTTCATCAATGTCCTCTCGAGAGTAAGACCGATTTTAAACTATTAACAATTCAAAATAGAATATTAAGACTCTTGTATGAAAAAATGATTATATTAAAGAAATGAAATGTTTATCTTACATGTGAACGTAAAGAAATGGAACCACTCTTCATAACTTCTTCAATTATATCTTTCATGGGCAGAGTACAAAGAACCCGCATTGCTTGGAATCGGGTTTTCTTGGACACTTTTAAAATATCAAATATTAGAACATGTAGATGTATATGAAATCCAACATAAAACAAATGTGATTTGATAAATGAAAATACCTTTACAATTTCCCAAATTGGTTGCTTCTTCCATCTTTTCTCCAATTTTGCATTAAACATAAAAATTGCCCTTCAAGAAATTAATAGTAATTAGATACTACCACAAATACACACATTTCAAAGTACAATAAGCATGTGATCAAGAATGCTCAAACATTATGTTCATGGCAATGCAGTAACAACATCACAATTCCATACACTTAAGAAAGTTAAACGTAATATCATACTGATTAGATCACCATACACTTAAGAAAGTTAAACGTAATAGTGAGAGAGAGTGATGGAGAGAAACCTACAATAAGCAATGTCCTAAGAGCTGCTGCAAAGCATGATTGACAAGACCGCTCTTGAACTGGGACCTTGACTCAACAAACTGATTAACAAGTAAGTAGCTCAGATACAGAAATATCCGTTTGCAGATTCCTACAAAACATCAAGATATAATGATTAGGTTAAAGAAGTTCAAAGTGCAAGACATGAGAACAAGTCTTCTGTGGAAGCAAAACTGAAAACATTCATTCCATTAGAATAGAAGAAGAAATGAATTAGACTTCTTGCCTGAAGTGCCAAATCCATAGATGCATCAACTTGAAAGGATACAGTATCATCCTTCCTCAACAACAAAATCAAATGTCTGATTCCAAACTGGATTCAATGTGTCATTTAGGACCTGCAGAAAACACATTGCACCTAGCTACTTGATCAAGGCAGCACTTAGTAGTAAATTAAACCACGATATCTGCAAAAGAGAGTCAAGAAAATGGCACCTTGTATTGTTTCTCTGCTCGGATTTCTTCATGGTTAGCACCACAAAGGGTCTGATTTTCCCATGAGATCGGTAGCTGGTAAGCCCTCTGCTGACACTACAGTGACAGAAAGAACTCTTCTCACGATAATTTCCTTCTTGTTTACAGCAGATTTCCCACTAGAATCTGCACCATCTTCTGTCAATTGTTTGAGTGCATTCTCTAAAGAAGTTAGCCTAAAATCCGGATCAAATGGATTCCACACGTTCTCAGTGCTGAATGGACAGTAAAGCAGCTCCAAATGCACCTTCAAATTCAAACAAAAAAATAGTTAAAAAAAAATGATCAAAATGCAGATGATGGGAGCTATATATTTAGGGGTGAGAATCGGGACGGGACCGGATACCCGTCCTGAGTCCCGAGTCCCGAAGTCCCGAAAATTTGCATTTTTTGTGTCCCGGTCCCGGTCCCGATCGTGACTTCGGGACTCCCGGTCCCGATCGTGACTTCGGGACTCCCGGTCCCAAAATGTTCAATTTTTAGTCCGTCCGATCCCGTCCCAATTTAAATGTCCCGAAAGTCCGAATGTCCCGAAATTACCCCATAAATCCGAAATTACGAAAATCTCAAAATACCCGAATTTATGAGTGGGAGAATTGAAGAAAACAAAGTATTGATTTAATTCAAAACATATATAATCGGACTGGATTTTAACGGGACTCGGGACTCAGATACCGAACATATAAATTTCGGTCCCGGTCCCGGTCCCGAACTCAGAATTTCGGGACTGGGGTCCCGAATCCCGTCGGGACTCGGTCTGACGGAATTTCCCGAGTCCCGGTCCCAAATTCTCAGCCGTAATAATATATTCTAACCTGACCGCGGTTCTTGTTATCTCTCTGGATGTCAAGATCCTTCACGAGCTTCAACCAGACATCTTTGACCTAAAACAAGATTTCAGTGTCTTCACTAAGAACAAAAGGAACAAGGCCAAAATTGTGTTCTTACAATTGTTTTGCTGTTTTTGGTTCTGTCAGGCAATGGACGGATGCATAGCTTTGCAAATGGATCGGATTTGCCTATTAGATCTTTATTTGTTAGTTCCTTAGCTTCTATCAGCTTCACCTCCAACACCCCGACTGACTTTACCTCTAGGTAACTAAAATGAGAAAAATCACCAGCACATAAATATATACTTCCTCAATAAACACGAGGTGAATTAAGTGATGATGGGTGCACCTATAATCTCCCGGTAGTATAGGTATAATTTTACGAACAGGCCAAGTGATGGAATCTTCTATTGCATCTCTTATTGTACCCTATCGAAACAAGAAGCATATGTCCCTATAACTCATTTTTTCAGATCAGAGAAAGGATGAAATGATCTGCATAAATCAACTATATACTTTTTTCAGAAATTTAACTCTCAGACCTCAATAGCATCAGATATTCCTGGGATTGAAGACAAATCTCCACCAATCACTTTGAGTGTAAAATCAAGATTTCTCTACACTCAAATTTGCAAGTTTCAGGACAACTTTAAAAACACAGACAAGAAGAAATGCAAAAAAAATGTGTAGGACTCAGACCTTCTCTCTCAAGGAAAAATATACTGCTCCAAAACATGGGAATTCATCTGCTAGAGGTTTGAATATCAGCCTAAAAACACCTGTAAATCCAATGTTCTTTACCTCTGCAGCCCACAAATTAATAGAGTTTTGAATTCAAAAGGACTGCATTTTTTTCACACACAAACACACACAACTAATGGTGGGAGATGTATGGAGAGTGCCTGTATTGGTAGTGCCACACCAACTCTAGTCTTGATTTCGAGCACGATATCTGGATTCCCATCCCACTGCATGTCCAATTCCATAACTATTTCTTTAGGCTCACTGTCGAGGATGGCAACTCCTGTTTCACATCAAAAACGTTATATACATAGTGAGTGTTGCAAGCACTAATTTTACATGTTCACAACTATACATATATTGTTTGGAAATGCAATTAACATTAATATAAAAATATATACTTTAATCATGAGAAATGAATCTGAAGATCAAAGTTGTTAGTAAAGCTAGATTGTATAACCTGTAAATTGTGGTGCTCTACAGATACAGTATCATCCTTCCCGTGTACTCTACATATAGAGATATAACGTCCGTCAATCCCAACCAATGATTACAAGAGATCGTCAATAACAATTAACTCCTGCATAATGCACAAGTAACATTCAAAACTGAATGAAGGCTGAGCATAGCCAATCTAATAAAGGTAGTAAGAGGAGGAGGCCAACTAATGCATGAGCCACTATACCCACAGAGTATTCTGCTTTTTTCCTTTACTATACCATCCAACATCCATAAATCTTAATTTCAATTTCATAGAAATGCTCAAGATGCAAATTACATGATTAAAAAATACATAATTTATATTCGACATACTACCTGAATTGCTGCATGGAAACAACCTATGGGCTTGTCCACCCCAGAACTGCATGTAAAAGAAACAAGCACAACAACATCACCACTAAAGAACAATATAAACTATTCTATTTATTAAAACAAAATGCTTGCAAGAGTTTTTCCCGCCCAAAAACATCCAATGTCATGCATCCATACAATTTTACACTTTCAGCCACCCAAAACTCAGTAAAGATTCTCACTGTAAATTTGATTTTTGTAGGCTGCTCACCTAGGTAGCTGCAGCTATTGTCTAGGCCAAATTCAAATTCAATCAATCTACTTAGGAGCCAATTTTTTGTTTAAATTCTATATATTAGTCACTCCAGCTATATCCATGATTCATACTGTCATTACTATTTACTTAGGAGCAATGTTACTGTGAAATTAATGAAGAAGAGAAGCTGCTATGGAGAAGTGAAGGAAGGCCTCAGAGAGAATTTATAACCACTTCCTTAAAGTTGGAAAAGACATGTGAGAATCAGACCAACGGCCAGCTTTGACAGTTCATATTCAACAGCTCAATCAAGTGAATCAAGAAACATTCCATTAATCATGAACGCATGCACTACCACATATGACATATACATGTATACGTTATAGATATATCAAACAGCTAGTGTGTGTGTGTGTGTATGTTACCTTGATTATTAGCTCCCTCAAACAGGGGACAAAAACTATATACAAAGAGGGAATTATTTGATAAAATATGATGGGAAAGCAACTGCTGCACACTCTCTGTGCTGTGCTTGTTCAGGTTATATAGAGGGAAACTTTGGGTTTATAATCATTTAAATAAGGTAGTTATCAATGCTTGTGTATATAATAACATCAATATCTTATTATATATTTGCAGAAAAGGTTGCTTTTGTACATCATTCTACAAGCCAAATGTCGCTTGTACAGCAGGCAAGAGGAATGCAATGACCCCTTAACTAATTACAAGCCAAATGTCGCTTTTCCTTGTTCATCTCATCTTCATTTTTCAAAGCAACCGCCCTTTTTTTAATTACAATTGCAAGAACTATGAAAATGCATAAACACATCTACATAATTTCATCGTCGGTGGTATGGCTTCTAGATCGATAATCTTATAGCTAGGAGATTGGTTCCAAAAGCCATACATCATGGATCTACAAAATTCAAATCGGAAGTACGTTTCAAAATTGATGAAAGTATTGAGTTTCACGAGCTAATAAATCAAATCCAAAATTTCAAACTTGTAATTTAAATTAAACCCACTCTCGGCTTGTGTACCTTAATCCTGAACTAACTTTTTCTTGTGTTCATATTTTAATTTGTTTACAGCCTTTAATTTTGAAATTGAACTAGTTTGAGTCAAATTTTCTTGTTAGATATAACCCAAACGATTCGATACCAATGTTTTTTGGAAATCCCTAATTTTAATGGAAGAGACGAAGAGCTCGAAGCTCACCTTCTATGGACGACGATTAAGAGCCCTCCGAGCAGGGAAGAGGAATGACTGAATGAGGACCTCGGCCAGCTACGGGAGCGCGAGATCTGGTGCGCCGCAAGACAGCTCGGCGCCGGTGGTTAGCGGCGGCCGGACTGGAGAACGCCGGCGGATTGGGAACGGCTGGACTGAATGAATTGATGAGAGAGACGGAGCAGCTCACGGTAGGGGGAGGGAGAGAAATGAAATTGAAAGCCCTAATTCTAAGAACTGAAACCATCGGCTGTAAGTTTTTTTTTTTTTAAATTTATGCACATAGACTACGCTTTTTTAAAAACTGTAGTGTATTGGGTATCAAAAACGCGCACATACACTACGCTTTTGTTAAGCGTAGTCATTACTTCATAAAGACTACGCATATTAAGTAAACCGTAGTCTATATTTCAATAATTTTCGCACATAGACTACGGTTTTTACAAAAACGTGTAGTCTATACCTATAGACTACGATTTTTTAGAAAAAACGTAATCTATGAGGTGTAGAGAAAAGATAAAATTGTAATAGTGAAATGCTGATAGAACATTGTTTATAAAACGAAATCAGCACAACGTTCTTATCACACAAATTTATGTGGACGATATGATTGTTGGATCTACCACAAAAATGCTTGATGAGTTTGCGGTGCTATGTCGTATAAATTTGAGATGAGCATGGTAGGAGAACTAACGTATTCTTGGGTCTCCAAGTCGGCAGATGGATGATGGAATTTTCGTGTCTCAAAGCAAGTATGCGAGGGATATGGTGAAAAAATTCGAGCTAGAAGGAACAAAACATATGAAAACTCCAATGGGTCAAGTGACAAACCGACTGAGAGATGATCTTGAGAAGATGTTGACCCAACACTCTACGGATCAATGATAGGAAGTCTCCTATATCTCACACCACACGACTGCATTTAATGTTCGCGTGTGTGTTTGCGTCGGTACCAAGCTAAGCTTAAAATGTCACATCTTAAGGCTATCAAACGTGTTATCGGTATGTTTTCGAACTTTGGACCTTCGCATTTTCTTTTCAAAAGACACGAACACTAATTTGGTTGGATTTAGTGATTCGGATGGTGGGGATACCGATGGTAGAAAAAATGCAGTGAAATTTTTTATCTTGAAATAATTTGGTGTCTCGCATAGTCGTAAGCAAATTGTGTTTCATTCATCGCTGTAGGCAGAGCACGTAGCAACGGGAAGTTGTTGTACACAACTCTTCGTTAAAACAAATGCTTAACGACTATGGTATTGTGAGCACTGAGCTCTTAGTATACTGTGATAACATAAGTGCAATTAATATCTCTAAGAACCACATTCAACATTCGAGGACGAAACACATAGATATACTGACACCACTTTATAAGAGATTTGGTGGAGGATGAGGTAATCAAGTTAGATTATGTGAAAATCGAAACCAAATCGCTGATATTTTCACAAAGCCCCTAGATCACGAGAGGTTTACGAGTCTTCGTAGATTTCTTGGTCTTTGCTTTCGCCAATAAAGCTTGAATATGTTTTGTTTGTATCACATAAATTGAAATATCTGAAGGTGATACAACTGCTTATTTGATAACACTTATCGTGTTAAAATTTGTTATCTAACATGTTCTCCCAATGTAAAGCTCAACATGAGAATATTTAGTAATACAAGAAACACCAAAGTAGTTTGGGGGCATGACGTTAAATGACGATGCTACCTTACAAAACAGTGCAGCCATGATTGCTTTCGAAAGCGACAAAAAGTCAATCGAATTTTATACGGGACCGTGTTTATATCTTTTATTCTGATTAAAATGAACCTATGTTTATGGAGATGTTATGATAACAACCTGTGTAATACCCCTATAAATCCGTGAGTAATCCCAGATTTTTCGGAACTTTTTGTTCCTTACACCCTATATTTTTGGAGATATCAGCGAGAATCGATTAAGGGTGTAACACATTTTATCTGAATCTGATTATATCTCAACTAATCCCCTTTTGTCTCCTATTTTAGTGGCACCATATACTGTGTTTTTGGTTCTTAAAACTAGGGTTTGGTTAAAGAGATATATTTGTATTTATGTCAAATCGGCAGTGTGCTCATCCAAATGACTGTAGCTCTACGTATAAAGCTACCGCACTGACACACGATCAAATCACCGAGCTTTTTACTCATTGCAAAGGCTGAGAAACGTTTCATTTTATCTCTTTCATTTAGTTTGGTACGTTTAACCATCTTTCTCTCCAAAAAAAAAATGGATCCAGCCACCTCTGCTCTGCTCGCCGGTCTTGCCAAGTTCCTGGAAAGTTCTCCCGAATTTAAACGGGCATTGGCGTCGACTGTTTCAATCAAAAGTATACTCTTAATTGACTCCTAATCGAATGAGGTGTTATAGTAGGGAAAGTTAACCCTAGTCGTCTCCCCAGGAAAACTTAATGTATGCTACTAGGTTACCACATGAAAGCAAATAAATTCCTAAACACTCTAATCTCAAAGGGGTTGATTGATTACCTAGGCAAGAAATTATTAAAGAAAGGAAGGCGAATTAACTAGGCGGAAATTGACAAAGGATAAATTATCTAGCAAGAATTAAACCATAAATCAAGAATATGGAATCAAAATTATAAACCCAGACATGAATCGAAAAGATTAAACGGAAGATAAGATTACTTAGCGAATATCAATATTAATCTTAACCCAACGAGAAACCAATAACAATCAAATACGAAAAGATTAAATGGAATAAAGCAATAGAAGAAACTTACGAACAAATCGAACGATGGAATTGATATTCAAACTTGAGTACTAATCCAACAATCTTACAATAATACTTGAATCACAATCCAAAGAAAAGAAGGAACAATACTAGACTTAAGAACCGGAGAAAGAGTTCTCGTGAGGCTCTCCAAAATTAAAAGACGAAAAAATAATGAATGAAGGTTAGGGTTACAAAGCGTTTAAAAACGATATATAGCGGCCCAAAGAAAACGCGCAGCTCCGGATGCGTGCGTTCGCAAAACAACGCATCCGTACGGACTCACGCCAGCGGACGGACGCGCGATGCTCCGGAAGGTTAGTTGGCCGGACGCAAGGAGGCGCGGACACGCCGAGCCTCGGATGGATTCACTTAAATGCACGGACACGGACGCACGGAGTCTCGGACGATTATGCATTAGCCACCCAAGACCGGACGCAGCGTCACGGACGCGGGTCTTGAGTTCGGACTCAACGCCGGACGCGTTCCGGCCGGACGCTGGCGCCCGGGACGAATAGTGAAGAGGCGTCCGGCGTCGGACGAGCAAGCACCGGACGCGAGTGCTCACGCAGCGTACCCGCCACGGACGCACACCAAGCGCCGGACGCGGTCTTCTTCGATGCAAGCGACGCGTTGCACCCGGCAGCCGGCCACACCGAGTCCGCGCTTGGGTGCGCTCTTTATGCTCAAACGATGAAACACAATCATTCCCTACACAGAACACAAACGAACATGATTCCAATAAAAAGATGTTCAAATATAACCAAATGAAATCAAATCGTCGAAAACAAATAAAGAAAACAAAGCAAAACATGCAAAACAACACCCCACACTTAACTCTTTGTTGTCTCGAGCAAATTTTAGTTTCTTGAAAGGAATAGTACATAGAATCAATACTTCAAATAGAATCAATCACATATTCACATCCCTTCAATGCATCTTAATAATATAGTTCTCAATATAATGATCATCATTCATCAATCCAAACATGTGACTTATCATAGAATAGGCGTGTTTCACTCAACATGATTTCGTAAATCAATATACAACTTATATGGTTCCTTCATGTAAGATATCCCAATGTCAAAAATTAAATAAGAACTTGTGGAACTTAAAACCGATTATAGAACAATAATCGTTAGGTGGAACCTTCAAGTTGTACACTCGAGTATCCTAACGTAGATATCTATACCCATAGCAAAGAGTCTCCATTCGAGAGACAACACAAGCAAGAGAGGTAGAGCCCCTTATTCGAATTTTAAGCCCACTTATTTCACAACAACGACATATTTTCTTTTTCTTTTTTTATCGTCCACTTCTTTTTTGAAAGATCATACAAGAGACGGGTTCCATTTACGAAGCATATGACATCCGATCACACACCTTGTCTAAACACAGCTTCCTAATTATGTCCCACAATTCAAATTGACACCTAAGTTTCATCAAACTAAAAACCATATACCAAGATGCAAAGAAATTCATATCAAAACGCAATTAATTCAACTTAAAGCATAATTCTTCATACACCATTGATTTCAAGAAGATAAAATCATCTCTAATCCAAACAAAAAGTTAAGAAACGACAAAACACAACAAAGACAGAAACGGCAGAAAACAAACAAAACAAAACAAACCAAACGGAAAGAAACCCCCCCTCCCACTTAAAACAGGCAAGGATCTCATTGCAGATAAATGAATAAGTGAAAGGTAGAGGAAACTTCCCTGAAAGCGAAGAAACGGAACGGCGGGGATCAACAAAGGACAAAACCTACAAAAACAGGAAACAGAGAGAAGCAAAACAATGAAACAAGGAAAACGAAACGACACACAAAACAAAAAGGAAAAATACGAACACTCCAATAGTGAAGAATCACTATTGGTCAGATGGTGGTGGTGGAGGAGGAGCGCCATGAAATGTAGTCCACGTTGCTCCATCGAGCCTCAAGCGACCATGCACTGATTATGCTCAATCATCTGCTGGTTATACGTGTTCCAGCGCTGGTTCTGCTCATGCCACAATTGATTCTGTCTGTCAAGACATTGATTTTGCTGATCAAACCGAGAATTTATGTCTTGACGAAACTCTGTCCAGTGGCCAGCCAATTCACTCCTAAACTGACCCAGCTCCTCACGTATAGAATTATACCCTTGACCCGATGCATATTGCTGAGACGGGAACTGCGGATGATTTGGATCGGCCGCCTCGAATGGGCTCAGATCCTCTCGCATTAGTATCTTCGGTCGCCCATCATCGGATGGAACAGTGGTATCATAGATGACCATATCACCCGAAGGTGCATGTGATGGTCCCGCACTTTCGCTTGGCTGCCTCGGCTGCTTGGTCTCGCTGCGTCTTCGCGCTAGCATATATCTCTTCACGCATTTCTCAAATTGTGAGGCACCGAGTAGTCTCGTTATATGCAAAAGGAATACTCGCACTCACTAAGATCAATCATCTTAGGTCGAATGTGATCTTGCCCAGAACCGGTCGTCCATCATTATTTATGATCCCTAAGTTCACCGCTGCATCAGAGGGATTTGGCACAAGGTTGGCCGACATTTCTACGCCACGGACAAGCCGCAGTGGTCCCAAATAAAGTATGTCGGCGAAATCTTCGCCTTCTTTACAAAGACATGTGAGCAATAAGACCTCAAAGAAGATTCACCTTATTAGCCTCGCTTCATTTCCGAAAACATTGAATGCTATAAACTTGTAGACCATTGCCAATGCTTCATCCTCGATAAAACCACTCGGCATTCGATCGATGACCGCTTATTAAACCCCGATAACTCCCGCCAAGCCTCTCTAACATTGAATGAATGGGGCACACCACGTGCACCGTAAGTCGAAACCAAACACCACCTTCATAATACGAGGTGTTATAACATACTCTTGCCCCAATGCATTTGACAAGACAAGGAGTCTGATTCATCATCAATACACATCGCATAAGAGAATTCAATCAACAATGGGTTGTAACGTGTAAATCCATCAAAGCATATTGAAGCAATCCTAAATTCTTCAAATATTTCTTAACCCTATCCTCAAGACCTAAACTTTGCATCAATTTCCGGTTGAATCGACGCGAGAAGTGATATCTTGAAATGCAAACGAGCGATAATGTGTACCTTCCACCGGATTATAAATTGGGAAAGTGGCGAGTACATATCATCGATATCCTCCTCTCGTTCCTCCATAGGAACATCGTCGGCTCGAGGATGACGGAACTAGACCCAAAGAACATTCTTAGTCCGAACCATAATGAAATACTTGGGCGGGCTCAATTTCAAAACGAGGTGAGCACGTGAGTCAAGAACGAGGTGCGTGAGGAAGAAGGTAGCCGGACCGACCCAGCGCGAGACGGAGAGTGAAGGAGCTGAGGGCGCGGCGCTCGAGGAAACGCCGAACGGGAGCGGTGCTAGGCGCGAGGCGTGAGGCGCAAGAGGCAAGGCACGGACCGTGCGGGCCGAGGAATGGGCGCGCGCGCTGCAAGCGCCGGACGGAGGTGGAGGCGGACGGAGGAGGCGCGGACGGTGAATGAAGCTTGAGTGAGACGACGGCGCTTGTGCAAGCGTCGGACGGAGGCGATGAAGCGGCGACGGGAGAGGGGCGGCGTCGGACGGAGGAGAAGATTTGTTCTGAGAGTGAGGCTGCGCGAGAGAAGAAGAGAGCGTAAGCGGCGCAAGAAGAGGTTAGAAACCCTAATTCACGAAACATATATATATAACTTTTTTAGGAATAATAAAATCAAAATGGACCCACGCCGGTTTCATGGCGTCCGTACTGGGTCACCATCGCCTAAGTTTAGTTTCGCACGTGTACGGTTTCGCGTGTCCGCGTGGGTGTGCTTTCACGCCCAACTTTTGATTATCACCCCCGTCCGTTTCGTCACGTCCGTATTGGGTGAGCCTCCTAACAAATTCGTTGATACGCACTTGTATTTGGTTTTCGTCGGCGTCCGGGCGCCTGGGTACCTCACAGACGTTATTTTGCCTACTTCAACTTTTTTCGACCATGTTCCGATTCTAGATAAAATTACTCCTCAACCCGCACCACACAAAACCACAAAAGAAATCAAAACACAAACAAAGACAAAACCAAAGGAAAACACGAACAAAACATAAAAAACGTGGGTTACCTCCACGAAGCGCTTGTTCATTGTCATTAGCTCGACAAGAATAAATCATGACGATTAAGGGTCACGACGGAAATAGATTCCACCGTGAGGAGATCGGACCCCTTCCACATAGGGCTTCACACGTTGGCCATCGACCTCGAACGATTCATCGGAACTTTCTTTTGTGAGCACAACCAACCATACGGCTTCACTTCCTCGATAATGAACGGGCCACTCCAACGAGACTTCAACTTCCCGAAAAGCTTCATCGGAATTGAACAATAAAACTTTATACCGGCTTCAAATCCTTATGCACAATGTGTTTGTCGTGGATGGCCTTCACCTTTTCTTTGTAGATTCGGGCATTGTCATACGCCTCATTACGTAATTCTTCAAGCTCCAGAGTTGTAACATCCGCTACTGGGAAGCATCTTGCAACTTCAAAAAGTGGTTTTGATGGCCCACAAGGCCTTGTGCTCAATCTCCATGGGAAGATGGCACGCCTTCCCAAACACCAAACGATAAGGACTCATTCAAGAATGCTTTTATATGCGGCGATGTACGCCCATAGTGCATCGGGTAGTTTGGTGGACCAATCTTTCCGCGAAGGTTGGACCATTTTCTCTAGGATCCCCTTGATTTGCCGATTGCTAGTCTCGGCTTGTCCCGATGTCTATGGGTGGTAAGGCGTCGCCACCTTGTGGTTAATCCCACTCTTCTTCATCAACTTCTCGAACAACTTGTTGCAAAAATGCTTCCCTCCATCACTAATGATTGCTTTGGGAAAACCAAACCTGCACAGTATATTCTCCTGCACAAACTTCAAGACGATATAAGAATCACATGTCCTAGTAGGGATAGCCTCGACCCACTTGGACACGTAGTCAACGGCAAGCAGAATATATTCAAAACCAAAAGATTTAGGGAAGGGTCCCATGAAATCAATTCCCCATACATCAAAAATTTCTACCACAAGAATATTATTGAGGGGCATCTCATTTCGGGCACCTATAGATCCGTCTGCACCGACATCGATCACAAGCACGGTAGAACGCTGGGCGTCTTTGAACAATGATGGCCAGAGAATCCGATTGGAGGACCTTGAACGAAGTCTTTGTCCACCGAAATGCCTCCATAATTACCATTGTGGCATTTTCCAACACTTTGAATTGCTCTTCCTCAGCACACATCGACGGATCACGTCATCCTTCCCGATTTGAACAGATATGGCTCGTCCCGAAATATTGCTCGACAAGGTTAGAAGCGCTTCCTTTGTTGAAAGGTTAGATCGGGTCTCATTTCCCACAAGCAAGATAATTCACAATGTCACGAACCATGGGAAGATGAGACATAAAAGCATTTTCATAAGGAAAATCATTAGCAACAGTCTCATGCAAGAGTTTAACACTCGGGGATTGAAGACGAGACAAATGATCAGCCACACAATTCTCACTCCCTTTCCTATCCTTAATCTCTAAATCGAATTCTTGAAGGAGAAGAACCCAACGGATCAACCTAGGCTTGGCTTGAGGTTTGGTTAACAAGTACCTTAAAGCTGCATGGTCACTATGAACAATCACTTTAGAACCTATGATATAAGAGCGAAATTTTTCTAAAGCAAAAACCACAGCTAACATTTCTTTTTCAGTTGTCGTGTAATTCACCTGTGCATGATTCAAGGTAGAACTAGCATAGTAAATTACACGGAGCATCTTATCAACACGTTGCCCTAAAACAGCCCCTACAGCATGATTGCTAGCATCACACATGATCTCAAAATGTTCATTCCAGTTCGGGGCTACAACCACGGGGGCACTAGTCAACTTCTCTTTCAACACAGAGAATGCATGCATACAATCATGATCAAACACAAATGGCACGTCTTGGGCAAGCAAACGACACAAGGGTTGAGAGATTTTCGAAAAATCCTTAATAAACCTACGGTAGAAACCCGCATGCCCTAAGAAACTCCTAATCCCCTTAACGTCAACAGGTGGGGGCAATTTCCCTATAACATCAATTTTGGCCCTATCCACCTCAATCCCATCACGAGAAACCAAGTGTCCGAGAACTATACCGCTCTTAACCTTGAAATGACTCTTTTCCCAACTTAAAGTTAAATGACTCTCAACACATCTATCAAGCACATGATCAATTTTAGCCAAGCAGTCATCAAACGAGGAACCAAAAACAGAAAAGTCATCCATAAATACCTCCATGAAGTCGCCGATCATTTCTGAGAAGATGGACATCATGCACCGTTGGAAGGTTCCAGGTGCATTGCAAAGACCAAACGGCATACGGCGGTAAGCAAATGTCCCATGCGGGCTCGTGAACGCCGTCTTGGATTGGTCTTCCGGAGCTATGGCAACCTGATAATATCCAGACAAACCGTCAAGAAAACAATAAAAATCGTGTCCGGCTAACCTATCAAGCATTTGATCAATGAAGGGTAGAGGGAAGTGATCCTTTTGGTGGTGGCATTCAGCTTCCAGTAGTCAATGCACGCGCCATCCCGTGGTGGCTCGGACCGCACCAACTCCCTTGCTATTTTCGAATAAATGATGCCCTTCTTGGCACAACATGCCTTGGGCTCACCCATTCACTATCTCATGACAGAAAGATGAGGCCTTCGCCAGAGTTTGTAGATCTCTTCACCACTTCGTAAATCATGTGGTTCAACCTCGCTTGACCGCCTCGTTGGACGAGCTCCTTCTACCAAGGTGATGCGATGCATACGTGGCGGGGTTAATACCACGGATATCACCAAACTCCACCAAGGTAAGCTTGTTCCTCTTCGAACACCAATCAACGATCTTCCTCATACCGAGCCAAAGTCGAAGAGATGATCACCGGCAGCTCGCCTCCCCTCCCAGAATACATACTTAAATGCGTTGGAAGCTCCTCGAGCTCAACAGTGAATCGGGAAACTTGCCATTCACATGCAAATTCTTTCTCGTCGGCCGATCCCATGAAAACCTCTTCAACGGTGTGTGCTGCAAAATACATTCTCGACCAAGGGCTCAATAGCATCGACAAAAGCACAATCATCAATATAATGAGCAGTAGTGGCATTAAGGCTATCTCTCACAGAAAATGTAACCGTGGTCCCTAAAACAGTCATTTTAATAAGACCACTCTTAACATCTATCATGGTATTAGTGGTGGCCATAAACGGTCTCTACCGAGGAGAACAATGTGAGACCTACCATCCTCCCGTACATCCCCAACTTCCAAGACCACAAAATCCATCAAAATTATTAGACCCCACATTAACCATAACATTTTCATCGCCCTGGGGTATCTCATGATCTATCACTAATTGAAGGGTCATGCCCTGGGTTTCAACTCCTAAGACCTAATTTTGAAAGATAGAATAAGGCATCAAATTAATTCCCGCCCCAAATCAAGCATACCTAAGGCCTCTTTCCCATTCCCCATAGCAATCTTAATGATAAAGCTACGGATCGCTTGACTTGGGTGGAAGGAAGTTGCATGATTGAATTAGCCGCCCTGAGGCGACCACATTGGCAATGTCTCCTAGTTCCTCTTCTTGGAGGCGAGTTCCTTAAAGAATTTCACATAGGCGGGGATAGCCGGATGACATCCAGCAGAGGAGTTGACGGTACTGAGACAAAGAACTTGTAGAAATCGTTGAACTGTTGGTCCCGCTTGGCATTCGTCAACCGATGGGGATAAGGGACCGGGGCTTGAACAATGTCTTTGTAGATTGTCCGGTGAACATACGGATTGGTCGCTTTGTGCAACTCCTCTCGCCTTTCTTCTCGGGAACCTCTTCTTCAACATGAGGTTGCTCAACGTCGACAGTGGGTGCCGGTGAAGGTACTGGAGTCGGCATAGTCACCATGTTATCGATAACCTTTCCACTTCTGAGCACCGTCACGGCATGAGCTTGATGAGCTTTCCCGGGCAACTTGTTCCTTTAACTCACGCCTTATCTCATTAAGAGAAGTGGCGGTCGACCCATAGTTTCTCAAGATGCCTCATCGTCGCCTCCGTACTGTCATTCCTCTGATTGTTCTTAGCGATGTAGGCGTCGAGAGAATCATCAGCAGGAGTCCGCTGAGATTGCGGAGGGCCGCGTGGAAACCGCTGAGGCGGCGAGGCCGCCGAGGGTATTCCGCTTGGCGGCCGCCGAGGATCTTCTTGAGGTGGCGGTGGTTCCGCTTGGTAAGGATATTGTGGAAATGACGGCCGCCGATATGATTGTGGATAATGATATCACGACCATACGCCCGCCGCTTGGCGGATCTTCTTGTTGTGTATCGCTGCGACGGATACCGCTTGTGCATAAGAGTCGAGTTCGTGTGTTTGAACCGAACCCCGACCTTGGTTACGATTCTTCCATCTAGAGTTGTCTGCGGTGGTTTTGCTCATAGGTCGGCCTCGGCTCATAAGGTTGTCGAGGTGAAAACCTTGCATAGAATAAGCCTCTACTCGCCTTCATAGGCAAGCGCTCCCATATTAGGACAAATATCATTTGATGTCCCATTTCCATGCAAATTCCACAAGGATGCATCGAAATCACGAGGGGTGCACCGAACTCCCGTGAAGGAGCAACGAACTCACAGGGTGGTGAAGGGAACTCGGCCGCTTCATCTTCATCTCGCTCATCTCTCTCATGAGTTGCGCCATCTCGCTTTGTTAATTCCGGGATCATGTCTCCTTTGAGTTGACAAAGATCGGTAGCATTAGATGCCTTCGGAGGAATTGCTCGCCATGACGCCAAAGATTTCGTCAAGAGCCTCGGCCGTGATATGAGCTATATTGCCCTCGCAACGTCGTCGGCCTTTTCACGATCGGATTTCGTGATCCGTCATAGAAGAATGGCACAAAGAACCAACGGGAAGAAGTGATGTGGGCATTGCCTTTGAAGCTCTTTGAATCTTTCTCTCGCTTCATGGAACAGCTCATCTAGATCCCGCTTGAACGTCATAATTTTTGATCGAAGATCCTTGGTCTTCGCCGTGGATAGAACCTCAACATGAACCGCCCACCACGTAGTTCCAATTTGTCGAGAGTCGGGAAAGCTCATAAGCAAGACTTGGCTTTATCCTTCGAGAATAGGAGAAAGCAGTAGATCTTCAATCTGTTCTTCGTTCGAGGCCAAACAGAGGAATGATCGCACCACTTGATTATATTATCGATAAAACTTAAGGCATCCTCATTTACATGCCATGAAAAGTGGGAATGAGGTTGAAATGATTTGGCTTCAACTCATACCCACATGCCGCGGGGCATAGCACAATAGGATTTTTAGTCTCCCATATCTTAGGGCGGAAGTAATCCCCCATCAGGCGAGGGGCAGCGTTCCCGTCATGATTGTTGTTCACATTCTCATGGTTATTGTTTCTTGGTCACCCATGATCCCGGAGAATTCTTCAAACAAAAGATTCTCGACGGTAGTAAATCCCCTTTCAAGTGTGAGAGAACTGTCCTCACAGAAGCTATCACAATCGGAGTGATCAAAGTCTGCCACACTAGGCAGTCGCGGTTTCCTCGGCTTGCGAGTATACTTCAACGGGGATGCCAATCTAGGAGTTAGACTTCGGCGTCCCTGCATACACAACACTCAACAAACGAGATCAAACGCAACTGCGGTATAAAATAAGAAAGCGAGGAGAAGAATAAAAGCGAAAACATGCAACATTAATAAACGCTAAAGTTTTCTAAGAACGGCGCCAAAATTTGTTTCAATCAAAAGTATACTCTTAATTGACTCCTAATCGAATGAGGTGTTATAGTAGGGAAAGTTAACCCTAGTCGTCTCTCAAGGAAAACTTAACAGGGCGTTACTAGGTTACCACACGAAAGCAAATAAATTCCTAAACACTCTAATCTCAAAAGGGTTGATTGATTACCTAGGCAAGAAATTATTAAAGAAAGGAAGGCGAATTAACTAGGCGGAAATTGACAAAGAGATAAATTATCTAGGCAAGAATTAAACCATAAATCAAGAATATGGAATCAAAATTATAAACCCTAGACATGAATCGAAAAGATTAAACGGAAGACAAGATTACTTAGACGAATATCAATATTAATCTTAACCCAACGTAGAAACCAATAACAATCAAATACGAAAAGATTAAACGGAATAAAGCGATAGAAGAAACTTACGAACAAATCGAGCGATGGAATTGATATTCAAACTTGATACTGAATCCAACAATCCTTACAATAATACTTGAATCACAATCCAAAGAAAAGAGAAGGAACAATACTAGACTTAAGAACCAGAGAAAGAGTTCTCGTGTGGAGGCTCTCCAAAATTAAAAGACGGAAAAATAATGAATGAAGGTTAAGGTTACAGCGTTTAAAAACGATATATAGCGCCCAAAGAAGCGCGGCAGCCGGATGCGTGCGTTCGCAAACCAACGCATCCCAGCGCCGGACTCACGCCAAGCGCCGGACGCGCACGCTCTCGGAAGGGTTAGCCAGCGCCGGACGCAAGGAGGCGCCGGACACGTCGAGCCTCTGGATGAATTCACTTAAATGCACAGCGCCGGACGTGATGCAGCGCCGGACGCACGGAGTCTCGGGATGATTATGCATTGGCCACCCGAAGGCGGGACGCAGCCGCGACCGGACGCGGGTCTTCGGTTCAGCTCAGCGTCGGGCGCGTTCAATACGGACGCGGGCGCCGGGACGAATCGTGAAGAGGCGCCCGGCCGGACGAGCAGCGCCGGACGCGAGTGCTCACGCAAGCGTACCCAGCGACGGAGGCACACCAAGCGCCAGACGCGGGTCTTCTCTTCGATGCGAGCGACGTTGCACTCAGCTGCGGCCACGCCGAGTCCGGCGCTTGGGTGCACTCTTTATGCTTGAAACGATGAAACGCAATCATTCCTTACACAGAACAAAAACGAGCATGATTCCAATAAAAAGATGTTCAAATATAACCAAAATGGAATCAAATCGTCGAAAATAAATAAAGAAAAACAAAGCAAAAACATGCAAAACATCGACACCAAAGCCATCCACAGAACCAAGCCCTAATACGACGACAGAAATTGCACCGGAGAGGACTCTAGCGTTGCAAATGGAACCGTTAAAACCAACACCTCTTTAAATCATATATCCCGAAAAGGGCGAGCCCTCTAATCCTAAAGAAACGGGGAAGAAAAGGAAAAGGACGAGCGTGCCAACAAGAAGGTCGGAGCGTATACCTCGCCAATCACGCCTAGGAGGCCCGGGCTCACCGATTCACATTGACATTACCGGTGATTCACCGGTAATTTCTTTACCGTCAAAGCCCAAAAGGAAAAGGAAGTTCCACCTCCCAGAGAACCTACTCCAGAATCTGGCGACCCTCGTGATGGCCGGACTGCTACTGAGACATCATCTGAATCAAAGGCAGAAACATGGGTATCCCATAGTGACTCCTCGGACACTCTAGAAGAAGAAGTAGGCTCAAAACCAAAAGAGCACGGCCAGCCAGATTCAAACTCCAGTGATGACGACGTTTCACTAGGTGAAATTTTAAAAAGACTGAAGAGAACGATGATCAAGAAAGGAAAGCAAAAAGAAAGTGTTCCAGAACCAAAAACCAAACCAGATGTTCCACCGGTTGTCCCTGTCACAGATGAAGCAACAGTGCCTCCAACACCACCTAGCCCATATTCCGAGGAGAAAAATTGGGACTCTAGCTCGGAGAATCCTTCAATCTTCGCAGATTCTGATGTTGAAGTTGATAGAGCGATTTCTTTCAAATTCTACTCAAAAGAAGCTGAAAAAAGGTGGGAACAATTGAAGCATTCGAAGTGCTTGAACGAGCGAAAAATTGATGAGGTAACTTTTGCCCAAAATAATCTTGTTGATTTCTTGAAAGAACGTGGTCTACTTCAAACTGTTTCGGCTATTCATCCATACCCCAAAAACGTGATAAGGCATGTTTATGCAAACATGGACAAATCTTTCCCTGATTGTACCTCAAACAAATATTGTAAGGTATATTTTAGGCATCGGGTTTTTCATATTACTGCCTGCGAGGTCAACGCATTTTGTGGGATTGGTGAGCTGATTAATGATGTGTCTGTTGATGACAATGATGAGATCGCAAAAGAAATAACAGGAGGAAGGGTTAAGAAGTGGAAGAGTCTTATGTCCGTGGGTCGTTTAACTTATCTCGCATTACATCTGTTTAACCGATGACGTCTAAGCGGCTTCAGGTCGTCAAACAAGATGATGAGTTACCATGCAACATGGTATTTTGTTATACAAGATTGGAAAGGGTATACCATTCAACTTAGGAAAGTTGGTGGTAAAACAAATAGGCGCCATTGCAGCGAAACAGAATCCAGGTTTACTTCCGTTTCCATCACTGTTATATCAATTGTTAAAAAAATAGGGTTTGCTAGATGGATCACGTGACGTACTGTTCGAGGACTTTCAACAAGTCTCCATTAGCAACACTTTGTTCTCGGGGAATAAGCTTCCAAATTTGCCATGGAATAATCCTTCAAAATCCACAGATGGGCAAGAATCCGAAGCTAGATCCGAAGAGATGATTTCACTGCCCCGGTCAAGTGTGTGTGCTATGCTGGATCGTTTACAAAAACTTGAACAAAGCTTTTTGGATAGTGTAAGGTCGGCTCGGCTTGAAGTCACAGTTTTACGAATTGACTTACTTGGAATCCTTTCTTCTCAAAAAGGGGGAGAACAAGTAGGGGGAGCTGGAAAGATGGACGTGGACGTATGAATGTTTGCTGGGAGCTGGAAAGATGGACGTGGACGTATGAATGTTTGCTGGCTATGAACTCTTGAAATCTGATGAACTCTTGAACTTTTTTATTTTTTATCTCTCTAAAGATGGACGTGGACGTATGAATGTTTGCTGGCTATGAACTCTTGAAATCTGATGAACTGATGAACTCTTGAACTTTTTTATTTTTATCTCTCTGAACATATTTTAAAACAGGTGTTGGCTGTGTTGGTTGTTTGATGATGCGCGGACATCTTATTTTTGTTTTGATGAACATCTGATGGTTTGTGCTTATCAATTGCATGTTTTTATGCGATGTCTTCTGTTTTTGATTAAATGGTTTCTGCACTGATGGTTTCATTGTTTGATGATTGTTGATGAATGTGTGACAGGAACTGTTATGATGATATTTTCGTAAACAGGGGGAGAATGTTTACAGGGGGAGTGTATTCCGTTTTTATGTATATATTTGGGATTCAGGTGGAGTATATAGGGTTCTGTATATATATATATATTGTAAATTGTGTTGTATATGCAGGTTTTGTGAAGAAAGGCAAAAAGGGGGAGTCTGTTAGAGTTGGTTAACTCTGACTAAGTCTCCTTGCTTTAAGGAGTTAGTTATTTGTTAGTGTTTTGCCTTTTCTTCTTTGGTGTGCGAGTTACGAAATGTTTTGCGGGATGCGATTGTACACAATCAAGAACACGGAAGCAGATCGCTAGAGATCGTGGACTAAGTCGGTTCAGCTCCTATTTTCCGGGAGCAAGTTATGCAACCATCTATCACGACTTAGTCACATCCTTAGTGGGCCGGATCGTGGTCCAAGACATGCTGTTGAAGGCTCTCAACGCCTATAAAGGAGAGACAAAACGACTGCAAAAGTGTGCAATTCCTGAAGAATCATCTGAAGATCTGTTTATGTTGTTGAGTCTGTTTTTGTAACATTTCCAATATCACAAGATTGTTCTTTTTAGTACACGAGTGGTGTGAGAAGGTTGTTCTTTTTAGTACACGAGTGGTGTGAGGAAATCTTTAGTATTTTCATATATCTTGATAGATAAGCTTCTTAGCTTTTTCATAGATCTTGATAAATAGTTTTAATACTCAACTTTCCTTTAATTATCTTGTGATAAAGTAGTGAATTTTTGTAACGTCCACTGTAAAAACTTATAGTGAATAATTTCGCCATATTGACATCTACAGATTATAATTTAATCTGTAGAAAAGTTTTACTTCGGTGTTCTTCAAGTTTTTAATTTATTTTTTTTACTACGTGTGTGGATAATAACAGATAATGATTTTGTGTTTAAGCGAAACAACACTTAAAAACATGTTTGAATTATTACTTGTATTTGACATTTTCCAGATACCTTAGTAAGAAACAATTATGTCGTAGCTAAATGTTCATAGCAAGCAACTCAAAAAATATGTTCATATCAAGAGTTGTTTAACATTTTGCTTATATATATATAATATATATAGACTTTTGTCTCAGAAATACTCAAAATGTTATTTCAAACTGTGTAAGAATTGTCGAGAAGGGTAATTTCGCCAATCTACTATGCACTAACCAAATTGTTTAATATCGTCCCATGCAAGTTATGCAACCCTAAAAAATAAAAATAAAAACAAATCGTCCCATGCAATTTTCTTTTCTAAAGAACATGAAAGCCATGGGAGCACCAGCCTTGATAAACTCAATCTCCAATTTCCCCATCTCATCAACCAAATCAATTCCATTTAAAGCTAAATTTCCAATGCTAATGGAGAACTCAATCGACTTCCCCTTTTCCAAAGAGCTGCTACATAAACTATACCAAAACGGACAAATGCGGTTGAGAACTTCGACGACGAGGAGGTTAGCGCGGAGGAAGAAGAGGGCTCGATTTCGATTGGTACTAGTGCGGATTGGGAAGCATAATTTCTTGCGGAGAGGGAACCTAATAGATATTTTCCCCAAAAGAAGCTGAAAAAGCCCCCCCAATTCCAGGCTAGTGCGAGAAACTGATCAAATGAATTGATGCGGTTAGAGCTAGAGAAGTTGCTCTGGAATCTAACTGAGGCTAGAGGATTGACTGCCAAAATGGAGAATTTGCTTGGTGGAGAGAATAAAAGGAAGAAGAAGAAGCTCACATTTTTAGATCCGATGATGATGGCGATGACTGCTGAGGATGATGAACTGCTAATCATCAAGATGCAAGTTGTAACTGTCTCCTGCTTCTTGATTTTGGATCTATTTTTGGTATGGTGTTCTTGATTTTGGATTCTATCACAGTGAATTTCTTTTGACTGATTTTATTCTGCGACTGATGAAGAAACGATTATTCATGTTGGAATCAAGAAAAGCATGGAAATAACAAAACTCTTGCAATGTAGAAAACATTCTGATACAAAAATTGGCCAAGATTGTATCATTATGTGCCTAACTGCAGCAGATTTGCTGCTTATGATATTCTGACGGAGGCCTATATTTTCTTATTCTTCTAAGACCCCATAGGAATTTGTTTTTTTTTTTTTAAATCTTGATGTTTAATGCATTTCAAGAACCAGATATGGCTCCAGACTGTGTGTGAGTGTGTAGTAGACAATGTCAAGACACCATCCTACGTCGTTGATTCATCTCCGGCAGCCTTTTGATCATTTTCTTGTAATAATCCGTTCTACAACGGTGATAATCAATCCAAACACACAGCTGCCTTATTGCCTCTCTCTTCTCCTCTCGAAGTTCTATCATTCCTTCATCTTTCTCTCTGATCCATTTCTCTAATTCCCTCATCTTATTCTCCAACTTCCAAACCCTGTCCCTGAACACCAATATCTCCCCCTCCTTGTCATCCAGTTGGAAGAGCAAGTCGTCTAGGTCGTGCTTCACTTGCACCAGCGCGTTGTTCTTCCTCCTCACCCAGTCCTTGGCGTAATTCACCTCACACGAAGTCTTAGAAATCCTGGTCAGGAAATTCTCGTTGCATTCCTCAAACTTTACGACTACTGAGTCCAGTGAAACGAGCACATCATTTGCTGTGAGTGAGATACCCTTTATGTTTCTGAGTCCCATTTCCATTTTTCCTTGTTGAGCCTTGTTTTCTTGCTTGACCTCCTCGTTGGTCTTGAGGTACCACTCTTTGTTCTCGATGTGCAGCTTCTCTGCAGCCCTGATCCTACGGCTCAGGGCTCGATACTTATCCTCGAACTGCTTCCTGAACTCCTCTGCCATCTCTTCTATCTTGTGTTCCATCAGTTGGAAGTTGGGGTGAGATTTCATGTATCCCGCTCTCATCTTATTCACGACTTCCCCCAACTCGAGCAGAGTTTTCTGCTGATCAGCGATCTTGGTGATCAGTTCAGTGTTGTGTCTGTTCATCTTGGATTTGATCAGCAAAGCCTCTTGTCTCTCTTTCTCAAGCTCCATCATATCCCGTTCTTTGTCGTTTTTCAGAGTTTCCATCTCTACCTGCAAACCTACTTTCTCCTTGTGTAAGGCTTCCATCTTGCTCTGCTGATTCTTGACCTTTTGGTTCAAGGATTTGATCTGAGCAGATGAATCTTCTTCACATTGCTTGAACTTCTTCTCCTGAGCTGATAGCTTCCTCTCGTTAAGCAAAAGAGATGTCTGTAGCTGAGACATCTTTCGTAGTAGCTCCTGCTTTTCAACCACATATAGATTAGATTCTTGATCTGTTTTGGCTATCTGCTCTTTGAAATCTTTTACCTGAGCTTTCGAGCTTTCCTTCTCCCCAGTCCTGCCATGCTTGATCGAAGATTGATTCGCATATTTGTTTCCACAGTTGTTGTTGAGCTCCAGCTCCAATTCAACCTTCCGAGTGTTGACAGATACCAGCTCCTGATGCAAGCTATCGACTTGCTCCATTAGACCCTCAACTTCAATCGACCTTTCTTTGGTCTCACTCGTCAATCTCTCCTCCAATTCGTCTTTTTCATGGCTCAGAGCTTCCACTTCGTGCTCCAGACATTCCTTGTCTTTGCACATTGATTCAAGCTCCGAAATGCGGTCTTTCAGCCTTGATATTCTCTCCTTCATATGCATAGCTTCGTTCGCCTTGCTTTCCACCTCCTCTTTCCATTTCTTCTTCTGTGAGGAGAGAGTCGCGATCTCAAACTTGAGACGTGCAACTTCTCCATCAAAACCCTTCATATGTACTGTGTTTCCCGGCTCCTCATCTTGAACCCTCAAATCCTTCAAAAAGTTGTTCATCTCCTGGGACTGTGAGCCCAAGCAAGCCTCTTTTATTTCACTAGAAGAAGTTAGTTTATCCTTGAGGATTGTGTCTTCGACATCTGATGTTTCATCATCGGTATGCATGATCCCACTGCTTGTGTCCCTGCTGTTTTTGTGCATCACTTCCACTGGAGAATAGTAGATCTCTGAATCCGAAGGAGGAGTGGAAGAGCCATCATCTCTGCCATGAACATTGTTCTTCGCCTCCCGTCTTAGATCTTCATAAAGAGAGTAGAGTGATTCATAATGCTGGTGGAAATCTTCAACTAGGTGGATTATTTCTTTCTTCAGGTTCCCTTCTTTGTTGCTATTTATGCCCTTTGCCAGCTTCAAAATCCTCTTCACCTTATTCTCAACATCTGCAACACAGAAACTCCTCAGTTTCTTGTATATATGTGCTGAAATCTTGACTTCTTTGCGCATGTCTATAGACTTTCAACGTGTAAAAAAGGAGGGGGCAAAAACAGCCTTGCTCTCATCATGACACCATGTTTTCAAGAGAACTCAAATTTCAGAACAAGAAATAAAGATTTTAAGGTTCATGATTTGAAAATTTTACCGATTTTCGCCCTTCTCAGTTGCTCTTGTTTCTCAGGGTCTATGTGATTCTCAAAGGACTTCATCGCTTTGCCCTAATCTTGCTAAGCTTTAAATCTTGAAAGGATGAGTGGTGCTGCTTGATGGCCAAGAAAACTCAAATAAATGAACAATACGCAGCATTGTAGCTTAGAATTGCGTTTGCGTTTGCTTAGTAATTCAAGAATGGTAGACATTACCTACTTGAAACTTGCAATTATCTAACAAGTAGAAGAAATGCAGATCCCTTGCATGATTACTCCCCCTAGCCAAACAAACCAAAATTTATCAATAGCGACTGCCCAAGGGTCGAGATCTTCTCGAGAATTATAATATACACGTGATGTGCATCGACATTACGGTGTTTAACAAGCAAAGACTCCATTTATTGCATTTTGTGATATGTCATTGCATAACCCATAATTTTCATTTGCTTATTCTGACAATAACCAATTCCATAAGATAAAACATGTTCTCAATCATGATATCGAAATTATGGACAAAAAAACCCAACATAAATCCAAGATTGACATTATATGATGGGATCAGAATGCATATAACACGTATTTTTGTGCGAATGTGTGATCCCGATCCAATCCACACACCATTTATATTTGCAATCATGAGATGGAAAAAAAATTCTTTGATGAATATGATATTATGAAAAGAACGTCTCGGTGCTCATGAATGCATTAAAAAAATTCACTTGAATTACACAGACACAAAAACATACATATGTATGTATATATTTGGCCTCTCTTTTTTTTGAACAGCTGATGACTAGATAGGCAAGATTACCTGAAAATTTTCAGAGTTGTGAAGAATGTCAATCTGAATGAAGGCAAATCCATGATGAAAAAAATTAATGAAGGGATATGAACTATATTTAGTTTATGGTTTTATAGATAATGATTGTGATGTAATATCGATAAAAATTTATTAACTATATATTACTTCTATTAATAGCGCCCTCTTTCCACTCTATAATCCATATCTATTATAAAATGTCTTCTTCTTTAGTTCTACAAAATTCGCTTACTCTTAATTCTATTTACAGTGAGATTATGTTTTATGATAATAACTGTGATATAAAATAATAAAACATATCTATATATTGGTTTTTATATAGGAGTATATTCAAATATGCAGACAACGTTAATTTACACAATCATGATGGTTGCTCTTATGAATAGCACCTCTTTCTAATCTACAATTATTACAAAAATATCGTATTTCCTAATTCTTACAATTAAGATCGCTGAGTCTTACTTCAATTTACTATGAAATTAATTAATTTAATTAGATCTGTACGGCCCATTGCCTTATGTAATATCTTATACTACCTCCGTCCCACCATTCTTGGCTCGTTTCCTTTTTACTGTCCCAATAAGTTGTACGTTCAAAAAAGTAAACAATTTTACACTAAAAAGTATATCGAATTTCGTGCCACCTACTTTTTACACACAAAACACAACTCTCCTTAATCTACATGTAAAAAGAAAGGAGCCATTATTGACGGGACGGAGGGAGTATAACGAAAGTCATCTGCAATAGGCTCAAACATGCGCTCCTATGGCACTACTCTCGAAAAGGAAGTTATACAGTGATTTCGGCTTATGAGTTGGCCCGCTCGATGACTCTCGACATTCGACATGCAATCCCCGGCAGCTGGCGGTCATTATGGAAGCTTAAGATCTCCCCCAAAAATTGATTTTTTTTCTGCGGAGGGCGGCAGATAATGTCTTGCCGACGAAGGCTAACCTCGGCACTCGTTTGTGGCGTGTGAGTTTGCGGAAGGGGAGCTTCTGTTCACCTTGATTGATCTAAAGGAAGGGGAGCTTAATGCTAAGATGACTATGTTGATGTACCAAATCTGGAAGGATGTGAACGATGTGATTTGGGAGAGGCGACACCCTGCAGTCTGAAGGCGCTCGTTGAACCAAGCGGCTAATGTGAGGCTGGAATGGATTGCTGCATGCACAAAAGATCATGATAAACAGCCCGTGCAAGGGATGGCACAACTTGCCGAGCGGTTTTTGATGCAGTTTTTTTCGAAAGCTCAGACAAGAGAGGAGCTGAGATCATTATCCAGAACGAGGTGTGGGAGATTTTGTTGCAGGAAAGGTTATTACGCCGCTTGAGAGTGGTCCATGGATCAAGCGGAGGGGACTGAGTTTCGTCGAATTCCGTTGGACAGCAAGATTGTTGCTGATGCTCTAGATTCTCATCACTCCGATTTTTCTGAGCTAGGAGGGCTAGCTAATCCTCGAGTCAAGAGCAAACTTTCGTGTTATACATGTTAGGCGTGAGGCCAATGTTCTAGCTTATAGTCTAGCTAGAGTTTCTATTGATTTTTCTTCTGCGCATGTTTAGGATGGGTCTTCTGCAAATTCCATGCATTTATGCATAACAAAAGAGTACCATCTTTCTTTCAAAAAATGATAAATATTATAAAAAATGTCTTATTTCTTAGCTACAAAAATCGTTTGACCTTAATTCATAAGGACATTATCGGTACGTGAAAATGGAATGGGACTTAAATTGAATAAGAAGTTTTCCTATTTATTTAACTAAGTCGACAAACCTGTGAGAATAAATAGATGTATATATATATATATATATATATATATATATATATATATATATTATAATGCGATAATATGTTTATGTACAACTTTTCAGTATGTCCGTATGGAGAGTAATAAACAAACAGAAATTATGGAGAATTTATGAACAGTCAATAAATATATATGTATATATGCATTTATAAAATCATATTTAATATTAGCATAGATCACTCAATATATTACTGTTTAATTTAGAATTGAATGATGATTTTTTAAACTAATATGACGATATATATAATTAAATGATAATGATTATTGTAAAAATCTCCATATAAAACTACGAACTCATGAAATTGTTTGAATTCGTCGTGAAAGTATTTGAATTCGTTGCAAAAATATTTAAATTAGAAAAACTAAAAATTCTCCCATCACAGGATCCAAATGCGGATGTTTGAATCATCACCTTCATCATAAATAAATGTTCATAAATCAATGACTAAAAATTATTCATATTTTATATTTTAAGATTAGTTTATATTTGATCAAATTCCTAATTAAATAAAGTTAAGTATTTATTCTAATAATATTAATAATTTTTTATTTATAATTAATAAATCTAATTGGTCCTTAATTAACATTTGATATTATTTAGTTAATATTTTTTTTTAGAAACGATAATATATAATTAATATTTCATTTAATAGTATTTGTGTACTGTCATAAAACCGCTAGAAATGATATTGATATCCTTTTCCCTACTGGCCACATCGGCAGAGCATCTTATTAGCAAAACTTTACTTCTCTCTGTATCTCCACCAATTCTCATATCGCAAAACCCTAATCTACACCCAATTCAATCATATTAGCTGAATTACTGGTCGGAAGGTAAATCCTCGCAGCCATGGCAAACGCAAGAGAATCCGACCCGCACCTGGGCTACCTAACGAAGAAAGAAACGGAGGTGAAGCTGCCCCGACCTACCCGCGTCAAGAATAAGACACCGGCTTCGATCCAAATCACCGCCGAGCAAATTCTCCGCGAAGCCCGTGAGCGTCAGGAGGCAGAAATCCGGCCGCCCAAGCAGAAAATAACCGACGCCACCGAGCTTGGAGATTACCGACTCCGGAAACGCAAGGAGTTCGAAGATCTAATTCGAAGAGTGCGGTGGAACAAGAGTGTCTGGGTGAAGTATGCCAAGTGGGAAGAATCTCAGAAGGATTTCGCCCGAGCACGGTCTGTGTGGGAGCGGGCGCTCGAGGTGGATTACAGGGACCATACTTTGTGGCTGAAGTATGCCGATTTTGAGATGAAGAATAAGTTTATCAATCACGCTAGGAATGTATGGGATCGGGCGTCGCAGCTGTTGCCAAGGGTGGATCAGTTGTGGTACAAGTATATTCACATGGAGGAGGTTTTGGGAATGTGGCTGCCGCGAGGCAGATATTTGAGAGGTGGATGAAGTGGATGCCTGATCAGCAAGGATGGCTCTCGTATATAAAGTTCGAGCTCAGGTATAATGAGGTTGAGAGGGCCAGAGAGATTTTGAGCGCTTTGTGGACTGTCACCCCAAAGTCAGTGCGTGGATTAGGTTTGCTAAGTTTGAGATGAAAACGGAGAGATAGCGCGTGCCAGGAATTGTTACGAGAGGGCTGTGAATAAGTTGGGGATGATGAGGAGGCAGAGGAGTTATTTGTGGCTTTATGGAGTTTGAAGAAAAATGTAAGGAGAGAGAGAGCTAGATGCATATATAAGTTTGCACTGGATCATATTCCAAAAGGACGGGCGGAAGAGCTGTACAAGAAGTTTGTGGCATTTGAGAAGCAATATGGTGATAGGGAAGGAATTGAGGATGCTATCGTTGGAAAGAGGAGGTTTCAGTACGAGGATGAGGTCAGGAAGAACCCACTTAATTATGATGTGTGGTTTGATTATATTCGATTGGAAGAGAGTTGTGGGGACAGGCAAAGGATTGAGGATGTGTATGAGAGGGCCATAGCAAATTTGCCTCCTGCTCAGGAGAAGCGCTACTGGCAGCGGTACATATACATGTGGTAAGCTTAATGCTTCAACCTTTATGTGTTCATGTCCGTATTCTATATTAAGTGAAGGGCTTGGCTGAGATTCATTCAGATATTTCTATTTGTTTTGTGATGATTTTTGAACTCTGTTATTCTCAGGATTAATTATGTTTTGTATGAAGAGCTTGATGCCCAGGATGTTGACCGAACAAGAGACATATACAAGTAAGATCCCATTTTCTGTTCTTCAGTAGCTTATCGTGTCTGTGCTATTTATAAAAAATATCATTGAATATGAAGGATCCTTAATCAAATGTACTAAGGAACTGTAGCCTGCATCCTTATTCATGGTCAGTTATTTTCTTGGAATGAGATTCTTTACTGAATCAAATAAGAGATTTATTAATGGGATGCAATAATTTTCTGTCTAATTTATGTAATGCAATGCTATTACCAGAGCTTGACTTTGTTCAATTAAGATGAAATGATGACAAGGCAAACTATATCTGCTTGAAGATTAAGAGCATATTTCATTGCAAACAAAGACTTTGCTCAACATGTGAATGTTATCTCCATTGCATATATAAGCACGTACAAACTAGTAATTTGAGCAACAAACATCTATGACTATGAGCTTTCTTTCCCTATTTGTTTCCAATTGTTCCTGACATCCTTTGAGAAGAGCTTTTTGGTAGTTTCAAAACTTTTAACCTCATCAATGAAAATAAATGAGCCTTGAACATTGTCCAGCCATTGTGACGTCATGAGAAGTTGACGTTATAAAAGAGATTGTTGAAGTGTATTATCCCTTATATGTGCTTCCTCCACATTGGATTGATGGACATTTGGACACGCAATAAAAAACATGGACATGTATTTGAGCATCTACTTAAAAGTAGACTACTTTTAAGTTGATTTTTTATGGTGTCTTGGAATGCTTCATTAGTGGAAATATCTTTTGATTTATATATGTGCATCTCATTGACTATGTGACAAACACCCACTGAAGCAATTGAACAGATACGAATAACCAATACTCTGGGGAAAGTTCTGTTTGTATTGGATGTATGGTAAGCCCGATTAAGCTAGTTCTTAGGAATTTAGTGGTAGAATTGCCAGTCTGTTTTTAATTGCATTGACTGTGGTCATATTATATTTTGGATAGCTTTGAATGGATCCTGATACATTTTGTAACTGAGCAGCTTGTGCCTGAAGATGATTCCTCATGAGAAGTTTTCTTTTGCAAAGATTTGGCTGATGGCCGCACAATTTGAAATACGCCAGTTAAATATTGATCGGGCTAGGAAAATATTGGGTTCAGCAATTGGTATGGCTCCCAAAGATAAGGTATGCTAAAAGTTTCTTATAAAGTTTAATTATTTATTTGGTTCATAGTCTGGTCTTTCTCGAACTGCACTCATAAATGTATCATATTGCAAGCAGATCTTTAAGAAGTACATTGAGATAGAGCTGCAACTTGGTAACATAGAAAGATGCAGGAAACTTTATGAAAAGTACTTGGAGTGGTCTCCCGAGAACTGTTATGCATGGAGCAAGTATGCCGAGTTGGAGAGATCCTTGTCAGAAACTGAACGTGCCAGAGCTCTTTTTGAGCTTGCAATCGACCAACCTGCTCTAGATATGCCAGAGTTATTATGGAAGGTACTTGAGTCTCTGCATATTGCAAACATTACCTGTGTTTGACTTTGATATATATAGCTCCGTAGTGAATTAGCTGGATACATGTGTTTTCATCTTCTACCTATTTGAAACAGGCATATATTGACTTGAGATTTCTGAATCCGAGTATGAAAGGACCAGAGCTCTTTACGAGAGGCTTTTGAGTCGAACGAAACACTTGAAGGTGTGGATAAGTTATGCCAAGTTTGAGGCTTCTGCTATGGAGGAGGTCCTTCAGGACTCAGAGTTGTCTGAGAGTGAATATAAGAAAATATGCCTTCAGCGTGCCAGAGGTAAGAAACTACAATGTTCCCAACAAATCAATTTCTTGCATTATCTTATCTATCATCATATCTGTTAACGTCAATGTTAAGTCTTACCATTATCATGAATTTGATCTCACACTTTCCCGTTCTCCAGCTGTCTTTGAAAGGGCCCTTAGCTATTTTAGAACTTCTGCCCCGAGTTGAAAGAGGAAAGGGCAATGCTTTTGGAAGAGTGGTTGAACACGGAAAAAGTTTTGCGAGCTTGGTAATGAGGATTTGGTTAAGGCTAAGCTTCCAAAGAAACTTAAAAGAGAAGGCACATAGAAACTGAGGATGGTCCAGCTGGGTATGCATTTGAGTCATGTTTTGGGCCCTTTCTATTTCTGAAAATTATTATACTGCTGATCCATCCTTGCTTGGCTTTTGTTATTCTGGTAATTGAATGGAGTGATTGATCCTTGTGACTCTGGAAAATCATGTGGCCACAGCCTCATCTTTATTGGCTTCTTGGGATTGGTAGCACTTTAAGAGTTATTGGTTTCTTCACCTAAATTAGGTTTAGGTTGACTTGTATTATTCCCCCATGATTCTTTTCCGAATTTGAATGTTTTCTCCCTGATAAATGAAATTTGCTAAAACATGGAAATAATCAGTATTTGGTAAAATGGTTACGTTATTGGTTTTATAGTGTAAGACTTTTTTTCTTCTTCCCATCCCTGCTACAATGTGTTACTTGCTGAAATCATGGTTGTTTTTTAATCCAATGTCACGGATGGAAACAATCCATTGCTTTCAACAAATTCTGATGTATTCATATTGTGCAGGTACGAGGAGTATATTGACTATCTATTCCCAGAAGAAACACAGACCACAAATCTTAAAATTTTGGAAGCGGCATACAAATGGAAGAAGCAGAAGATTGTTTCTGACGATGATTAGTTGGATAAAAATAATGTGGCTTATTTATCTTGTTAATATTGGCTTTGACATTCTTGTACGTATGTATGGCAATTTTCCTTCTATGCTGATGTACACAAGATTCGTAAGCTCCAAAAAGAATTTTGGTTGTATTGTCATAACTGATCACTCATTTGTTCTTTTCCCTGCCTGCGGGGTGCCCTCCAAAATGTAAGCTGCTAATATTTGTTCATTCGTTTCTCTTAATGTGATACTCAATTCATGGACTTGCTCTCTGCTTTCGAGGATGAGATGGGAACAAGTTAGCATGCATTGTATTTAAAACTATATTTCTTTTCTATGAAGGTAACATCATGTATGGTGCCTGCAGCACTATCGTCTGGGATTTGAGTATTTTGAAGGCGTGTATGACTAAGGTAACATCATGTGTTAGTGTTAGCATGTGAAAAGCCTCTTTTTTGGTTTATATTCCAACTCTGTCATGAGAATGATGTGTGACATAAGTTTTACTCATAGTTTGCTGGAATAGTAGTGCTGAATAACCCAGTATATATTGATTTGTGTGATTTTTCATGTTACAGCGAGTTCGTTTAAGCTTTTATACTTGAACATAAACTCTTGATCACATTTTTAACGTGGGTTTACTGAAGTTCATTTTTGTTTTATATGAATCTAGAGATGGTTCATTAACATGTGGAATTAGTATTCCAATAATAGAATGGTATATATAGCTTAAAGTAGCAGCCACAGCTCAAAAGCACATAGAAGAAATCTTCAAAAGAGAGACGAAGTGAGGCTTTTTCTATTGTATGTCTACATCATGCATTTCAGGCACTCGTATTCTGTCTAATCTGGATCCGGAGGAAAATCAAATCACAAAAACTCTGCCAACAATTAAACAATTTCATCTCCACATTTACAAGAAGAATCCTTCTTAGCCCTACTTGGGTTCCGACTTGGCCGGAGAATAACCCCCACTATATGAAAACAAGCTTTCATTAGCATAAGGATCTTTAGATCCTTTACTCGTTCCTTCATAATTGTCTGAAGTTGATGCTGATTCATTACTAGGATTCATCCCTGCAATTTCCATAATGTTCTCTATCCCCTTCACCACCTCACTCATTCTCGGCCTACTAATGCCCGACTCCTGAACGCATCTCAGCGCCACATCCACAAACCTCTCCACGCTCCCCGGTGCCATGTTGGACGCGACTATTGGGTCCAGGACGGACTCGAGGTTGTACAAAGTCTTGCTCTTGTCGAGTGCCTCTTTGACCTCCCTCACGACGTATTTCCCCTTCACAATAGGGGTTCTCGATGTCAGAAGCTCCAGCATCACCACTCCAAAGCTGTACACGTCGCTCTTCTCAGTCAGTTGCTGCGTCATGTAGTATTCAGGGTCCAGGTACCCCTATTAAAACAAATGTTACAATTTTAGGAGGTAAAGATAAATTTGAACAATCTGAAAAGGGTTAATAGTAGTTTATGATCTTGATTTTGATGCTTTTTTTTATTTATAACCTCAACTTTAGTTTATTTTTAAGTATCATGAACTTTGCACATTTGTTTTGTCCCTTTATCAAAAACTAAACAAATTTGCAAAGTCGAGGATATTTAAAAAATAAGCTAAAATTTAGGTCATAAAGTAAAAAATATCAACGTTAAGATAATAAACTACCATGAAATGTAGTACTATATTCACCATTGTGCCTTTAACTTGAGTGGTGACATGACTCTTGTCCTGTTCAGACATTGGCTTAGACTTAGAGACCAAAATCTGCTACTTTGGCATTCAAACGTTCATCCAACAAAATATTGTTTGATTTGATATCCCTATGTATGATGGGAGGGTTTGCTTGCTCATGCAAATAATGCACACCTCTGCCTGCACCAAGAGCTATTCTTAGCCTTTTACTCCAGTCCAACCTGATGCCCGTTTTCCCACGCGGTGTCAGGTATATGTAAGATCACAGAATTGACTAATACTAATCAAGTTAGCCATCAGACCTTTCAATGTATCAGAATTCTCGTCATTTCAAAAAAGAAGAAGGGTATTACAAGTACCGGTGAGACTATCCTTCAGTGTGCCGTTGGTGATGTACTCGTAGACCAACATTTGTTCTCCTTTGTCGAAACAAAACCGACTAAGCTGACGATGTTTTGTGATGAACCCTTGAGAGAAGCTCAATCTCAGTCTTGAACTCCAGAGCCCCTGTGTTGACCCTTGCTGAGCTCTTTTATTGCAACTAGCTGTCCATTCACAAGTGTTCCTCTATAAACCTGACAAAATACATGCAGTATCTTCAAACAACTACTTAATGATATCTTCATTTTGGCAGCAATGAACTACAATTTAAGTCACCTTCCCATAGCCACCACTTCCAATCTCATTCTCTGTAGAGAAGTTATTTGTGCATTTCTTGATTTCCTCGAACGAGAAGCTTCTGCCTCCTTTCAATTGTGGAACTCCGCCACTGTCTGTGTTGGGATCCCATGATCCTGCAAGAATATGAACTCACAACTGTGGTCACATCACATGCATACAAATTAGGCATATATATATATATATATAGGGAGTGGATCAAATGAGAACCACATCTTTTTTGCGAACTCTGCGAACCATGCATAAGACGTTGAAGATGATGCACAAGACGGTATAAAGTTGTGCATAACGAAAACTTTCTAAAATTATTTTGTTGTGCAACAATTTTAGAAAGTTTTCGTTATGCACAACTTTATAGGTTTTATTCATCAACTTTATACGTTTGTGCATAGTTCTCAAGTTCTAAAAAATAATGAGTTCTTACTGGATCCAACCCCTATATATATATATATATACATATATATATGATCTGATGACATACCAAATGGATCGCCCCTTTTGGAGGCTGTTTTGGCAATTCTTTTCTGACGGAGTGCATAAACTCCAGCCACCACCAACAACAGAAGCAGAACACATGCACCAATTGCAGCTCCAATGATAATGCCCTTGCTTTTACGTGAACCTTCAGCGAGGCCTGCCATGGAAAATAGCACATTCTAATAAAATCCAACTTGAAGCATGCATGCCATGTTCAATTATCTATTATTATATATTTACCGGCAAAGTACTGGTATGTTTTTCCGTGGAAAACAAAGGGCCCAAACTCATGTGGAGGCTTGAAAGTCTGATTGCTCAGCATGAACCCTATTCGAACAATCCCTGTTCGGTTGAAGTAAGGTTTACCGGAGGGGAATATATCAAGATCCAACACGAGATAGTCTGCTGCATTCTTCATTGGATTAGTTAGTGAAACTGAATCCACGGTCTGGTTGTGAGACTTGAATGATTTCATCAGTGCTTGCTCGAGTGATTCGTAGACGCTTCTATTTCCGTAGTTGGAGAAGGAAGGCGCACGAAAGATCAAGCTGCCTGAGTAAGGATATCCACATTTGCAAGTTGGACTTGAAATCTGGTCCTTGTTACATGGAAGAGTTGTGCAGTTTTGTTTTGGTGACGCGTATGTGTCATTGGACTGGTTATGAGAGATGGTGCAGTAATTGTCTGTTATTCCTTCATCACATATTGGATTTCCAACAAGTCTGAGATCAAATAAAAACAAAAAACAAAAACTTATCAGTCAAAATTATAGGCAAAAACAAGAACAAGATAGCATTAGAAGTAGAGATGCTTACATGATTTCAACAGTATAACCAGCTCTTTGAGTGAAAGCATCAATGAAGTTGTTTTGCAGATCGATCAGCTTCAGTTGGTTGTTGCGGTTGGAGCCAATGTTCAACGTGCCGTTTATCTGATTTTTCTTCAATATGCTAATGAGGTAAAAGAAAAGGAGCATAAATTTCTCATTTAGCAAAAAGTATGGCAAAGAGCTACTTACAGAGTTTGCAGCTGAGCAAGGCTAAACAACGAAACAGGAAGTTGGCCTTTAATGTGTGTATTCTCCATTATCCTGAACAATTTTCATATTATTATATCATCACAGAAAGAAATATCAATATATAAACACATCAAAATGCAGAAAAATGTACAATGTTGTCAAAGACTGCAGAGACGAGAACCACGGAGGAACATCTGTTGCATCGAAAGAATTATTGCTCAAGTCCCTGCATAACATATAAAAATGCAACATTATTACAAAAGAGATGTAATTAATTTGTAATATAGGCATTGAATGTAGACGTACACGTAGTTGAGGGAGTCCATGGCAGTTAGGTTGGGCAAAGGTCCTTCCAGCTTATTGTTTGCCAAGTACCTGCAAAATTCATATTTTGACTTGTAAACTCAATGCTACAGAAAGACAAAGCATAACAAATGCGAGATTTACAGCTCTTGGACGTGGCTGAAGTTGTTCAGATTGTCTGGAACAGCTCCACTCAACAAGTTCTTGTCAAGCCGCCTGTTCGCCACCAGAAATACATACATTTAGTCAAAATTTATTCAGAAACTATATTCCAAGAGATAGATGTATCTGCTGCAGAATGGGATAGTATCGTTAATTTACTTACACAACCTCCAAAGTCTGTACTAGCCCCAATGTGGAGGGAATGCTACCGGTAAGCTGATTGTTTTCGAGAAGCCTGCTCGAAATAATGTTACACGAAAGATCGAATATTTCACAAAATCATTATATTTACTATTACATCTATAGTAAGTTGGCAAATAGGAATTGGCACATATTGTTGATGTTGTTATTTAGGTACTTACAAGTGTTTGAGAGTTAACTTTGAGTTAAATAGCTGAGGGGGTATTACACCAGACAACAGATTCCCTCCAAAATGGCTGCATAAGATTGCTTTTGGTTTGAGTTAACCAAAAATCTTGAAAGCAAAAAACTTTTAACTGCAGAAGGTGATGATAGGCATACAAGTGCTTCGTAGTGACAAGCATATCAAGACCTGGCGTGCTTCCCTCGGAGACGGGGATGCTTCCCGTGAGCTTGTTATCAGCTAAGTCAAGCCAATAAAGATTCAATAGATTTCCAATGGAAGCCGGTATCTCACCAATGAAGTTGTTCAAGTTGAGTGACCTAAAAAACAAGGAATGAGGAAGCTTTAGTAAGCAATTGTTTAACCTCAAATGTAGTTTTCGACTATTCCTAGACTTAGAAACTGCATGATGTATGCTTACAGGTAAACCAGCTTTTCTAGAGATCCGATTGAGGATGGTATCTGACCACTAAATCCACAGCCAACGACAATTCTGCAATACATATAGAGTGACAAGTACCCTTATAAAAGAAGCTGCATAAATTTGCATAAGTTCGTTGTTTTAATCTCATGATCCACTTTCTTACAAGCTGGTCAAGTTCTTCAAATTTCCTATTGATGGAGGGAGCTCTCCACGATGCCTTTGTTATACGAAAGATCCCTATGCAAAGAAGTTGATGATCAGAAAAATTAGTGAAGGAATATTAATTAAGGGCAAATATGGTAAGAAAATGGAGAAGAAAACGTACAAAATCTGCAGCTCTGATAATTTTTCAATGTCTGATGCTAGCTGACCGCTTAGATTTATGCTTGCTAAAGTGCTGGAATAAAATGTCATGAGCAGCATGTTAGGTATCACAAGTTGTTTTCAACTTATGTATGGTGAATAAAGAAAGTAATTACATGGAATCAACACGATCATTAGTGCAGCTAATCCCCTCCCAACCGCTTCCACATGGATCAGCGCCTTTCCAATTTGGTGGGACGTTATCCCAGCCGTCCATCAAAGCCTTCAAAGCAACAACTGCAAGCCAGAAATTAGCACAAAAGTTTGTAGATTTCTATTTTGTTAGAAAAAAGAAGCACTATTTAGAACATAGATAGTAATGCATAGAGTTAGATTGACAAGCCTAAGAAGCTGGAAGAAACATGTTAAATATTTTTATTCTTTTATGTGATTAAGCTCTGAAAATAAACACATACGTAAGAGGATGATTGTGATGCACACACTTAGATCTTGCATTGGAATTTGATGAATGGAATTCTAATGAGATTTATCAAAACAAATGAGAACTAAATAAATAGTCGAGTATTATAGTACAAGCTTATCTTTGAAACACCACAATGTTCTTCTGAAAAAGGTAACATAAGATGATGAAGAGGAAGTAAAAAGAAAATTTTAAATACCATTTTCTAATATATAAATTTGTCTAATAGAAAGCCAAAGTGTTGAATATTCTTCAAGTACTGATTCTGCCTTATATATACGGCTGTAACAGAGTTGTTCTTGCAATACAGTAAGAACTTACAAAGAAATTAGTAGTAGTGTACATAAATCTACTCAAAAGAAAACTAGAGTTATAAAAAGTAGCGCAATATAATCTTGGAGCAAAAACTGAAAGAACTTACAATCATTTGTATACGTCGAAGCTACTACACCAAGAAATCGAACCAAAGCAACGAGACAACAGAGACGAATCGCCCAACACATGCTTGCTTAAACTAGGAAACCGTTTCCTAATGGATTCCTCAAACTCCAAAAAATGACTATCAAGATGCTCAACAAAATCGAAAAGTCTGCACAAGATTGATGCTGGTAACTAGAGGAGGACAAAGCTTCAATACTCCATGTTCATGTAGCTTTTTCTCTCTAACTAAGCTGCAGAAATACAAGTTTCTTACCAAATTTTTTCAAAGTAAATGATCTATACTGCAAAGAGAGTTCGAATTTAGCAGACGGCAGACCTCAAGAAACAGATGCATTTTCCATTATTTGAACTGTTCTTTTTCAAGAAATCTATTACCTTATCATCATTTGCAGAGTAACATGTTTACTTTTTCTTCTGCTCAGATAAGATTCAAGCCAAGTTTTGATATGTAAAATGGGCCACTGCTTTCATTAACTTGTTATTGAGTTAAATGATCTGACACAGAACTAAATGCCAACTTGTCCAGGATTAGTTGAGCCCTTTTAGTGCGAGATGGGACATTTTCAAGAAAATTAATCATTTTATGGTGTCAATTTTTAGAGGGAGACTTTGAAGGCATTTTGGTCAAATGGGGCACTCCCATTAACTAACATTCTCACCTCTCGTCATCATCTCATCATTCCAAGAAGACTACTAGCAGTAGCAGAAGAGTAGCTTAAGAGTGTGTGTGTGTGTGTGTGTGTTTTCTCTTTTGTAAAAGCAAGCTTTGTGTTTGAAACTATGGAAAAGCTAGAAATGGTGTTTAGGTAAATATCTAGTAGTGCTATGCCTTCCTAAGCATCTAAAAGTGATGTGGTGTCACTCATTGTTTAGCTACTGCAAGATATTGTTGATACAGACGTGGTACTAATAAGGACAACTATATGTTTTCTATTAAACTTTTACCTTTTTAAGAGTTAATGACTGGATTTTTATTTTAACATTTTATGATAGTTTACACTTGCAGCTTACTGAGTTAGATTTTGTCTAATTTTGGTACACTACAACATGTTAGTCTAATTGCTTGTGGATAATACTATTATTGGTAACTTAACTTTCCACAATTAATTAGTAAAGTGTCTAGGCATTTTCTTTTTACCAAAATTAATCGTTGCAACATACTAATATTAGATTTTCTTGAACCTTTTTTTTTTGGTCAATTAATACAGAAATTTTAAAGGCTGCGTCACGGTGGACTCGAATCCGAGACCTTTGACCTGAGGCATGCATGGTAGGCCAACACACACACGGTTTCTTGAACCTTTCTACATTAGCTCATGTGGGTTAATTGGTATGCAGTTTAATGAGAATACCGTGATTCTCACGTCCATTTCTACTTTTACGATCGGTATTCTTTTATATATTAGAAATCATCATTTTGAAGGCATGCCCATTCTCATGAGGAGTAGATTAGTCATTTCTCTCTTACCTATAGTATTACTCATTCCCGATCATTGTCAAATAAATTTTACTCAATCATTCATCAGACGATGGTTTATCTGCTTGGATTAATCATGTAGACATTTTGATATCCCCTTCCCAAATTCGGTGTGAGCAACCTGTTTATTTAATAATGTATTACATTTTAGTCGAATTACAATTTAAACACGACATTTTGAACAAATTCAATTAAGACCACACTTTCTAATTAGCAAATTTGACGCACCCAACATTTTATAGTAATAAAAAAATTATTGTGGCAAGATTATTTAGTTTTTGCGTGGCTTGTAAAAGTAATAAGTATTTTCCATATGGAAAAGGATATTGCCACGTCGATTTTCTATCACCGAAAATGTTTAAAGGTGTTAAATTTGCTAAAATTAAAATGCGAGATATTAATTAAAAAAAATTAAATCGTGTCCAAATTAAAAAATAAAGTGATAAGTCATACATTGCCCGACAATTACGGCAATTACTAGTGTAATATATTCTATATAACTACAATGAATTTTACATCTCATATAATTGTTCCCTTTGACGACAAATAGGATGTTTCGAGGTTAACGTAATTATAATCCATATTCATGTGTTACATGGATATTCTACGTAGATCTCATTCGGTCTCCTTTTACTTCTTTGAGTGGTGCAAAATAAACCCATTTTCAGCGCCACTTCATGTGGAGGTTGTAGAAAAAACCAACGATTTCTTTTATATTTCTTAAAAAATTATTCTTCGTGGGTAAGATTGAATTGGATGTTATATTATCGGGCAACATGACATGACCAGTCTAATTCATTAGACCAGTTAAATTATTATTACTTTGAATTTGAATCCTAATTCTGTTTGTACTTAGGCTAATGTGGATGAGATGGCTGAAACAGTCAACAATGGAAGAGTTGAGAAATAATTTAGCTACTTCCTTGTGTAATAAATGGAGAAGTTAATGCGTAGGGACGTTTTCAAAATCTATTGTTGTCCACATGATTTAAATTAAATGTTCTTTCTTGGTAGAATGCTATATGTGGATGATGTTTAGCTGCATAAGATCGACTTGATTCAAATAGCAAGTGCATGTAGAGATTATTCTATTGGCAAAATTGCTATCTAATAGCCTCATGTTTGGACATTCAAATAGGAAGATGTGTTAGTTTCTTTTTTCCTTAAGATAGGTTTTCAAACAACATAATACTTGCTCACTGAGAAAGCAATTGGATATTGATTTACAAAATATTTGTCAAATGTTATTTGGTAGCAACATATATAAATGTGTAATAGAATGTACTGATCTTTAATGATTGGTTTAAACTGAAAATTTTACGTGTATATAAGATGCTAACCAACTAAGGTTTAGTAAAAACTTATATTTGTCATTTGAATAATAGACTGGGTTAATAAATAAAAAATCTAAAAAGAAAATAACAAGAACCTCAAGTCAAGAGTCTCAGACAGCGAACAAGTTCTTTATCTCACTAGTAATTTTTCAAAATCACTACTACTCTTTGGTTAGAATATTTCGCAAGACTAACTTACCATGTTAGATTCCAATTACTAATGCCACCTAACTGAAATGATCAATTTGTTATAAAATGGATACAAAAAAGTTTGTCAAAATTGTCTTTGAATAAAAATGATTCTGTCTGTTGTATATGTGATGCATTCACGATCACGACCTTCAAATAACTTCCAGAGCTCTCATTTGAAGCATTCAACGCACGGTTGTAATAATCTATTATCTACGTATCGATAAGATATGAAGAAATTAAAATAAAGGATGAATATAACTCTTTACAACAGATTGAGTATAAACATCTAACCTGCGATCTGTAGCAGATTCAATCAGCGTGTTCACGGAAGTGTATGATTTTGCTAATAAAAGCCTTCTCCTTTCGGTAGCTGAAGACAAGAATTCCATTATTAGAATTTAGAAATACTAAAACTACTAGATTGGGAAACTGCAGGGCTAGAAACAGGCAAAAATAAAGCAGTTGTGAGAATATTTCAATGAGATAGTAAAAAGTATTTATGAAATTTATACTCACATTACAAATGCGGCTACAAACAAACAGGACAAACCGAAAGAGAAGTGCACAGAAAAGGTAGCCCAGAAGTTATCTCGGTCGAGGTATATCCTTTGAAAGATGAAGGTGGCAACACCAGAGACCAGCAGAAACTCGTATCCGGCAGGCAAGCAACTTTTAAAGGAAAAGGAGGAAGATTCCTGCGAAGATGACGTACAATGAGTTGGAGTATAAATTAGAGATATGCACTATGCATTTTACGATCATCAAATTCACAAAGGTCAAGTTAGAAGGCCTCAGAAATATAGTCAAATTAAGTTACATGATATAGATACCTTGAAAAACTTTCTGATGAAAATTGCTGAGTAGACTATCCTGAAGATCATGTCTTTATTGACGTCAAGGAAGAAAACACTTCAAATGTTCGATTAATCATCACCACTGTTTTGGGTGCAACTTGATTACTACTCTTATATCAGGTATTGGCGACATTAAGATTATCATGAGATGATTAAATTTTAAGCACAACGCTAAAGAACACTCCAATAGTAAAACCAATAAAGTATATGGCTAAGCTTCACATGATAATAGCTTCAGCAAACATATGTGAATCAGCTTAATAAAAAACTTTCATCAAACAGCAGATAAGGCAGATTAGAAATACCTATGGAGCAAGCTAATGAGAGTCAGAAAAGTCGTTAAAGGATACTCAAGGAATTTGCTAATATCAAACCAATTGCACCGGCTGATCTAATAAGCAAGGCATTCGAGACTAGGTAAACCATTGAGAAGACCAGCAATGAGTCATTCGATCTTTAAGTTGATTCTCTGTTGCAACTGCATGCAAAATGCTTCGGATGTTCCTGATAGGAGAGAGAAAGATAATGGCTTATAATATCATATTAGAAGCTCTGTAACATGGTGCAAAATTTTGATTCCGTCAAACTACTTTTAGTCATATAGTTTCCCTTAAATTGCTAGAAACCATTATTATTTTTCTTCAAGCAATCTGCGCAACCGATTTTGGTGCTGAGAAAATAAAATCAAACAGCAGCACAAAACCCAACCCCACCAAGAATACAAGAGAAAACAGAATAAATATAGTGCGATCCAGAGGAAAGATGAGAGAAAAAATTGATGAATTAGAAAGTATACCGTTCATGGCTAAAACTATCACGTAAAGGCAGTAATACTGGAGTGCTGTTGAGGCTTCTCCGTCACTCCATTTCCTGCCATACAACAGTCTGATGAAGGAATAAGAATAACTTGGACCAAATGCAATAATCACCATGCCTGCAAAATAGAAGAACAGTAGGTTTGATCAAAGAATGAAAGATACTTAGCTAGCGAGCAACACCATTGCAGCACACCTCCTAGTTTGCAATATACAACTGATTTCACTAAGGAATATTTCCTACCACAGTGCCACACTGAACGGAAAATAAGTTTGTTCAGATTAACAGCAAAAGCTACCTATTAGCAAAACAAGCTTCAGAGCATCTGTTAGACTCCTCCGAGATTTTCTCTTTTCTTTCATGATCTCCTGCATGCACAAAAGGTAAGAAAGCTTACACGCATCTTAGAAATGAATGCCATGTAAACGACAATGAGGCTTAATACTGTAACTTACATTAAATGGCCCTAGTGGCCTCAAATCAATTTGTCAATTGAAATCAAATATCGGTAAAAGTGTAGGCAAACTCAAGGATAAACATAATCTTCTAATAAAATGAGCAGATCTCCTAAGGAATGGTGCAAAAAATGCTTCAAACTTTCTAGATAGGTTAATGATTTTGGACAAGGACAAATAATGGTGAAGAGACAGGACAAGCCTTCTTCATAAAGTAACAAGAGTACAAGGACTAAATTATGAAAGATACCCATATTATATATCTCATCAATACTTCAGCATGACAGCATACAAATAATAACTACCAAGCAAATTTTGATAACAATACCATCAAATGATGATTGCAATTGCATAATACATCTACACATTTCTAGGGTGCAGGAAAAGTGTTCCCATAGATAAGAGATACAAACCTGACTGAGACCTTGCAAAAGTCATGTAAGAACTTTCTTCAAATGGAAGAAAAATCAACCTCACAACTAAGCTACCTGAGAGAGAAATGTCTTTTATTTCAGAATACTGACTAAATAGCAGAAGACTCTAAAACAGCTCTATCTTGGATACATAATATATCTCAAGTAAGAATTTGTTTAAAGAGCATGATCAACTTACCAAGTTTGTCTACGAGTCCATATACTGCTTGGTTATATGGTGTATCCAACCAAACAAGGATCAACTTTTCACCTTCCTGAAGAATCAACTTCCGGAAAGATTGAAGAGTAAAAATCATACACATGCTCGCAAGGGGTTGGTCATAACTCATTCTATTTCCTACCCTGAACAGCAATACCAATTTAGATAGACTTCGAGAAACTTCAGGAAATTGGAAACACATAAATGAAAAAAATGATTGTTGTTTAGAAACCAAGTTCACAGGCAACATCAGCAAACATTCATATGGTATAAAATATATTTAATTGTTATTACTTCATCTTCCAATTACATATCACTCCTCATATATGTATATCTAAGAAAGACAATAGTATTATGGTCCAAAAGAGATCATTACTTTTATCAAACCAGCAGTATTATCAGTGTTGACACCTATTTGAGACCAAAGTTATCAAATTTCCGCCATGGCAGTGCCATGGCGGATGGCGGTGGCAGGTTTTCAAGGTTTCGCCATGAGGTGCTCATGGCATGGCACATTTCCTTGGCGCGCTATGGCGTCCGCCATGGTCATGGCGGTCATGGCAGATATGGCGTTCGTGGCGCAAATGGCGGAATAAATAGAAGAAAAAAAAAAAAGGGCCAGTCGGCCCAATCCAGACAGTCCAGCCCACAGAAACTTAGGGTTTCATCTTATAATACAAATTAGCAGCTTTTGCTCTACTTAGCTTAAAACATAAATCTGTCATCCTCTCTGCACCGGCGACCACCGGCCACGACCGGCGACGACCGGCGACAGAGAGCAGACAACATGTTAATTTTGCAATTTTTTTTTCCAGATTCTATCAAACATTTTTTTTTTCTAATTATTCAACTTACACACAGAAGCTATCTCTTGAACAAATCAAACAGAGACACAACTAAATGAAGACTATTAATAAAATCAGTTTTTGCACCGTGCTAGTTGCTGCAGTAAATTAATAATTTCAAATTACAAAAATAAAAAATATATTGCAAATTAAATACCTTATATATTAGACATTTATATTTATAAGTTTATGATTTAATGTTTGTGTTGAACTTGAAACTTATGTTTTATAGACCTATGATAGTATAGTTTATTAGTGTGTGCTTTAATGATTAACTTATGTTTTCCACTGTTTTATCAATTTCTACAGTTTTCAGTTATTAATTATAGTATATATATTATATTTTATTTAATCCGCGTGCTTCCGCCATAACGCCACGCCATCCGCCATAATCTTATGGCAGGTTTTGGCCATCCGCCATGACCCGCCATCCGCCATCGATAACTATGTTTGAGACGACACCACAGAATGTCAACTGACAAGAAAGATAGACCCATTGACCATATAAATTCATAACAAAACCCAACTCACTTCCTCAGACCACTAGCTATCCACCAATTATCCTACTCCGTCTCAAAATAATACATCTAACTCTAAGTATTTGAGACGAAAATGAAGCCATACACAAATCGTGAAAATTATTTTTTCCTATATACTTCAATAAATAATTCTTAAGTCAGCCATTCTGAAGTATAAATACTTCAATAAATAATTATTTTCCAACATGTTATGTTCTCTATTAAAACTAAAAGCAGCTCATAACAAAGGCCTCAAGGAAATTAATACCTGAACGGAAAGAGAACAGAGGAGTTATATACTCGAAGAGAAGAAAGTAGCCCCAGTAACCCAAGAAAATAGATGCCCCATATGCAACCTGAGACAGCGCAAATACAATTGCTTTCTCCTGCAGTTCATACAACAGTTGATTAATCAGCAGTTGCAGTCCAACTCAGTTAAAGGGTCTTCAGAGACCACATACAAATACATAAAAGATCTTGAACAATAATGCTAACTTGGAAAAATCTATTTACACTCAGAATTTCAATTTTTTAAGTCAATTGTTATTTGAAATTTGTCTTTTTCAATTTTTTTTTCATTGTATTACATTCTTCCCAAAATATAAATAAAAGTTTTTAATTTTTACAAATTAAAATATTAATATTACATCAAATGTTAATATTACACTCAATAATTATTTCTAATTAAAATATATTTTATTTCAATATTTTATAACTGTATTCTTTTAAAAATTAAATAATCATCTCATAGAAGACATTTACTAAAATATCTAGAATGCTTCAAACTAATATAACATTTAACATGTTAAACATTAAAAACATATACTCCATCCGTCCATTAAAAACTTGTATTTAATTCCTCTTCGGTCCATCCACCAAAAACTTGCATTTTCCACTTTTGGAAACATCAACTCCATAATTTTTACCTTTAATCCACCCACTTGTTTACGGAAAATCCACACATGGCCAACCTTTTCACTTTCACTACTTATTAATATATTCATTTATTATCTCCATGGTCTATCTTTAATTCTCACTACCCTTTATTATCTACACTCATTTTACACTTATTACAATTTATTAAAACTTATGCCACCAAAAACAATGAAAGCTTTTGGGGGACGGAGGGAGTATTATATTTAAAAAAACATGATGCAACAAAAATTATTTTTGAAAAGGAAAAGAAACTCAAATAATATTATCATCACGGCGGGGCTCATCTGCTTCATTTTTCTGAGTTTAGGGGGCTGGATGAGACAAAAAATAGTTTGAAGTGTCAAGGCCGACTCCACGAAATAGTTCATGAGGTTGCATGTACCTAATTAAGTGATTCCCCAATTAATAAAGGACAGTTAAGATTCATTTGGAGATGCATATAGTTCTAGTCAAATTTTCTTGCTTAACTCTCAAATAGAGTAGGACGAGACAGTACAAAATACTCCTCAATGTGTGAGAATGCATAGCAAGCACTATTATTTACCAGGCTTGGTTGCTTCAGGATGAGAATATATGTTACTATACATCGTGAAAGAGTGGCAGCAGTTTCAACAAGAAGCCGCAACCTCAGAAGAACCAAGGTCTGGGACAAAATATAAAATGGTTCTGCCAATAGCTCAAGTATGCATGCAAAACCTGCATATGCACAAATAGATTAAATATAGGTCTTGAACACAGAGAGAATGATTTATGAAAGATTACACTATCTCTCCTGCATTTTGAATATTTCAAATGCGAAACCTTCCATTTTCATAATTATCTAAATCTTATTTTTGTGTAACACCAAAGCACCACATCCCTGAAGTCCTAGATTATATTTCTTTTTGCACAAAGATTACCAGATATTTTAGAGTATGTAAAGGGTAATTAGCTCACCATTGATCAAGATAGCATGTGCATATGGACTAGAATAACTTAAATCTTGCCACCAGAATACAAATATGCATGCTCCAATTGTAACTAGTATTCCTAAAGGCAAGGTCATCCAGGCCACTTTCAAAAGCTTAGCCGCATTTTCTCCTGTTGTTGAAGCACCATCACTGATAAATCAATCTTTCAGAACATATTCAGGAAACCAAACACAATAAACATGCATGCATGTGCTGGAATTTGAAATATGTAAATTAGGAAATATCACCAAAAGCTCGAACATTTGGAAACTTTAGGTATTTAGAGAATAAGCAGAAGAAGCACATAATTTGAAACATGATCTGGACTGTAAACTTCTAATCATAAAATCAGTTTACAATTCCTATTATCACAATCATAAACCACAACTGAACTACATTGTGGTTGAAGTGAATTTAGCAAACATTTTTTAGCACCCTTTCAAACAAAATGAAAGTGACTTTAGATACCTGTTGCATTTGATCAATATGACAAATGAAGTTGTTACATGTGAAGTAATGACACTGAATGTCAGATGGCAATGTTAATGGAAGTTATTACTTATTAGTAATTAAGGGAAGCAAGTAGATCGAGAATTTTGAAGGCAAGCGAGCACAGAGTAAAAACATAAGAGAATACGACGAAAAATACACATTATAGGCAATTACACAAATAAAAGCATGTAATAATACCATGTGATATCTGCCCTCATGCATGCTCTACGGAATCCCTCTCTACTGAGAAACAATATGCAAGTAACAAACAAATGGAACTGCACAGCGTAAATCTGCATTATGTCAAGAAACACATAAAGTTAGATAGTACTTCAAAAGAAGCAAACTCAACAAGAAATATGTGACAATATCAAGATTCAACAAGAAATATGTGAGAATATCAAGATTCAAAGTCATTTACATGCATACTAGTTCTATTGAATTGTGAAATAAAAAGGCTCATATAGAACATTAGTTCAGGTACACAGAAAATTTAACATGCAGTTTTAAAATAAAACAAAAGTTAGATGACATGCTTCTGAACATTAAAATATTTCTCAAACAATGTCAAGTGGACGCATGTCATATGAATAATGACCTATTACAATTGAAACTACAAGTTAGAGCATTCTTGGGTGAGAATTCAGACTTATCCTCTAAACAATTTTACCCAAATCAATTGAAATTCAATCGGGGGATAAATTAAATCAATTTTGACCCCTACCAGCCAAACAAATTTGAAAATCATCTTTATGTTCATTTGTGTATAACATATTATTTTTAAAACATGTTAGTTTGCTACAATTAAGTTTACTACTAAAGTCACATGTATTTTCTTAAAAGAGATGAAAACTCTCAGAACATAGTTACCGCATAATCTTCCTCAGATAGGTGTCTGACAATCCAGGAATTGAATATGAACGGTATTGCCCTTGACAAAAACTGCGTAGCTACAAAATGCACATTGTTACATGTAATTGTATCACAACACAAGTTGAATAAAAGATGAATATAGATTAAAGAATGATATAATTAGGAAACCTAATAAGTATTTCAAAGTACGCTGCAAACTCGCAGCTGTGCCGCTATCCGCGCTTGACATCTCTGAAACCATTTTTTCCCCTATGCTTTTAGTCTTTATGCTTTGGTTTTGGAACAATATGATCAACTTCTAACACTCGTCAGAGATAGGGAATGGTGTGAAGGTTTTGGGTGTTGAGTTTGCGTCAATTTGGATTGCAGTGCAATTCCATTTGAAGCTGGTTTATTTTAACAACAAATCAGTAATGGAACCAGTACTAACAATAAGTACAACAAAATAAATTCTCGAATGGAAGAATGGTAATTAAGAACAAAATGTCAATGATTAACCAACAATGAAACAATAGTAAATACATTATACACACAAAACAGTTATAAAAATTAATATATTAAATCATACAAACTTCATATAGAAGTTACTGAAACATGACTATAAATAAGTTATATTATCAATATTGATAGGCAGATAGAAAAATATTAAATGACAATTACACATGATTGTGTCAAAGTGTGAATCATCAAAGGTTGATCCTAATTTGCCTTTCATCAGTATAATTTATAATTTATCATATAAGCCTAACCTGCCTTAATAAATTCTTTTTTGAGATACAACGGAATGGGTATTATTGAGACCAAATGACTCAAGCTCGAATCGGACAAACGCCCCAGTGCACATCATGGGAGAAAAATGTGACAAGAAAAATTTCCCGCCTAAATTGGATGCCCAGATCCCATCTCCGTTCAGTTTCCCATGCAGCTGTTCCCAAATTTTCTTCTACTGATATTACTTGCCCATTCAGCTGCCCATGCAGCTATTCCCATCTAACAAGAAAGAAAGGTTGTGTGCTTCGAAAATTGTTTAGATTCAAATTTCGAAATTCAACTAACAAATATAAAACCAGCGCTTATCTCAGCAAGTATTCTCACAATCGCAAAACAATGAAAACCATTTCCAATCAATATAAAATAAATGCGTTATGCACAAAGGAACTGAACCAGAACTTGAAAATTACCGAGCTTCTCGTCCCCAAAATCGAGCTGATATACTTAAGCCCTTCGAAGAACCTTAATCGTCTGTACCACCGTACTATTCACCCTGCTCAGCTACCGCGTCGATGTCGTCGGTGATTAAGTAGAGGCGGCGCGGGCGTCATATTTGGGTTGAGCACAGCGCAGTCAATTTGGGCGAGAGAAACGACGGCGTATGGTCGATCTTGGGGAAATTTCTGATCGTGTGTCCTACTATGATTCATGTGTTTTAGTTTTAATACATAAACCCTAATTTATATTAGAGATGGTCTCCTGCGCGCGCGCGCAGTGAGAACATCCTTAATTAATTAATTTTAATTAACTAATTAATTAATTTTTAATCTTAATTAATTAATTCTAATTAATTATTTATTTTAATTAAAATTAATTAGTTTAATAAAATTTAATTATAAATTAATAAATAATAATTTTGAATTAATATATCTTAATTTTAATTAGTAAACCCTAACTTTGAATTAATAAACTCTAATTGAAAATAATAAACCCTAATTTTGAATTAATAAACCCTAATTGAAAATAATAAACCCTAATTGAAAATAATAAACCATAATTATGAATTAATAAACCCTAACTTTGAATTAATAAACTCTAATTGAAAATAATAAACCCTAATTTTGAATTAATAAACCCTAATTGAAAATATAAACCCTAATTTTGAATAATAAACCCTAATTAGAAATAATAAACCATAATTTTAAATTAATAAACTTTAATTATAAATTAATAAACCCTAATCATGAATTAATAAACAAAATATAAAATAATAAAATAATACACTAAAAACAATGAATAAAAGCAATAAAATAAAAATTATATTTATAAACTTTAACAACTTATATGCTGCATGCAAGTAAGTGGCATATCTAGTGTTTGTCTTTATATTTTATCTTTCCAACATACAAAATACAAAAATTACATCATTTAACAACCATCATTAGGATAAAATACATACATCCCACATTTGATTTGAAGGAATTTTTTTTAAAATCGAGGGACGGAGATAGTGTAGTTTGAACTCATACTTCATTTTGGATATTTTCAAAATTCTGAATAAAATGATTTGATTTTAAGTATCTTTAAACTACTGATATGGCACAAATAAGTAGTATAAAATACTTCATCCGTCCCAATATTCATGGTACTTTTTTTTTGTAAGTAGATTAAAAAGAGTTGTGTTTTGTGTGTAAAGTAGTGGATGATACGAAATTCGAGGTTAGTATAAAAAGTGTTTCATTTTTTGAAAATGGGCCAACTTAATGAGACAATCCAAAAAGAAAAACGTGTCATGAATATTGGGACGGATGGAGTATAAGATTGGTTATCAAATAATGTATGAAATTTCAGCCAATCTGTAAATAAGACATGACTTTTCGAACGTTTCAATTGATATCTTACATTTTATTAGTATCAAATTCGATATTTCGAATTATTTGGGCAACTGAAAATTGTTGTGACAAGATTATTTATTTTCCTTGTGGCTAGTACAAGTTATAAGTTTTTTCCGCTTGAAAAAAAACTAATGCCCAAAAAATTAGGAGTGTCGAATATATTACAAATTTGTTAGCAAGCTTCTTTAAGTGACTTAGTTTGATAGCCTAAACATAGTTCAATACGGTTTATATTAGTATATACAATATATGAATTCTATAATTAAATAAGAAAATAATGAATTTTATTAAAAATATATTATGTTATCATACGTAACATGTTATCGTACTAAATAATTAAATTTTAAATACAAATTCAAAAATTGAAAATTAAGAATTACTCAATTTAAGTCGAATACGCATGTGAATTTGGAAAGACTCAATAAATCAAACTCAATTAACTCGATAATAAATAAACCAATAATACTCAACTCGGCAGCTATATACACGGCGGCACCTGCCTCTCCTCTCTCATGGCACCTGACGGGTATAAGCTTTTCCAGTTTGTGCTCTCTACTCTCCACGGCTCCATCCTCTCTCTCGCTCTCTCTCTCACACACACACACACACACGGAGGCCGGAGCATAGTACAGACTAAAAGTACTTGAAAACAGACCTTCGCAATTTCCGCAACATTGCTTAAACCTGCGAGAATCAGCCCTCACCTCCATTAAACCTGCGAAATATCTCCACTTTCCAAAACAAGAAACCCTCCACTTTTCCACTTTTTCTTTCTGGGGTGGTTACAACATATATTGCTCATGGCGCCGATGATTGATCCGGGCTCATCGATTCCGGAACTTATCAGATTCATTAGGTACTCATTTCGCGAGTGCGAGTTTGATGAGGTGCAGAATGTATTACTGGAGCGGGAGAAGAGTATGAAAGCTGAAATGGAAAATGTTGTGCGAGATCGTGATGAACTGAAGAAACAAGTTGATTTTCTGGAGAAATCTAAGGGCTATACGGAGTTGGAGAAATGTGATCTGGAGGAGAAGCTGGTAAGAAGTCAGAGTAGAGTTGAGGAGATGGATAAAATGATTTCCCAAAAGAATGTGAAATTTGAGAGATTGCAGAGCGAAAAAGAGGGTATTGAGGAGAAGCTGGCAAGGAGTAGTGAAAAATGCAAGGAGATGGATGGAAGGCTCTTCGAAATGGGGAAGGAGATCGAGGAATTGAGGCGAGAGAGCCTTTCTGTAAATAAAACCATAGAGGAGTTCAAGGCAAAAGAGATTGAGGCTGATCGCATTGTGCAGGAACTGAAGCGCAAAAATGTTGAGGCTGTGCAGACCATTGACGAGTTGAGAGCGAAGAAGATGAAGTCTGATAAGGCAGTTGAATTTAATGAAAATGATTTAGATCCGAGGATTTTGAATCTGCAGAGAGTCGTCGCCAAAATGTTAAGCGTGAATGTGGAAGATCTCGCCACTTTGGCAAATGGCTCCGACGTTTTTGCTGCAGCAGCTACTGACGCCGAAGTGGTAGAGAATTTGGAGACTGACGAGGTGAACTCCGATGCTGAAGATAAGGCTATCGTGTCATCGGAAGTTCCCACAGTTTCTGGTAATTTTGCTGATTCAAGCCTTTGAGGCACAATCACATGAGTAAATGACAGCCCTTATTTTGTTGATTTATTGTTGCGTTTTGTTGAACATTTTTATTATGAATTTTAGGATGATTGATTTTGGGAGGGACTGACGATTCTATCGGGATAGTTATGACTGATTTTGATAAACTGTGAATGATTAGGAAAGATTATGACTAACTTGATTGATTGGGAATTTGGGATATAAGCATATCAGTTGATTATTTTCTCTTGATTTGGTGTTAATCTTGCTCTATTGTTAATATATAAAACACAGCTTATGGATACTCTGGATTTTAGAAACTATATTTGCTCCTCTGAGGAAATAAAGGTGAGAAAGGAAAGGAATAAATGACAACTAGTTTGCTTATCAAGGGTGTGGAGATTTCTTTTGGTGAAATCTGTCCGCTCTTACTTTCCCGATTGCTTTGTCTTTCCGGAGATTGTGAGCAATTCCTTGATGTGGTTGAACTTGCTTAATATCTACCATATCACGTTGAGTTTTTGGCTTGCAGAATTGTGGTCCTCTGGTTTTTATAAAGGGTGTTGATACTCTTCCGTGTCACTTATTCCCAATTGAGACCTTCGATAAATGCTAACCAAATAGTAAATGATGCACGAATCAATACACATGGCTGATGTGCATTTCCTTTGCTGAGTGCATACACAAAAGGAAACTTCATGTCCTCTATGATAGATTTTTAACTTGTTGGGTTTATGAAGTCCTTGAGTAAATGAACTATCTTAAAATATCAGTGTGCTATGTTTTGAGCATAGTTACTCGTATGAGGCAAATTCATTATCAGGAAGATATATTCTACCAGTTCCCACTCTTAGTTAGAAATTCGGTAGATCACTAGCATTCTTTCATTGTTCCTTGTTTCTCCTTAAACCTCATTTTAAAGTTTACATGACGATGGAGATAGAATTACCATACCTTTGCACGGAGCATTTTCATTGTTTTTCCGGGCTTTGTCATGAATTCCTTTCTCTAAAGAATTAAAACTCACTCACACACACAAATATATATATATATATATATATATATATATATGAGAGGATTAATGTGAGAATCATTTTTATCATGAGATTGTGAGAACCAAAAAATAATGAATTCAATGTGAAAGTTGATGAATCTGTTGGAAAAATTACTGAATCCAAAAAAAATGGAATTTTTCGCCCCTTATGAGATTCGAACCCTAGGTGAAAATTTTGAATTTTTGGATTCAGTAACTTTCTCAATGCATGCATTAACTTTCATAGCGAATTCATTTTGTTTCTTAGTTTTCACATTAAAAACGGTTCTTATTTGAGCGTCAATATATATATATATATATATATATATATAGGGTTGGGTTCCCATATTACTCGGTCCCCAGATAGTATGTAGTACTCAATCTAGCAAAAAAAATTTAACATATGATCGCACCACAAGTTGACATATGATAGCTCATTTTTTAAAATTTTGCATAGCAGAATGGGAAGAAATCAAATCGCCTTCTTCTTCTTCTTGGCGGCGAGCACACCTGAACAACAACAAATAATGATTTTGAAAGAAATTTTTTTAGAATAAAATTGATAGATTTTGAGAAAAAATAGAAGATGAATTTGATAGATGATTGAAGAATCAGAGAGATAGTGGCTATGGCGGTGGTTCACGCGAAATCGCGGTAATAGGAAAAGAGCAGCGAATTGACGGAGAATGATGGATGAGAGATTTCTTGTCGAAAACCATAAAGCTGCATTTAACAAAACATAACAATGCATGTTGCTACAATACATAAACATGATGTATTTAACAAAACGTTAAAATGCATTATTGGCCAACGGCCGTATGAGCGCACGTCGGGGCTACACACGAGCATGAGCGTACACTGGGCTCGCGCTTCCAACCTACAAGCATTATTGTGTTTAACTGTATGTATTTTTGTGTTCATTTGAATATATAATTCAGGTCAACTAAATGCATGGTTTGTTTTTCGCAATCACACAAATCAAATTACTAATCTAAAAGTCCGAAAACATTCTCCATCATAGGGTCTATGAGATGAGTGAATGAGATTGAGTATTACATATTACCTCATGCTCGAATGCTATTTGATCTATCCTAATATATATATATATATATATATATATATATATATATAGGGGGTGGATCTAGTGAGAACTCATCTTTTGAGAACTTGAGAACCATGCATAAGGCGTTGAAGATGATGCACAAAGCGGTATAAAGTTGTGCATAACGAAAACTTTCTAAAATTGTTGAACAACAAAATAATTTTAGAAAGTTTTGTTATGCACAACTTTATACCGCTTTGTGCATCATCTTCAACGTCTTATCATGGTTCGCAGAGTTCGCAAAAAGATGTGGTTCTCGTTGATCCACTCCATATATATATATATATATATATATATGCATGGTTCGCAGAGTTCGCAAAAGATGTGGTTCTCATTTGATCACACTCTATATATATATATATATATATATATATATATATGGAGTGGATCAATGAGAACCACATCTTTTGCTGAACTCTGAACTCATGCATAAGACGTTGAAGATGATGCACAAAAGCGGTATAAAGTTGTGCATAACAAAACTTTCTAAAATTATTATATTGTGCAACAATTTTAGAATGTTTTCGTTGTGCACAACTTTATAGATTTTATTCATCAACTTTATACGTCTGTGTATAGTTCTCAAGTTCTAAAAAAAGATGAGTTCTCATTGGATCCAACCCCTATATATATATATATATATATATATATAGGAGATGGTTCGGTAGGAAATGATAATTTGACAGGAAATGAGAATGAATCTGAGCCTTTGATTTGTTGGATCAATGGTTGAGATTTAATTTTGGTTGTGCTACAATTTTGTGTATTGTATGCTACATGGATTATCGTGCAACACTAGAACCCTTCTTGTGCTACGCTGCAATGAAAGAAGTGCTAAACTAATATATTTAGCATATATGCTACGAATAGATAAAATACGTGCTAAACTAAAATGTGCAATATAGTAATTCTTATTGTGCTACATAAATATGAAAGATGTGCTACTATTTCTATTTCGGTATTTCCTACACTAAGGAGCTTTCTCACCATAATTCACCCATATATATATATATATGTATATATATATGATACTATCACTCTGCCTATTGCCCTTACTTTTTTTCTCTTTAGGATCTCATTTCTGTAGATGGATTTATGATGAAGCACCCAAATCTTTTTCTTAGTCTTTCTTTGCCATTTTGGTTTTTGATTTCTCCGGGGCCCAACTAACCGAAATCAGACCCCTACTTATTACCAACTCTTTACACTGTCATTGAAACATTCCTATCTAATATGTTGATTTTGTTCTGTTTAAAAGGGTGAGTCATGTTTCCTGCGGCATTTGTCTTGATATTCTTGTTTCCTTTTCTTTCATCTCGTCTGATTTCATATATTTGCTGAGCACAAAAAGAAACTATTTATTCTATGATCATGATCCATCTGTCTGATTTTCTCTTATTTGGATTTGCATTGGTCTTCTTGGAAGCATGAGATTTATTCAAGCTTTAGTTAGTAATAGTATATAAACAACTTATCTGTGCACGTGGTGCCAGGTTCACACGCGAGTGCAATGCAATCGGGCGGTGAAGTGCCTGAAGAGAAGACAGTTGCTTCATCTTCTGCTGCTGGAAATGCTGTGATCGTTGTATCTGATAGTGATAATGATGATGAAACCTCTATTCCTGACACATCGTCTGGGCAGAGGAATAAGGACAGAAAAGACAGCAGAGAGGATTCTCCCATGAGATCTACTAAAAAGGTGAAAATAAGCACATCTGCTACGCCATCTCGCTGTACTTCATTGCCCAGCAGAGTTGAAGAAAGAGCTGGTGCTCTTCAAAAGTCTCGTACCATAGACTGTGTGGATTCTACAGATTCGGATGATGAATCGATCTCAGATGCCTACATGAACAACCTCGTTGCCAAAGGACCGACCAAGAAAGGTTAGTTACTTGAAGAAGGAAAAAAATACAAACCGAACCCAATTGTTAGAGAAAAAAAAACAGAATCAAATTATTCAAAATCTTAGAATCAATACCGAAAACGAAAAACCCGAAAAAAAAAAATGAATCTGGATTTTTTTTATTATCATTTATGATTTTGTTTCAAAATTAGAATTGAATTATTTAAATAAGATTAATTATGTATATATAATCTAAAATTTGGGCTTGTTTGGTTTTGAAAATACCAAGCTTATTGAAATCGAATAATCAGAATTAAAAAAAAAAAGAAACGAACCGAATCGAGAAAACACAACCTCGAGCCGAATTTAATATTTTGGTTTGATTATTTATATTATGAGTATTTTGTTTACCCACAGTGAGATTGTAACTCTACATGGGCATCATTATATATGTGTATGGTGTCTACCATTCTAAGCAGTTTACATATCTCTTAATTCATTTTGGATTAATCATAGTTTGTGATAGACGTGGCTAGAGTAAATACCCGAATAATGCGCAATGAGAGCGTCTTAATCTATTACGGCCTATTTCCCGAGCATGAGTGGAATGAAGATATGAGTAACTCCTCTGGTGTATACTATTTTTTTGTCGGTTGAACTTAGACTTATTTGGCCTATTATTTTCTCTTGCAGATATGACCGGGCAAGAGCATCTGTTGGCTTGTCATCGATCAGATGAGTCACCTATTTGGAGGAGTGCTCCAGCCATCTCCTCTAGGGTTCCGGCTTCTGAGGCTGCCATCGTCTCCTCTGCCCCTCCCTCTCCCAGGGATTCCGTTGCTCCTACTCCACATGCTGGTTTGGAGATGGAGATTACCGATATGACTGTGGATACTGCTTCCGATCCTCTGCAGGGTTCTGAGCCTATCAGGACTACAGACATTGATGATCAGGAACAGGAGGAGCTCGTGGAGGTTGACCGGCCCTTCAAACGTTTGAGGAGGGTTGCGGAATTCTCCTCGCCACCTCTTACTTTGCCGCTGCCAGTGGTGAAGGGGATAGCGATTCGTGAGCCCTTGGATTTTACTCCTCTGAGGCGGCTTTTTCCGGAAAAAGCAAGTCTCCTGTGGAAACGGGGCCATCTGTTTCAGCAATTTCTGTCCGGTTCCGTGGCAATCTAATAGATCTGACACAGGAGCAGTGCGGTGAGCTACTGGGGCACTTAGGTACCGAGGCGGATGTGGCCAGTGTAGCCCAATACTCTATTGGTCAGACCCGTGACATCTTCTGCAGTCACCTACTTAGCGTATGTTTTTCCTTCCTTTATCTTTTTTATTTTTTGAACTTGTATGTTTTTCGCTTTTTATGCAAATGCTTCTTCCTCATTGTTTCATTCGTTTTAGGTCATACTGGGCATCCAGGCATATCATGCCCGCCTATCTGACTATGAGCGAGAGCTTAACCTTTCCCGGGAAATGCATCAAAGCTGCTTCCGGGAGTTGGAGGTAAAAAATCAGGCTTTGGAGGCCAAGGACCTGGAATTAAGTCAGGCAATGACTCGAATTGCGGAGTTGGAGCGACGTTTGGTTGATTCGGTGCGCACATTGTCGGAGACCCTTGCTCGCTCTGACCAGGAGCATGTTGTTGCCTTGGAAAAGTGCAAGGCGGACCATGACTTGGCTATGCATATTTTTTCTTCTAACGCCCTTCAACAAGGCCGAGAGGAAGCGCAACAGCATGGTCTGGTAGCTGGTATCAAGTTCTGTCGCCAGCATATCCTAGCGACTCCTGTTGGCCAGCGTTTTCTTCAGATCCTGCAGACGGAACTGGTGGAAGCTTACCTCTGCACTCCTGCTTTCATGTCCCGAATGTCTCGTGCGATATATCATTTTGAGGGTTATGCTATAGAGGCTACGCTGGGGGCTGCTCGGGAGTTCTTAGGAGCCATTGGCGAGTTGACGGGCAACCAAATAGATGTCATCCTTCGGGCTACTCCATCTTATCCTGGTTTTCAGACCGATGAATCTATGGCTCAAGACTTCGCCTGGTGGTTGGAGCCAATGCGAAAGGCTGCTCGGTCTTTTGTGGAGGAGCCCCTTGATTCTTTGAATTTGTTGCATCTACATCACATTCCTCTTCTGGTCCTTCCTTACTATACTGCAGATCTTCATGCCTTTGCCGCATCTCATACTTCTACAGATGAAGTCAGGGAGATGGCCAGCGCGTGCTCTTCTGTCAATTCTGAGAGTCGGACCTCTGTTTCGGAGCAACTTGTTGGGAATGTGGAGCGTTCGAAACAGGCAACTCCAAAAGCAGGCTCTTGTGGTAGATATATCTGTTGTTGATGTTGAAGGAGCTACGCTTCCTTAGATTTTTTTTTATTTTTTTTTTATAATGGGAACTATGTAATCAAAAGTATTTACTTTCTTTTGTTTCATGATCTTCGTATGATTTGATAAATCATCTCTTGTTGAGCAAATCTTTATTTTTCGTATCTCCTTTTTTATTTGATGAATCATCTTTTACTAAGCAAATATTTATTTTCTCGATCCTTTTATTGTTGTGGATCTTTTCTTAGCTGTATGTTAATGTCATGATTCCCTCATATATCAAATATTTAGCTATTCTTTTTTACAGACAGTAGCTCGAATCTCGAATCTGACATTGCCATTAATGGATCGTCAATTACTTTTTCATTTTTTGAGAAGACTGTTACATCTTGGACTTTCATTTCCAAGTATAAATACCTCTCCACTTTTTGTCTTTTCCTTCATGGTCATCTATGTCTGTGTTTTCTTTCTCTAGGTTTTCTCTGATTCAAAGGGATGCTTTCTTCCTCATTTGCTCGTTCTTGCTTCGTTATATCGAAAGTGGTTGATTTTCTCTTGGGATGGACTTTTACTTCTCTTGTCTTTGGCACCATTAGCCGTCATTATGTGTTTCTTTGCCTTGGTGTATGGGTGCTCGCCTGCTCTGGTGACGCCCTAGTGCCAGGGGTCGGAGTTGAGGGAGCTTGTTCATGCATTCTTCTGCGTCTCGCTACCTTTCTTCTTTGCAAATTTTCTCTTTGAGAAACTCTCTATGAGGGGGTTTCGGATGCTATGTCTCCTAGTTCTGCCTTCCGCCTCTTTGGAAACGAAGGTTTGTGGGGTGTCTCTCTCAATCTCGGGAAAAAGTAGGCCAGAGTCGAGTGTAGGCCTCATGTGTTGGGCTTTCTATTCCTATTTCTAGCTTCAACATCCCATGGCATGCCTCTGTTAGTCTTAGCCTGTAATTTTCCTCGGAGCAGCCATGCCGACACAATCATTCCCTTGCCAACCTTACACGTTTTCTTTATCCAGTCATATCTGACTTCGTTATCTTACACGTTTTCTTAGCCTGCATTTAGCTTTGTAACTGTTCCATTTATGACTTTGTAATTATGTCGCTTCTAGCTTTGTAATTGTGTTGCTTCTGGTTTTAAGTGCTATATCTAGCTTTGTAATAGTGTCACTTATGGCTTTATAATATAGTGTCGATTATGGCTTTATATATTTGGTAATAAGACAACCTGTGTTTGTCCTATATGAAATATTCTCTAATTTTCTCTCTTTCTCTCTCCTCCCCTTCCTCATTCCTCTCCCCCTATCCCTTTCAATTGCTTTTGCTGAATCTAAGCAATTGAGTTATTCTCAAAGGGATGAGAGGTGGTTGTCTAGTCTGCCTAGGTCTACTCTAAGTTTTTTAGCAAAGTTAGTTGTGATCTATTCGCTAGACCTTCACAACTCATAATTCTAACCACGAGTTTTGTCGGTAATGGCCTTTGGTTAGAGAGATCCGCACTATATCTTGCTCAAAGAATTTTTTCTTATACGACACTTTGTTCGTGTCCAATATATGTGGATTTGGTGGATCCATGATCAATTATTTGCGCAATTTTTTTTCGTATTTTATTAAAGGGGGAAAGTCATAGAAAAAAAGATTATCTAAAAACAAGAAAACAACTAAGAATCAGGAAAGCAGTAAAGAAAAAAATTGTGATGCGATGATATTCGGATCATCGGGTCTTCAGGAAAATAATTTCCTCAGTTTGGAGATGTTCCATAATTATGGTAGAGTTTTCCCTTCGGCATCTGCCAACGCATATGCTCATACTTTAAGTACTTTTGACCATGTGTGGACCTTCCCAATCAGGGTCTAATTTTCCAGTTTGTCTCAAAGTCAGCCTTTCGTAAGACTAAGTCTTCTTTGTCGAAATTCTTGACTTGTACTTTCTTACCATAGGCTCTTTTATTTGTCGTTTGTAATTTTTAGACCTGATGGGAATTGCCTATACCTTTTCTTCTATCAGCCTGTTCTCCTTTAGTAGTCCTATGTTCTGTTTTTCGTCATAGTTTAAAATTATGTGTGTCTCCATCCCTCTTTCTGCTGGGATGACTACTAGAGATCCATAAACTAAGTTAAAAGGTGATTCTTCGGTTGTCGTTTTTGGACTGGTTCTGTATGCCCATAGGGTCGAGTCTAATTTTTCCGCCCAGTTGCTTTTAGCTTCCTCCAATCGGGTTTTTAGACCGCTTAAAATGGTTACGTTGGTTACTTTTACCTTCCGTTAGCTTGCGGGTATGCCACCGCAACGAACCGTTGTTCGATTCTCATTTCTTGGCACCACATTCGTATCCCAGCTCTATTGAATTGCGTGCCTTCGTCGGTGATTATGATTCTTGGTATTCCCGAATCTACAATATATGATTTTCCATAAGAATTTTTGGATTACCTTTTCATCCATTTTTGCTACAGCTTCGGCTTCTACCCATTTAGTGAAATAGTCAACGATAACTATTATATAGGCTCTTCCTCCGCTGACTTTCGACAGTTTTCCTACTATGTCGATACTTCATTTATCAAAAGGGCATGAGGAATACATTATTCCTAGTTCCTACGTCGGGATATGTATTAGTATGGTGTTAGTTGACACTTTGAACACTTCTTAAACAACTCTTTGGCATCATGGTTGATGGTAGGCGCAACTTTCAATGTGTTCTGCGTTGGTCCTTGAATTCTATGTGGTTCTCTGCACTCCTCGTGGATTTCCTGAGCACGTATTTCCCTTCATGTTATGATAAACATCTTAAGTAAGAGTGTGTAAAAGCACGTCGGTAGAGAAAATCTCCAATCAGGTAGAACTTAGCATAGGATGCTCTCTTCGATGCCCCAGGGTGCTCTGATATCTCCCCAATTCTTAAGAATTTTACGATGAGGATTTTCTAGCCTGGTCTTACGGTTATGGCTCCAACTTCTGTCATGAAAGCTTTTCCTTCTACTTTTAGTAGTACCACTTCGCTCGAGAAATCTGCTTCGTTTGGACTAGCTAGTCTTGCCAATTTTTTAGCTTTCTCGTTTTCCTCCCTAAGGATTTGTATGAGGGATATTTCATGGAATTTTTTCTTCAGGTCCTCCACATGTTCTTCTTTTTTGTCGTATGTCATCGGTACTTGTTGTACTACTAGCTGCGAATCTGAGTGTATGGTTATCTCTTTTGTCCCGAGGTCTACCAAGATTCGCATTGCTCTTATTAGAGTCTCGTATTATGCTTCATTATTCGACATCGGGAATCTGAATCATATCGCGAATTAAAGGTTATCTCATTCTGGCTTGTGGATTCATATGCTGCTCCATATCCTTCTTTGGTTACTGAGTCGTCTACATAGCCATTCAGATAGCAATTTCTGGCTTTCTCGTGGTTTCATGTAGGAAATCAACTAAGATCTGGGCTTTAATGGTCGTTCTTGGTTTGAAATCTACGTCATACTCACTTAGCTCAACTGTCTATTTTACCATTTTTCTTGATAGGTCTATCTTTCCAAGGATATGCTTGAAGGACAGATGTGTTATGACTATTACCTTGTGCGCTAGGAAATAGTGCCTTAGTTTCATAGTTTTCACCATTATTCCTAGCACTGCCTTCTTATATCTGAATATCTCAACTTGGCTTCTTGTATCATTTTGCTCACGTAGTATATGGGTTTTTGGTGTGTCCCTTCTTTCCTGATTAGGACCGAGCTTATCGACTCCCCTCCTACTACGAAATATAGAAAAAGCATATTTTCATCCAACGACTTTGTCAGTAGCGGTAAATTGATCATATGGTTTTTCAAAGCTTCAAATGCTTCCTGACATTCTTTTGTCCATTCGAACTATGATTATTTTCTTAGCACTTCAAAAAATGGGAGGCTTTTATCTATGGATCGTGAGATGAAACTTCTCAGAGTTGTGATTCGTCCGTTGAGCTTTTGTATTTCCCTAATGCTCCGTAGATATGTCATCTCTTGTACGGCCTTCACTTTCGCTTGATTCACTTCAATACCCTTGGGTGTCACCATATAACCCAAAAAAAATTTCGCTTTGGACTCTGAAAGCTCATTTGGATAGATAAAGCTTCAGACTGTACGATCTTAGTATTGCGAAGATTTCGTTCAAATCTGTCAAATGGGTGTGAGCTTTTTGACTTTTGACCAATATGTCGTATACGAGACTTCCATGTTACGACCTATCTATTCTCTGAATATCTTATCCATCATGAGTTGGTATGTTACCCCAATATTTTTCTGTCCGAACGACATGCTGACATAGTCATATATTCCACAACAGACTCGAAAAGCTGTTTTTGAAACCTCGTTGGTATCCATCTTGATTTGGTGGTACCCTTTATAGGCGTCCATCATCGACAATAATTCATATCTTGAGGTGGAATCTACTAGTTGGTCAATCCTTTGTAAATGATAGAAATATTTGGGGCATTCTTTGTTGAGATCCCGGAAATCTATGCGCATCTGCTAAGTTCCTGTATTTCCTTTCGTGACCATTACCGCGTTGGATAGTCATTCCGGGAACTATACTTCCTTGATGTGTCCTGCTTCCATCAACTTTCTAACTTCTTCTCTTGTAACTTTATCCTTTTTCGGACCAAACTGTCGTAATTTCTAATCGACGGTTTTGGTTGTTGGATCTACATTCAGGGAGTGCATGTCTACCTTGGTGTCGACTCTTGTCAGGTCGGTGGAACTAAAGGCAAAGACGTCTGCACTATCTCTCAGGCATGCCACAATTGCTTTGGCATCCATATTCATCATTTGTATACCGATCTTCGTAATGTAGCCTTTTTTGGAAATAACTCGATACTCATGAGCTCTTCTGCTGGCTACACCTTAGCAAATGGTAATCATAAGTAGATAATGTCGTTTGATGCTTGGTTCTCTTATATGACTCTCCATTCTGTACTACATGTATATAACATTTTCAGGATGACACATGATCTCTCAGCATCTCTCCTATGGTATTCCCTATCAGGAATTTATCTTCATATAGAAAATGGATACCATCGCTCAAAAAGCATTTAAGACTAATCGCCCTAGAATGGCATGTAGGCAGATGATACGTCTACAATTAAAAACTAAATTGGTTTGAGGATCTGTGACACCTTATTTCCTAGGATAACCATGAGCTCAACCGAGTCTAGTGGTGATACCACTTCCACCTTGAATCCGTAAAGTGTGGTGATCACGGGCTGTAACGAAGCTGTGGAGAACATATGGTCGTAACATCCTTGAAAAATAACATTGACTGCGCTTCCTATGTCTACAGAGACTCGCACTATGTCATATCCTTCTATATTAGTGGTAATGACGAGTGCATCATCGTGTGGTCTGAGTAACGCCCTGTCATCTACGGGTCCAAAAGAAATTTCGGGTAATACATGTTCCTCGTCTATCTTCAAAACGGTATGCTCGTTCCAGACTTTGATTGTTTTGAAAGATGTTTTCCCCATCCTATTGGAATCTTCTCATGCAGGTCCTCTGGTGATCATATTGATTGGACTATTTTTCTTGTGAGAGGGCACTTTCGTCCATGTCTTTTCTGATTGCCATCATCTTCTTTTCTGCTTGTTTCATTGTTTATCATCTTCTACCCGGACATATTTTAGGAGTTGTCCGTTTTGGATAAGTATCTCGATAATATCTTTCAAATATCGACATTCGTTGGTTTTGTGGTCATAATCATTATGATACTTGCAGAATTTATCGGATCTTACCTCTGGGATCCATCCTTAGCAGTTCGAGAAAATATGAACCCAGGCTTCTTTATGGCTATTTCAAGCAAGGCTGTTGGCGCCCTTGTGAAATGGCTGTATGATTCGAATCTCTCAGGCTTCTTTCTCTCCAGTCCTGAGTTCTCTGTTCTTTCCTTTCTTCCTCTATTCTTGGCTTTGGGTGGTTCTTTGAGCGCAATATTTTTCAAGTGTTGTTCTAGAACAACATCCTCCAAGTGTATGAATTTATTTGTTCGAGACTACAATTACTTCCAAATTTTTGCTGGTCTTTTGATCAAGGATGCAAAAAAAGGATCATACTTTAAGTTGTTAGTGGAAATATCAACTTTCACTACGGATCTTATGTCCCGTGATTATAGTACTGCCGTATTGAGTCTAGTTAGGTATGATCTCAAGGTCTCCTCATTTTCTTGTATGATTGACCATAAATGATGTGTTCCATGTGCTAACCTCTGTGCGATCGCGAATTGATTTAGGAACACTACCTTTAGATCCTCGGAGCAGTGTATGGAGTGAGGTGACAATTGTCTGAACCATTGCTACGTTGGGCCCATGAGTGTGGTTAGAAAAACTCACAATGTTTTTGAATCTCATCAAGTGTTCCTGATGATCTGTAATCCTGTGGTATTCGCGGTTGACATGCCTTAAGTTTTGGGGTAAAAAGTCTTCTTATACGGCTGTTGAGAAATGGTTGTTGGGCATTATTTTCATACCATATCTGAAGTTTTCAGCTCTATGGGATGATTTCAATTTTGATTCATGTCTCATTTAATCTTGTTTTATCCGATGGATTTTGGAGACAATATCTCTTTCCGTTATCTCCTTAAGCTAGCCAACTCTTCCTTCATATCCTTTATTTCTTATTGTTGTTGATGTAGCAATTCTTGTTGTTGTTCCTATATGTCTGGTGCAATAGATCTAGTATATGATCATCGTTGTTCATATGGATTTCTCTCAGCCTCATATGGATTTGCCTCAGCCTCATACTCTTCGTCACAACTATCTTCATTTTCTTCCACGAAAGACAACTGGCAGATATTTACCCTAGCACTCTATTTGGATTATATCTTCTGTTAAGATTGATAAGGCTCTGGTTAGGTGTCATCTTGTTCTTTGTGTCCTCTCTTACGTTTTCATTGACGGGCAGTGTAGTTATGTTGGTTGGTGGAAATCCCCTGGCATTTAAGGCCTCTTCCAGAAGCATCTTCACCGCCGCCACGGACCTCCCGGCGTTATGAGGATAGACCCCTACCCTACGAGTTGATTCTTGATTGCTATGAGGTTTTGGCCATCCAGGGAGTAAAGGTTGCATCCTCCGAATTACTTCTTTGGGTCTGTTCTTCGACCATATTCCGGATTTGAAGTTCTTGTTTTTGTATATGGGTACAAGATTTTGTAATATGGGTACCTGTAACGAATGTCTCGTGGTGACAGGTCTTTGTTAGATCTTATAATATGTATTTAGGCATGATGATCGTTCATGCACCATATTTAAGATCAAAGATCGATTATTACGATAGGTAGTTTTTCATATATTCATACACATGAATTTCTTGTGCTTTTGGGAAGCGTCAACGCCTTAGCTTAGACGTTTTCGCACAGATGGCGTCACTTGATAGATTCAACTTGTAAATCTAATAAATAATTATAAAATAGGCGTGCGTTATGGTAATGACTGATTATTGGTTATGAACACATGGCCGGAATGCCTTAATGAACCATCGGAATGTGACAATCGGGTTAACTGCAAAACAGAGCCAAATGGAGTCTCCGGGTAAACACTCCGACGCTCAAGTCAATAATGTATAATGTTTAAGACTTACTGATAGATAAAGATTGTGTAAGACCCTTGTATGATGAGGATATTTATTGGTATAAGTATGGCATAAGATAAGGTAATCTGAATCATTATAGGAATAAGATATGTAAGATCATCAAAGACTTGCGCCATATTACTCACGACAGATCTGTCCGTAAAGAGTCACCTCCTATTCTGAGATAGAGTCTTTACGATTATAATTTACAAAGACATGCGACGTCGTTTTACTACTCAAATGAGCAGCTCTAGATCTGTGGACCTGAGCATATCGGTCCAGTTTCTTGTGCCCATATCCTTAGCCACTCTGCTGACTCGACATCTTTGTGTCGTGATATGGTATACGTGGGCGGTCCACGTATACTTTTTTGATGAGTTAACATAGTTGATATTTATTCCATATCACTTTGTATTCTCAACTTTTAGCATTTTCTTTAAATGTCTACAATACATTTTTACTTAAAAAACGTTCAACTTTAGGAATTTTTTTGATTTATATGATGTCTTACAGAATTCGAGAGAATACATGATTCACCTTGCTACAATCTTCAACATTCAATATAAAATTGTAGAAAAAACCCTAAACCTTTATAATAAACCTAAGAATCCGATAATCTGACTCATCATTTTGTTGTCGGGCTCTGTAAGGCAGGTCATAAATCATTTAAAAAAATAAAAATAAAGGTTTTTGAAATGAAAACATCAATGACACTTATTGGAAAACATTGAAAGTTGGGGACAATAACTATGATTAATCCATTCATTTTTGTTTTGTACATGTGGACGTCATGAGGTAAAAAAATGGTAAAATAAATTAAAACATTACAAGTTTATGAAAATTTAGTGAATACACATATTTGTGATGTTAATAATAGATCATTGAACTTCGATTGTCAAATACAAAGCTTGGACACATTTATGCTAACTAGAAAAAAAGAGCCGAAATTCGCCTCTTGCTCATGAGCCTAAGCGGCAGCCGTCAAATTATGGCTATGTTCGATGCGTTGAGGGCTCTTCCACAGGTGCTTTAACGTGAATCGGATATGAGTTGGGATATAATGCAATTCTCAAAATTATATATTTTTTTTCTGAAAATTATTGCTTACATCTCCAAAATCATATTTCTATTTCTCCAATTTACACTAATTAGTCTCTAATTATTCTCTTAATAGAGTTCTAAATTTTTGAATTTGATAAGAAAAAATTCTTTTACTTTTTACCAAAATAGTAAAAATCGGAATATATGTCCATGTGGACAAGAAAGCTTGCCATATCAAAATTTCAATGGTTGAGAACTTTAGAGGATAATTATTTGAAAATGGGGGAGAAATTATTTTACCCTTATCTTATACTCTTTTCGTCTCACCCAAAACGATCCATTTCTTATCGACACAATTATTTAGGAAAAGAGTATAAAGTGATAAAAAGTAGGTAGGTCCCCATAAATTTTGAAAAGATAATTATTTCCTAAAAATGAAACAGGGTCATCTTGGGTGGGACAACCCAAAAATGAATACATGTCATTTTGGGTGGGACGAAGGGAATAATACACAAAAACTTTTATACATTTGTTCGTACGATGCAGACAGTCAAAAATATCATTTGTTCTTAGGAAAAGTATCATTTGTTTTTTACCCTGTAATTAGAAAGTATTATTTATATTAAGGAATGTATATTTGCAATGAAGAAAAATATTATCATTTATATTAAAGAAGATTATCATTTATTTTTTACCCTTAGTTAGAAGTATCATTTATATTGAAGAAAAATATCATTTACACCGAAGAAAATTATTAATATCCGCATATAGGAATATTCACATAGGAGACCACTCCTTATAATATATACTAGTATGTAACCCGTCGAAATTCGACGGGGCATTACTTTGCGTTGTATAATTTTTTAAAATCTTACTCCTCTAAATCAAACTGTATGAAGGCGGTTTATAAATGGTATGTTATCGAATTTCGATGAAGAATCAATTTATGTTGAGTTTATAAATTTAAAGTAAAAAACAACTTTATATTTAGCTAGAGTTCAATCACTTCTCAGTTATTGACCGCAACAAAGCATGAAGATGAAACATAACGATGAGATTAGGTTCAACCACATGCAATTATTGATCGAGGTGGAACATGAAGATAAACCAAAAATTATGAGGCTGAAGTTTAGTTACTTGAACTCGTCTAGAATGTATATACACATACTCGTCCAACCCCGATTAACTAACCAAACACGTTTAAATTTATAAATATAATTTTTTACAATAATTGTTTAATCATTTCAAAAAATAAAATAAAATTACAAACCGGATTATAACGTATATACTTATACTTGTCTCAGTTTAATCTAACATGATTTTACTACTTGTTCTTGTTCTAACTCATATAGTAATAATGTTCGATAATTAATCAAATATGTTCAAATTTATAAACATAAAAATAGAAAAAGTTCCACATAGACATGTCGATGTAGATTAATGGTCAAACCGTGTAGAATTTATACATCCCGTACTTGTCCCAAATCTAATTTAAAATTAATTTTACTATGTTTTTGCTCCAAACTCTTATAGTAATACCAGTTAATTATCTAAACATGTTTTCAGTTATAAATATATATTGTTATAATAAGTGATTATCCGTCTCAAAAAAGACTCGAACATTACAGAATAAACATTAAAATAAATAATATAAATAAAAAATATACAAAATTGAGAAAATTTCACGTAGGCATGTCGATAATTTTTATGGTCCCTCTAAAATGTATATACCCATTAATTCTAGAATTAGTTGATATTTATAAAATATAAATTGTTATAATAATTGGTGTCTCAATATAAACTAAAAATTAAAAAAATAAACATTAATAATAAATATATAGTGTAAATTACAAAGATTAGAAAATAAAGAAAATTTCTCATATCAATTTATATTGAAATATAATTAGAAACTTATCATCTACTAAATTCCCAAAAAGCAATTCACCCTCATACCATATAGAATATGTCGAATTATTAACTATTACAATTGCTTTGTTTCATGCATGATTATATCTCATTTAAACTCATCTTAACTCATGGTTCAAACTGTCTATTAAAAATATTATTTCAAGAATAATACCACATGTCACATTGGTGAAAACATTCAACTATTCATATGTACAAATTAACACGACGTTAGCTCGCTTTTGGAATCACCCAAAGCTTCTTTGTCATCATCAAAACCAAGAGCTAAATAGTTACATTACTTATTATGCAGAACAATGAAGTATACACCACATAAAATACACAATTTGTATTTTATTGCGGCATAATTTGAGGTTCAGTACATACCTCAAGCGAGAATTCATCACTAATGAATTATTTTAATGATATGGCAACAAACAAATTTTTTTGTGTCTCATCATTTTTTTGTCTTGATTTTGCAATTGTTGAAAGCTGAGATCACTAATGAATTATTTTAAAAGTATCACAATTATAAATTCAATTAGAGGGGACAATTAAAATGATAATTATTCCGACTTTATATAATGGAACAAAAACTCCAATACAAGATATAAATTATATCTCTAAGTTATAGTATTTATACATACACTTCTAATACAAGGAAAATTTTGTCAGAAACATGGCACGATCCCAGACTAAATGATCATGGAGCAAACCGAATGATTATAACATTATTTCATTGAAGATTCGTTGGACTGCATAGGATAGAAGTAATGCACGGCTCGAGAAGCCGATGAAGATCTTCGAGTGGATTGAGGCTTGGGGGATGGTTGTGACTGCCTTTATTATTTATTCTCAATACTGCACATCCATCTATAGACTTTTCCATCTTCTTCTTCATGTATCAATCGCGAGAAGTGCATTTGTTATAGCTTCTTGGATTTTCGCTCCGCTCCGCTCCGCTCCCCCTATTTCTGCCCGTATTAAACCCTAAATTGAAAAGGTTCCGATGATCGCAGACAGCAAAATATGTATTTGGAATAGCAGACAAAAGAATTGGAGAATCAAAAAGATGAGGCCTAGAGGAAACCAAATCTCGCATACTAAGCTCGTGTTGCTATGAGAAAATTATGTCGTACTTAAATGATAGATTGATAAGAAGATTAATTATTAGGATTAAAAAAGAAATTAGACGATAACTAAGGCTACAAATAATCTCGCATTGATATGAGGGTGAAATTAAAAGTTTGATTGATAAGTAGGTAAAGACGGGAATTAAAAAATAGATTAATAAATAATTGAGGCATAAAATGAAGAATAAAAGATAAATCAGAATGGAAGAAATTGGGGATGCCACATAGGATTGTGAATTGATATGAGCTTTTCAATGTGTGTTGGATTATAAAATTAATAGATGCATGAAATATGAGTAATGCACGGATGGGGAAGCCGATGAAGATCTTCGAGTGGATTGAGGCTTGGGGGATGGTTGTGACTGCCTTTGTAAACTATCTCAATATTGCACGTCCATCTATAGACTTTTCCATCTTCTTCTTCATGTATCAATCGCGAGAAGTGCATTTGTTATAGCTTCTTGGATTTTCGCTCCGCTCCGCTCCCTCTATTTCTGCCCGTATGAAGATCTTCGAGTGGATTGATGCTTGGGGGATGGCTGTGACTGTCTTTGTAAACTATCCCAATGCTGCACGTCCATCTATAGACTTGTCCATCTTGTTCTTCACGTATCAATCGCGAGAGTGCATTTGTTATAGCTTCTTGGATTTTCGCTCCGCTTCGCTCCCTCTATTTTTGCCCGTATGAAGATCTTCGAGTGGATTGAGGCTTGGGGGATGGTTGTGACTGCCTTTGTAAACTATCTCAATACTGCACGTCTATCTATAGACTTTTCCATATTCTTCTTCATGTATCAATCGCGAGAAGTGCATTTGTTATAGCTTCATGGATTTTTGCTCAGCTCCCTCTATTTTTGCCCGTATTAAACCCGTAATCAAAAAGTTCCTGTGATTGCAAACGGCAAAATATGTATTTGGAATAGATTTTAATGAAGAATTGGAGAATCGAAAAGCTGAGGCCTAGAGGAAACCAAATCTCGTATACTAAGCTCGTGTTGCTATGGGCAAATTCTATCGCACTTAAATGATAGATTGATAAGAAGATTAATTATTAGGAAGAAGATTAATTATTAGGATTAAAAAAGAAATTAGACGATAATTAAGGCTACAAATAATCTCGCATTGATATGAGGGCAAAATTAAAAGTTTGATTGATAAGTAGGTAATTACAGGAATTAGAAAATAGATTAATAAATAATTGAGGCATAAAATGAAGAATAAAAGATAAATCAAAATGGAATAAATTGGGATGCCACATAGGATTGTGAATTGAAATGAGCTTTTCAATGTGTGTCGGATTATAAAATTAATAGATTCTATTACCTAATGGAAACCCATAAGATTAACAAAGTTGGTGTTTTTTACGGTTTCATTAAAATCTTGTGAGTAAAACATCTCACAAGTGCAAAACTGTTAGAAATGCAACGATATTAAATTTCAAGATTTTATCTGGAATTAAGAATAATTGTAACCATTCAATGCTATTTATTACTATAATTTATTCCCACGAATAAGTAATCATGATATTTAAGTTAGGGTTCCTTCATAAATTTTTGAATAGTGACTCTTATGTCTTAAAAGTAAAATTAGTGATTCGGCCCTCATTATATATGCGAGAATGCCCATAAATACACATTGATGTTGATTGATGATAATGGTTTAATATATAAGGAAAACAGTTAATTAGTGTATATCTACATAATTATGAATTGGGCTAATTACAATATTTAAGTACATAATATGTGGAATTTAGATTAAAAAAAATAGAAGATTATATGAATACCACGTAGGATGATGAATGATTGTGGGTTAAAGAATCCGTAACGGATTATATAATTTATTATAGATGTAAAATCTATCTAAACCTCATAAAAAGTAAGTAAGCAAAATTGGCTCTACTAAATGAGCAGGTACCGGAATTGGGGTCGGGTGGACTCGTAAAATAGTGGCTCAAAAAAACCTAAAAAGCCGCCCACATAGCCCGACAGGCCCACAAGGCTTTGGGGCTAAAAGTCCGGGGTTTCGGACTAAAAGCCCCACCATTTAAAGTTTTAATATTGTATATTAGTAGTAAATACTAAATAGTAAATATAGAAAATAAAATGAATGACTATTAAAAGCGCTCATTTCGTCCATCCTCTCTCTATTACATTTCTTTAAAGGTCGATGTTTAATGTTTGATGATATTTGTAACTTTAAGTTTATCTTATTTATGTTGAAATTGATATTAGACTTGTTAGTAGATTTAATTTATTTTATTTATTTTGGAATTGATTTTATTAGACGTAATTTATTTTATTTACTTTGAAATTGATGTTAGTAGATTTAATTTATTTATTGTTATCATATTTTTTTGAAATTAAAAATAATATCTTATTAAATTAAATATTGGACGGGTTTGGCCGGTACTGAGATGGAATTTGAAAGGCCACCATATTTTCACTAGATAAGATTTCGGCGGGCCAGCCCAACCCGGTAAAAACCACAAGCCCGCTGGGCCGGGCCGGGTCAGCCCGACCCGCCCATTTTGCCGGCTCTAATAAAAAGCATATCAAAACTACTGTCACAATCAACTAACACATCTTATACAAACGTAGAAAAAACTTCACAATTTTCGTTAATTTTTCCAAATTTGTTTGTCCGGATTTCTCGACATAATTGATTCGGATTTCTCTCCCTTCTCTTGGAATCTCGCCGAAATCTCTACTCTCACTCGAATTTTTGGTCGGATTTTTGCAAGATCGGAATCTCGATATTGCTGGGATCTTTATTTCAGAAGAAATTATCATGGCTTCTCAAGAGGTATGTCATTTTCCATCCGTTTTTTAGCTTTCGGTCATATATTCCAGCAGAATTAATTGTATTGTTTGGTTGATATTTTGTATTGTCAATGGATGAGTTTTATCAAGATCGATTTGAAATCATTTAAAGTCCATTAAATTCTAAAACAACGGTTTTGGTCTCGGTTCTGATTTTAGACCTGAACCTTCAGACTCGGCCTATTTGTTTCGAGTTCGGGTCCAACCCGTTCAAATTTTATTTTTTAATACTATAGGCTCTATATCCAATCGGTTTAATTTTGTGTGAAATCGAAAATAGATTCAATTGGTTTAGTTTTTGTGACCCAATCAAACCAATCGAAATATCTAATTAATATAATTTTATTTTAATTTTTTTAATTATTCTATAATTCATGACCCACACACAAATATGAAATTAATATAAGGATTGATAATGTTGAATTTTGGATTTTATTTATTTATTTTATGTTCAATTTTTTTTATTATTGTCTTGTCACTTTTGATAGTTCGGGTCCCGTCCGGACCAATAATTTGATGTCTGGTCTAAATGCGGGTCCATAGTTTGATGGTGCAGATTGATGCGGATCCATAGTTTTATGGTCCAAGTTCAGAACTAGAATCGATACTTATTTATTAATTTTGATTCGGATAAAATCTACTCATTGACAAGGCTACCATATGATACCACATTGTGGTCAAGCTGTGAATCGGATTATCACCTTATATGACATGAATTGTCCAATTTATATGATAACATAATAGGATGATATTTTATATATATGCGCTTATGGTGTATTTATGCGTGCATGTATTTGTATGATTATATTTATGGGCATTATGTTGTGTATTTGTAGTATGTCATGTATTTGTATCGCTATATGATGGATTAAATATGTGTGTTTTTACTGTTAGGATGTTGCTAATTATTTGAGGCGTGAAATGATAAATGTTGTTGTGCAAATTAACAATTATTATAGAATCGATTATTTAGACAATATTAGGTCCAGATTGTTTGGGGTTGGTGGTCAACCGTTACTGCATAGATTTATCAGATAGTGTTTTTGTGACTTACTTGACTGGAGGCCTAAGTCGAAAAATATCATAGATTTAAACCATGTGATTTCTCGGCAAATCAAGACATATGATGATTTAGTGTGGTTTCATATCAACGGATGAAAACTTTGTTTCACCGTTGAGGACTATTGCACCTGTAACTGGCTTGAGCTTTGGAAGCTTATTATTTGATGTTACAAGAGAGCATAAGTTGCATTATGTTTAAGTGTTTAGAGCGTTCTGTCCTTCGGACCAAATATTTTAGTAGACCGATTTTGTGACCGAAACAGACGTATTGATGATGTGGATGGTAGTTTATACCTCCATGCTACGTATATATTGTGCTTTACGGGTTTCTATTAGCATGTGATACGGGGAAGTTTTTGGACATATGGACTTGAGCATTGGTCGATAATTTATAGTTATTCGACAGGTTTCCATAGGGTGCCTACACATATCATTGTATGCATCACTACTTGAATGGTGTGCAATCGAAAAAGAAATATCACTTATAATATCCAGTATGGGCGTTGGTTGTTTGGTACTTCGAGGTCATACCTGGTTAGTGTGGTTGGGAAGCATGTCAATCCGTTTGCACAGCCCAAATGCTTGAGGTGGAGATTCAAGTGCAGAGCTACAGTGGATGATTTATCGAGAGTAAGGTATTAATATTATATTGTAATGATTCTTACAATTTGTTTAAATTATGTGTTATATAATTATTTAAATTTTGATTAAATTTTTTCTTTTTTTGAATTATATATAGATCGATCAGCACATCGTGATTAGCCCGACAGATGAAGAGAGCAAAACATCTTATGGATGCCAGTTGCACACAACGAGCTGCTTGGTGTGCATTACATAGAGCCCCATAACCAGTTGAGAGATGAGGAACAGTTTACCCGACGAGCATCAAGCACTAGTGTTGGCACCCGAGGCACCAAGGGGACATCTAGTGTGTCCGAGGGGACTTTGTATTCGAGACGCCTTACAAGGTGGTAGATTTATTGAGGAATTGAAGCACAACGTGCATGATACTGAAGACTCCGATCGGGGATCACGGTCGGAATCCCTTTGTCTAGAGAGACAGAAGTGGCCTCAATCTCCACTTCTTCGTCATCGAGCAGCGGCGATCACCTCATACGATCGCTGTGATCATCGAGTTTTAGATGAGTCAGGATGTAGAATCTTATAAGGTAGTTATTGGAGGACCAAGTCATAATGAGATTAAAACCCGATGCATGTACGTAGTGTGACGGATCAGATGCATAAGGCAGAGCCGCGACTAATGATGAAGATGAAGAAGTGGTTCTAGCAGCAGTTACTGCTTTTCTTTTTGGTTCTATTTTCTGTCACACTATGATATGACCAATCACAAGATTGCTCGAGTGTTGATTCATTTCAACTCTCGGGGATTACTAAAATTCTAATGTGTGGTCAGTCAGTCCTACAAGTACCTGTCTGTCAAGACCATTTTCTGCTACTTTATTATATTTATCGACCTGACAATAACTGAATTTTGGCTTGAAGATATTGGAAAATTTGTTAAGAAACTGAATCCTTACTAAGAAAATATAGTATTAAATGAGAATAGCACCAAGGATAACTCCTCATCAGACTAAGTTTACATAGCCAAAATATAATTTCCTGTTTGCCTAATCAAGCTGATCAAATATAAATGTTACTGGTAAGTTGCCCCCAATGTTTATTTTTAAAGTTTCTGTGCCTACAGCATGTTTATGTTTTGACTATTTTAAGCCTACATTCTTTTTTGTTTTTGCTCGACCTATATTTCGCACATGTTTAGTCTGTTATCAACAAATTTGTGTTCCTAATTTCAGGTGCTAGCTGGTCACCACATTGTTATTGTAATCTTAAAATGATAGACGTAATTAAGAATAATCTACATGAAGAAAAATTGGAAAATATTTGAACAAATGTGCTTCGGTAATCTGTTGAAGATCAATAAACTCAAATTACAAGGACAACTGATAAAGCTGTTGCTGCTGCACATGGACATGAAAGCCTCCAGGCTCCAACAAGGAGAAGCTTGTTTTTCAAAATTAACAAATCTAAGATGGAATTCGGACCTCGTGAGTTTTCTTTATTCACATGACTTCGTTTTGGCAAACTGGAAGCAATAAGAGCAACTTCGTCTATTCACAAGGATGTTTTCCCAGGTAGGCCAAGTATCCTGTTCAAGGATGTTGAAGAAGCCTTCCTTAATGTTAGTGGTGATCATGAGGGCAGAGGAGAACCAACGTTGAAGTTATCCTTGCTCTATTTCCTTTATGGAACTCTGTTAGCTGTAGACCAGAAAAAACGATTGACATGCAGTAACTTCATTTAGTTGACGATTTTAGAAGTTTGGCGCATTTCCTTGGAGTCGGGTTGCATATGAGTTGAGTTCCTCGTTTGGTCCGTGCTGTCAGCTTGATCCCTCATGGATGGTTCAAACATTACAAGGCTCCCCATGCATGCTTCAGTTTTGCTCTCCAGGTTTAGCTTATGAGGTGATACCTTCTTTAGCTACATATCGTGTAGTTCATGCGCACAACTTCAAAAGCTAACAACACAGATCTTGCGTTGGTCTGCAACGAAATTTTTGTCTTGACAATCTCAAAAGTTCTTCACACTTGGTGTGAAGTAAGTAATATCTCCTTTGAACTCTTCACAATCGGTTCTACCTACACTTCACCAACAAATGTATGTACAGACAGAAAAGTAGGAAGTATAGACTGTAGTAAAAAAATTGTTTTGTACAATATCAACATGCGATTCATAGTGTTAGCATGCTTCTCCTGCCATCCTTGCTGGAAGAGAGACGGTCGTGGAATTGTTACTGAGAAAGTGTGATCAGCCTATTCAGTTATTATGACCTTCCTAGAAATGAATCGCCTGAGGTAGAAGATGAAGAGGCCGTGAAGGAAGCAGAGCTACAGATAAGTATGTATGTCAAGTTGGCAGAAACTGAACGAGCCACAGCTCCTTCTGAACTATTAAGCAAGATAAGTCTTTGTATGTTGCAAACGTTAGATATATATACATTATACCTATGTGATTTTCTTGAATCTTCCTTGTATATTGAATATTTTCTTGCATTGTCGTAGCCCTTAAATATCGTTGATGGAATGATTAGTCTTCTGTGGCTGTCGTGATTTTCATGCCTAATTTGAGATTCAACTTCTTCGTATCGACCCCATCTTGTTTTGTGTATATGGTTATGGTATCTGCAACTCTGCACATCTTAGCTTGTATCTCTTAATTATGGCTAGCTACCATTGTTGTGTATATGTGGACAAGACAACATGAAGTAAAATGGTAGTGTAACATGCATGTTGATGCCGATAGGCTTGTTAATGGACGAATTTTATTTGGACCAAAACCAATAAAGTATCGGTTCTGATTCTAGAACCGATCTATTAGATACCGGACCCGAACCATCAAACTATAAGTCTAGGTCGGGTAATTATCCAAATGCTAAAATGATTTCCAATTTATATAATTTTTCATACTTAATAAAAAATAATAATTAATTAGTAGTAGAATATCTAAAACACATTATACGAACACATAATACACCAAAAAAAATAAAAATATATCAACCCAATCGGACCTGGAATAATCGGGCCGGGTCTGGATCAATCCGTGTTTGGGCAGGTCTGGAACTGGACCAGAACCATTACTAATAGGCTATCAACGATTCCAGATCGATCCGAATAAAATCCGTCCATCAACAAACATAGACTAATAACAAACTACCACGAGTCACCAATATTTTCTGCCCACCATCTTTACTACTATGATATTCTAAGTACTCAAAACCATATAAATTTAAGTTCGAATCCATTATAAACGAATACCTAGCATCAAACCACAGGATATGAAAAACAAATTACTTGCACAATTAATCACTGCATGAAATTGTACATACAAATGTAATCTGCACATACCAACCAATTAACCTCATCATGTTTTTTTTTTCCTATTGAAGTAAACCAAATAAATGGTATACGTATCTCAAATTTGATTGCCATAGCTTCGGCAAATCCAGATCAATGGTGAAGGTGCATAGCAAACCAAAAGTTTGAGGAAAGAGAAAAAGTTAGCAAAAACTATAGTTTCGAAAGTATCGAGTGAAATTATTGTCTTCTTGAATTTTCAAGATAATCGTGTTCTCTATATTAATGGCATTACCAAATTAATTAATGCTTTTCATAAACTATTTTCAAAAGATAAAATTTGCAATATCATATATTTAACAAGAAATAAGGTCGAAAGATTTTCAAAAAGTACGTATGAAGCCACGTGGGAGGTATCGATTTGAACACTTACTCTCACCCTTGACGGCTGAGGTTTGTAAATAAGTCGAAATATTCGAATTTGGATTCCATAAGATTTTGTTTAAGGTTGTTAGCTAAGTGGATGAAGCTTGACCTTGACAATATTTCTCGTCAACAAACTCATGACAAAATGATTTAGTTTGACCATCTCCTCTCTCCATCTCACCAAAGAAATGTCTATCACCCTACAATACATAAAAATAAGGGTATAATAAGCGTTGCAGTTTCCATTCTCTCTCTCTCTCAGGCCGGAGCCGGAGCCGGAGCCGGGGCATAGCAGGGTGTCAAAGTAATTGCAAAAACAGCAAACTCGCCATCCCAATTTCTGAAAGATTGGCTTAAAATTGTGAGTATCATCAGCCCTCACCTCCATTACACTGCCGTCTCAAATGGTAGGAGTGCCCTGGGCATGTTTTTTCCTCTTCATTTTTGTTTATATTTTAGAATGTTATCGATCGCTTAAAACCTCTGTTGCATGTAGGATTAGATACTACATTGTTGAGAAAAGAGAAAATGCGTTGCAGAGAACCGATTGATCCAATTCCGGACCTCGTCAAACTCATGAAGCACTCGTTTGATGAGGTGGAGAAAACATTGATGGAGCAGGAGAAGAGTATGAAAGACGAAATGGAAAATCTCGTGAGAGAGCGTGATTCGTTGAAGAAGCAGATTGATGTTCTGAGTACACTCAGGGCTACACGGAGTTGGAGAAATGTGATCTGGAGGAGAAGCTGCGGAGGAGAGGTGAGGAGTTGGATAAAATGATTGTCCAAATGAAGGAGAAATTTCAGAAATCGGATGTTGAGGAGAAGCTGCTGAGGAAATGCGAGGAGATGGATGAGAGGCTCGTCAAAATGGGGAAGGAGATTCAGGAATTGAGGCGACAGAATCTCTACGCGAATAAAGCCATAGAGGAGTTGAAGGCTGATCGCAATAAAGGTGCGTTTTCACAATAATGGCTGACTTACAAAACTAATGCACATTGCGATCACAAAGTTTGTATAATTGAAAAGTTCAGAAAGACTTATTAAAGAGAAGATGGTTGAAACAAGAAAAGTTCAGAAAGACTTATTTTTTAGCGTAGTTACTCGTATGAGGCAAATTCATTGATATGTGCAATTCGGGATCATCTGTAACAACCAATATTACCAGGTGTTAATGTAGATTTGATGCATTAAGGTTACTGATTGTTTGCACTGAGTTAGATGCATTTGACTATGTGGTTTACTCTGCATTAGATGCCTATATTGGATTCATTTCACTTCCATTGTTGCATTCAAAATATATATATAGTGAAATTATCCAATGAAGTCAGTGTTACTACTTTTGAAGTTGATTCTTTAAGTACGTAGTATTCTGAATCATTGTGTATTTAAAAACTTCTTTGATGCAGACTCAATTATTGACAAACCTTCATCATCAAAAGATACCATCAAGAGTGGACAAAGGAATGGTAATGTTTTCTCAATTGAATTGCACTGCTATTACAATGCTGCAAAATTTGGTAAGATTGAAACCTAAATCCTACACAGATAAGGGGAATGGCAAAGTGAATGAAACAGAATGCGCCCCATTGAGAGCGAGTGTCGTGAGACGAATATTACTATCCGAAGGTAACCAAAATAGTAAACTTTATTAGTCAGTTATGCATTATGGTATTTTTCATTTCATAAATTGTACCCAAATACTTTCAGAAAGGACTAGACAAAAACATGACAGAGGGCTGATGATCAAGGATACACCAGGTAATATTGACAGTCACGTTACAGATAATCTGGTGATATATATTGTATTGCCATAATGTGATAATCTTTGTGTTTCTTATTAGTTAGTAATATATGTTTTTGACTATAATATTGCATTTTATGTTCGAATCTAGCATGTATTATGATTATATACTTTATTTACTTGGAGACCAAGGTGGCGTGCCAAAAGAAAACATGCAGCATCAACTAGTAGAACAACACATTATTTGGAGCGTGGGAAGCAAGTGGCAGAAGAGTGATTCTGATTTTGACACGCCCCATCCTACCTTAGTGAAAAGCCTAAGGTGGCGCAAAGCAAGGAGCAACTCCGACTGATTGCAAGAGAAAGGCGAAGAATATGAAGTACAAGAAGATGGAGATCCAACCAAAGGGAACCTATCCATCATTGTACACAAGGAGCAGCCCGCGATGTCTGTATGATGCAGTACGAAAGATGAATAGCCAACAAAAGCAAGCTGTAAAGGAAATGGGATTTGGACACCTACTCAACTGGAATATCAGAACGTTGCCTAGACGCCTTGCTTACTGGGTAGTTGACAATTTTAACTCCAAAAGTTGCGATCTGATGACACACAACGGGAGGACTTTGACTGTGACAGAGGAGGATGTGCATCGGGTACTTGGATTTCCAAATGGCCATCGCAAGATTGTCCTACTAAAAAGAAGAGAGACTAATGAGTTATACGAGCAATGGAAAGCGTTTTTCGACGATGGGAGCATATGGCTGCACGATGTAGCCAACGCGATGCTCCGATGCACTGACGGTGGATCTTGGTTCATGCGCCACTTCATGATTCTGGTTTCCACATCCCTCATTGAAAGCCACAAAAGTGGCAACGTTGTTCCATACATTATGAGGTGTCTGGAGAATTTAGAAGAGATCCAGCAGTGGAATTGGGCTGAGTATGTGATGAAAAGCCTCGTGACGAACAAGCGTACCTGGGCTAAGGACACGTCCAAAATGTTTGCAGGTCCAGCAATGTTTTTAGTGGTCAGTGTTTAGGTTTATTTAAATGGGCGCGCTTTACTTCTTCCAGATGCAGTTCATTTGATGCCTAATGCATTGATTTATTTGGACAATGCATTTGTGTATGCAGGTATTTTATGTTGACAGACTATCTGTGTTTCACAAAGCAATTGAAAGATCTTTTCCACTGTACAGCAACTGGACACACGAGAATTTGCGAGACAGAGAAAAAGAAGAAATTGAAGGAGGAGGATTCGGGGTAGGCCAAATTTGCGAACCAATCCTTTTATTAGAATAAATGAATGTAATAGTTTCGTTTTTGAAGTTTAAGGTAACAATTTCGTGTTTTAAGTGTGACTCGAGTATTTTAATTTTGAGGAACTTCCCACATTCTGCTTAGGATTGTAATGCATGTATGGACATTCGCAAACGCATTGATTCTAAGTCTGCGTGCATCGAATTGAGTTTGATTTATTTGGTACATTGGGGGTATTCCCTCATTCATCTTAGGAATTATGTTCTCCCTGTATATAATAAATATTTTATATTTGTTGCAAATCTGTTAGATTTTAACCAATTGAGTTAAGTACTAATATTCATTCGTCCCACTAAAATGGCTCATTTTTTTGGGTCGTTCTACTAAAAGCGACTCATCTAAAAACAGAATCATTTTTACACACAAATGCATTTCGAATTCCATGAGCCACTACTTTACACACAAAATATAATCTTCCGTAATCTACGTACTCAAAAGTAACATGTCACTTTTATTGGGATGAAAGGATTATTGATTATTAACAAAATATTGAAATAAAAATAGTCTTATTTTACAAGATATAGTTTATTTATTATATGTATAATCATGCTCCTATTTCAGAATATCACTAAACCTTTCAAAACATCTTCATAACTTTTTGCAAAATGTTCAACAAATACACATGAATCCTTTCAACAATCCACAAAGTTGGACTGACCAACAAGGTGTAGCGTTAATGTCTGTTTGGTGTCTCCTCAACACTAATGCAATTGTTGGCACCAACCAAAATAATATCTCATTTTAGAAAAGCATTTTAAGTATGCATAGCCAAGTCGAGCAGAAAATTAGAAATTGACAGCACAAGGTTCATGGAATCATTGAGGCAATGTTACAGACGTCTTAATACAAATGTAACCAAGTAAATTGCTGCATACAATAAAGTGTATGATTAGCAAGCAAGGATATAGAGAAAGATGCTCAAATATTGTATAGGAAATCTAAGTTTATGCACCATTAGGTGTTTGAAAAAATGTGAGTGGCTATCCCAATTGGGAATTAAAATTGGATAGTACTGGTTATACACGTTTTCATCCAGATGATGAAATAGTGTTGAAGAAAGTCGAGGGAACTCAAAAGGATCATGGACTGATAAGAATGGGGACCCTCCAACCGACTTCACTCAAGAAAGTCTTGAAAGCAATACTTCAAGATTTCGTCACCCTATTAGTAGATATAAAGCTAAGGTCAAGGCCAAAGAAAAAAATAAGAAGTAGTATCATAGTCTTCCATACTCCCCGATGAATTCAGTCAAGAACTTCATCAAATGAGGATTGCGACAAAGAAATTGATATACAGAGAAAAAAGATGAAATGTTTACGCTTAATATGTTGATGGCAACAAGCCAGTTATCTCCAGAATAAGAAACTTTGAAACGTCATCTAATGGGCGAATTATATGAGATGTGATCATACTTTATTTATTTGTAATTTTAGTTATTGTGTTTTTTAAATTATTATCATGCAGTACATTATTTCAATTTATCTAGGACTCTTTCTTCTTTTTTTAGTTTCCTCAATGATATGATTATGTATAAGAAAAAGAACAAACAATCATCTTCCACTATCTAGGTGGAAACAAACAATTTATGTAGGGTCCTTTATTTTTATTTTTTTGTTTCCTCAAGCATGTAACTCTTGGATAATTTATGTAGGACACTTTCTGATTTAAGTGATGGTTTGCCGTATGTTTTTGTAAAAAATCAAGTGGCTTTGTGAAGCACGAAGAGTCATATGACAACTACCAATCATTTTCAAGAGACGTATAATTGAAATTTGTAACTCATATATATATATTTATGTATACACCTTACTAAGGGTACACAAATCTCTCCCTTAGACTTTTTTGCATCTTCATTCTTATTTTGATGCTCAAATATTCAATCCACTCTCCTTGAGAAAATGGTCTTGAGTTCTTCTTCAAGGATGAATGAGATGAAAGCATTGCCAAACATAATCAGCAACTTAACCACATCATTGATAACTGGTCGTTTATGCAACACTCTATTTTTGCAACCTACCAATCATACTATTAGAGCTACGGACGATATATTGAACAGAAACACGAGAAGGGTCATGAAAGCCTATTCGAGTAGTACTTTTAAAAACATACAATTTATCTTCCAGAATATTTTTGAACAAGGTATCACTTGCGAAGTCTTTGTTCAAACATATAATGAACAAGCTTGTTCCCACCGATAAATTTTTCCAATAACAACATGATGTCGTTAATCTTCTAGATATATCTGCAATTCGAAAATGTATTGCAGCTATGAGGGTGTTGGCTTACGGAATATAACTGACTTGCATGGCAAATACTTACGAATGAGCACACAACTCATTTGTAAATCGGCCGTCAAATTCGTTGAAGGTGTAATTTCCAACTTCGATGCTGAATACCTCAAAAATTAAAATGAATTTGCAAGAAATGTTGGAACGAAGACATGTATCTTCCTAGGAGTTTTCTATTAAAATAATTACACATCACTAACTCGTTTTATGAATTTGAGTGAGTATTTTTCAAAGAAAAGCAATTAGTGTACACAAGAGAATACGAAAAAACAAGATACATTTATGAAGGTATCACAATTTTTTAAGCATTTTATCTTCATCCATCGTAGCTCAACCTACACATCTAGAAATATATACAGAGTTGAGTACGAGACTACTTAGCGAACACTTGCCAAAGCTAGATACATGCTTATACAACTTAAATTGTCATGTCATCATAACAGTAACACAATGAGTTTTATCTAAAAAAGTCCACGCTTATTGAGTTTTTTTGTGAAGCTAAAGTTCGTCTTATCAGACTATGTTCTTTTGTACCAAATCTTAAGTTGTGTATTGGAAAAGAGGCCTCCTTCCACGGACACCTTACTGACCAACCTTTTAAGATGACTCACAGTCATTACGTGTACACTAATACTGTCTAGTGACTATCTAGTACATGGTCCGATTTCGATTTACTGTAAAAATTGGCAAATCCAATGCATATAGGTATTATATGCAAATCTCAAATATTTTTGGCAAGACAATAATGCGAAAGGATTTTCTACTTCAAGATTCTTGAAAGGAAATAACTGCTCAACTTAATGTTTAATTTTATTATATGTAAGAAGTCCATCTGTTAGCAGCTCTTGCTCACAGGATCACAGACTCCTCCTTGTTGCACTGTCGTTACTTTCTCGCCTAACCTTCATTGTAGAAATAAAAGATAAGAAGTTTCGACGAAGGACATTTCTTGGTGAAAGAAGTTCGTGATCTTTAATTAGTTAAGGATTTATTTAGGGATTTTCCATTCTTTGCTAAGACTCATGTTCTTACCTTCAATTATCGTTAGAAATTCCAAATTTTAAAAATATATAATGTTTTAATTGAATTATCATTTAAGCTTAGATCATTACTTGGTCTCGAAAATTGGACAAAGCTTAATTAATTGCTGAAAATTCATTGTGCACTGCTGCCAATTTCTAACGTTTGACAGTTTTTTCCTCGGTTAGAAATAGGAGTCGTGGTTTATACTCATAGAAAGCTATGAGAGTTTAATTTAAGTCTGCACAAACGGTGATCGAATATAATAATTGATCTAGGAGGAGTTTCAGTTTTACCGAGACATGATAAAACAGACAATCTTAGATTCGACACAACTTATTTGTATAGGTTATCCTCTTGAGTTCAAATGCACGATTCTTCGGCGCGTGAACTCAAACGTCGATCACTTTTGACCAAGTTGACGAGAAACTAGTTCTTGATCGAGCTTAATCTCACTCCTCGCTCTCAATCACAACAATTTAACTAGGCGAGAATTAAATACGTAAATCATAACTTTTACGGTAAACATAACTCTACTTACGTCAATAATTAAACATAAATTACCAAATGACGTATAATTTCATTTTATATACTACACAGTTAATAATAATTTTCAATAATTCAATCGTTTTCTAAAAATCCTTTCATAGATCAAAATTACTTTAATTCTTACATGGATCCAAGTATGTACTTGGTATAATTATATTCATTAAATCAATCGAATCTCTAAATTTAATCAATTATCGATAACTATGATTAATAAGTCAATGAATCATATTATGAGCTCAAATTAATTTATCTTAGGGCAATTTCTATTTATTAAGAATTGGAGATCAAACTTAATTAATTTAACTAGGCCCAAAGGAGGGAATTTAAATCTGGCCCATAAATAAATAAATAAGGTAGCCCAATACTTGATTAGTTTAAGCCCAAATAAATAAATAAAGATGAGCCCAATAGGCTTAATATTACCATCCCATTACCATTTTAATTTAATCCAGCTGGTCCAAGAACATAAATAAAAAATCAGCCCATATACTATTTCTTTTCCAGCCCATCTTTTCGGCCCACAACCAAAAGAAAAAGTGGAAAAATAAGCCCAGTCTCGCACACAGCTCACCCTCTCTCTCGTTGATTCACAGCTGCGCGGCCACGGCCTCATCTCCGGCGGTACGTTCCCGTCGACGATCGCCACCGTCATCCTCGACTGCCTTATCCCTTCCTCTTTCTGTCCCTCTCTCTGGTCCTTCTCACTGCGCACATACACAGAACACCCCTTCTCTCCCACTCACAATCGTCGCCGCCATCTCGCTCAATCCAGCGAACAGCAGCTATCAAACGGCCGCCGCCGTCGCCTCACCGCCTTATCCCTCTGAATCTCCGCCGACAGCAGCTACAGCCTCCACGCCACCGTCGCCTTTTCCCTTGCTCACTTCGATGTCCCGCCTCCGCCGGCTCAGCTCACAGCCCTCTCTCCTCCTCCACACGCTAGCCGCCGCCTCCCGCCCTTCCATCACGGACCGGGATTTCCAGCTCCGAATTTCATCCATCATCTCCCGCCAAAAGTGGTCGGAGCTCAGACCCATTATCCAATCCTCATCCACCCACGCCGATTTCTTTCGCCACCTCTTCCAATTCGATAATTTGAACTCCGACCTCATTATATCCTTCTTCAAATGGTCGCAGCAGAGATGCCAGGCCGCCTATTCCATCGAGGACCACGTAAGACTCTTTATTTTGCTAGCGAATGAGAAGAAGTACCCAAAGCTTCGATCTTTACTGCACATGTTTACGAAACAAGCAGAATCCTTTTCAATTTCCACGTTTTGTCATACACTTTTGACTGTTAGTGACAATTTGTGCGTGAATAGTGTTGTCTTCGATATGCTGGTTTTGGCTATTGTGAGCAATGGCAAAGTTGATTCAGCATTTGAGGGTTTTATGCGGGCTGGGGATTATGGATTTAGGTTGTCGGTGCGTTCGTGTAATTCGATGCTGGCTGCGCTGGTGAAAGATGGTAGGATTGGGAATGTGGAGTTTGCATATAAGGAGATGGTTAGGAGGAGGATTGGGATGGATTTGATCACATTTAATACGACGGTTAGTGGGCTCTGTAAAGCTGGAAAGCTGAACAAGGCGAGTGACATCATGGAGGATATGAGCATTTGTGGGGTAGCACCGAATGTGGTTACTTATAATACTTTGATTGATGGCTATTGCAAGAGGGGTGGTGATGGGAGAATGTATAAAGCTGATGCACTGTTGAAGAAGATGGTGGAGAAGGGGATTTCTCCGAGTGTGATTACGTATAATATTCTAATTGATGGGTTTTGCAAGGATAATAATGTGGGTGCTGGTGTAAGGATTCTCAAGGAGATGAAAGAGCGGGGTTTGAGACCGGGTGTGATCACGTATAACTCATTGATTCATGGACTCTTTGGTGATGGAAAAGTTGATGAAGCGATGAGTTTGAGGATGAGATGAAGGAATAGGTTTGGAGCCGAACATTGTTACTTATTCTATATTTATCAATGGATATTCCAAGAAGAATATGTTGAAGGAAGCTAGGAGTTGTTTGATGGTATCATGAATGAAGGATTAAACCGAATGTATTGACTTTCAATACTTTGATAAATGCGTATTGTAGAGCGGGGGAATTGGATGAAGCAGTTGCTATATTCAATCTTATGTTGGAACAAAAGGTGTCTCCAAATGTTTCGACATACAATTGCTTGATCGGTGCATATTATTGTGATGGAAACATGGAAGCAGTGCGTAAGCTTCTTGGTGAGATGGAGGAGACGGGCTTGAAATCTGACGTGGTCACGTACAATGTTAGGATAGATGCGATGTGCAAGAGTGGTGAAACTAGGAAGGCAGTTAGGTTACTTGATGAAATGTCGAAAATGGGATTGAATCCGAGTCATATTACGTACAATACTCTGATGGCTGGTTACTGCAAGGAGGGGAATCTGAAAGCAGCTTTGACTGTGAAGAAAAGAATGGAGAAAGAAGGGAAGCGGCCGAATGTTGTGACGTTTAATGTGTTGATTAAGGCTTTTTCTGAAAGTGGGAAGCTTGAAGAGGCAAATAGATTTCTTAATGAGATGTTGGAGAAAGGATTGGTGCCTAACCGGATAACATATGATCTCATTAAGAAAGAGATGGTGGATAAGGGATTTCTTCCAGACATAGATGGGCATCTTTATAGTGATATGGGTAAATCTTAGCCAGAGATTCAACTGGAAGCCGTTGAGGTTTGTTTGAAGGTTGCATCATATATGTACTTGACATGAAAGTCTGAGGAAATTATCATGGTTCAGACTTCTATGTTGAACAACTGTTGCTGCTTTTTTTATTTGTTTTATATATCCTTTGTTCCTTCTCGTTGGAAGTGCTTGATTGTTGCATCATGAAAAGCGTGGTTTAAGGGCATGAAGTTTGCGGTGTCTTTCAGCAATGGTAATTCAATTCGAAATTGTTTAATCTTTTCCAGTGCACCTTTTGATCATTCAAAGCATGCAGTTCTGAATCAGATTGGTCTCGAGGGATTTTGTTGCAGTTATTTCATTATTTGATGCTCCACTCTATCCTTTGTTCATGACATTTTAAATTAGTTTGTTTCCACCATCTGCAGGTGTGGATCATGGCAGAGTTCTCACATGTATTTGCTGATTTTGAAAAGGTGCGTTGTTTTGACAAAGTTCTCACATCCTTGCAGTTTTCAGATAAAACTTGAAACTAAAATTTTTGTATCATTTTGATCCAGTTACTTAACAACAGCAAGGACAACCCCCTGATTATTTGTTTTCAATGAATAACTGTTTGTTATTTATTCTAGATTGTGCGTGCTACTCTTGATAACTATGAGATGGATTCACAAAACGAAGAAACTGAAGAAAGAAATGAGGCACATCACAATTGGGTGGATGAAGCGAGGTATATATGATCGTAAGAAACGGGCCAGAAAAGAAAGATCTCGCTCTTCTAACAAGGTTGGATTGGTGTAGAAATTGAGAAAAGGTGTAGAAAGAGAAAAATGAAAAAAGAGGAAATGCCCTTTAGCTCAACAGCGTAAAATCAAGTTCAGCAATTACAAATGAATGAATTTATATAGTGTTAAACATATGAAAGAAGTGCTGATGCGATTTTATTATGTAACATAACTACATATCCATTTTATATTTCTTCATCCCCGCAAGCTGGATATGAGTGAATATCGATCAATCCAAGCTTGGACAAAAGAAATTTGAAACGTGACCCAGGCAAAACCTTCGTGAACAAATCAGCAAGTTGTAGCGTCATGGAGACAGCGCAGGAACCAGAAACTTGCTGTAAAATGATCGCGAATCAAATGACAATCAATATCCAAGTGCTTCGTTCTTTCTTGAAAGACCTGATTCTTCGTAATATGAATGACGACTTGATTGTCACAATACAAAGGAATGGATGAGGAAATGACAATCCAAGGTCAGAGAGAAGATAAATAATCCATAAAAGCTCACACACCGTGACACTAAGGGCACGATACTCAGTTTCCGTTGATGAAACAACAATAGTAGTCTACTTGCAATGCCAAGAAATAAAACAGCCTCCGAGAAAAATACAAAAACCAGTCAAAGATCAACGTGTGTCGACATAAGTTCCCCAATCAACATCACTATATGTTCTAATAGAGAAAGAGAGAGCTACTCGGGGATAGAACAAACCAAGAGAGGGGGATCCTTTGAGATATTTAAGAACATGAATAACGGCATCCCAATGGTGCTTACACGGCTTAGCAACAAACTGACTTAATTGTTGCATCACAAAAGTAATGTCTGATCGGGTAAGATTGAGATAAAGCAAGTTGACCACAAGTCGTCTGTAAGAATCAGGAATATCTAACAGAGCGGAACCAGAGGTTGAAAGAGACAAACCTTGAGGTAAAGGCTTGTTAACTGAGCGACACCCAAGACCAGTTGAATCAAGATGATCCAAAATGTACTTCGTTTGATTAAGAGATGTCCTTGCAACTCCACAGAAAATTTCCATTCCCAAAAAATACCGAACACAACCAAGATCTAATATGTTTAATGGTCTTCCCATATTGAGTTTGAATCATCATGATAAATTGCTTCAAAACAAAATGAACTTGTCCTTTTGTGCTTAACAAGTATACTTGAGTAACCCTACTATAGTCTTCAACCAAAGTAAGCATGAATTTGACATTATCAATGCACTCAGAGTTATACAGCCCCCACACATCCACATGTACTAATTCAAATAAGTCTGAAGTTATTCTATTCAATACAGGAAATGATCTACGAGTTTGTTTTGATTTAGCACATACCTCACATCTCTTCAATGCATCAAGGCTGACAGATGTTAGTTTTGCCTTCGAAAGCAAGCATGTACTCCATAACTCCGATAGATGGATGTCCTAGCATTTCATGCTACTGTTGAATATCATAAGATGGTACATATAGAGCATTGCACGAAATATTTATACCAATAATATAGAGATTCCCAATGAGTTTTCTTGTGGCCCGAATATGATCTGAATTTGCTCTCTGAATGGCGCAATGTGAGTCCAGAAACAAGCATCTAATCGAGATATCCTTAGCTAATTGCGCAACTGAAATCAGATTGTGTGTGATGCTAGATGCCAACAGTACATTCCTCAACGTAATCTCTTCACTTAATTGAACAATTCCTTGGTATAAAACATGTTTGATATAACCATTAGGTAAGTGAATATCCCGTGGACTCGCAAGCTTGTTGGTAATCACCATCAATTCAGGATTGCAGCATATGTGTGTACTTGCCCTTGAATCTACAATCCACTGCTCCATTTCCATCCCCATTTAATATACTGAAAGTATAATATCCTATAAATTCATTTGCTCTACCATCATGTACCATATTAGTATATAACTTCGGTTGTGGTGAACCATTTCCTTTATTCATCCATTGTCTCCAACACTTAGAAAACTCATTTTGAACTATTTTTCCAATGTCTAAGCTAGAATCACTCATCCCACTACTCATATCATGCTTATCAACATCAAAGGATGTTTCTAAATAATTCACCTTGAACTTCCCTTTGGATTCTTTCAGCTTCTTATGCCAATCGGGGTAACCATGTAATTTGAAGCAATCTTTTTCTTCATGGCCATTTCTGTTACAATGTTGACAATACAAATCATGTTTTTCTTCTTGCTTTTCCTCTCTTTGAAGTTGTATTGCTTTCCATAAGTGTTTGGTTTGGTGTTAGAATGTGTTTGCTGCCCTAACATTCATAGCTAACTGACTACTAGAATCAACAAAAGTATCGGTAGTTAATTTTTTATCTTCTATTTGCAAGATCATTCAGTAAGCACGATCCAAACATTAGGTAAAAGATCAAGAAATAAGACTTGATTCCAAGCATTCTCATAGTTGTCATTGAGCTGATTCAGAAATTACATTAACCTCTGGTTTTTCTCTTTTTCCACAGCCATATTTCTAGCTCCACATACACAATATAAAGGTGGTAGAATCATGTCTAATTCACTCCATAAAGTCGTAAGGTTGTTAAAATACATAAGAACGGACTGATTACCTTGTGTATAGCTGCCAATTTCTAGTTATAACCTAGCAATTTTTGGTCCATTACTTTTCCCAAACCTTTGATTCAAAGCATGGCAAAGTTTTTTTGTTGAATCAATGTGGACAAATGCATCAACTAATTCTTTTGAAATCGAATTTATAATCCATGAAGATATCATGTAATCTGCTTTGAGCCAGACCTTAGAATACGAAGATGTCAGTACCATTTAACAACTCAAGTTTGCTCTTCGCACCTAATGCTTGCTTAATAGATATACTCCAATTTAGGAAATTAGTTCCAGTTAATTTAGCAGAAACGAGTTGCATAACATGATTATCTGCGCTGTGCAACTGTAACACCTCTTTGATTGGATTAGGTTTCACCAATCGATTGTCATTCCTTTGATGTTGATGAGGATCATCACCTTCACCTCTGTCATACTGTTCATATAGAGCATTGCTATTACTAGCTTCTTCATCTGCTAACACATGCCAACACCTCGCCTATTTCTCGCCGTGGCAGTTAATCAAAAGCAATTAACCTTGCTCTTATACCATGTAGAATTTAAGAAAGGTATAGAAAGAGATGAATGAAAATTGGGGAAATGCCCTTTAGCTCAATAGCGTAAAATCAAGTTCAACAATTACAAATGAAAAAACTTTATATAATGTTGAGATTCTCACAATAAAGCAAGAAAGAACCGATGCAAAAATTTACGTGGTTCGATCAAATGATCTATGCCCACGGAGGATGAGCTGAAAGTTTATTAGTTAGCCGGATAAGATAACCGGAATCGATTGAAACCAAGAAATGAATACAATACACAGATCTCTCTCTCTCTCCTAACTTCTCTCTCTAACGACTGTCACAAGACGAAAAAACTGTTCTCAGTCTGCTATTAGTACATTTTTTGGTAAATACTTAATCACATATCCACTAGTCTATTTATCTAACTAGCTCTCATAATCACCACCGTAGAAATTAAGTCGGTGATAAAAAATGAATGTGATTAATCCACGTGTACAAACATATGACACTATACTGCAACCAACTCTCTGAAGTATCAGTTGCTTTTAGCACCAACATCAACTCTCTTCAGCCATATGTCATATGCCAGCACCTATATGTGAGGTGTTTGATGCCAACTTCTGGTTGCAGCCAACTCTATTATCAGAAGTCAACTCTCTTGCTAGAAACTAACTCTCCTACCAGAAGTCACCAAAAGCCAACTCTCCTGTTAGAAGCCAACTCCTATTCAACAACACTATTTGTAATCACAAACACTTACATATAATGTTAAACATATGAAAACACTGATACGATTTTATTATGTAATATAGCTACATGTCTATTTTATAATTCTTCAATTTGTTTAGAATTGATGAATGTAAAAAGGAGAATTTTGTTTTAATAAGATAAGAATTTGGGAATTGCTCTTTTTTTTTGGTAATTTAATACATAAATTTTAAAGGCTGCGTCACGGTGGACTCGAACTCGAGACCTTTGGTCTCGGGCATTAACTACTCTACCACTAGGCCAACACACACACACACTAATTTGGGAATTGCTCTTAAATTAGTCGAACGGGGTGGTGGCTTGCTCGTTTTTATTAATTCCTTAATTTTTACTTGGATAAATAGCACTACACCAAAAAATTGAAGAAAATGAAGTAAATCCAAAATTATAGTGTTCAGACTTAAATTTATGTATTTATCCTTGAATATATGACTATTAATTTCAGAAATGCCGTTCTAAAATTGATTTGATTTGCAAATCAGAAACTTCCTTGTAAAATATAGAATAGATCAAATGGTTTTTCTTTTCATTTGCTTGTTATGCTTTGTATGTTTTCATTTATTTCTTAATTGTGCTTGTCTGTTATTATTTGATTTTTATTACGTAAATTGTTAGAACGTAGCTTGCTAATAATTTGATAAAGTAATAGTGAATTCTCGATCTGTATTAGCTCTTACTACTATTTGATAGTGTATCTAGTTTATTTTGTTTTTCTAAGATGAATTCTGTTTTGTCAATGAACAATTAAACTTTTGGTCTAGATCTAAAATTACTTGTCAGTGTTTGAGAATTTAGTCTATTCATTTTGTTTCGGATATTTAAATTTATTTATTAATTGCTATTCTTTGTTTGATAGCTTAGCCTTGTCATTTTTTTCGATAGATGTATCAATTTTTTCTTAATTGTATTTTTTGAATAATTATTTGTAGTTTTATTATAAACCATTAAGACATATCGATACTTGTGTGTATAATATAATTAATATTTATAGCGCTTTCGCATATTGCTAGCTCAGCCTAAACCTTATTCGCCATTTATTTAATTTAATTCTTAACAGATAAATAGAAATATAGAATATATGGTTCAGCAAGTGGATTTATAAAATTAGCTTCTAATTTTTATGCATCAAGGATATTATGCATTTAATTATAAAATTAGCTTCTAATTTTTATTTGGATTATCCTAAAAGTTTCGAGCTCGTTATATACAAGTAGTAACGGCACATAGTTCATAACTCTCCATTTTCTATTAAATAAATCAAAATTTTCAAATATTTATCACCACTACCACAATTGCTGCTTCTACCACGTGAAATGAACCTTAATTTATTATTATCTTCTCCGATCAAAACATGATCATCGTAATGAACGTAATTTCACTCAAAGATGAAAAAACCAATTCTTTAAATTATTATTACATTTTGTTTACAAAAAATTTGTATTTAATTCTTCTTTGGTTTGTACATCAAAAATTTGTATTTTTTCTTTTGGATATTTTTAATACTTATAATCTGGTATTTATTCTTTATCTATTATTATTTATTAAAATTTATGTCACCAAAATAATGCAAATTTTTAATGGACAGAAAAATATTATATATTAAGAAAAAGCTATTACGTAGAAGGTAACATACAATTACATTAATAATAACAATAGCAATGATAATAGTAATAATATTAGCAATAAAAAATCAATTTGGAATTCGAGGGGATGGCTGTCAGATGAGACGACGGCTAATGTACTTAAGTTTATGACATCTCATCGATGACGTGGCAATAAATCAACCAATGAATGAGCTAGTTTAGTCTTGCCCCACAAAAGCCACGTGAATTGACCATAAATTTGCTCCAATTATATTCCTGGTAACATTTATGGACGTGGACAATTCAGTACCACTTCGTAGGTTTTCCTCAAATTGATTAACATAATTAATCCCACCCCCAATCATAAAATACAACAATAAATAAACACTAATTTTATGAAATTAACCCAGTATAACACGCCCACTAATGTTAGTTGATTTGTACTAGAGATATTGATTGAATAATTTTAACTTTGAATTTGATTAAATAGATTTCGGAAATAAGATTTCACCTATCTAGCTTAAATATTGACAAAGACATGTCATTCGTTTGACTAGGTATAATAGGCACTCCTATTCAAAACTAGTTTTACAATATAATTACAATTGTACTTTATACGTTCACATGAATCAAGATTTAATAATTGTTCTTCTCTATAAAAAAAAATCTATTACTCTTATCCTTCCCACAAATAATTTTTCTTTTTATTGCCATTGGACTGGATATAGGAAGGGCGCATGGGCAAGTCCCAACTTCGAGATAGAAACCTTTACCAAGAATTAAAAAAAGGTTATTGATCAGACAACCTTAATCTGAGATTAAGTAATACTTAAGTAAGCAGATTAGTGTGTGTGTGTCGCCATTCCACAGTTGGAAGAGATAAGTTTTGCCATTTCAGGTAAGTACCATAAATCTCTGCTACTCCCTCCCTTATATCTCCAAGAACCCATCTCTAAATCTCTACTCTTTATTAATTGTTAGGACTTTTTATTCCATGGCTCACAATTTTCCCCTTTTGCTTTCGCTGTCCAGCTCTCGCTTTTGATCGTCTCCTTTGATTCCATCTCCCGTGATACTGTCTCAGGTATGCATGAACCCCAATGTCTGACTTTATCTTCGATTTCTGTTCGGTTTTTTTACTTGAAATTTGCTTTTGTGATTATGACTTGAAACTTTGTGGGTAGCTCAGTTCTGATTGCTGACTCCTGCTCATAGTTGGAATATACATCTTGATTTTGTTCCGATTAGGTCCCCTGTTTGTTTCTATTTTAGGTTTAATCCGACACTTCATTCGCGGTTGTGATTAGAAAGTGGGAACAGCTGGTTTTTTAATACGATGCATTTCCTATGATATACTGGATTTTGAAATTTCGCATTGTCTTTTTATTAGATTTTAGCTCTGTTTTTTTTTGTATTAATTCTTTTGTATAATTAGTTTGTGTGCATCGCTTTTGGCTCCCATTATGCATCCATGCATTCGTACACCAGTTTGCTTTAGAATGACTGTTTCCGATGTTTACTATGCTATGCCGAACTTCTATTTGCCGGTTAAAGATTGAATTGGTTCGTATTTGTTAACTTGGTTATCTTAAAACTAAAAATGTACAGGAATAACCATAGTCTTGCAGCACTTTTAAGTTTGGGAAGTAAAAAGCACTCCGTAGAGATTGATTCTTTTGATTTATCTTCGACCAGATAATATCGGTTAAGGTCTGTTTGTCACTAAATTCTGTATGACTACAAAGATCAGAAGTTCTTTTCTTCATGACCCAGTTACTCCAGCACCACCCCTAGTAATCTTGAGACTCCATTTTATTCATTGAGGAACATCTTTTTCTCCTTCTTGTCTTCTACACTTCTTCTTGCCTTCTGGTCTATTGTTAGTTAATGTTAGAATTTTGCTATTGGGTCAACAGCTTCTTGTGGATTTTGGTCTCGTAGTAGTGTCTTAGATTAAGAATAGCATGCATAATTATTTCAAAGGTTCTCCTATTTAGTTACTGGAGTTTATTATACACTCTCGGTTGCTCCAACCTATCATATTCAGGATGCTACAGAATAGATAAATAATATGAAGATATTGACTTTCATCATCTCATGTACAGGTTAAAGTTAAACTTCTAGAATGGGTTCTGTTTTGCATTTAGCTACAAAAACTTAGGTGACGTTAGCTGTTTAAAGTTTGAGGGCTTTGATTTCAACAGGTATAGCAATCTTGTATTGATGTAATTTCTTACAACTACTCTTATGCTACAAGTTATCTTTGCCTTTTCCTTAAACAAAATCTTATTATGACTCTGTCTAAGTAAGTATGTGTTCTTTCCTCAGTGTTATCCAATTGAATGTGATAGTATGGATGAAACAGTTGGTGGTGAGATGCCTGAACCTGTTGATGGTATCCGGCATAAAGAGAATGAGTTCTCAATAAAACCTGGCAGCTCCGACATGCTGCAATCAAGTGAGATGGTTACACCTGGTGTTGATGATTATCCTCATATGCCAAAAAACCGATATTCAGTTATACTGGATGCAAAAGACATGGACAGAATTGGTTCTTCTGAACATGCGAGTGCCAGTCCACGCTGTATGGATGATGCTGGGGCAATGGTTGAAGAGTTGACTCTGAGAAATTACGATGGGGAGAAGTTGACTGTTGTGGGTAATTCAAACAGTAGAGATCGATCACAGACTAAAAGAAACCAGTGGCAGAATTTGTATCATTTAGCTGGCAGATCAGGAATCAGCAACTTTCATGGACAAAGTGGGTACAAAGGAAAAGGTCAGGCAACCTCGAGTGCCTGGGAGGATGAGGATAACAATTACTTTCCTGGATTACTAGATCAAAATCAGACAGCATCAGACTACAATCCTAATGCTGTCATGGAAAATCAATTAATGAACAATGATAATGGTATTCCAGGCCATACTTTGTATTCTTCTGGAGGCATTAGGACAAAGATCTTATCTAAATCTGTTTTTTCAGAGTACTTCATTAAAAGTACATTGAGAGACAAAGGAGTAATACATAAAACCCACGATGGGAACCAGGTTCATCCTAATTCTGGCATTGCTGGTTCAACAAATTCCGTCGCACCATCAGCTTACGCTAGCAAGCCTGTTTCATCTCTACCAGACGGCGTCTCTGGATCATTCAAAACTCCTGGTACTAGAAGCAATATTGATGGAATAAGTTTAAGAGAATGGCTGGAAGCTGATGGAAGGAAAGCAAATAAAGTTGAGAAAATGAGTATCTTTAGACAGGTTCTGGATCTTGTTCATTTTTCGCACGCTCAAGGATCTTCTCTACAAGATTTAAGGCCTTCTGCGTTCAAATTGTCAGGGTCAAATCAGGTCATGTATCTAGGATCTTCTGTACGCGCGGGGGTCACAGATAATATTACTGATCAAGATAATTACCAATCAAGTCATAATCGAAATGAAAAGAGGCCGATAAATCAAGGGTTGCTTTCCTTTGAAAACCAATGTGTGAAGAAGCAGAAATCAGGTGAAAAATTTAGCTCTATTCAAAGGTGGCCCCAGTTTCCATCAAGGTCTGGCACTAGATTTGTCTCCAGAAATGTTTCCAAGGATCTTAGCAATGATGTAGATGAGGAGCAGAATCCTAAAATAGAAACTAAAAACCACAGCAAACTGTTTGGGCATAATGTGCCTAATTCATTACATGCATTCCGGTCCTCTGTGAATTTTATGTTAGAAGAAAAGTGGTATCTGAGTCCAGAGCAGTTCAATGAGAAAGCCTGTACCTTTGCCTCAAACATCTACTGCCTTGGGATTCTTCTATTTGAGGTTTGTGAATGCTCACGCTCAGTAATTTTTTCTTTCTTTTCTAAACAATTATGAGCTCTGGCTGAATGGGATCAAATGTTATATCTGATTGCTACAATTTATAAGCATGATGACGTACTTTATGCATTAATTGCCCCACTATAGTGAATGCATCTTAATCTGTATGATTTTCTGAAGATCATTTTCAGAGATTACTAATGTTTTATTTCATCTGGATTCATTTAACAACTAAGGTTGATACCTTAGTTTTTGGGAATTGTAAGTATTTGACAGTCTTTCATTTTCTGTATTGGAAAGACATCTAAGTTAAAATTCTTCTTTTTTCTCGTCTAGTGCTCATATTTCTAGAGTTTTAAAAATGTGATGTCCTGGCTATAGCCAGACTTTGATATATGTAGCTACAGGAATATAGTATTAAGTATAGAAGAGTTATAAGTGGTAGATTGCTCTTCACCTGGTGTTATCGTATTTAGATGTCAGCCAGTGTATTTTCTATGGCTTGCATGTGATAGTGATAGCTTAAATGATTAAGTAGAAGCATTACTTTCTTGTTTATCACTTTCCCTTTCCTGGTAAGCTATATGTCTGACAGTCTGAGTTTAGTCTTTTAACATTAATATGGATGGTACTGTCAGTTACTTGGCTCATTTGATTCTGGGAGATCTCATGCTGCTGCCATGCTTGATTTACGTCATAGGATTCTCCCTCCCAGCTTTCTTTCGGAGAATCCCAAGGAAGCTGGGTTTTGCCTTTGGTTACTTCATCCTGAACCTTCGTCACGCCCTACAACCAGGTAGTTGACTTCAATCTTGGGATAAATATATTTTAAATAATAATCCCGCAATTTGCTTAGAACTTTCTTTTCTGTGACTGGTTTCTATAAGATGTCAGTTTCAGTAATGGTTTGATTATTGTTGGATTTCAGAGAAATTTTGCAATTTGAATTTTTAAGTGGTACTCAAGAATTACGTGGAGCTGAGTTGTTATCATCTATTCATGAAGAAGATGAGGAATCAGATTTGTTATTGTTCTTCCTTTCGACATTGACCGAGGAAAAACAAAATGCTGCAGTCAGTCTATCAGAACAAATCCAGTGCATTGAAGCTGATATTCAAGAGGTTGTGAAACGAAAACCTGGAAAGTCTTCTTTGCTTAAGAAGTCACCTTCTGCATGCGGGAGCAGTGCAAGTGTAGATCCATATTCAAAGACGTGCCATTCAAATGATGCAGAAACTAGGTTAATGAGTAATATCAGGCAACTCGAAAATGCTTACTTTTCTATGAGATCAAACTATCAGCTTGCAGACAGTAATTCTGCCACTGATAGGGATGGAGAACTCCTGAGAAGTCGTGAAAACAGGTGCACTATGGGAAAGGGAGAGAACAATGCTGAAGATCGTCTAGGGGGCTTCTTTGACGGTTTGTGTAAATATGCTCGATACAAAAAATTCAAAGTAAGAGGTGTACTGCAGAATGGAGAATTTAATAATTCTGCAAATGTGATCTGCTCTTTAAGTTTTGACCGGGATGAAGACTACTTAGCTACGGGAGGGGTGTCAAAGAAGATAAAAATTTTCGAATTTCAAGCTCTCTTTGATGATTCAGTCGATATTCATTATCCAATTGTTGAGATATCGAATAAGTCAAAGCTAAGTTGCATTTGCTGGAACAGCTATATCAGAAACTTCCTTGCTTCGACAGATTATGATGGCATAGTCAAGGTCCGTATCTTTGTTCACTCTTCTATCATTGATTTATGTAAAAACAAGGACATAGGTAGCTTGTTACTAATTTTAGTGATCTTAAAATGTCAAATTATGTTGTAAATGCTTCATTTCTTGGAGTATGGGCAAGCTAGATCACAAGGAAGAATGTTTGAGTTCCCCACATTGTTGGATTCGTGTGTATGTTTCTGTAGCTAGTTGGAATGAGGAATGTTGCATGCACGTTGTATGTTTGTGGAGTTCTATATATCCAGATGTTCATCTTATTACCTAATATAATTCTGAACATCTCTTGTTATTTTGACGTCGCCATATTCTTATTTGTATTTAGTACTTTGTCTCTGTGATGTTTATATAACATAACCCTCAATTGTCATAGTTATGGGATGCGTCAACCGGTCAAGGGTTTTCAGAGTTCGTTGAGCATAGTCAAAGGGCTTGGTCTGTTGATTTCTCTCGTGTTGATCCTACGAGACTAGCCAGTGGCAGTGATGATCATTTGGTGAAAGTATGGAGTATCAACGATGTATGTATTGCCTTTTCTAGTTTTATTCTGCATCTTGTGCTTCTAAGGCATCTGATTTCTTTTCTCCACAACCCCCTTATTTTCTCTATAAACCAGGGTTCTTTTCTGTGATTTAATTCTTATAATTGTTAGGTTCCGTGTTATTTTACATGAAGAAAAGTTTCCCCTGGGATTCAATTCTTATAATTGTTAAGGTTTTGTGTTCTTTTACATGAAGAAGTGCTGATTTCAATGGATAGTAAAATGCTGTGCCATTCAATTATTTCTTTATGTTGCTAAATAATTCCCATATAACCACAGTCAGCAGCTCTTGTGAGCCTAACAAGTGAGTTTCTGATTGTTGGTATTTCTCCAATTGAAGCTGCTCTACTTCAGTTCTTATACTTTCTCTGTAGAGCTGATGCTGGTCTTGGGCATCTAGTGTGGTCAAAACAATTTTCTAGTCACTATAAAGTTTTATCATTTTTATTCTGTGCAGTTTTCTGTTTAATGATACTGATCTTTACCCTCTGGTGCAGAGAAATAGTTTGTGCACAATTAGGAGTCATGCAAATGTTTGCTGTGTTCAGTTCTCACCTCACTCCTCTCATTTATTGGCCTTCAGCTCTGCTGATTATAAGACCTATTGCTACGACCTTCGCAATGTTTCAGTACCTTGGTGTGTATTGGCGGGCCATGAGAAAGCTGTAAGCTATGCAAAATTCTTGGATGCAGGAACACTTGTTTCTGCATCTACTGACAACACACTGAAGATTTGGGATTTAAAGAAGACAAGTTCCACTAGTTTGTCAAAGGATGCTTGTATTTCAAGTCTTAGAGGGCATACTAATGAGAAGGTTAGTTGGTACCCTTCCCGGAACTGGAGACATTATTCTTGATATAGTTCACTCAGAAAATTTCTCACTGAACTTTGTTCTTCTGCTTCGCAGAACTTTGTTGGCCTATCAGTTAATGATGGGTATATAACTTGTGGTTCTGAGACAAATGAGGTGCGTCCCACTTCTAACTCATCTCTCTCATACTTTTGGCATGAATGCATAGTGGTGGGCTCTGAAATGATATTAGAATCATGTAAACTGTTGGCGTGAAAAAAAAGGTGCTTTGTGAGAAGATAGGAATAAATGCCATTACATTCAGTGAATAATGGGATCACTTATTTTCTAAATAGTTCTAGTTGCTTTATACTATTCCGTGCCAGAGAGAATAGATATTTATGATCAAAAGCTGAATGATGATTTTTGCTTCTGCTTTGGTGTGTATGTTTAAACTGTAGCATGGATATTGTAAATTGTTGGTTCTGTTTTTATTATTCCTGGCTCAGGATAAAACCATTTTAGTCACTATTGGAGATTATTTGTAGACAGGGATTTATCATGGAATAGTCTGGAAAGCTATATGCTTGCACATGTGCTAACTTGTGCATTCTTAAATAGTAATAACTCTTAGCTCATTTCTGCAGGTATTTGCCTACTACAAATCTCTGCCCATGCCAATTACTGCCCACAAATTTGGCTCCATTGATCCCATAACTGGAAAGGAGACGGAAGATGACAATGGACAGTTCGTTTCAAGTGTTTGCTGGAGACCGAAGTCAAATATGGTCATTGCTGCTAATTCAACTGGGTGCATCAAACTCTTGCAGTTGGTTTAGACATATATAAGTTAATTTCTCCCATTACAAGCTATGTCACATCAATGTTCATGGCTCGTTTCATTGCTTCCACACTGTGCTGGAAACAGAGCTTGTACATGGAGTTTAGATTTGGAAGAAAGTTGAGCTCTTACCTTCCATGCCTCAATGTACACCCTTCGACCAAAGAAAGACTTTTTAGTGTTCCAGGTTCGTGTATTTACAGGAGCTGGAAGCTAGGGATTGTAACACGGGATTTGTCACTGAGTATTCTTTCCTGAATCTTCAGCCGCCTGTAGCTTGGTAAAGAACAAAAGTGGCAGACGTGCATGGCTCTAACTATCTTAGTCTGGTGGCTTATTCTCAGTTTCTCGCAGAAGTTGCTCCATAACCAAAGCCAAATTCCGACTGCCCATCATTTGAAGTAAGTGCCCATTTCTGCACGATAGATTTCTATTGTTGATATATAGTGGAATTGTAACTGTGTGGTTGAGGCTGCCTGTTGAGCGGCATTCTTTGTATATTTATGTGTATAATTAGTCTACAACGTTTAGCTTTATAGCAAATTGATCTACTAATCTATTCGTATTCATTTGTATTATTATGTGATGAGTGGGATAACTACACATGAAATAGTGGATTCTTCATTCTTTCACTTGCATTACTCCATTTTCTTCCTTTCGGTGCCTGCTTATGTATCGTATTTAGAGTCGAACCGGACTTTTGGATGGTTTTCAACCGGTTCAATGTTCCGAAATCCGAACTGGTTTAGCTCGGTTTGTTTGTCAACTTTACATTATTTGTTTTATTTTTGTTGTTCTTAGAGGAAGAACGCATTTTAGATACGTGTGTTTTTTACATTTGTATAAAGTGGATATTGCATTTTAAAAAAAAAATTGTAACGTCTGGAGACTTTTGCTTATCGACATTTTAATCTCTATATATTAATGTGCATTGTTATATGGTTTAGGGTTATTAATCTTTTACTATTTAGTAAATTTTATAGATGATTCAGTAAATCCAATGTTGTATCCAATAACAGCAAAATTAATTTGATTCTCAGTCCAATTATAATTTATCTTTCTTTTCTGAAACAGTGCTAAGAAAAATCGATATAAACCAATACATTTCTGAACGAAAATTAACTACATAAACTCACGTACCTTTTTTTTTCTGTGCCTTTGTGGCTAGAACAGCATACAATAAATTGGATAAAAATCCTTGTGCTACTTTATCGATATTTTTTGTTGGAAAGAACAAGCGAGGGCATTCAATTGAATTTGGAATCAGATAGAAGACACGAGTAAACATGTTAAGCTGCTACGGAAATCCTTTCTTTCTTCCTGCATTCTTGCATGTTGAGAACCACGAATATTTTGATCTTCTGGGTTGGTGGTTGAAGAGGTCTATCCAACACGTACTTAATTGGAGATTGATGAATTCTAATTAAATTTTGTTAGTGGATGCATACAAATTTTGTCTTCAATCGATCTATCCTTAATTGCGTCCACTTGAGCAATCATTCAACCAAGACAAGATAGACTATAGTTTGCATCTCAACCTATTTCAACTGACTCCAAAAAGCTCGAAAAAATTATGTCCACCCCAAGATCGGATCAGGTCTGCAAATTGACAACAAGAAAATCAATGAGAGAATTGTAACCATGAAACTTTAACTGAAACTTCAGCAACGATGGAAAACTAGGCAAGCCCTTCAAGCTCCCCAACCCAAACCCATGGTACGTTAAGAAGGTATAAGAACTACGTGACATTTAGTTCCTGTACTGAGGATACGTTATATTTAAAGTTAGAATGTAAGCTTTAAATGTAAGAATTAAGATCTATAAATAAGTTTTACTTATTATTATTAAGATTAAGATTAAACAAATTAAAAAAGAATATTTCGAATTTCTTCTTCTTCTTCTTGCTGTAAAAATAGAATTGGGTTGGAGATGGAGTAAAAGTTCTTTGTAAAATAGAGTCTAACCATAGGATATGCCCCTACGTCTTCAATATTTGATCTTTTATGAAGACCTGCAGAGGCTCTCTTCCTGGTTAGTGGTTACTAACAAAAGCAATTTATTTCTAAATACTACTACTACTACTACTACTACTACTACTAATAATAATAATAAATAATAATAATTTAGTTGTATGCATCAATAAATTACACTGAATTCATTGATTCAAAAGTCATTTGATTATTGAGAACACAGACAAGTATACAACATAATATTCTGGGGTCATTGATAATTTGATTCCTTGCTCCCTTAAACCTTGGAATATTGTGGACAAAGATCAATTAACCCAACTGCAAAATCTGGTTCAATTGATTAGCATTACAAGCAGTTGTTTGTTTTTTCATATTGGGACATATTCAACAGTCACCAACAACAATCGTTTATATTGATGGTGCAAAAATTGTGAATGGTAAAATCTTATGGATCACCAGGGAGAATGTGCCAAGTTCAGCTTGTCTTGCCAGCTTCCTAGTACATTAAGTTTGCTTCTTTCCACTTGAATCTGCTACTCCCCTCGTCTGTTCTGCGAGGGAGAACTTCTTCACTTTCTAAGGAAAACAGAAAGAGATTCAATTAAAACAGTTGAAATTTCCGTAACAAATTACATTAATAAGAATCAAATTAAGTAAATGTTATGCAGTATACAGGACTTCAGTCTTGAATAAATGATCAAGTAACATGTACCCAAAATCCTAATGGATAACCTTCGGTTGTGAAGAGGAGTGGAACTCTGTTGGATTGCAATTCTTTTACTTTTATCTATCTAGTATGTTAGCGATTGAGTCTATTCTGAATCTCAAGAAAATGACTTCATCAGAAATCGGCATACCTTCACATCAAAGTTTAAATATACGTTTTAAGCACCGAGGCGTTTTCCAATAGCCTCGCGGGGCGTAAGCCTCGAGGCGTAAGACCGAGGCGAAAATCATAAAAATGCATAAAAATTATAAAATAATATAATAAAACACCTAAAAACATGCAAATATATAATATAAAAAGACATAAAAATTATAAGTTCCTAACTACTTAAAAATAAACTCGAGTCTAATAATTTATTAGTCATAATCAAATGTCCAACTAAATAAATAAGAAATCTGTAATTTCCAACTAATTAACTTGAATTTTGTCAAGTTTGGGTGCAGAATAGCAGGAAAAAAAAGAGGAAAATATATGTTCACTGCTGTTGGCATGATGAGTCATCGTTGTTGTTGTTGCCGGCGCCGTTGAATCGTCGGAGAACGGCAGCTGAGTCGCCGGTGAAAGATGGTCGCGAGAGAGAAAGAGAGTGAGAGGGAGATGGGTTTTCTAAAGGTTTCTAAGGTTTTTCTTATCTTTTAACTTGTTAATTAAGGTTGTTTTTTAATAGCCCACTGCAAATTGGGGCCAAGTAAATAAAGCCAATTGATTTTCGGACCTTCAAAGCCCAAAAAACTGGGAAACCGAAAAAATTACACAAACCGAAGAATTCAAGTGGCGTGCGCCTCAGTCCGCCTATGTGCGCCTCGGTGCGCCTCGATGGGGACAAGGCGTGCGCCCCATCCGAACCAGGTGAGGTGTAGCCTCAAAGGCGATTTTCCGATGCCTCGCACCGAGGCGAGCCTCAAGAACGCCTTTTTAAACCATGCTTCACATAACTAATTTCAGAGAGAGAAGAATTAAGTAAATCTTCAAATCATCATAGCAAGATTTTGATAAATTTAAGAGATCAGAACCAAAATCCACCAACATATTGTATACATATTATTAATTATATTGATCCTTAGAATGACCGATGTTCCTCTATCTGACCTTATTGCCCAACCTGAGAATGAAGAGCTAATTCTACGTACTGATAACAGCTCTATGTAGATGACACCAAATCATAGACAATATGAGGGGGCAGGGGAAGCAAATATGAGAGGAGTATGACAGATCACCAGCTCCGAAGATTACAACTCAATTCCAATGGGAGGGCATACTATCAATCGGATGGGATCAGATCCTCAAGAGTGAGATTTTTTCTTTTGACTGAAGCTTAGTCATTTAAGACTCTCCTACTTGCTATGAAACAATCCACAATAGACAAATAACGAGAATTTCTGACCAAGAAAATACAACATAATTGACATGGTTGGCAAAAACTAATTCACTGGTGCAAAAACTAATTCATTGGTGAAATAATCAATACTGTGACCAAGACACTCTAGAAACTTTGATATGCCATTACAGTCAAAAATAGGAAAGTTGAAACCAAAACCAACTCTTCCTTATTAACCAAGCATATTTTGAACACCACTCAAAGCAGAGTCCACGTTGAGCAGAAATTATTAGATCCTTGAATTATACACAAAATTGAGGTCTTTACCAGCCATAATCTCTAATTCAGAAGTAACTAATTGTATAAACGAATTTGTTACGACTAATCCAACAAACAAACTATCTAGAAGAATCAGAAAGTTCCAGAAAAATAAAAATCAGACATAATAAGTTGCCCAAGGAAAGCAGACATCAGCAAGAATTTAGGAGAAGCTGACTCAAAACAAGCCAAAGCATCCGTCGAGGAATAGAAATATATCATTTAGCAAGTAGTAAGATCCTGAAAATTCAGATGGTCAGTTCGACCAAGCATCCCAGTAGCAGGAAAAAGGCTATATAGCATAAATATCTAGTAATGATATTGATGAAACAATCTGGTGAACTACACAAGGAAAGAAAGACACTGGTTTATTTATATAAACACATTGGTTGAAGAAGAGACTATCACCCAATACCAAAGTTGTTTACCAAAAAGCTCCCAGTAAAAGATTGTCTCGGTCAATTACTCTTGATATAAAACTAACATGTAACTGATTTCACATAGCTTGCATTTTCTTTACTCCACCAGTCTAGAAGACTAGAACCTCTTAATATTCACACCATCAAGTTTACAGATAATAATAACTCAGGCAGTAAACAGTTGGTATAGGCGCAACTACTTTCGATTTTGAGCAACCAGAAAATATCGATTACCCTGAGCTTTTAGATATCATAATATAGCAATCTTCTTCAGAATATTTACTAAATACAAAAACTAATCATAACGACAAGGTTGAGTCCTGACATAATCTCAAAATATAGCAATTCATCAATACAAGGAACTTGAGAAGTTTGAAATTCGTTTCGTGGCTGCAGAAATAGCATTCTTCTTCAGAATATTTGCTATCTACCTTATCAATGACGCATTTGCGCAGGGCTTGAAGGAGCGAAAGGCATTTTTCTTGATCGTAAGGCGATTGAGCAACGCAATTGAGCAGATCGATTGATTCCTTCCCACACACCGCCTGCTGTTGATTTAGAGACGTCTCCATGATTTTTCGTAGTTGAGATTCTAGGGTTTAAGAGATTGCGATGTGGGGGTTTTAGAATATGGGAAATGAATAATTCGCTTGACTATGGGGTGTTTGGCTAAGCTTATTTTAGAGAGCTTATATAAGATATTTGAAGAGTTTATAAGAGGTAATGTCTCAAATGCTTATAAGTTGTTAAAGTGTTTGGATAATTAATATTATAAGCTAGAGAAAATTATAGTTAGAGAGAGAAAATTGACGAGAGGTGAAGTTGATAGTGTATATGTAGGAAATAACGAACTATAATAAGGTTATTTTGATAAATTCATGATTGCTTATAAGTTTATGAAAAAATAAGTTAGAATTGACCAACTTATTTTAAGGGAGCTTATAAGCTGTTGGAGCTTATTTTCACCGCTTATAAGTTGTTTAGGAGCTTATTTTGCCAAACACTTTGCAATAACTTATAAGCTCCTAAACAAATTTTAAAATGTTGCTTTAAAGAGCTTACAAACTCAAAGAAACACCCTCTATGACTGAATTCTTAACCTGTTTGACTACTGCACTTTTATCGACTTCGATGGTGTTTACTTTGCATGATTAGCATTTTGAATGATTGATTATTTGATGGATTAAATGTGTGATAAGATAATTTTTATCTATCAATCCTTTGTTTACTATAAAGGATTAGTGAAGGATTAAGATTGAGACAAATAATTCTCCCTTTATTTGGAGGATTATTTTAATCCTACCTATATTGATTGGATTAATATTAATGAAGAATAATTCAAAGGATTAAAATAATCCCAGAGCTTTGGGATATCCTCAAATATTAATCTGTAAAAGTAAACACTTGATTATGTTGGATTAATTTTATATATCCAACTTAATCATGCAAAGTAAACACCTCCTTCAAGAATTGTTTCTATCCCGCCATCACAAGTTTAATTCAATTGGTTAAAAACTAATAGATTTAGACAATATCAAGGATTGAATTCTAACAGCCGTAATATGAAAGTTTCACCTCGTGGGCACTATTAGACAAAGTCCTCATAGCTTCTTAACCGTTGAATTATCGTGATTTATCCCCTCACAGTTGATTAAAAGTTAACAGATTTAGAACAAGGAGCTAAGTATTGAATCCTAACAGTCGTAGTGTGGGAGTTTCACCCTCTTTATGGTGACTCATTGTAAGCACTAAACGAAGTCATCATATCTTTTTAACCGTTGAGTCACATTCTCACATTCTCATGAGATGGTGTATGAGGGTTCTCTGTAGAAAGAACTTCCCTTTTTGGAACAAGAATTGTCTCTATCCTTTTTCTTTTTATTTCTCAAAGAAAGAAAAAGAACAGTAATAAATGCTAAAAGAACGGTATTACCAAAGTAATCTAAATTTAGATAAAGTATTAGTAATTTGTCTGTATGATAGAAGAGGTTTCCGAATTCAGTCTCCTTTATTTCCTCAACTCCAGTTGTTAATATATTTACATAAGTTAATAATATTTGAGTGTTATTATCATTTTGTTATTTATTAAAAGTAATAATTTTTTAAATTGGCCAAAATCAAGATTGGAGGAAATTATTATTTGGAGAGTTCATTAGTTTATCACCAAATTGGATTACCAATTATTTTTATGAGTTGTTGTTCTTCTGATTGTATTAATTCCTGAAAAACACATTAAAAAGGACATGAAATATTGATATTAAAACAAGGGATTTCAATAAGTTTGGATAGCAAATTGATCGTATGTTTGGGCTGAAACAAGTTGATATTGGATTGGGCTGCGGTCTACAAACATTTTATCCCAAATAAAACAAAAGGAAAATATAATAAGGAAGAGTGTGAGATTAATAAATTTTAATTAAGATGGTGTTGAAGAATGTTACCATACGTCTAAAATATTATAATGCACATTTGATCTTCATCAATTATTTTGGATGCATTATATATAAGCAGCTCTTACTTGACGGCTAATTAATTAAGCCTTTTTTCATATGCACTTTAGATATATTTCACGGTTCAAATGAGACCAACAAGGAAAATCTTAAAAATATTATTTAAAGTGAGAACGTGAGAATCATTTTCAACCATTAGATCGCAAAGATGATGTATCACTTTGTTGGATGAGTATATTGTGCAACACCCGGATTCGAATCTTACGAGGAGCGAAAATTCTAATATTTTTGTTTAATGTAGTAATTTTCATGAAAAATGTATTATTCTCACATTTATAGGATAACAAAGGTTTTTATATAGAGATGGATTATAATAAAAATATTTGCCATCCTAAAAACGTGGAGAGATAATATATTATTTAATTAGTTTAGTGGAGAGAGATTACATTATTTAATTAATTTGATTGGAGAGAAAAAACACTTTTAACTGTTCTAAAATTTAGTTTAGTATTTTTTTTATTTCTCGTCATTCGATAAGGTTTTCTTTTTTTTCTTTTCCTTTCTTTTTATATATAAGTATATTGTCTTGTTTAATTTTATCTTTTTTTGCAATTCATTATCTTCATTTCATACTCAATAATTATCTATAATAGATTTAGATTAGTTAAATTTATTTTGACGCTTGTTAATGTTAAATCTTGTGTATGCGAGATTTATGAAAACAGTAAAGAACACGAGAGGCTTTTACGTGGTTCGATCAAAGAAAAGATCTACGTCCACGGAGGAGTGATTCCTCAATACTTTCACTATATGCGATTACAATGAGTGTATCTAAAAGCTCGAGTATTCAAATAGTTGCTAACCATTCTACCTTCAATCTAACCTTTATTTATACATGTTGTGGATCACTACAGATTACTATGGATCCCTTGCCTTGTGTGATCCGATCCCTGAAGATAGACTCAATCCTTGAATATCTCCTTCCATATCTGATAGGATATGGTTGATCTTGAATAGGGTTTAGGTGTTGGGCTTTGGGTCAAACCGTGTAGGCCGAAGTAGCTAGGCCAGGCCCAGTCCACGTGGGCCTGCTATTGGGCTTGAGCGGTTAGGCCATATCCCATCATAGCCCCCCCAATTAGTCGAGTAACAACTACACCGAGGTGAGGTGAGGGATGTATTTTGCCGATGTTGGTTGTTGCTCGGTTGATGTCCTTGTCGAGGATTTTCCTGCCTTTTTGATGTCAGGGCTGGATTTGATGATTTGCCGAGGTCCGAACTGAGTTGGACGATTCACCGTTCCGGACTTAGTTGGACAATTTGCCGAGGTCCGAACTAAGTTGTCCGAAGTTGGATGGCGATATCTTTTAATAAGAGGATGCCGAGGTGGTTGACCGACCTGGAAGCTGAACGTCCTCTTGAATAAGAGGATGCCGAGGTGGTTGATCGGGCTGGAGCTAATGTGATGATTGTGCCATCAGACTAGTACGTCTGAGCGTCGTAGGATATTACCTCACGTGTGTCAGACGGTTAGTTGACGCTTGAACTACGCGCGCGTCTGCCTCACCTCAAGTCATGGATAAACACGTGGGAAGTTGAATAGGCAGTTTTTGGGCGCCTACGTTACTTTAAATAAATCAGAGAAAGGAAAACTGTTCATTTCCTTCCTCATCCATTTGCTCCAGAGAGAAAAATTCGTAACTTCTTTCAGAACTTATTTCAGAACTTCGTCGAAGAAGCCAAATCCTTCATCGAAAAAGTAAGTATGTCTTCCTCATCTTCTTCTACGTCTTCTCCGGTAGAGATATCTGGATCTGCCCGATCTTCTTCTTCTGTTGATAGTGAGATGGAGATTAGGGATTATACCTATTATACTTTGTCGGGTAGGTCCAGGGGCGTTATTGCTAGGGTTTCGGTGATTCCACCTGTCTGGGATAGTTATAAGATTAGGGACGCTAGTTCTTCTTTGGACGCCGTTGATGTGTGTAAGATAGCATCGGAATTTCATACTCCGCGGAGGCATGGTAGTGCTCGCCGCAATCCGGGATAAGCGATGGCTCCTCCGGAGGGTTTATATTGTTTATAGTGAAGCTTGAAAGGCGGCCTTAGGTATCCTCGCTCCCATATTTCCGAGCATTGAGAATATTTCCAGTTCGATATGCGGTTGACCTCGAACTCCATTAGGTCGGTGGTAGGGCTAGGACTTGCACTATGGCATCGGTGACTTTCTTTTGAAGTTTTGATGCGTTTTTAGCATGAAGGGTATAGGAGGTGTATATTACTTGTCACCTCGGCAAGCATTTAAGGTGAGTGTCCCCTCGAAGGTGTCCCATTGGCAAACAAAGTTCTTCTATTTGCGGGATGAGGGGCAACCGAGTGCAGTGGGGCCTAGGTAAGATGAGGGCGTTAAGTGCAAAGCCCAGGCGCCATAGAGGATGGCCCGAACTCGTTGGGTGAGATATCACGTAATTATCTTGAGGACGACTGGCGATACAGGGCTGAGCACTTATAAATCGGAAGCTTCGGGATCTGGGTCAGATCGGGGTGAGGGCACTCCCCCTTTTTCTTTACTTCCTTATATTTCTGATGACTTTGTGCTAATCAACTTCTCTTCTTATTGTGTAGTGAAGCTCGATGCACGCAAGAAGGCAGTGGTGGCGGCTTCGTCGCCTCCAGCACGGTCACCGAGCCCGAGGCCAAAGAAGAAGGCGAGGTTGACTGTGCCAAGCAAGGCACCCAAAGTGGTGGCCGAACTCAACCAATTAATGACGGCACCTCAACCGAGGTCAGGTCCGTCCTTGGCGGGAGATACCCGTACCAGGATTACGTACGAGGTGCCGGTTCCAAGCTCCCCTATATTCTTTCCAAAGGTATAGGTTTATATCGTGTCTGCCGTTATTTCCTTCTGCAATGTGTTTCTTACTGTGTGATTTTCAGGATGCGACCACGGCGGCGGAGGATCTGCACCGTACGGCTGGGGATATGCACCGGATTTCCGGTCTCATTATCGAGGGCGTCTCTCGATACAACGCTCTGGAGGGAAAGAGGGCCGCTGCTGAGGTCGCGAGGGCTGCTGCAGAGGCGCGAGGGCCGATCTTTGAGGTCGCAGGGCCGCCGAGCCGCCGCCACGAAGACTCGGGCCTTGGAGGTGGCCAGGCGAGTGAAGAAGCGCAGAGAGGAGGCGGCGGCGGTGGCGTCGGCCGTGGGGCGGAGAAGCTCGAAGAGAAGAGTGCCTGCTGGCGGGCGAGGCGATGTTGAAGGCCTTTGCCGCCAGAGCTCATCGAATCGAGACCTCTCCGCCGCCATCTGGACCGCTGCCGTGCTCGGGGCGTGGGTGGTGTCCGACCACCGGAGGAGTTGGCGGCGAGATGCGACTTCGACAAGGTCGAGGCATGGTCGGGTCGAGTCGATCCGTGGCGCGGCGAAGGACTACGCCGCGTGATTGCGGCGAGGTCCTTCCCTTTGCCGGAGACCTGGCGGCCTCCACTTCTCCCGACGACCGAGGCCGCCTCCCGGGCAAGGAGGATGAAGATCGGAGCTTCGTGAACTTTCTTTGAAGTGCAGGCGAGGCGGCGGCGGGCCGAGCTCGGTCTTCCTCTAGTGAGCCCCACCAAGAGGCTCGGTCGGTGGACCTTTGTAATAGGTTTGATCGCCGGGGTCATTGGGATCCCGAGCTTTGTACAAACTCCCACTTTGTGAATAATAAATACATCTTTTGAAATGAATGTGTTGTCTCTTGTTTTAGCACTCGTCTTCTCAATACATTGGGCTAGATCACGATCTTTGACCAAGTTGAAAGAGGTCAGAGGTGCCCTTGCGAGAAGGATGAAGGGTGATATTCGGAGGAGCCGCTCACTGGTGACTCGGACCTTGCATAGCATAGATAGTCAAGTCATTGGGTCAGGTAGATCGCCACCGGCCGAAAAGCGACGGTGGCTAATCGCGAGGTGACCCACCTGGCGGCAGAACGAAGCCTTAAAACTGAGAATCATTCATCTTGAGGTCCAGGAGGGGGATGTCTCTGCTGACGGCCTTCACGGGCGCTTGATACAATGTGAAGAACGACTTGGTGACGAAGAGAAGTTGGCGCGGGTCTCGGAAAACCACGCCGAATATGAGGCGGTGATTCACGGTCAGTGGTATCACCATATCCGAGGCGACGACCGAGCTAAGCTAACGCTAGCCGAGGGCATGGTGCGAGGACGAGGAGGCCCCAATAGCAAGAGCTTTAAAGATTGCCTCGAAGAGCTGGTCAAATGCCTCCGGCTTTATGAGGTCGTTCGCAAGCATCGTATGCCCGAGCCACGCAGTCGGGATCCAACCGATGTGAGGATTGAAGAAATGGGTGGCGGCTATATGGATCACGCCGAGGTGCTCCGACTAATGGGTTCGATATATGACAGCAAGGTCATCTCGTGGTCGGGCCCCATCGTCGGGATTTCGGCGAGGTAGGACGTCAGCTCGGGGGTGAGGTCGTAGCCCTGGCAGGATGGCGAGATCGAGAGGCAGGAGTTCAACCTCGGCCCAAAGAGTATCCACTTCAGGTCGGGGCACCTCTGTGCCTGTCGAAAGAGCCTCTGGAGTAGGTCGTGGCGACACCGACCTCGTTGACTGGGTGGAAGGCACCGAAATTCATCCCGGGTATTCATCGTCGCCCCGGGGATTTTGTTGCGAACTGGTTCAGCTTTAGTGAGTCTTGGCGAGGTGCAGCTCGGAGACCCGAGTGATCTGTATATAGCTTAGGACTTGGTTTTTAGTCATAAATGTATTTAGACTTTGTACCGAAGTGTATATTTTCCCCATAAAGAGGTACAAATATAGCTTAGGACTTGGTTTTAGTCGTAAATGTATTTAGACTTTTTACCGAAGTGTATATCTTCCCAATAAAGGGGTATAAATTGCACGAGATCCGATTTGGACGTCGTTTGCATGTAGATGTTCAAATTAATGAGTAATCTGTATGCCTTGCACGTAGATGTTCAAATTAATGAGTAATCTGTGTGCTTGCCTTGTTTGTCAAGAAATATCGATAGGAGTGGTCCCCTGGATCCAATTTGGACGTCGTTGGCACGTAGATGTTTCAAATTAATGAGTAATCTGTATGTGCTTGCACGTAGATGTTTCAAATTAATGAGTAATCTGTATGTGCTGGGGTGGTCCCCGGGCGCGTGCTTAGTTGAGTACCCTACTTTGTAGGTTTTTCATCTTCGCAAGGGCGTCCCCTTTTGAAGGTAAGGTGTGTTTCACCCGAGGTGAAACGCAGTTTTCACATAGATATAAGATAGGACCAGTAATCCACTCATAATAAAAAGATGTTTTATTGATAAGTAAATGACATCGTGCCTTGGAAAAATAAAAATAGGGCTAACATAATGCCGACTTGAAATAACAGCTATGTAAAGTACCTCCTCAGGTGAGTAATATGTCAGGTTCGGGGGATAAGTGCACCGGATAGGTGAGCAAGTTTGTAGGCCCCTTTGCCGAGGTCCTCGTGGACGCGTTATGGGCCTTCCCATATCGGGTCTAATTTGTTAAGGCGCTCGGCTTTACTGGCTTCATTGTTTCGTAGGACGAGATCGCCTACTTGGAGTGTGGATGCTTGATAAGCCTCATTTTTACTTGATTTATAGGACTATATTCGTTTCGTTTCTAAGTGATAAAAGGATTGTTTGAGCTGCATTTGTGATATATTTCATTTTCTTTAAAAGATATGATGCCGTGTATAGTTTGTGTTATTTGAGCACATGTTTTGATCTAAAAATGGAAAAGGCACACGAGCACGCATTTAAGCTTTGTTGATTGGATCTTGCGAGCCTTCCTCGCGCATTAGAAGATCGCGAAGACACGAAGAAGAGGCAGACTTGCCTCGCGACCCGCTATCGCGACCATGGGTCGCGAGGCATTGCTCGCGAGGAATACAAAGCACACACTATATGGAGAGCTCGCGACCCGCTATCGCGACCGAAACTCGTGATGAACGTTCGCGGCAACACGGGCTAAGCGTCATGACTAGCTATCGCGACCGAAGCTCGCGAGGTAGGAGAGGAGTGCGTCTCGCGAGGCGAGACACCTAGTCCGTGTATGCTTCTAATCCGAGTCAGAGAAGGATTGGGAAATTGACGTGAAAAGGGAGCTCGAGACTTATTATAAATAGGGAGATAGAGCAGTAGCTTAAAAACACCATTCCAGAGCAGAACACAAATTCTTCTTTATTTTCTTTTGCACATTCTTTTCCAGATAATTTTAGTTAGCTTTTACTTTCAGTATTTTTATTCCAGTTCGTAGTTTTTATTCAGAGTTCAGATTTTATTCCGGATTCAAGTGTTACATTGTTCTTCGTGGAATCCTACGGTTTTATTTATTTAAATTTATGTTATTCTTATTTATTTATTGCTTTAGTAATTTATTTATGCGTAGCTAAATTCCGTATTGATCCTAGGGTTTGTATGTCTAACTAGATTTATATAATTAATCTGTTGATATTGTTTTGCCGTCTCATTCATGATTTATAATTCTTGGCTTTAATTCTCATGTGTTGGTGTTTGATCAATATTAATGCATGCTAGTTATGTGATTGATGTCCTGGCGGAATTAATTGCATAATTGATATCGAATTTATAATCTGTTTTGCCTTGAGACCGAGCGGAGATAGGTAAAGCTGTAGGAGGTTAAATCTTTGTGTGCTTTTGGTAATTAGCTTACTTCTCTTGAGACCCGATGGAGATAGAGTTTAGGCTAACCTACTACTATAGGTTGTCCTAGCGGAAACTATAGTTATATTAGTGATCCTTCATCCGAATGCTGATTAAATTGGTAAGCAGTTAATAGGTTAATTGTGTGAATTTGGTTAGGTTAAATACATCCACAGGATCGTCTTTTATTTCGGTTTTATTCCATCTTTATTTTCAAGTCTAGTTTCATAATTTTCTCTCTAAATTTTGTTGCACGGATAATAATCAAGATTACGTGTTAATTATTATTTGTGTTCTCGAGTTAGGTCCCTGTGGATACGATATATATACTTGTTGTTTTACTATCATTTATTTGGTAGGAATATTAGCGATCAAATTTTAGGCGCCATTGCAGGGGACCATTTAGATTGCATAGTGATAATTTTACGGATTGTAGTTATTAATTCAGCGTTTAAAAATATTTATTATTTACGTGTTCTTCTTAGATCGATTAGGTTTTTATCTCTTTGCGATGCATGATTACAAGATCTCAAAGAGAGAAATTATTCCTTTGGATCTTGAGATTGAAAGATCACATAAGAGAGAGTCGAGAAAGAAGACAACAAGCAATGGCGGAAAGACAACCTCGAGGCCAAGATCGGATGGCGAGATAGAAGCGATCTTGGCGACAATGCGGCGTCAAGCGGCGTTGCGTAATCGAGATAGGCGAGATGGGTGGGCGAGCACAACCCATACCGCTCAACCACATATACGAGCCGCGAAGGATCGGTTCGAGGTGGAGGATGGGGCGAACGTCAATGCGAATAATTTCGAGTTAAAGTGCGCCTCATCGGCATGATACAAGCGGGCGATTTGGGGAGGGTGTTGAAGACCCCAATGCGCACTTGGGCGTTCCTCGATATCGTGATACTATCGGCGAGCAGTGCCGGTGATGCCATCCGGATGCGGATGTTCGGATTTTTTGAGGAGTCAGCGAAAGAGTGGTTCAAGAGCTTGGATAGATTGAGGATTACCACATGGGAGCAGCTCGTGAGAAATTTTATCAAATACTTCCCACCGCTAAGGCTCGGAAGATCATTGCGAGATATCCCATTTTCACAATTGGGAGATGAGTCATTGTTTGAGGCTTGGGAGCGATTCAATCTTCGAGAAAATATCCACGGCATGGGTTATCACGGAGCGACAAGTAACACAATTTTATAGTGGACTCAATGCTAACACCCGTAGCATTGTGGATGCATCACGGAGGATGCCTTCTCAATCGTGGAATAGCGAAGCATTGAGAATTATTGAGAGATGGCATCGATAGCTATCAATGGCCGATGGAGGCGATCGATCGGAAGAGTGGCTGTTGCGAGTTGGATGATAAGTATGATGGCTTGTTAGAAGTTCACAACTCTGCGGAAGAGTCTGGCCGAGAGGAAAGGCGGATGACCGTGGCCATGGCGCGAATATGGAGGAGGTTGATATTTGAACGAAGGAGTAATGGTCGGGGGAATCGGTGGGAATCAGCCTATCATCCCAACAATAGGAATTATCCCAATTTTCCTATGCCGATGCAGAATGCTCGACAACCACCACGGTTTCTTTGTTAATAATGGAATGATTGTGGAGCCCAAGAAGCCGAACCTCGAGGATATGATGCAACAATTGTTGTGCAAGCAATCAAGCAAATAGCGATGAGTCACCAACAAATTGTGGCTCGACAAAATATTCGGATCCGGTGACTTGGGAATAGGATGAGCGCTGCGGAAACACGGTCAACGCCATCAACAATACGGTGATAGCCATGGGAAAATAATTGAAGATGTTGGAAAACCAAGTAGGCGGATGGCGATGAGAGCTGGGATGCGGTGGGGCAATTCCCAAGCAACACTGAGCAAAATCCGAAGAATCATACTCCTCCGAGTCAGTGCAATGCGATATATTTGAGGAGTGGAGTTTCATATGAAAGTCATCCGGAAAACCAAGGAGATAAGCAATGCAGTGAAAGAAGAGAAGAAGAAAAAGAAGGCGAGGATCAGATGGATTCTCGCCTCGCGACTGTCCCTCGCGAGTTTTTGTCGCGACAAGCCTTCGCGAGGAAAACCTCGCATGAGAAGAAGAACGACCTCGCGACAAGCCTTCGCGAGGAAGGATCACGAGGAAGAGGCGTGAGCCCAGACGGAGAGAACCTCGCGACATTGCATCGCTGACGAAGCATCACGACCAAGGTCGCGAATAGAATAACGGCGCCTCGCGAGTGAGTCGAGAGAGAGACTCGCGAGGAAGGTTAGAGAGGAACGATCGCGAAGATGTCTTTGAAGGCGTGAAGGCGAGCGTGCACAAAACCTACGACTCCATTTCCTCGGTAGCATTGGGAAAGCGAAATATGATGAGAATACGCCCGACGAGGAGATATTCGAGAAAGTTGACATCAATTTACCTCTCTTTGATGCGCTCGGAAAAATGCCGGATATATTAAATTTCTCAAAGATGCATTGGCGAATAAGAAGAAGCTGGGGAAATTTAACAAGATCAACCTATCTGAAGAATGCAGTGCTATCTTGCAGAGAAAGTTGCCGCTGAAACAGAAAGATCCGGGGAGCTTCACGTTGGAGTGCGAGATTGCCGAGCATAAATTCCCCAATGTGTTGTGCGATTTGGGAGCGAGCATAAATTTAATGCCATTATCTGTGTTCAACCGCTTGGAGCTGGGTAAAATGAAGAAAACTTCCATTTCATTAATGATGACTGACAGGTCAGTTGCACACCCTAAGGGGATAGTTGAAGATGTGTTGGTAAGAATTCGGGATTTTGTCTTTCCTGCTGATTTTATTATTTTAGACATCCCTGAATTTAAAAATCAACCACTAATCTTGGGTCGGCCTTTTCTAGCAACTGGTCGTGCTTTAATTGATGTGCAGGAAGGTGATCTGACTTTTCGTGTCAACGATGAGGAACTAAAAATTTCAATCTATGACGCCATCCCGCGACACGATAGTTCAGAGCATGAAGAGTGTCATTCAATCACCACTGTTGATGCTAGCCAAATCTCGAGCTTGGATGTCAACCGACCAATTGACAAGGGTGTTATAAAGAAGAGATGGACTCGGCATGGAACTCCGAGTGACTTGTACAAGTTTGGGGGGGGCCACTTCCACACTCAGTGATGGTCTAAGGTGAATGCAAAGTATGGAAGCAAGCACAGATTTGGGAAGAAGTCTGCTGCCGAATCGCCAGATTGATTGAGGTTAGTATTGGTCTAGCTACAGACATTTAAATTTAGCACTTGTTGGGAGGTAACCCAATGTTTTCCTTTGTTTTGTTTGTTTTTCCGTTTTGTTCATTTTCTTTTGTTTGTTTTGTTTTGTTTTCTGTTTGGGTGTTGTGTGCATTGTGTGGGTTGAGTTGAATGATGACAACCGATGATGAGAATTGTTTTATTAGAAAATTTATTGCAAGCGATTTTGTGAGACAAGCATGTTATGATCATTGTGAGCATTAAGCATTTGAGAACTTGATCACATTTTGAAACACGTGAGACTTGAGCTTTTGGTGTCATATCTTTTCGGTCTTGTTTCTTTACGTGTGAATAGTTTGAAATAGCATGTGTTTCTCTAGAACTTGCTCGTTCTTTTAGAGGTTGCATTGATGTGCTTAAGAATTTTGAAATGATATTAGGCATTCTTTTCTTAGCCTATACACTATCCAAACACTAACCTGTTATTTTATTATCCTTTGATGAGCCCGTTTGAGCCTACCTTATTCTTTCATATAGCCGTGGGTTAGGTTATGTAGTTAGTGATATTTGGTTGCTTGAATTGAGGGTTGAGAAAAAGAAAGGAAATAAATGATGAAAGTGATTATTAAAAATTGTTGCTTACCCATATAAGTTCAATTAAAAAAAAAAAAAATTGACACAAGTGCGTGAAAAGAACATAAATGGGCAAGTAGCTAGTGCTTTGAGATGAGTTTATCACTTATATAATAATTATGGAGTTCTTAAAGAAAAATGACTTCTTGGTACGGAGAATTGAAATAAATTGTGAAAGTTTGGGAATTGTGTCTTATGATACTTATGGTGTTTGTCATTATGGGATTATGAGTCACTTAGCCTAAATATATCATACCTACCAAAGAGCTACATTATAACCTTTTATAAGACCTTTTGATCTTAGTTCTTGAGCACATATTTGAGAAATGGAGAATTAGGCGATTTGCAAGCTTATGGTAGATTCCATGTGTTTTAAACTTTGAGTATACATCCTCCTTGATACACTTGAGTGTTTGAGATGTCTTATATATATATATATATATATATATCCATGTCGTGATTCAAGTTTAAGAAGGTTTGTGCTTATGATTTTTATGATATGTGAGTTTAACAAAAGATGTTGTGATTTGATTCATTTGAGTGAATCGTTTATTGCTCATTGCTCTGAGGCTTATTGCTTTTGTCATTCGACTCTCTGCCTATTATTGGTCGTCTCTCTCTTGTTCTAATTTGTTTGAGGACAAACAAAAGGTTAAGTTTGGGGGAGTTGATAAGCCTCATTTTTACTTGATTTATAGGGCTATATTCGTTTCATTTCTAAGTGATAAAAGGATTGTTTGAGCTGCATTTGTGATAGATTTCATTTTCTTTAAAAGATATGATGCCGTGTGTAGTTTGTGTTATTTGAGCATAGGTTTTGATCTAAAAATGGAAAAGGCAAACGAGCACGCATTTAAGCTTTGTTGATTGGAGCTCGCGAGCCTTCCTCGCGCATTAGAAGATCGCGAAGACACGAAGAAGAGGCAGACTTGCCTCGCGACCCGCTATCGCGACCATGGGTCGTGAGGCATTGCTCGCGAGGAATACAAAGCACGCGCTATATGGAGAGCTCGCGACCCGCTATCGCGACCGAAGCTCGTGATGAACGTTCGCGAGACAACACGGAAAGCGCTTCGCGACTAGCTATCGTGACCGAAGCTCGCGAGGTAGGAGAGGAGTGGGTCTCACGAGGCGAGATACCTAGTCCGTGTATGATTCTAATCCAAGTCAGAGAAGGATTGAGAAATTGACGTGATAAGGGAGCTCGAGACTTATTATAAATAGGGAGATAAGCGGTGGCTTAAAACACCATTCGAGCGAACACAAATTCTTCTTTATTTTCTTTTGCACATTCTTTTCGGATAATTTTAGTTTAGCTTTTACTTTCAGTATTTTTATTCCAGTTCGTAGTTTTTATTCAGAGTTCAGATTTTATTCGGATTCAAGTGTTACATTGTTCTTCGTGGAATCCTACGGTTTTATTTATTTAATTCAGTTTATGTTATTCTTATTTATTTATTGCTTTAGTAATTTATTTATGCGTAGCTAAATTCCGTATTGATCCTAGGGTTTGTATGTCTAACTAGATTTATATAATTAATCTGTTGATCTTGTTTTGCCGTCCATTCATGATTTATAATTCTTGGCTTTAATTCTCATGTGTTGGTGTCGATCAATATTAATGCATGCTAGTTATGTGATTGATGTCTGGCGAATTAATTGCATAATTGATATCGAATTTATAATCGGTTTTGCCTTGAGACAAGCGGAGATAGGTAAGCTGTAGGAGGTTAAATCTTTGTGTGCTTTTGGTAATTAGCTTACTTCTCTTGAGACCGACGGAGATAGAGTTTAGGCTAACCTACTACTATAGGTGTCTGGCGGAAACTATAGTTATATTAGTGATCCTTCATCCGAATGCGGATTAAATTGGTAAGCAGTTAATAGGTTAATTGTTTGAATTTGGTTAGGTTAAGTACATCTCTAGGATCAGTCTTTTATTTCTGGTTTTATTCCATCTTTATTTTCAAGTCTAGTTTCATAATTTTTCTCTCTAAATTTTGTTGCCTGGATAATAATTAAGATTCTGTGTTAATTATTCGCTGTGTTATCGAGTCGCAGTCCATGTGGATACGATATATATACTTGCTGTTTTACTATCATTTATTTGGTAGGAATATTAGCGATCAAGGCTTTCACCCTCTTGTTGTAGTACTTTGCTACCTGGCATTTGTACATGGTTTCATTGATGAAAGCGAGTTCGCGTTTTTCCTCTAGAGCATCGAGGTTGACTCGTTGGTTCTCCTCGTTGCCCTGGTGGGCGAAGTGGAGAGTTCTTAGGATCGGGCCACCGATCTCAGCTGGTTTAACAGCCTCGGTGCCGTAGACTAAGCTGAAGGGTGTTTCACCGTGGGAAGTCTGAGGTGTCGTTCTGTATGACCAGAGGACTTGAGGGAGATTTTCAACCCAATCCCCTTTAGCTCGATCTAGCCTATTTTTCAATCCTTTTACGATCGTACGGTTTGTCACTTCGGTCTGATCGTTCGCCTGTGGGTGTGCAACCAAGGTGAGCTGTTGTTTGATCTGGAGCTCTTCACACCATTCTCGAAATTTTGTCTCTGAATGGGTGTGGTTGTCGAGATCAAGACATGTGGTATGCCGAAGCGGCAAACTATATTTTTCCAAACAAATGTCTGAATCCTTTTGCTTGTGAGGTTTGAAAGAGGCTCCGCCTCGACCCATTTCGTGAAGTAATCTATGGCTACAACCAAATACCAAAGCTGGCCCGGTGCTCGGTGGAAAGGACCAACGATGTCGATTCCCCACTGCATAAAAGGCCATGGACTTTGTAGGCTACTGAGGTCGATTTGAGGTAGCTTCTTGACTATGGCATGGAGTTGGCACTTAGGACACTTCTTGACGAGCTCGACCGAGTCTAGGATGAGGGTGGGCCAATAATATCCTGACCTCAGCGTTTTCTTTGAGAGAGCTCGTGACCCGATGTGGCTTCCACAAGATCCCATGTGAATCTCGTTTAGTACATAGTCTGCCTCTTCTGGCCCAAGGCATCTTAGGAGGGGTTTGTAGGGAAAAACTATGTTTAGCCGCCCCAGGATCTATCTTGGATGTTTAATTCACCATACATTGATTATATACCTAGCATGCACCTATATAATTAATTGTAACACGTTGGGGTTTTCGTGTTTACCTTTGAATCTGTCGGCGGAATGGATCGAGACTCGTGCTTTGACCTTACGGGTGTATCCGGTTACCCGATCTCCAACGCCGGTGAGGACGATCTATGGAGAATGCTTGGAAAATCACCCTCAAGCTCTCAAGAATTTTGAAAATCTCTCAAAGGATGAACCCTCAAATTCTCGAAAATAATGATGATGATTATTAATCATTTGACCTAGATTTAATCTCTTACCTCATATTTATAACGCATTACCATAATCTATATGGAAATTACCATAATCCTATATGGAAATTACCATAACCGACTTTCCAATACCGGCATACGGATCATATGGATCGTCATCTCATTAAGCGGTATGATAAGCGGCGACCCGACTTTCCAATAAACATAGCTAATCAAGGCGGCGGATCAACCAATCAACTACTTAATAATGCATAGGTTAAAGGGATAAACCATCGATACCAACTCAAGTCGTAGAAGGACTTGTCGAAAGGGTTCGAGGTTGACATAACTTGATCAGGCGAATTTAAAGTGCAGTCGACCTCCAATTCAATCTGAAATAGCGGTTATAATCAAAACATTAATAATATCGAGTTAGGCGGCAAATAAGCATGTGGACATGCATATGACGATGCATGCCCAAGGTTCTAGAAACCTTTCTAATTAAGCATCAAAAAATTGCTACTGCATCACCTCGCACCCATCATCGATCCTTGCTCAACTGCACATCAAAAGCGAAATGCGGGGCTAAGTACAAAAGTACTCGGTGGACTCGTTGCGAAAACATTTTCTTTGTCAAAGTTATTAGCGCCCACAATAGCGCATGAGGATTTTAGTTAAAGACTCATGCACTATCAAATATTTTATCGTTTTCCAAAGCGTTCGGCGAACTATTTCATCACGTTGTTCCATATCGGTAATTCATTCATCAATCATCGTTCATTCATTCGCGCACTATGGGTGGCCACCTACACATAGTCGCCGTGACGATCGAGGTAGCTAACCTTAACACACGGTCTGCGTGTACACAATCCGAGTTAGTCCTCAACTAAGTCGGATCCGATCGATACCACTTTTTAGCGTTGGTGGACCAACTCGTTCACATATACCACTCAATTCTCGTCCACGTTTGGATAAATCAACCTCGGATATGGACACAACAAAACATAAATATTTGGCGATCGATAACGGTTCATGCGATAATATTTCATAAAGCTTTTGTAAATCATGCTTTGAGTTATGCATAATCATTTTGTTTGAAAAGCCCACTGCTAATCAAGCTAGTGGTTCTAAAAGAGCGGTGTGAGTATCCTTCCTCAACAACTACGTGCGATCAAACCCTTCATAAGAAAATAGCGTTTCTTAGATTCTTTCTATTGATCGATGGTCGTTTATAAACTACGACTTAAAGTTCCCAATTAGGGTTTCTTTATGATTTTATGTGATTGTTTTAAGATAATTTCTATTATCTTACATTACCAATTTCAAACTATATTACTTCATCGCTCATAGGTGTACTTTAATTATGAATCATATATTCGAGTCTATCCTCGACTCTTAACCTTAGTGTTATTATAACGTTATTCGTTATAGATTGTCGATAATCAATTATGATTGGTAGTTTAGGATTATCTCGAGCCACTAACTAGACTTAACAATTATAGTTACGTCTAGTAGGTTATGCTTGACGACTTATCGTATTATACGACAATTAAAGATGAGTCTTGATTTATGATTCAGTGAGCACATGCTATCATATAGCTAAGTACTTAAGAATAAATGAAGTACTTGGGAATATTAACTCGATGTTTGAGACATAAGGATCGACATCTTATGTTCGAATCTTGCTTACTCATTCGACATTGCTTATTTAATTCACTCGTCGGAGATTACATATGTCGTATAATCGTTATTCATTAGCGAGTTATGTTTACGCGTGACTAATTATCGTATTGAGTTGTCGTTATTGAATATTAACGTTGTAGCTCGACCTTTGGTTTTCTAACTTAGGAACTCACGTTTGAGTATCCTTTTATTAATGGAAAAACCACAATTTGTGTCTAACTTGATTCTCGTTTATTCCGTCTTAAGTTATCGAAATTGGTCGATTTCTTTTGGGTTCTCGTACATATAGTATTATGTTGTTTACGTTTGGGGTTTTGGTTTGTCGGTTCAACATAAACATAAACATTCAACATCAACAAAACCATACACAACATAAACTATACTAAAGCATTAGAAAACCCTAATTTCTAATGTAATACACAATCATTGTGTAAGTGTGCATAAGTGTTCCATTCATTCACCCTAATCACAACCATTTATCTAAGTTTCATATTACTATCATAGCATCATTCATCATCAAAATTAAACCCATACTTAGCCATTCTATTACGTTTCGATAATTAGCAACAATTAGCATATGCATCGATAAATTCAATAAAATCACATTATACTCCTATCATATTATAGAATTTAATTACCAACTCAATATCATCATATAAATTTTTAAACCATGGGTTAAAAGTCTCAAACTTTCGGTCATTTCAAATTAGTGAGCTTTGGTGTTGATAAATTCCACAAAAATTATATCATGCTTATACTATATACTAAACATGAAATATCACTTCATATCATGCATTAAAATTTTAAAACCATGCTTTTCATCTTTAAATCATTTCGGTAATTCCACATTTATATATATACATATTGATAAATTTCAATCTTGCACAATATGTTTATATATGAAATAAACATGTAATATTAACATTAAATATCAACTAATATTTATAATATGAACCAAATGCTTGGAATTCTTTTGTCCTCACACATATTTTACATATGTGTTCAATAATTCCCAACAATGCATATTAGGTTCATATTATTTCTAAACATCATATATCTATTATTTCCAACAAATAAAATCAAATAATGGCTTAAAAATACTTAAATATATTCTGCCCATTTTGAAAAAATAGGAGTAGTGTTTCAAAATTTTCAAGATTAATGTATGATGTTCATATCATATATTAAACACTATATCTCAACTATTTCTCAACAAATAAAATCAAACAAATACAAGAAAATTCCAAAAATATTCTGAAAATTACCATATTTATTCTACATGCTTATAATACATTAACAAGCAACAATATCAAATAATATTCATAAAATCATGCTTTATCATATTTAAAAGAAATAAAGCATAAATAAAAAAAATCAAACATGCTCCAAAAATTCTGAAATTTTACAGTAGCCTTAGAACATTATTCTAAAAATTTTTCATTCATGGCTCAAGAGCATTTGGAGGCTCTAAAGTCACGAAAATAAATGAGGAGCAAACTAGGGTTTTAAACCCAAAATTCAAAATAAATATTCCACTCCATTAGGATGGAAGAGGATGATGAATAATACCTTCTTATGGTCTTAGAAGGATTATTTGAGTGTGGGAGAGGTTGGGGAAGGAGGATTTGGTGTTGAAAGTTTGAAAAGTGTAGAGAAATTTGAAAATGAGAGCAAAATGCAAAGGGTGAATGAGGTCTGACCATGAACGTTTCTCCTTGTTATTGCAGACCTTAGAGCTGTCATTTCCCATTTGGGGTGGTCTTGGTGGTAGTTGGGAGGTGGATTGGTCAAATTACCCGTTTTGGTATGTTATCTGACTCTTTAAGTTTTAACGCACTTTCGATCGATTTCTCGGAACCTTAAGGTTCTATCTTATTAAATAGCCTTTAAAGACTTATTTTAATGTTCATAAAAATTTCACGAAGTTCGGACGTCGTTCGATAAGTCAATTCAGAGTTATCGCGGAAAAAGCGGCGTTCGGCGATTAAAAATATGCTCATTCAAAATTCTATTGAATTTTGAGCTTTCATAAATAATTTGAGTCTTATAAAGCATATTTTATTGATTTAGACCCTCGGTTCGAGTTTGGTCGTTCGGATCAATTTAGGGTTTTCGGTATATTTTACCGGCGTTCGGTTAAGTTCTTGAGAATTTCCTTGAAATTGATTCTTATAATTTCTAAATTCATAATAAATTATTCCTTCATGATTTTGGTTGTTATCATCATTTATTACGATTAGCACGGATGGAAGTTGTTAGGCTCGTAAATAGTGTTTTAAGGCGGCCAAGGCAAGTATGCGAAAATTCTCATTCTTTGCATTCTCACATGTTTTCGTGTGAGGATTCTAAAATGAAATCCGTTCGTGGAGATTCATTCTCGATCTTTCATTCTATGTTCGGGCTACTCGAGAAAACCTGTCAGGTGGGACTAGTTATCGATTTTGATTTCTTTAGTATTCGATCTCGAATCGATTCTAATTCGTTTCATTGGTTTCCTTAAACATAATTAAGGACTAACTACTACAAATAATTGGTCTAAGCATCACTAATTAAAGTTTTAAATTTTTGGGTTATTACATACCGTCACTTAAAAAAATTTAGTCCGAAATTTGCTAACCTTGGAAAAGATCGGGTATTTCTCCTCATGGCTGATTCTAGCTCCGGGTTTGCTTCTTCTTGTCCATGGTGTCTCCATAGAACTTTCACTAGCGGTATTTCTTTGTTCTTAGCCTTTGGATCGTCGGTCCAAGATTTCGTAAGCGGTTCTCGTAACTCATATTGTCATCGAAGATAATATCATCGATGGTATCACATGGCTGGGATCATGTATGTACTTTCTTAGTTGTGAAGCGTGGAACACATTGTGCGCGTTTCCAAAACTTGGCGGCAATCTGAGTACGTAAGCCATTGGTCTATTCTCTCCGAATTTCATAGGGTCTATGAAGCGTGGTCGCAACTTCCTTTGATTCGAATCTCACGATCCCTTTAGATGGAGAAATTTTCAAGAAGACCTTGTCTCCTCTTCAAAATGTAGTTACGTGCGGCGGCTTGTCGGCGTCGACTTCTGTCGATCTGGGCCTCCTTGATCCGTTGGCGGATCATCGCGCGATCTCAATCATTTCTCCCACAGTCGGGTCTAACACTCTTCTTTCCCGCCTTCATCCCGGTAAAGTGGTGACCGACATTTCCTTCCGTAAAGCGCTTACGTGCGGGGCCATTCAATAGTCGCTTGGTAGTTGTTATTGTGGCGAATTCCACAAGTGGTAACACTTGTTCCCAACTTTCTCTCTATCGAGGACAACGGTCCTCGACATGTCTTCAACGTTTGAATGGTCCTCTCGATGTTGTCCGTCCGTCTGCGGATGGAGCAGCGATCTTGAAATGTAGTCGTGTCCCCGGTTCCTTTTGTAAACTCATCCGAATCGGGCGTAAATTTGAATCTCTATCGGGCGTGATAGTCTTTGGAACTCCATGTAGGCGGATAACTTCTCGAGCGTACAAGCTGTGCTGATGTCATCCGACCCATGTGTTATTGGAATGGGTAGAAATCGCGCTCTTGGTCGGTCGATCAATGATGACCCAAATAGCGGTATTCCCTTTTGTGATTTGGGTAGCCGGTAACAAAGTCCATGGCTATATCATCCATTTCCATTCCGGTATGTCTAGCGGTTGTAAGGTTCCATCGATCGTTGGTGGAGTGCTTTCACTTGTTGTACGTCGAACAACGTTCCACAAATGAAACCACGTCTCGCTTCATTCCATCCCACTAAAATTTCTCTTTGAGGTCTTGGTACATTTGGTCTTTGCCGGGGTGTGCGGTATAAGAAGTCTCATGGGCTTCCTTCAAGATTTCGCTACGAAGTTCTTCGTCTTACGGGCACACACTCTCCGTCATACAACAAAACATTATCTGTTGCTTGTAAAATTCTTGTGGTTATTGTCCTTAATCTTAGCTCGTATTTCCTCTAGCTTTTTGCTCTTCCTACGAGCTTCTAAGATTCGGACTCTTAAGTCGGGGATTGCAATCAATGTTGCAATCTGACCCTCTATCGTCGAGGCAGACCTCGACCGATGTTCATCCTCTGAAATTCTTTTATAAGTATTTCCTCATGGTGAGGAGACATCCCAAACTAGGATGGGATTTACGACTCGAGGCATCGGCTACAACATTAGCCTTGCACGGGTGGTAATTGATACCACGGTCGTAATCTTTCACTAGTTCTAACCATCTCTGTTGCCTCGTGTTAAGATCTTTACGCTCAAAGAAATATTTCGGGCTCTTATGGTCGGTATAGATCTCACGTCTAACTCCATAAAGGTGATGCCTCCATATTTTTAAGGCATGTCGACCATTGCTAATTCGGTCGTGCGTGGGATAGTTCAACTCATGTAGGCGTAATTGCGCTTGAGCGTAAGCAATAACCTTACCTTCTTGCATTAGTACACAACCTAGTCCATTCTTTGAAGCATCCGTGTAGATTGTGTATTCTTTATACGCCTCGAGTCTTTGCTAATGCAGTCTTGTCGTCGATAACTCCTTGATCTCGGAAACTAGCCTCACACTCGGCGGTCGGTGTACTTGATTCCTTTCCTCAGCAGTTGGGTCATGGGTGGGCTATCGTTGAGAATCCTTGATAAATCTTCGATAGTAGCCGGCGGTCCTAAAACTCAATTTCATTCGGGTTCTTTAGTGACTCCGTTCTCGAGCTATGTCGATCTTGAGGGTCTACTTTGATTCCTCGGCGGACACAATGTGACCCAAAATGTCACCGCCTAACAAAACTCACACTTGCTAAACTTGGCGAAGAGTTGCTCTTGCCTCAACGTTTGTAGCATAGTTCTCAAGTGCTCTTTGTGTTCTTGGTTATTCTTAGAGTATATTAGGATATCGTCTATGAACACTAAGGCGAATTTGTCTAAGTATGGGTGGAACACCACTGTTCATAATATCCATAAATCTTGCGGGGCATTTGTAAGTCAAAGGGCATCACGATGAATTGAAATGACCATACCTTATGCGGAAAGCCGTTTTGGTACATCCTGCGGTCTAATCCTCAATTGGTGATATCCGACTTTAGATCTATCTTTGAAAAGACTCTGCTCCTTTAAGTTGATCAAGCGGATCGTCGATTCGAGGCGAGGATACTTATTCTTAAGAGTTATCTTGTTTAACTCTCGATAGTCTATGCACGTCCTCGATGTACCATCCTTCTTTTTCACGAAAAGGACGGTGCTCCCATGGAACACTGCTGGGTCTAATGAATCTAACTCGAGAGTTCTTGCGGTTGGATCTTTAATTCCTCAAGCTCCTTTGGTGCCATCCGGTATGGAGCTTTTGACAGGCGAGAACACGGTTCGAGGTCGATCGTGAACTCGATCATCGGTTTGGCGGTAATCCCGTGGTTAAATGCGGAAAAACATCGGGATACTCCTTCACGATCGGGCGTCTTCTATCCTCCTCTCATTCGATCTTCCTCACGGAGGTAGGCGAGGTAGGCATGGTTCTCGGTCTTGTTCGATAGCGTCCTTGCTTGTAGTGCGGATATAATTGGAACTCTCCTCCCATGTTGATCCGTGAAAGTCGGTAGATTCCTCTCGGGGTGTTGGAAAGAAATTTTTCTTTCATTACAGGATGGTCGCACTATGTTCGGTTAACCAATCCATTCCTAGGATTATGTCCACATCCGTCATAGGTATGGCGTGAAGGTTATCTGTCGTGACCTTAAGTGAGCTAGTCGAGTTCTGGGTTCGAGCATATGTGGGTTACCGTTCTTATGCCTCCTACTGGGGAAGAAATTCTCATAATTTGTTCAGCGCATTTAGGATCTAATCCTAAGTTCTCTACGCATGCTTCAGCAATAAAGGAATGCGAGGCGCCAGTATCAAACAGTAGGATAACAGGCATTTGGAGGAGTATTCCCATACCTTCCAAGTTTCCTTGGTTCCTTGGCGGCTCTTGCGGGAACTCTCTTTCCTGGTTGAGGCGTGAGCCCTCGCTTCTTTGAGGCATTTGTTGTTCTTGATAAAGTTGTTGTGGTTCTTTGCGGTTGTTCTTGTTGTTGTTGTTGTTGTTGTTGTTGTTGTGGTGTGCGGTTGTTGGGAAATTTGTCGATCTTCTGCTGCTGCGGTTGTCGCCATTGTTGTCGTCGTTGCCGCCGTGGTTGATATAGTCGTTGATTTGGTGATAATCTTGAGCAGGGGTTGTTGTTGGATCGGTTGAGCTTGAATAGCCGGACCGGTTGGACTTGGTTGGGCACATTAGGACGACCATTTCCTCCTTGGCGTATCGAGGCGATCCACAGGTAGTGGCCGCCCGGCCACACTTGAAGCATCCGTCATTTGTGAATCGCATGCCCGCTTATGACTCCTATGGCACAGGGCACATGAGGAGCTTCACCAATTTGGTTTCTCCCTTGGATGCGGGTACCATGGGCGTCCATTTCCTTGCCCGTGCCGGATGGCACGTTATTTCCTGCCATGGCCTCACAGTCGGCTGGCGATGTTGGATCCTTGTCCTTGGTGGGGTCCTTCCCACTTCTCTCTTCCACGATCCCTTGATGATTTGGGGATGTGCGTGACAATCTGTCTTGGGCATAGCGGCCTCGATGTCGATGCCCGGTGAGGGCCTCACGGTAAGTCGATTCCGTGACCGACTAGCGACACCACGATCTCATGGCGAGTCCGCCCGAAACTTTCAGTCCTCTTCTCGTCGGTGTCGACCAAGCTGCGGCGCATACCGTGACATCTCACGAGCATGCGGTCGTGTCTGTGACCGTCGTCTTTCCTTGGCGTGGGTTGTAGAACTCATGTTCTTTCTTCTTCGGTAACTCTTAGGAATGTACTTCTCGTACACCTCCTCCTTAAATTCCTCCCGGAGAAATTTTCCGGCTCTCCTCCTCGGATAGAGTCTTCCTCTTCGCCTCCCACGAAGTCGGTGGCACGGTCATCGGAAAGCAACGCATGACAAGCGTTCTTGAGAGGTGCGGTGAAGGAAGTTAAAGATTCGCTCGGTAGCGAATCAAGTTCGGCATCCACAGGATTCCGGTCCGTTGAAAGTGGGCGGGTTACATCGAGAATAGTTCCTCAATCCGTCTTGCGGTGGTGGTGGTGGAGGGTGTCGTCTCTTCGGGTGTTACCTCACGGTTTCTTCTTCTCGGTGGCATTCTATCTTTCATAAATATCGTGTCGGATATCTTCTTATACCATCCGTCGGGATCATAGATATCTTAGCGGTATGTATATATAATCATAAACATAAATCTAGCACGTCGTGAACACCATATATCACAACCTCAAAATCAAAGCTCTCGGGAGCTATCATCATATCAAATCAAATGTCTATCGAGGACTTTCATCATCACTTTTACGATCCACAAAAGGCGGTGCGGGTATGATACTCGAAAATTAATATCGGCATCACTCGGTGTACCTAGTCGCGGTGCGTATAAAAATCTAAGCGCTACCGTGGTCATCAAAATAAGGGTTCATATCGGGACGACCTATCGTTTCCATGCGCGCATCGAAACATATACAAAGTATATAGACAAAACACTATCTAGTCTAAGAACTAGATCCATAATCGCCGGAGTGTAAAATAGGGCTCAGCGTGTTGGATTGAGCTGGAAGTATGGGTACTATCAACCTCCTCCATATCATCGTCGTGGCGGGTCCTCCTTGGGATCCTCCAGGTCCTCCTCGAATTTTCTTTGGATCCTCCTCCTCAACCTCTGCATGACTGTGGGAGTCACGGTCTCTCGGTTCTAATGACTCTAGCTTCTTAGTAGCTAGGTCTCGGCGGATCTCGGCCATGATCTCCTCATGGCGGTGGTGGAAATGGAGAAGCGATAAGGCGGGCACATGTTTCTCTCATGGCGCATGCGGTTAGGCCACATGAATCGTCAATCTCTACATTATCGTGTACGATGGGTCCGTGTGGGTGTGGCGGCGGTAGAGATGGAAGTTGGCATGGAATGATTTGCGGCGATGGTGCAGGCGGGCGATGGCGGGGCTCGAATCCTATTGGTGGTAGGACGAGAAGGTGAACTATCGGGGATGGGAAGGTCCGGCCTCGAACATGTTCTTGCCACGGCCGAGGCGAAATTATGTTCCATCGGATGCAAAACGAGACACCTCCGGGTGAAGCCACTCGGGAATCTCATTACGCTAGGTGTACACCCGCTCGGGGAGATATGGTCCACAGGGTGTAGCTCCGTATATCATGAATATGTAGTTAAGGGGACTGACAAAACGGGGCAAGTCCGCCTCAAGATCGAAGCTCTCTCGGCGACGATAGATGTAATCTGCCGATATCTCACGGGCATATCCACAGCAATCGGATGGCGGTCTTGCGATCGATCGAAGCACACCGTCATAATGTGGCGTACCACGGGCATGTGCGGTAGCCGATGGCGTACAAAATGAGCGGGGAACTTCGCCGATGTCTTTTACTCGGTACATCGGTCGGAGCGGTAGGTGTACCACCTCCGCCGGGTGTGACTCTAGAAGATAAAGAGAACTAGTCGTAAAACCGTCCGAACCATCTTATATTCCTAAGTTCTTATGAAACTACTTTCATGGTTTGGTCTTTGGGAAGAGGCGCATGGTTCCTTAGGACAGACCAAGCGTTCGATGCCTAGCATTCGGGTAAAGGCTAAGTGATCACCCGTCTTATCGGGTCTGGATTCCTTACTTCTACTCACGTTATAGTATCACATCATATCCGTTCTCATTATGCACTTACGATTCATCATTTCTTTTATACCTTCATAACGTTATACTTTTATTCTTTTCACTTATGCCACGATAGAGGCAACACGCATGTGATGTTGAATTCCTTCACGTAGAGAGGTTGGGACCCGTAACGATGCGAACCTCGGTTAAGCAATCGCTTCATCGCCGTGAGACTCGTCGCGTTCTCATCATCGAATCCGTTCGGATTGTGATTCCTAAGATTTCTATGTTCTCGTTCCTTCTTAGTATTTCGTTCGATTGGGGATGCTTATGTTCTCATACTAAGTTCGGCGCAAAAGGGATCATGCGTCTTAGAGTCTATGTTCTCATGGGGAAACATACTCATTTACATCATGCTTCGCATACAACGATAAACACGGATCGCGACACGTTGTGCGATAATCAAGCATTCTCATTTACTCATTTACCAAGTTCCTAAAGCTTGTAACTTTCTTTCAAACTAATGACCAATCAATTGAAAGAACTTTTCAATTTCAAAATTTCCACTTTCAAAATATTTTCAATTTCCCAACAAGCGATATTGAAATTCAATTCACATTTCATATACTTCCATCATTTCAAAACAACTTTTAGTTGAGATAGTTACCTTCTTCCTCGTTGAGCGGGCGGCGATGGAGTGCGGTGCGATGTGATCAAACACAAATAATTTCTAGACTCGACTTTCGACTTAGGATTCGAGGAAAGGGTTTCTAGGGTTCGGGCGAACAAGAGCTCGATACCACTTTGTGACGACCCGACTTTCCAATGAAATACGGATCATATGGATCGTCACGGTATGATAAGCGCGGAAATAAACATAGCTAATCAAGGCGATCAACCAATCAACTACTTAATAGCGCATAGGTTAAAGGGATAAACCATCGATACCAACTCAGTCGTAGAAGGACTTGTCGAAAGGGTTCGAGGTTGACATAACTTGATCGGGCGAATTTAAAGTGCAGTGCGACCTCCAATTCAATCGGAAATAAGCAATTATAATCAAAACATTAATAATATCGAGTTAGGCGGCAAATAAGCGTGTGGACATGCATATGACGATGCATGCCCAAGGTTCTAGAAACCTTTCTAATTAAGCATCAAAATAATTGCTACTACTGCGCACCTCGCGCCCATCGTCGATCCTTGCTCAACACTTTGCACGTCAAAAGCGAAATGCGGGGCTAAGTACAAAAGTACTCGGTGGACTCGTTGCCAAAACATTTTCTTTGTCAAAGTTATTAGCGCCCACAATAGCGCATGAGGATTTTGGTTAAAGACTCATACTATCAAATATTTTATCGTTTTCCAGCGTTCGGCGAACTATTTCATTCACGTTGTTTCCATATCGATCATTCATTCGTTCGTTCATTCGCGCACTATGGGTGGCCACCTACACATAGTCGCCGTGACGATCGAGGTAGCTAACCTTAACACACGGTCTGCGTGTACACAATCCGAGTTAGTCCTCAACTAAGTCGGATCCGATCGTTACCCTTTTTAACGTTGGTGGACCAACTCGTTCATATACCATACCACGTTTGGATATATCAACCTCGGATATGGACACAACAAAACATAAATATTTGGCGATCGATAACATTTCATGCGATAATATTTCATAAAGCTTTGTAAATCATGCTTTGAGTTATGCATAATCATTTTGTTTGAAAAGCCCACTGCTAATCGAGCTAGTGGTTCTAAAAAGCGGTGTGATGTTCTTCCTCGCCGACTACGTGCGATCAAACCCTTCATAAGAAAATAGCGTTTCTTAGATTCTTTCTATTGATCGAAGGTGGTTTATAAACTACGACTTAAAGTTCCCAATTAGGGTTTCTTTATGATTTTATGTGATTGTTTTAAGATAATTTCTATTATCTTACATTACCAATTCAAACTATATCACTTCATCGCTCATGGGTGTACTTTAATTATGAATCATATATTCGAGTCTATCCTCGACTCTTAACCTTAGTGTTATTCTTAACGTTATTCGTTATAGATTGTCGGTAATCAATTACGATTGGTAGTTTAGGATTATCTCGAGCCACTAACTAGACTTAACAATTATAGTTCGTCTAGTAGGTTATGCTTGACGACTTATCGTATTCGCATACGACAATTAAAGATGAGTCTTGATTTATGATTCAGTGAGCACATGCTATCATATAGCTAAGTACTTAGAATAAATGAAGTACTTGAGAATATTAACTCGATGTTTGAGACATAAGGATCGACATCTTATGTTCGAATCTTTGCTTACTCATTACGACATTGCTTATTTAATTCACTCGTCGGAGATTACATATGTCGTATAATCGTTATTCGTTAGCGAGTTATGTTAGCGCCAACTAATTATCGTATTGAGTTGTCGTTATTGAATATTAACGTTGTAGCTCGACCTTTGGTTTTCTAACTTAGGAACTCACGTTTGAGTATCCTTTTATTAATGGAAAAACCACAATTTGTGTCTACTTGATCCTCGTTTATTCCGTCTTAAGTTATCGAAATTGGTCGATTTCTTTTGGGTTCTCGTACATATAGTATTATGTTGTTTACGTTTGGGGTTTTGGTTTGTCGGTTCAACATAAACATAAACATTCGACATCAACAAAACCATACACAACATAAACTATACTAAGCATTAGAAAACCTAATTTCTAATGTAATACACCATCATTGTGTAAGTGTGCATAAGTGTTCCATTCATTCACCTAATCACAACCATTTATCAAGTTTCATATTACTATCATAGCATCATTCATCATCAAAATTAAACCCATACTTAGCCATTCTATTACGTTTCGATAATTAGCAACAATTAGCATATCATCGATAAATTCGATAAAATCACATTATACTCCTATCATATTATAAATTTAATTACCAACTCAATATCATCATATAAATTTTTAAACCATGGGTTAAAAGTCTCAAACTTTCGGTCGTTTCAAATTAGTAAGCTTTGGTGTTGATAAATTCCACAAAAATTATATCATGCTTATACTATATACTAAACATGAAATATCACTTCATATCATGCATTAAAATTTTAAAACCATGCTTTTCATCTTTAAATCATTTGGTAATTCCACATTTATATATATACATATTGATAAATTCAATCTTGCACAATATGTTTATATATGAAATAAACATGTAATATTAACATTAAATATCAACTAATATTTATAATATGAACCAAATGCTTGGAATTCTTTTGTCCTCACACATATTTTACATATGTGTTCAATAATTCCCAACAATGCATATTAGGTTCATATTATTTCTAAACATCATATATCTATTATTTCCAACAAATAAAATCAAATAATGGCTTAAAAATACTTAAATATATTCTGCCCATTTTGAAAAAATAGGAGTAGTGTTTCAAAATTTTCAAGATTAATGTATGATGTTCATATCATATATTAAACACTATATCTCAACTATTTCTCAACAAATAAAATCAAACAAATACAAGAAAATTCCAAAAATATTCTGAAAATTACCATATTTATTCTACATGCTTATAATACATTAACAAGCAACAATATCAAATAATATTCATAAAATCATGCTTTATCATATTTAAAAGAAATAAAGCATAAATAAAAAAAAATCAAACATGCTCCAAAATTCTGAAATTTTACAGTAGCCTTAGAACATTATTCTAAAATTTTTGTTCATGGCTTGAGAGCATTTGATGGCTCTAAAGTCACGAAAAAAATGAGGAGTAAACTAGGGTTTTTAAACCCAAAAATTCAAAATAAATATTCCACTCCATTAGGATGGAAGAGGATGATGAATAATACCTTCTTATGGTCTTAGAAGGATTATTTGAGTGTGGGAGAGGTTGGGGAGGGAGGATTTGGGGTTGAAAGTTTGAAAAGTGTAGAGAAAGTTTGAAAAAATGAAGCAAAATGCAAAGGGTGAATGAGGTCTGACCTTGAACGTCTCTCCCTTGTTATTCAGACCTAAAGGCTGTCATTTCCCATTTGGAATGGTCTTGGTGGTAGTTGGGAGGTGGATTGGTCAAATTACCCGTTTTGGTATGTTATCTGAGCTCTTTAAGTTTTAACGCACTTTCGATCGATTTCTCGGAACCTTAAGGTTCTATCTTATTAAATAGCCTTTAAAGACTTATTTTAATGTTCATAAAAATTTCACGAAGTTCGGACGTCGTCCGATAAGTCAATCAGAGTTATCGCGGAAAAAGCGGCGTTCGGCGATTAAAAATATGCCCATTCAAAATTCTATTGAATTTTGAGCTTTCATAAATAATTTGAGTCTTATAAAGCATATTTTATTGATTTAGACCCTCGGTTCGAGTTTGGTCGTTCGGATCAATTTAGGGTTTTCGGTATATTTTACCGGCGTTCGGTTAAGTTCTTGAAATTCCTTGAAATTGATTCTTATAATTTCTAAATTCATAATAAATTATTCCTTCATGATTTTGGTTGTTATCATCATTTATTACGATTAGCACGGACTGAAAGTTGTTAGGCTCGTAAATAGTGCTTTTAAGGCGGCCAGGGCAAGTATGCGAAAATTCTCATTCTTTGCATTCTCACATGTTTTCGTGTGAGGATTCTGAAAATGAAATCCGTTTGTTGAGATTCATTCTCGATCTTTCATTCTATGTTCGGGCTACTCGAGAAAACCCAATCGGTGGGACTAGTTATCGATTTTGATTTCTTTAGTATTCGATCTCGAATCGATTCTAATTCGTTTCATTGGTTTCCTTAAACATAATTAAGGACTAACTACTACAAATAATTGGTCTAAGCATCACCAATTAAAGTTTTAAATTTTTGGGTTATTACATACCGTCACTTAAAAAAAATTTAGTCCGAAATTTGCTAACCTTGGAAAAGATCGGGTATTTCTCCTCATGGCTGATTCTAGCTCCCGGTTGCTTCTTCTTGTCCATGGTGTCTCCATAGAACTTTCACTAGCGGTATTTCTTTGTTCTTAGCCTTTGGATCGTCGGTCCAAGATTTCGTGGCGGTTCTCGTAACTCATATTGTCATCGAGGATAATATCATCGGCGGTATCACATGGCTGGGATCATGTATGTACTTTCTTAGTTGTGAAGCGTGGAACACATTGTGCGTTTCCAAAACTTAATGGCAATCTGAGTCGTAAGCCGTTGGTCTATTCTCTCGAATTTCATAGGGTCTATGAAGCGTGGTCATAACTTCCTTTGATTCGAATCTCACGATCCCTTTAGATGGAGAAATTTTCAAGAAGACCTTGTCTCCTCTTCAAAATGTAGTTACGTGCGGCGCTTGTCGGCGTCGACTTCTGTCGGTCTGGGCCTCCTTGATCCGTTGGCGGATCATCGCGCGATCTCAATCATTTCTCCCGAGTCGGTCTAACACTCTCCTTTCTCCCACTTCGTCCCTAGTAAAGTGGTGACCGACATTTCCTTCCGTAAAAGCGCTTCGTGCGGGGCCATTCAATAGTCGCTTGGTAGTTATTATTGTGGCGAATTCCACAGTGGTAACACTTGTTCCCAACTTTCTCCTCTATCGAGGACAACGGTCCTCGACATGTCTTCAACGTTTGAATGGTCCTCTCGGACTGTCCGTCCGTCTGCGGATGGAGCAGCGATCTTGAAATGTAGTCGTGTCCCGGTTTCTTTTGTAAACTCATCCGAGAATCGGGCGTAAATTTGAATCCCTATCGGGCGTGATAGTCTTTGGAACTCCATGTGAGCGGATAACTTCTCGAGCGTACTGTTGTGCTGAGTCATCGACCCATGTGTTATTGGAATGGGTAGAAATCGCGCTCTTGGTCGATCGATCAATGATGACCCAAATAGCGGTATTCCCTTTTGTGATTTGGGTAGCCGGTAACAAAGTCCATGGCTATATCATCCATTTCCATTCCGGTATGTCTAGCGGTTGTAAGGTTCCATCGATCGTTGGTGGAGTGCTTTCACTTGTTGTACGTCGAACAACGTTCCACAAATGAAACCACGTCTCGCTTCATTCCATCCCCTAAAATTTCTCTTTGAGGTCTTGGTACATTTGGTCTTTGCCGGGGTGTCGGTATAAGAAGTCTCATGGGCTTCCTTTAAGATTCGCTCTGAAGTTCTTAGATCTTACGGAAGCACACTCTCCGTCATACAACAAAACATTATCTGTTATACAGTGAAATTCTTGTGGTTATTGTCCTTGATCTTAGCTCGTATTTCCTCTAGCTTTTGCTCTTCCTACGAGCTTCTAAGATTCGGACTCTTAAGTCGGGATTGCAATCAATGTTGCAATCTGACCCTCTATCGTCGAGGCAGGGTCTACGACTTGATGTTCATCCTCTGAAATTCTTTTATAAGTATTTCCTCATGGTGAGGAGACATCCCAAACTAGGATGGGATTTACGACTCGAGGCATCGGCTACAACATTAGCTTGCACGGGTGGTAATTGATACCACGGTCGTAATCTTTCACTAGTTCTAACCATCTCTGTTGCCTCGTGTTAAGATCTTTACGCTCGAAGAAATATTCGAGGCTCTTATGGTGAGTATAGATCTCATCTAACTCCATAAAGGTGATGCCTCCATATTTTTAAGGCATGTCGACCATTGCTAATTCGGTCGTGCGTGGGATAGTTCGACTCATGTGGCGTAATTGCCTTGAGCGTAAGCAATAACCTTACCTTCTTGCATTAGTACACAACCTAGTCCATTCTTTGAAGCATCCGTGTAGATTGTGTATTCTTTATACGCCTCGATGCTTGCTAATGCAGTCTTGTCGTCGATAACTCCTTGATCTCTGGAAACTAGCCTCACTCGGCGGTCGGTGTACTTGATTCCTTTCCTCAGCAGTTGGGTCATGGGTGGGGCTATCGTTGAGAATCCTTGATAAATCTTCGATAGTAGCCGGCCGGTCCTAAAAACTCAATTTCATTCGGGTTCTTTAGTGACTCCCGTTCTCGGCTATGTCGATCTTGAGGGTCTACTTTGATTCCTCGGCGGACACAATGTGACCCAAAATGTCGCCGCCTAACAAAACTCACACTTGCTAAACTTGGCGAAGAGTTGCTCTTGCCTTAACGTTTGTAGCACAGTTCTCAAGTGCTCTTTGTGTTCTTGGTTATTCTTAGAGTATATTAGGATATAGTCTATGAACACTAAGGCGAATTTGTCTAAGTATGGGTGGAACACCACATTCATAATATCCATAAATCTTTGCGGGGCATTTGTAAGTCAAAGGGCATCACGATGAATTGAAATGACCATACCTTATGCGGAAAGCCGTTTTGGTACATCCTCGGTCTAATCCTCAATTGGTGATATCCCGACTTTAGATCTATCTTTGAAAAGACTCACTGCTCCTTTAAGTTGATCAAGCGGATCGTCGATTGGGGCGAGGATACTTATTCTTAAGAGTTATCTTGTTTAACTCTCGATAGTCTATGCACGTCCTCGATGTACCATCCTTCTTTTTCACGAAAAGGACGGTGCTCCCCATGGAACCTGCTGGGTCTAATGAATCTAACTCGAGAGTTCTTGCGGTTGGATCTTTAATTCCTCAAGCTCCTTTGGTGCCATCCGGTATGGAGCTTTTGACACGAGGCGAGAACACGGTTCGAGGTCGATCGTGAACTCGATCTGTCGGTTTGGTGGTAATCCCGGTGGTTAAATACGGAAAAACATCGGGATACTCCTTCACGATCGGGCGTCTTCTATCCTCCTCTCGTTCGATCTTCCTCGGAGGTGAGCGAGGTAGGCATGGTTCTCGGTCTTGTTGACAGCGTCCTTGCTTGTAGTGCGGATATAATTGGAACTCTCCTCCCATGTTGATCCGTGAAAGTCGGTAGATTCCTCTCGGGGTGTTGGAAAGAAATTTTTCTTTCATTACATAGGATGGTCGCACTATGTTCGGTTAACCAATCCATTCCTAGGATTATGTCCACATCCGTCATAGGTATGGCGTGAAGGTTATCTGTCATGACCTTAAGTGAGCTAGTCGAGTTCTGGGTTCGAGCATATGTGGGTTACCGTTCTTATGCCTCCTCTTGTGGAAGAAATTCTCATGATTTGTTCACGCGTTTAGGATCTAATCCTAAGTTCTCTCGCATGCTTGACAATAAAAGAATGCGGCGCGAGTATCAAGCGAGTGGGATAATGAGGCATTTGGAGGTATTCCCATACCTTCAAGTTTCCTTGGTTCCTTGGCGGCTCTTGCGGGAACTCTCTTTCTGGTTGAGGCGTGAGGCCTCGCTTCTTTGAAGGCGGTTGTTGTTGTTGATAATGTTGTTGTGGTTCTTTGCGGTTCTTTGCTTCTTGTTGTTGTTGTTGTTGTTGTTTGTGGCTGCGGCTATTGAAATTTGTCGATCTTCTGCTGCGGTTGTCGCCATTGTTGTCGTCGTTGCCGCCGTGGTTGATATGGTCGTTGATTTGGTGATAATCTTGAGCAAGGGCTGTTGTTGGATCGGTTGAGCTTGAATAGCCGGACGGTTGGACTTGGTTGGGCACATTAGGAATGACCATTTCCTCCTTGGCGTATCGAGGCGATCCACAGGTAGTGGCCGCCGGCCACACTTGAAGCATCCGTCATTTGTGAATCGCATGCCCTTTATGACTCCTATGGCACAGGGGCACATGAGGAGCCTCGCAAATTTTGGTTTCCCGCCCGGTGCGGGTACCATGGGCGTCCATTTCCTGCCCGTGCCGGATAGCACGTTATTTCCTTGCCATGGCCTCTGTCGGCTGGCGATGTTGGATCCTTGTCCTTGGTGGGGTCCTTCCACTTTCTCTTCCACGATCTCCTTGGTGATTCGGGGATGTGCGGCGACAATCTGTCTTGGGCATAGCGACCTCGATGTCGATGCCGGTGAGGGCCTCACGGTAAGTCGATTCCGTGACCAGCTAGCGACACCACGATCTCATGGCGAGTCCCTTGAAACTTTTCGATCCTCTTCTCGTCGGTGTCGACCAAGCTGCGGCGCATACCGCGACATCTCACGAAAATGCGGTCGTGTCTGTGACCGTCGTCTTTCCTTGGCGTGGGTTGTAGAACTCATGTTCTTTCTTCCGGTAACTCTTAGGAATGTACTTCTCGTACCTCCTCCTTAAATTCCTCCGGAGAAATTTTCCGGCTCCTCCTCGGATAGAGTCTTCCTCTTCGCCTCCCACGAAGTCGGCGGCACGGTCATCGGAAAGCAGCGCATGACAAGCGTTCTTGAGAGGTGCGGTGAAGGAAGTTAAAGATTCGCTCGGTAGCGAATCAAAGTTCGGCATCCACAGGATTCCGGTCCGTTGAAAGTGGGCGGGTTACGTCGAGAATAGTTCCTCAATCCGTCTTGCGGTGGTGGTGGTGGAGGGTGTCGTCTCTTTCGGGTGTTACCTCACGGTTTCTTCTTCTCGGTGGCATTCTATCTTTCATAAATATCGTAATCGGATATCTTCTTATACCATCCGTCGGGATCATAGATATCTTAACGCGGTATGTATATATAATCATAAACATAAATCTATGCGTCGTGAACACCATATATCACAACCTCAAAATCAAAGCTCTCGGGAGCTATCATCATATCAAATCAAATGTCTATCGAGGACTTTCATCATCACTTTTACGATCCACAAAAGGCCAGTGCGGGTATGATACTCGAAAATTAATATCGGCATCACTCGGTGTACCTAGTCACGGTGCGTATAAAAATCTAAGCGCTACCGTGGTCATCAAAATAAGGGTTCATATCGGGACGACCTATCGTTTCCGCGCATCGAAACATATACAAAAGTATATAGACAAAACACTATCTAGTCTAAGAACTAGATCCATAATCGCCGGAGTAAAATAGGGCTCGACGTGTTGGATTGAGCGGAAGTATGGGTACTATCAACCTCCTCCATATCATCGTCGGTCCTCGGGATCCTCCTCAGGGTCCTCCTCGAATTTTCTTACGGATCCTCCTCCTCAACCTGCATCGAATGTGGGAGTCACGGTCTCTCGGTTCTAATGACTCTAGCTTCTTCCATAGTAGCTAGGTCTCGGCGGATCTCGGCCATGATCTCCTCATAGGCGGTGGTGGAAATGGAGAAAGCGATAAGGCGGGCACATGTTTCTCTCGCGGCGCATGCGGTTAGGCCACATGAATCGTCAATCTCTACATTATCGTGACACATGGGTCCGTGTGGGGTGGTGGCGGTGTGGCGGGGCGGTAGAGATGGAAGTTGGCATGGAATGATTTGCGGCAATGGTGCAGGCGGGCAATGGCGGGGCTCGAATCCTATTGGTGGTAGGACCGAAGGTGAACTATCGGGGATGGGAAGGTCCGACCTCGAACATGTTCTTACCACGGCCGAGCGAGGGTATGTTCCATCGGATGCAAAGCGAGAGACACCTCGGGTGAAGCCACTCGGGAATCTCATCACGCTAGGTGTACACCCGCTCGGGAGATATGGTCCCAGGGTGTAGCTCAGTATATCATGAATATGTAGTTAAGGGGCTGACAAAGCAGGGCAAGTCCGCCTCAAGATCGAAGCTCTCTCGGCGGCGATAGATGTAATCTGCCGATATCTCACGGGCATATCACGCGATCGGATGGCGGTCTTGCGATCGATCGAAGCACACCGTCGTAATGTGACGTACCACGGGCATGTGCGGTAGCCGATGGCGTACAAAATGAGCAAGGAACTTCGCCGATGTCTTTTACTCGGTACATCGGTCGGAGCGGTAGGGCGTACCACCTCCCGGGTGTGACTCTAGAAGATAAAGGGCTGGTCGTAAAACCGTCCGAACCATCTTATATTCCTAAGTTCTTATGAAACTACTTTCATGGTTTGGTCTTTGGGAAGAGGCGCATGGTTCCTTAGGACAGACCAAGCGTTCGATGCCTAGCATTCGGGTAAAGGCTAAGTGATCACCCGTCTTATCGGGTCTGGATTCCTTACTTCTACTCACGTTATAGTATCACATCATATCCGTTCTCATTATGCACTTACGATTCATCATTTCTTTTATACCTTCATAACGTTATACTTTTATTCTTTTCACTTATGCCGCGATAGAGGCAACAGCAGCGATGTTGAATTCCTTCACGTAGAGAGGTTGGGACCCGTAACGATGCGAACCTCGGTTAAGCAATCGCTTCATCGCCGTGAACTCGTCGCGTTCTCATCATCGAATCCGTTCGGATTGTGATTCCTAAGATTTCTATGTTCTCGTTCCTTCTTAGTATTTCGTTCGATTGGGGATGCTTATGTTCTCATACTAAGTTCGGCGCAAAAGGGATCATCGTCTTAAAGTCTATGTTCTCATGGGAAACATACTCATTTACATCATGCTTCGCATACAACGATAAACACGGATCGCGACACATTGTGCGATAATCAAGCATTCTCATTTACTCATTTACCAAGTTCTAAAGCTTGTAACTTTCTTTCAAACTAATGACCAATCAATTGAAAGAACTTTTCGATTTCAAAAATTTCCACTTTCAAAATATTTTCAACTTCCCAACAAAGCGATATTGAAATTCAATTCACATTTCATATACTTCCATCATTTCAAAACAACTTTTAGTTGAGATAGTTACCTTCTTCCTCGTTGAGCAAGGCGGCGATGGAGTGCGGTGCGATGTGATCAAACACAAATAATTTCTAGACTCGACTTTCAACTTAGGATTCGAGGAAAGGGTTTCTAGGGTTCGAGGCGAACAAGAGCTCGATACCACTTTGTGACGACCGACTTTCCAATGAAATACGGATCATATGGATCGTCACCGGTATGATAAGCGGTGAAATAAACATAGCTAATCAAGGCAATCAACCAATCAACTACTTAATAGCGCATAGGTTAAAGGGATAAACCATCGATACCAACTCAGTCGTAGAAGGACTTGTCGAAAGGGTTCGAGGTTGACATAACTTGATCGGGCGAGAATTTAAAGTGCAGTGCGACCTCCAATTCAATACGAAATAAGCAATTATAATCAAAACATTAATAATATCGAGTTAGGCGGCAAATAAGCGTGTGGACATGCATATGACGATGCATGCCCAAGGTTTAGAAACCTTTCTAATTAAGCATCAAAAATAGCTGCTACTCTGCACCTCGCACCCGTCGTCGATCCTTGCTCAACTTTGCACATCAAAAGCGAAATGCGGGGCTAAGTACAAAAGTACTCGGTGGACTCGTTGCGAAAACATTTTCTTTGTCAAAGTTATTAGCGCCCACAATAGCGCATGAGGATTTTAGTTAAAGACTCATACTATCAAATATTTTATCGTTTTCCAAAGCGTTCGGCGAACTATTTCATTCACGTTGTTCCATATCGATCATTCATTCATTCATTCATTCGCGCACTATGGGTGGCCACCTACACATAGTCGCCGTGACGATCGAGGTAGCTAACCTTAACACACGGTCCTGCGTGTACACAATCCGAGTTAGTCCTCAACTAAGTCGGATCCGATCGTTACCACTTTTTAACGTTGGTGGACCAACTCGTTCACATATACCAATCAATTTCGTCCACATTTACAAATCAACCTCGAGATATGGACACAACAAAACATAAATATTTGGCGATCGATAACATTTCATGCGATAATATTTCATAAAGCTTTGTAAATCATGCTTTGAGTTATGCATAATCATTTTGTTTGAAAAGCCCACTGCTAATCGAGCTAGTGGTTCTAAAAAGCGGTGTGATGTTCTTCCTCGCCGACTACGTGCGATCAAACCCTTCATAAGAAAATAGCGTTTCTTAGATTCTTTCTATTGATCGAAGGTGGTTTATAAACTACGACTTAAAGTTCCCAATTAGGGTTTCTTTATGATTTTATGTGATTGTTTTAAGATAATTTCTATTATCTTACATTACCAATTCAAACTATATCACTTCATCGCTCATGGGTGTACTTTAATTATGAATCATATATTCGAGTCTATCCTCGACTCTTAACCTTAGTGTTATTCTTAACGTTATTCGTTATAGATTGTCGATAATCAATTACGATTGGTAGTTTAGGATTATCTCGAGCCACTAACTAGACTTAACAATTATAGTTACGTCTAGTAGGTTATGTGACGACTTATCGTATTATACGACAATTAAAGATTAGTCTTGATTTATGATTCAGTGAGCACATGCTATCATATAGCTAAGTACTTAAGAATAAATGAAGTACTTGAGAATATTAACTCGATGTTTGAGACATAAGGATCGACATCTTATGTTGAATCTTGCTTACTCATTACGACATTGCTTATTTAATTCACTCGTCGGAGATTACATATGTCGTATAATCGTTATTCGTTAGCGAGTTATGTTAGCGCCAACTAATTATCGTATTGAGTTGTCGTTATTGAATATTAACGTTGTAGCTCGACCTTTGGTTTTCTAACTTAGGAACTCACGTTTGAGTATCCTTTTATTAATGGAAAAACCACTAATTTGTGTCTACTTGATCCTCGTTTATTAGTCTTAAGTTATCGAAATTGGTCGATTTCTTTTGGATTCTCGTACATATAGTATTATGTTGTTTACGTTTGGGGTTTTGGTTTGTCGGTTCAACATAAACATAAACATTGACATCAACAAAACCATACACAACATAAACTATACTAAGCATTAGAAAACCTAATTTCTAATGTAATACACAATCATTGTGTAAGTGTGCATAAGTGTTCCATTCATTCACCTAATCACAACCATTTATCCAAGTTTCATATTACTATCATAGCATCATTCATCATCAAAATTAAACCCATACTTAGCCATTCTATTACGTTTCGATAATTAGCAACAATTAGCATATCATCGATAAATTCAATAAAATCACATTATACTCCTATCATATTATAGAATTTAATTACCAACTCAATATCATCATATAAATTTTTAAACCATGGGTTAAAAGTCTCAAACTTTCGGTCATTTCAAATTAGTAGCTTTGGTGTTGATAAATTCCACAAAATTATATCATGCTTATACTATATACTAAACATGAAATATCACTTCATATCATGCATTAAAATTTTAAAACCATGCTTTTCATCTTTAAATCATTTGGTAATTCCACATTTATATATATACATATTGATAAATTTCAATCTTGCACAATATGTTTATATATGAAATAAACATGTAATATTAACATTAAATATCAACTAATATTTATAATATGAACAAATGCTTGGAATTCTTTTGTCCTCACACATATTTTACATATGTGTTCAATAATTCCCAACAATGCATATTAGGTTCATATTATTTCTAAACATCATATATCTATTATTTCCAACAAATAAAATCAAATAATGGCTTAAAAATACTTAAATATATTCTGCCCATTTTTGAAAAAAATAGGAGTAGTGTTTCAAAATTTTCAAGATTAATGTATGATGTTCATATCATATATTAAACACTATATCTCAACTATTTCTCAACAAATAAAATCAAACAAATACAAGAAAATTCCAAAAATATTCTGAAAATTACCATATTTATTCTACATGCTTATAATACATTAACAAGCAACAATATCAAATAATATTCATAAAATCATGCTTTATCATATTTAAAAGAAATAAAGCATAAATAAAAAAAATCAAACATGCTCCAAAAATTCTGAAATTTTACAGTAGCCTTAGAACATTATTCTAAAATTTTTCATTCATGGCTTGAGAGCATTTGAAGGCTCTAAAGTCACGAAAATAAATGAGGAGCAAACTAGGGTTTTAAACCCAAAATTCAAAATAAATATTCCACTCCATTAGGATGGAAGAGGATGATGAATAATACCTTCTTATGGTCTTAGAAGGATTATTTGAGAGTGGGAGAGGTTGGGGAGGGAGGATTTGGGGTTGAAAGTTTGAAAAGTGTAGAGAAAGTTTGAAAAATGAGAGCAAAATGCAAAGGGTGAATGAGGTCTGGTTTGAACGTCTCTCCTTGTTATTCCAGACCTTAAGGCTGTCATTTCCCATTTTGGAATGGTCTTGGTGGTAGTTGGGAGGTGGATTGGTCAAATTACCGTTTGGTATGTTATCTGAGCTCTTTAAGTTTTAACGCACTTTCGATCGATTTCTCGGAACCTTAAGGTTCTATCTTATTAAATAGCCTTTAAAGACTTATTTTAATGTTCATAAAAATTTCACGAAGTTCGGACGTCGTCCGATAAGTCAATTCTGAGTTATCGCGGAAAAAGCGGCGTTCGGCGATTAAAAATATGCCCATTCAAAATTCTATTGAATTTTGAGCTTTCATAAATAATTTGAGTCTTATAAAGCATATTTTATTGATTTAGACCCTCGGTTCGAGTTTGGTCGTTCGGATCAATTTAGGGTTTTCGGTATATATTACCGACGTTCGGTTAAGTTCTTGAAATTCCTTGAAATTGATTCTTATAATTTCTAAATTCATAATAAATTATTCCTTCATGATTTTGATTGTTATCACAATTTATTATGATTAGCACGGATGAAAGTTGTTAGGCTCGTAAATAGTGCTTTTTAATTCTTTGGGCCAGGGCAAGTATGCGAAAATTCTCATTCTTTGCATTCTCACATGTTTTCGTGTGAGGATTCTGTTTCCTTAAAAAATGAAATCCGTTTGTTGAGATTCATTCTCGATCTTTCATTCTATGTCATGGAGGCTACTCGGAAAACCCTAATCAGGTGGGACTAGTTATCGATTTTGATTTCTTTAGTATTCGATCTCGAATCGATTCTAATTCGTTTCATTGGTTTCCTTAAACATAATTAAGGACTAACTACTACAAATAATTGGTCTAAGCATCACCAATTAAAGTTTTAAATTTTTAGGGTTATTCTATTATACCATTCGATCTTTGCGTGAAATATATCTTGGAGAGGTGATGCGATTCCTATTCGTAAGATTGGAAATTCCTTGGATGTTTCTTGAGGATTGTTGGGCGCCGCCAATGCTGAGACAAGTTGGTCGTCCCGTGAGAACCGGATGAGTTTCGTGGTTACGGATCTCGATCATCACGCAAAAATTTTGTGGTCGATGTTTTCGAGAGGCATTAGAACACTTGCAATGCCCATATAAATTTGTCGCTTGAAGAAGTTTCTAGTAGCAGACGGTAAATACTAGTACGTCGACTACGTAAGCAATCGGTATCTGTGGTATTGGTGGGCATACTCGTCGGACATGTAGCCGGAGGATCGATTGAGGATTGAGGATTTCACAATTTTATCTATTTATTCCTTTATGAATTGTAATTGAGGATTTCTTGTCATTTATACATTAAACTTTGTGTTATTTCTTGTGTTTTGTTCCGTCATGAATTGGGAATAAAGAATTGATTTGAGTAAGCGTCTGTTGTAGCATCGGTGATCGACCTCGATCGAAGGAATCTCAAATTGTGGGCAAAGGCACAACTTATGCATCTCAATTGTGGGATAATGACAATGAAATATAAAATCACACAATTTTTTTTCAAAACCAAAGTCTTTTCGAGTCCTTACATAGGAGATAACAAAAGCATTGACAAACATACAAATTCGATCGGTGTGGGATACTCATCATCGTCATCGCTTTTTGAGCACGAATAACGATTAAATCTTCATGATCATAACAATCATATTCTTCATTACAATTGTTGGCGTCGAAAAACCAAGTGAATTCCCGTAATATGGCTCCTTCAATATATATGCCCACCAGCGGTTTAATACGTGGTTATCTGATTGATAAAAATTTTAAAACCAAAAAATCAGGAAAAACAAATGAATAATGTATTAAACTTGAGTGCGATGTTGGAAAAACAAATGTCTTTGCTATGAGATGCTCCAGGTTGCTTAAGTGGTGGTAAACTCCAACTCCTCGTCCGTCTTGAGGTTTAAATTTCCCAAACAGTAACCATTTGTATGTATTGTAACATTTCTTTCATGAACTCTAGTTTTTCAAGATAGAGTTCACCTTGGTAAAAAGTCGAACCGGGACAACAAACTGAACCTTTAGCATGACTTATAAGTGCTTCCAGTTATAAATCAGTAACTCCAATTAGCGTTTCGTTCGAGATAACAAAAACACTTTATTTGTTGAACAAAACTCCCTTCAACACGTTTTGTCGAGAGAGTCGTAAAAATTTCCTCTTGTGATTTTCTTATCAATGGTGGCATTTTCGAGCAAGAGAAAGTGAGTATGATTATAAAACTTTGATTGTAATGCATAGCTATATATCTAAAGTAAACGAAACTACTACAATAATTTGCACTTGGATAATTTGGCCCGTCACAACTAGTCGAAATCACAAGCATAATAATATTACTAAGTCGAACAAAATAAAGCCAACGTTATCTTGTCTTTACTTGTACACTAACAAGCCAACGTTATCTTGGTCCGTGAAGGTTGGGAAAATAGTGCTATAGTCCTGTCGGTTGGTACTATTTACATGTCTGGAACCTATAGTCCATGCCAATTAGGTAAAAACTACCATAAAGCAATATAATATGCAAAATAATGATTTATATTATATATCCTACAAAAATAGGTACATACATTTAGTACTAACAGATTTAATTGTATTAAATGTATATGATTTAAATACTAAATATTAACCGCCTCATACCCATTCATCAAAATATTATGATTTAAATACTAAATACTAAATATTGTTGTTTTCATCCTTCACCCCTCCTCGTTTAATTGTTTGCATCACATTGAAATCGTGCTTCCATCCGTGCTATAATTATAAATCGTCTCTACGATGTGCGTCAGTACTGTTCGGTGCATCGAGGTCATGGCCTTATCCGCCAAATCGGTTAGCCAATTCTCCATGCTTTTCTGACAAGTGGCCATGACTCACACTTGTCATACATTGCGGTTTGTTGGCCCTTTACGAGGAAAGGAAAGAGCCCATTCGTGAATTTGGGAGTCCCGGGCTGTCATTGTAGTCTTGGATGTGCTTGACAATTGGGGTAGTATTCGGCCGAGTGGTGCGAATGTTTCTTTTCTATGTTTCTGAGATGAGTCTCATACAGTGCTCGTTTGAGTCCCACGAGAATCATTTGAATCTTCTCATTTGTACTTCACAAACAACCCAATGTTCCCGTGCAAATGGCACATAAGGACCAAGCGCATGAGAACTTGAAAATAATTACTAATGCGGTTTATAACAAGTTCATAATCGAGAAAGAATCGACATGTGCATTTGATCAAGTTTATATTCGAAAGAATCCAAGCATGATTCCATGGATGCATGAATTCGTAATGAGTCTATGGGACTATTAATAGGCCCGACATGTGCATTCAATCGGGTTCATATTCAAAAGAATCCAAGCATGATTCCATCCATGGATGCATTTGAGCTGGACCTATTGGGACTATTAGAACCAAATAGTCCCAATGGGCCCAACATTTGCATTTCAATCAAGTTCATATTCGTAAAGAATCCAACATATGCATTTGATCGGGTTCATATTCGTAGAAAAATCGAGCATGATTCCATGGATGCATTTTGATCTGGACCTATTGGGACTATTAGAACCAAATAGTCCCAATAGGCCCAACATTTGCATTTCAATCGGGTTCATATTCGTATTGGAAAGAATCTAAGCATGATTACATGGATGCATTTGAGCTGGACCTATTGGGACTATTAGAACCAAATAGTCCCAATGGTATTGTGCATTTCAATCAAGTTCATATTGGAAAGAATCACATGTGCATTTATCGGGTTCGTATTGAGAAAGAATCGAGCATGATTCCATGGATGCATTTGAGCTGGACCTATTGGGACTATAGAACGAAATAGTCATAGGCCCAACATGATTCGAACTAAATTCATACCTTGTCTTCGTTCAATTCTTATTCATTCGGTATAAGCCTTACCTGTGTCTAGATGTTGAGATCGACTTAACGCACCTCCTCGGTCTTTAATCGGGCTTCCATTCACTGTGTTGTTTATGCATTTTCTCGACGACTTCCACTCCATCTATAATTATATAAGATGGGAGTGTTGGAGTACAAACTTTCTGCATTTTAACTTATAATATTGAGAATTGAAATAATTTTACCATGAATGAACTTGGAACAACAACGATCCTCGGATTAACCGTTCTTGACTTACCACATAGCCTTGGCTAGAATGGCTACATATCGTCGCTTCTCCAACATTTGCGGATTTTGATAACAACAAAGAACATTTGGCTAACGACATATGGCGAAACATTCTCACCGATCGGTTTAAAACCGATCAATAATCCATAATAATTGCAAAGATAATTAACTATAATAAGATTTATTACATCTCCTCTTGCTGCATGAATTTACGGAAGTCGGCCTCGAGTTTCTATAGTCTAAATGGACTTCTAAGTACTTAGCGAATTTACGTGGATGGTCGATGGGTATTTACGAGGTTTCACCAATTGGAGCTCAATACGTGGGCCTTTGTTGGAGTGCAGTTGGTGTTGGAGCAGTGATCACGTGTTTGAATCGTCTCCATCGAACACTCCTTCGTGTATTTCAAATTAAAAGCTTGCTCTTCTCTTGGGTAGTGGGAGTTGGTGAAGGGAGGTAAGTTGGCCTCGTCTCTCTGTTATTATAAAGGGTAGATTAGAAAAAATGATAATTTGTAGTTGGGACTATTGGTACTATTATGACAAAATAGTACCGATAGTCCCAACTTCTAATCATAAAGCAGTTTGTATGTACTCAGATTGTTCTCTCGGTGTTCCCTTTCTGCAGCTCGTTCCGCCTCTCGGCTTCCACTATTGGGTTGGCTTCTCCGTGACCCTCGAGCGATCCCTGCGTCTTGGGTGCGATTAACTTTGCAAGCGGGTCCTAAATTCATCACTACGAAATAAAGCCTTCCTTCGTTCGTCACTCGACCTTGACCTCTTCACAGCAGAATCACTTTTTCGAGGACTCTCTTATCACTCTCCTGAATTGTTTAGCATTATACTGTGGCGACTCTGCGGCTAACACGGGACTCACGAACTTCATAATCTCCCGTCAGGCATCTCCCATCATCGCCTGCGTCTTGAGACTCTTGTCTTTTAATCTTTTTGCTCTGTTTATCTAGTGAGCGGGATCGTACAAGAATTGGAAAAAGCTACCACCGGCTCCAGATCGATGGTAGTGGTATTTTCCTCGTCGTACTTCTAACACCACAGCTGCGAAATAATAATGATCGACATCAATATGTCGGTTATGTGATCAAAAATGTTGAAATCAAAATTAGTTGGGCTACTAGTACTATCGACACCAAATAGTCACAATAGTCCCAACTACTAGCGACTGACAATAAGCATTCATCTTGTTATCAAAAAGAAGATAGTACCTCATTGATATCAATTGGGTGGTATGATGCGTGGTAGATATACATCAAACCCGTGGCTTCGACCTCAAATCTTGCCTCAAACCTCGATATTTCTTTGACTCGAAATGCATTGAAGATCCATCACTTGGTACAATGCGAAAATAAATAAAATGAAGATGTACAATGGTATGCGAAATGAATATGTGCAGATGAATATGTACCGAGAAAAATGAAGATGCACAATGAAAACGAGTCTTATAAATATTTGAAATGAATATGTACGGAAAAGCAAAGTATTGGCATGAAAATGGTATCGATGTTTGTTGTTAGCTCTTTCTTGACATTCGTCACATACGGTGAGGATTTGGTAAGAGAGGATCCCAGGAATTGATCCCATTCTGTGCATCCTCGACCAATGCCGGATCGATGCGGATCTTCCGTTGGTTGGGATTATACCCAACCGACAATAGCGACTACTAGGACCTTGGATAGCTTCACGGTCCTCGGGGAGTTCCAATGTCCCAATTTACTTGGTGAACATGTCCATAACTCTTCGGTTTCATCCTCTTGTTCTTAAATCTTGGTGTAGGGAAGTCTACGGTATTTCATGTTCGATGTGGGATCGAACTCACTTGCTCAAACCTTAAACCCGAGCGAGGCTGAACTCGACCTCGAGAATCTTGCAATTTGGTCATGCACCTTGAACGAATAAATTTGGATCGAGTGCGGACACCGATGACTTGCCTCGAGTAGGTAGTGCATGCATCTTTGTGATTGAGCGTAGAGTTGTAGTGCCGGTAACTACTCAAATCAGGAGGCTTGAAGCGCCACGACTTCTACATGATTGCGACTATTTGAACAACATAAGCGTATTCTCATCAGCGTGTTGTATCTTATGATTCTTACATTGTAAGGTTCTCTTAAAATTCCCAATCGACCTAATAAAACACAAAAATAACATCGAGCGAAAAACTGGTGAGGACTATTGGGCTATCAATAGTCCCTACTAACTAATTCAAGGAGCGAACATAAGCATGATTTCAAACAAACAAACTTCATGATCGACATCGAGCGAAATCTAAATCAAAATTGGAATGTTGGCCGTGGGTCCCAAATAGTCCTAATAGACCCAATTCGAGCAATTGACACAAGCGAGCATAATATAAGCATGATTTCAAACTAACTTTGATCCCACGAGGCGAAATCTAAATCAAAATTGGGACTATTGGGCCCTCGGTCCAAATAGTCTAATAGACATTCGAGCAATTGACATAAGCATAGCGAATATAAGCATGATTTCAAACTAACAAACTTCATGATCCCACATCGAGCAAGAAATCTAAATCAAAATTGGGACTATTGGGCCCGTCGGTCCCAAATAGTCTAATAGACGATTCGAGCAATTACCTGAGAATATAAGCATGATTTCAAACTAACAAAATTCATGATCGACATCGAGCGAAAAGCCGTCGATGGGACTATTAGGACTATCGGCCAAATAGTCCCAATATCCCAACTCGAGCAATTCGATACTTCATCAATCCGGTTTATAATCAACGGTCCATACCTAAATCACGCCGTAATTTTGAATTAAATGATGCAATTGTGATCACCAACTAATTCGAGTTCATAATCACATTCTATGCACATTTCAAACAATAAATTCCATTTGAACAATAAATCCTAAATTATGTGATTACAGTGCGTGTTGGGTTCTCTTCTTCTTCTTCCTCCTCCTTCCTCCTCCTCCTCCCTCCTTCTTTTCCTTGCCTTTGCCTTTGCCTTGCATCCTCGTCTTCCCGTTTTCTTGTCCTCGTATCCTCGTCTTCTTCGTTTGTTGTTCTTACTTGCTTTCTTCTTGCCGTCGTTCTTCTTTTTCTTGTGGCCTACTTCTTCTTGACGCTTCTCTTCTTCGTCAGGCTTCGGGATGTACTCGTTCTCCGAATCGGACATTTGGGTAGTAATGGCGGAGGTGGCAACAACGTTCGTGAGGTGCGGCGGCGTTCGCGTTGGAAGAGAATCGGCGTTGGTGAGGTTGGGGAGAGAATCGGAAGAGGATTGGCGTTAGGTGAGCGAAATGCACGTATATAAGGCTATTTTGATAGGCGTTGATAAACCTGATTTTTCAAATTGAGGCGAGGAAAATGGGTCCAAATCAGTTGATATAATTTGACATTTTATGTTGGTGGCTATAATTTGGCTTCGTTAACTTGGATGGTATAAATGTTATCCACTTCATTTTAACTATATTTATAATTAATCAATTATCTTAAAAATAAATAGGTTGCTTCATGGGATTCGAACCAGGGTAAAGAGCTTGAAACCAACTAGTCTACAATGAAATTTGATAGAATAATATATATATATATATATATATATATATATATATTTAGTTTATTATATACCCATTCGGTTATCGGGTAATTTTCTAAATTTTGATACCAAATACCAAACGATCAATTTTTGGTTATTCGGTTATCCATAACAATTTTGGTTCGATTATCGAATTATCTAATTATCGTACAGAACACCCTAAATTTGCGAACCAAAGGCGGGGAAAATTTAATAATAATAATAAAAACGAAGGCATCAAATACATTCCTTGAATTTTCTTCTTCTGTTTTACAAATTCATCATAATATTACGCTAGTGTAATTTTGGTATACAAAACAATCACCTCAATTACAGTTAGATTGACAACCGTTGTAGGCGCTATAAGCTAAGGTGCGTGCTTACTTTGGTTGATAGATTATATTGAAAGTCTTGAATGAATTGTATATTCAAACTCGATCTCTATGATCCAACTCACATGATGTTGGGCGGGTGGTTCGAGGACGGTATCCCGAGCAAAATTTTGGGCTTATGTTTTTGGACCGGTGGAACCACAATGCTTAGGGTTAGAGTTTGGTTATTATCTATTTAATTCTTAGTATTCATGTCAAAACATATAGTGAAATCTTTGACTTGGCATCGCCCCTAGGCGTGGTCGCGGTAACAATTCTTATGTTCTTTATTTTTCGTATTGATCGTGGTGTGTGTTTTCAACAAGTACATCATATTGTTTTTATACATATAAGTGAGAATGAACCTCAAGCGGAAAATGTGGGGTAGATGAAGAAGCCTTTGTGTTGAGCGTTATTCCATGACCTCTTCAATGGTTACAAAGCGGCCTTTCTCAATGGAGAGTTGAGCTGCAACTCCTCTGACTGGAAAGCAATCCGTCGTGCAGGCCTACAGCAGGAGCTTGTGCGCCTTTGCTCTTATTGCTGTCAAGATGAAGATGTTCAGATAGCTAGAACCATGATGTAGCCCATCATACCTAGTATGCAGTGAACACATAATGATATATATAAAGTTGTGATGGTTCAGCTGTGTTGACTTGTATTCAAGAGCAACTTACATTATACGATCATCCTCAGCTTTCAATGTCTTCAGGCCGTCTCTTCCTCTGCGGCGCCCAACGGACTATGTTTTCTGGGACAAATGCCTCCCCTGTATCATTGGTGAGTAATTCTTCATCTGCTAAAATTATGCCTAAACGATCTCAGTCGTTGAAGATAGAGTTTCAAATTTGTTTGGGGCTGAACCGTGTGGCCCAAATATAGGAGCTGTTGCAACTGCCAGTTCAGCCCGGACTTTTATTTCTTTCAAGTAAATGTACCCCATCATTCTTAGACGTCTATTAACATTATTTCATGGGAAACAATAACATTCTGTACCAGCTATCTAAAAGACAGTTATGGTTCGAACAGGGTTGGTTATGGGCCTAACATGAGTCCGTTGCATTCTGTGCTGCAACCATATGTTATACAATTGAGCATTGCAGTTTGCATCACAGGCTCAAAATGTGTATATCGCGTAGGTGGAGATGTATGCAGGATTTACCTTTCGATGTGACCAACAACAGATATCTCTTGTTCATTTTACTGCCTTCAGCAAACATACAGAGATCAAGCATGCCCGTGAACCGTTTTCAAATTCAACAATCACATATGCATTATCGATTATATCTGGCACCTGCAGAAGCAGACCATGAGACCACAGTGCACAGTGTGCAAATTAAGAAAATATATTTTCCAATGCCTTCCCTTTAGGCCTTTACAAATATAATGTAGTTTGAGCACCAGTAAGAGAATGTAAGAGAGATTCTTAAAATACACTTATACCTATATTCTAAAGTCAATCATGAAATCACGACTTCTGTGCTGTAAACATGTGATCAAGTAAGCAGCTGAAGCGTACCTAAAAGCAGAAACAGTTAAGGCATATTTCTGACCAAAACACATACAACTCAGTCGAGCACAAGGAATCGGTGAAGGCAAATCGATAAGGACTACCAGATCAGATAAAGGCGGTATAAACTAGGTCCAACGAGAAACTATGTAAGCTCAAGAAGCTTTGCAGTAGACTGATGCAACATGCTTATAATCAGTATGTTTTATCATTTATATTCTCATTCTCTACCATACATATCCCAGCATAAAGGGTAGCAAAATACCAGCACAAGTTCATTTATCTCCAACACTTGCCAACACAATGAAATACGCGATTTGATGCTTAGTTTGGAATTTTGGTTTGATTTGGTTCTTTTGATCACCCCATAATTATGTGTTACCAAGTTACTTTCCTTTATCCAAGTCCACGAGGTTCCCTTATACTAAAATCACTACTTAGATAGTAATGCATCTGTTCTGAAGAAGAAGAATGAACTAAAACCATGCTAAATAAATACTAGTAATATATGCTTAAGCAACAAAGCCGAGATTAACTCTAAACAGTCCAATCAATCATAAAAAACTTTACATGCTACGATGTGAAATTACCTTCCACCATAAATTTCATCTTTATGATTTACATCGATAGCTCCGGAAGCCATGACACGGACAGGATTAGCACCAGCAAATAGCGTCATGAGGTCAAAGAAGTGGCAGCATTTCTCTACCAGAGTGCCTCCAGAGTTACAGTTGAATCGGTTCCAATTGTTGACCTATGTTAAATCAAAGATAGAAACATGATTTTGGACAAAATACTCATCAAAACATCTATTTATACAAAGAGTCCTAATCAAACTAGGAAAACCAACATAAGAGTCCTAACAAAACTAGGAAACTTCTAACTTGCTATACAAGCAATACCATAAAGCGAATATATTTCTAACAACCTACAACACAATGGGTCAAGAATCTTCCTCGGTGAAAGCCAGATATGTACAATGGCACTAAATACCTTGACTAGAAAGGAAACGGTGTTCACGGATAGCCACCATTTGACTTGTCCCAAAACTCCACCCTAACCACATCAATCAGTTTGGCAATAGGTGGCATGTATCTATATTCTAATCCAACCTGTACTAGCACATCTTCTCTGCGTTTAGCACATCTATGACCTGAAATATGATGCTGAACTTCCAGATAGTTGATAACATAATGTGACCACTTGTGCAGACAAAGATTGCAATAATAGGTCTATATAGATAAAAGGGTTCGGCATAAAGTTAAAGATGATATGTCATACACTTTGGTTTCAAATGCACATTGCTACTTCCATACTTTGTTCTGAGGCATGTTATTTCTCCAGTTACTTTATTAGATTTGTCAGCGTATCTTTCAAGCGCAGAGGAGCTATTCAAATAACGAAAGCCTTGTTTAGCCATACCATTCCATATTTATTTACTTATAGCTGTTAGCATAATAGCCCACAAAGATATTGGACAACACATGTTTGTATCAAACCGTTGCTCCCATCAATCGGGGCGAGCGTTAAAACATATGTATGTGGAGAAGTGAATAAATTCATTAATGCTAGTCTAGTTACAAGCTCACAGAAAAAGTGGTGGATAATAAAGAAATCAATCTATTCATCTCATTTGACATGAATTAGAGGACCATTTGATGTAAACAGTGAAGGTTGCATCAAAGCAATTCTTAGTGACATCAAAGTAGGTATTTTATTTTGTTCATTAGAGAACAATGTAAAAATTTTAGTGGCCTCTCATCGCCAAGGGAATAAGTGGAGCAATAATCAACAAGTTATAGCATGAACAGGCTCCTGATTCTACACTATTCACAGAAAACAACATATACTTATCTAAAGCAAGCCGTATAATCATAGATTGAACATAACTCCTCTCACTGAAATATCCTTGACTTTCAGTTATTTCGTTAACTCAAGGAACCATCACGACTATGAAAAACACTGTAATAAGAGGTAGATAGCAAAGGTATAAACTAACCTGTCTGCAATGGGCAACAGTTGTGCAGAAGGCTTCTCCACCAACACATGATGGGGTTTAGGGTGGCTGATAATATCCATCAAGATTTCATAGTGAGTCATGTTTGGGTGGATACAACCACCACATCACATACTCCACTATCCAACAGCTCCTTGTGACCACAGAATACCTTAAAAGTCACATCCAAAACACACAGACAACAACCAATACACATTCAAATCACTCAATCAAAATTCAAAACAATCTAGCAACAAATATACAGAATCTTTTTTTCAAAACCTAAAGAACCTCAAAATAAATAACACATTTTATCATTCAATCAAACCAAACAAGAAACTGGCAACTAAACAATATATTTCTAGGATGAAAAGAAAAATGGACCTTCAAGTTCCTTGCGATTAATCCCTCCTACTAGTTATTAGAGATAAGTCGCTACCTGAATTGGCCAGTTGAAAGAGTGTGCAAGTTTGAGGGCTTGCTGTTGGGAAGGCAAGTGAGGATCAGCAACAGCAACTACAGCAACATTTTCATTCTTGAGGTGGTAGAGATTGATGAGGTGCTCTCTTCCCATCATTCCAACTCCAATTATCCCATATTTTATTGTTTCAAAAGCCATAAATGTTTATTTCCGATTTTCTCAGTACCTAAGTGTATGGAATTCGAGGCAGCTCCGTTCAGGTAACATAAACTGAAAAGATTTGTGTCCTCCACAACGGATATTTACAGAGATTGATGTTTGTGACTGGGGACTGGATGATATGTTTTAATTACAAGAAAACATATTAAATCATACAGTATATTCAAATGCTTTGGGTTGTATTTTTATGCTTTTTGGACAGGCTTCGCATTGTAGTCTTAATCCTTATATAGTTGTAATCAGTTTTCTTCTTTTTTTCTTATTTACGATATCGTGGAGAATCATGATTCTCTAACGGTCTTGTGGGTAAATCTCGTACTCGTAGGAATGAGTAAAAATCATGAGTAACAAAGTTCGAACATGTAACCTTTCAATCGTATGAATTAATCTTGCTTAATTGGGTTATTAGTGGACAATAATCGGTCTTTCTATTTAATAAAGTCGTGAAAAAAATAGTAAATATAAAGCATATCTAGATTCCCATTAGTAAAATAATAAATAAATAAGGCTCATGTTTTATTTATAAATATTGGATCCATATCTTGATGGGATCTGACTAACTTGGACGACATCGGCGATATAAATGGGCAGATACTAAGCTCGATTTAAGCAAGTTCGGAGAGACTCCTAAACCAACTCTGACTCAAATCGCGAGTGGGCGTGAAGATTGGATATATCGAAAGAATCCTATTGAGAGAGATCTCGTATTGAGTCGATCTCAAATAATGGTGTATAAATAGATTTAGATTAGCGGAAAATGATCTCTACACTTTCTTAATCGCTTTTACCGCACTCACATATCTCTCTTCTTTCGTGGGCGTAAATCTATTTAAAAGATCGAACCACGTTAACTCCTGTGTTCTTTATTGCATTTATTACCTTCAAAACTAGATCGATCCGGCGGCTGTGGTAGCGAAATTTTGTATTTTCGATCTTTTCTCGGGTAACAACGAAACTGATGAATCTGAAGCATTACATCCGGTACTCTGCGTGACAATACGCGCGGCGCAGAACTCGGCTTGGGAAAAGCCGATAAGATCGACTCCCGAATGACACATTAAGTCTGGTGAGTGACCCTATCTGCGTGAAGAAGAAGAGTACGTGGCGAAGGAGGTGATGAACAGCAGGAATCACACGCAGATTGAACGCGGCGGTTAAGGGTTCTCGAAGAATAAGAAAGCTTATCGATACCGGAGAACAAGGTCGGCATTATCATGAAGAAAGGACTGACCTCGTCAAGCACGGGCTGAGGTGAATCCACCTCCGGATGATGGCGCTCGTCTTGTGGTAATACCTACACGGGTTGGTTTCCCAGCGACGTGCGAGGAGCATCATGGGCGGGGCGTCGTGATCGAGGCGGTCGATCCCAGTTATCTGAGTCCGGCCGACAACCTCGGCCTCGTTCTCCAGAGGCGGGTTCGGCGGATCGGAGGATCATTACCCTTTCTCATGAAATACTCACCTCCTCCGGACAAGTGCGGTGCGACGTCGCCCATGATGATGAGGATCCGTATTTCCTTTCACAATTCGATACAACATGATTAACGGTGCCAACACCATCCACATGTGTATCCGGAGTTCTTGATCGACAGCCACGATGGTTCAGCAGTTTACCTCCGGGAGTATTGGATCTTACGCGACCTAATGGAGCTTTCTATCGAAGGTTTTCCAAAGGCCGAGTCAAACTACATCGGCACTCTACCGCGTGAGGTAGCGAAGCGAGTCCATCGGCGACTTCATGACCGGGTTACAAGGAGGCCTAAAGTCGAGGGCGTAGCGATCTTCTCATTATCTCGGCTTTCAAAAGCGACATCGTGGGGGCCCTATCTGAGGAGATCGATGCAGAACCCGTCTTGCTGGGCTGGCCATAACGGATCGGTTCGCCAAAGTGGGCAGGCGATAGAAAAGCGAAGCGAAAAGGTGGAGCCATCGGCAAGAGGAAGAAGAGGGATGGTCGATGAGGCCGAACCGAGCAGGTGCCGGAAAGGATCACGTAGATAGAGTCGGCTCGAGACGGTCATAACCGGGCGACGGCATGCCCGCAGCGGTCGAGGCGAGATCTAGCTCCACACGAACATGTTTGCCCGGCCCATGAGGGATCGGCCGATCGACAAGTATTGCTCCTTCCATGAAGATTATGGACACAGGAGGAATCAAATCTCATGGTAGACATCGAAAGTTGGTGCATGGCGGGGTTCTTAAAAGTACCAAGGTCATGACCGGAACTGGTCGATCGGGCCACCGAGGTCGAGAAGAAGAAAGCAAGTAAAGGAGAGGAAAATTGTGCCCCTCGGGAAAGCAAGCCGACACGGCGAAGAAGGTGAGCGAGCCTCGATGCGATGGAGTTATATCCACCATCACGGGGCTCCGTGGTCTCTGAATCCTCCAAAAGCGGCCAGGTCCCGAACCGTGACACAGCAAACAAAAGTTTAAAAGGCGAGGCCATAACCTTTTCTAGGATGACCACATGCCGGCCGTGGTACCTACTGCAATCTGCGATAATCCAAGCGTTGGTGCACAAGTTAGTCCGGCGTGTGTACATCGATAGCGGTGCATCGGTGAGCATTCTCTTCAAGGTGCGACAAATTAGGGATTGAGGCCGCCTTAAACCGGCACCACTACGGACTTCGTCAGAGAGCGCCGGGAGAATCATTGAATTACGAAGTCACGGTGGGAAAAGCAGACGAGCTCCACCAAAGTGACATAATTCTTAAGTAGTAGCCCCTCACCATGTAACATTATCTTGGGACGAGGCGGTTAAATGCGATGATGGCGGTATCTCCGTACCCTAACAATGAAGATCCCCACGAGAGGAGGGTGGCGTGATCAGGAGATCGAAACAAGCTAAAGAATGCATGTAGGTGCCTAAGAGGTCTTGGGACTTGACCCGGTACCTGAATAATTAAGGAAGCCCAGGAGTTGGGTGGGAAGGACCTCGTCCGCTCTCGGCAGCTCGGCGGAGGAGGTCCTGTTGTGAGGATGATCCCGTCAAGGTCGTCGATGTGGTTCTCAAGTACATCAACTAAGAAAGCAGATCATCCAACTCTAAGGGAATTTAAAGGCGTGTTCGTTGGTCACCTCGACATGGTGGGGTCTAAATATTATTACTCATGCTCCTTGACCCAGAGTGTGAAACCGGTTCGTAGCGGGGTTTTGGTAAGCGGAATCGGGTCATACATGACAGTGCATCAACTCTTGGCGGCATATTGTTCGGTCAGTATCCGACCTGGATAGCCAACCGGTGATGGTCGAGAAAGGAGGAGGGATGGCGAATGTGTATCGATTACACGATCTCGATAAATATTGCCTAAGGACTGCTACCCCTGATTGACAAAGTTGGCGCTTTGGTGGGATCAAGTCTTGACTCGGATCTATCTGAGGGTATCACCAAGTCACGATGGTGATGAGGATGCGTCCAAACGCGCTTCATCACGGACTTGGCGTCTTTGCATATAAGAAGATGTCATTCGGACTCAAGAATGTGGGGCCACCTATCAAAGAATGGTGGACAAGATATTTCACCTACATCGGTCGAAATGTGGAGGTGTATGTAGATAACATCTTCGTCAGTAAGGAGGAAGCCACGTGTGTTGCCGACTCGGATCGACCTCGACTTACTAGAAAAGTAAACACGAGCTAAACCCCAAAGTGTACATTGCGATTCGATGCAGGAAATTTACGGGTCTTGGGTTTCAGAAGGGTTAAAAGCAACCCGTCCAAAGATTGAACGTTACGGATATGAAGGTGCGAAGACCATCCATGGCGTGCCAAGTTGACGGTACGCATTGTGAGCACTTCCTTTCAAAAGCGGAGAAGCAACTCCCATTTTCAAAATCCTCAAAAAGGCTCGAAGTTGGTTGGGATGATAAACACAAGTTGGCCTTTGAAGATCTCAAAACTACTCTGAACTCCCCTCTATCTCGAGAAGGAAGGAGGTCCTCTACCTATACCTCGCGACTTGGATGAAATCATAAGTGCGGTTTTGCTGAGAGGCTGACGTCGCCAACTCACTGTGTATTCATCGGTAGAGCACTAAGGGCCAAATGAGATATCAACCTGAGAAGCTCGCTTTGGCATTAGTAAATCTTGAGAGACTACGTCCCTACTTCCATCGCATCCCATACAAGTTCTCCACGATCATCCACTTGGCAAGTGTTGACAAAGCGAAGCTTCGGGAGAATTGAGTGAGCAATTGAGTTAGCGAACACGATATCTCTTTCTGCTCGTCAACCTCGAGGTCGGGCATGATTTCCTTGTAGGCTAACTTCACGAGAGAAGCCTAAAACCCACCGAGCTACCTCAGACAATCGGCCGAACCCATCGAGGAAGCATCCGAAATTCTTGCGAATCTGTGGATGGAGCTTGGGTGGCAAGCGAGGGGCATCTTATACGGGACGAGATGGCGAGATCACCCATGCTTGGTTTACATTCAAAATATGAATAACGAGTGGAATCGAGGCCTTAATTGCGGGACTTAGCCTAGCTCAAGTCTTGGGATCGAGCCGTGCAAGTTCACGTTGTGTCATAGTAAGCCACATGTTGGGAAAGTGGGCAAAGGTAGAGGGATGAAGAAATACCTTGAAAAAGCAAAGCCTCACATCTTTCATACTTCCGGTTGGTTCGCATCCTAAGGAGCAAAATAGCCGGTGACACCTTAAGCAACGGCCTCATCATCAGCGAGCCATGATGAAAAGTCAAAAGAAGCATAGCGATGCGGTCGAAATCAACATTGTCTCGATGAAGAGCCTAATTGGATGACCCTCAAGTTCAAGCATATTTGGAGAAAGGACAATTACCTCATGACAAGCTCGAGGCGGGAGAATCTTGAGCAAATCTTTGCGATACGTGCTTGGCGAGGAATTCTCTGAAAGTCGTATCTCCCTCTCTAAGGTGTTTGGGTCGAACCGAGTGAGTATGTACTACGAGATGCATGAGGGATCATGTGGAAGCCACATCGGACCCAGCGTTATCAAAGAAAGTAATGCGATGGAGATACTCTTGGCTAACAATGTTCGAACTCGATTGACCTCGTAAAGAGTGCGAGTGTAATTCACGGAAGGTGCAGGCTACCTCAGAGCCGACCTCGTCGACATGCAAGTCTTGGTCATGCATGCAATGGGGATGATATGAGGCCCTTACAAAGCTCGGGCGGTTTCAATTCGATTGTCTCGATCGACTACTTCATGAAAGTGGGTGGGCAGACCCTTGGTGAAAATCACAAGCGAAACGCTCTCAACTTTATGCGGAAGAATATAGTGTCGTGCATCCCTCATATCCTCGTTTGGATAATGGGACAGTTCAGATAAGGTCTTTAAAGAGTGGTGTCGAGAGCTTGATTCACAAAGTTCACCTCGGTGGCCCATTCGGCAAATGGTCGGAAGTCACCAGGAGACGTTGTGAAGGGACTCAAACTTCGCCTCGGCAGTGAAGGGCAATTGGGTGGAGAATTTGCCACAAGTCTTATGGTCGTGCATAAATACCTCGGACGTCGAGCGGAGAAACACCCTACGGTTTGGTGTATGGAACCGGCGATATCCTGCGAGATCGGTATGCGAGCCCACGCTCCATTTCTCGGCCGAGTAAATGAAGAGAATCTCGGTGACCTAGATATACTAGAAGAAGAGAGCTCGCCTACATTAGAAGCTCGGTACAAGCAACAAGTAGCTCGGTATTATAACCGTGTCAATCCAAGCAGGTTCAGTAGGCGACCTCGTACTTGAAATAATGAAGTCGATAAAAGTGCCAATCTCGACAATGGAAGCCGCATGGAAAGCCATACCAAGTTGATGAAGTCCTCGGAAAAGGCGTATAAGCTCGCCCATATATCCGGTGAGCAAATACCCAATCGTGGCACGTCATTCGTCTCGAGATATTTTGCATAAGTGTCAGTTGAGTCATTCGATCATGTCTTTAGGTCTTTTACATTATTACGTGTACTTTATTAATAAAATCTTTTTATTGCATATTTCATTTGTCACTTGTGCATACTACTCTCTTGTTATACTGATACCCTCAGGGAGGATGAGCGATACCTCATGGAGGATGAACAATACCCTCTGAGGAGGATGACAATACCCTCTAAGGAGGATGAACAATACCCTCAAGAGGATGATATCTAAGCATGCGTGAGGGACCACCTATCGACACTCCGACAAATAAGGAACTTACCTTCATTGTCTGAGGCGAATTACCCGTTTGTCGAGACGAACTACCTTCGTTTATTTACGAGATGAATTACCTTCGTTTAATCGAGGAAGAACTACCTTCATTTATTTCGAGGATGGTTACCGTTTAATCGAGCAATTACCTTCGTTTAATACGAGGAATGATTACCTCGTTTATCGAGGCGAACTATCTTCATTTATTTCGAGGATGTCAATTACCGTTTATACGAATGAACTACCTTCGTTTATTTAGGATGAATTACCTTCGTTTAATCTGAGGACGACCTGCCTTCGTTTGATTACGAGGGCGACCTACCTTCGTTTGATTACGAGGCGAAATGTATACAGCGTTTGCTTAAAAGGAAAAATCAACACGGCGAAAAATTTGTTCTTATTTACGAAGTATACAACGCGTACATTACGAGGGCGATGAAGGCCGGGGAAAAGCTAAGCTAATCCTAGATAAAGTCGGGGTTCACTGACTCATCTATGGTAACCTAACCCTACCACTACCTCGTCCTCGATCGTGACGGGGTTGATCGGCTCGAAACCTCTATGCCTGCCAAACAACCTCGGTGCTTGATGATCCATGACCCATTGCTCGATGGACGGCGTCTCTATTGGTATAGAACTCAGGCAAAAACCTCTCGCAATCCTAGGAAGCCCGGCAAGAGAAGCCTCGACTACGGATGAAGCACCGCTCGAGTTATGGGTGATGAGCTATAATCTTGTATAGGCCCGCTATTTTCTTCGGTCGGCATCTGCTCACGAAATGCCGAGTCGGCCGTACTTTATGCGGCTCGAACAGCAGTGCGATCTACGAAACTTTGGCTTCGACCTCGGAGATAGTCATTCCACCTCGGTGAATAACTCGGTATTCGTGCTCCTAGGCGACCGATTTGGCTTTATCCTCCGCGATCGAGCTTCTCCTCAAACTCAAAACCGAGCTTGAAGCTCGTCAAACTTCTCTTGAAGCCACAGAACTTGACATCGGACCTCTTCCGCACATGGCCAGTTTGTCCTCCAAGTGAAGGACCTCGACCTCTTTAACCCGAGCTCGAGTCAAAATTTTGATTTGGTCCAACCAAGGAGACACATCGACAAGTTGAAGACGGTGGAGACAAAACAGCAGACAAAATTCTTGATAAAATTGGGAATTTTATTAAAACCTTTAAGCGAGAGATTGTCGGGAGTATATACATTTGAAAAAATAAAAATAAAAGGGATCAATGACCCTCCGGAACCTCCCTCGAGGCTCGGCAACCCGGCTTCCAGGCTCGCGGCTGAAGCATCTTCTCGAATCTCGCCGGCTCAGCTGTGCGCTTTGTTTCCTCGCTTAACCTCCGCCGCCTCGGCGATCACGCCGCCCTCGGCTCATTAGCGGATCGCCATTATAGCTTTAACGGGCATCCGGTCCACGAAACGCGCAATGACTCGCGATCGGCAAGGTCGGAGAGACGTGACTCTCCGGCCGCAGACAGCTCTTGAGGCGCCGCAGGACCTCGGCATATGCGCGGCGGGCTTCATTCTCCATGACCTCGTACCATGCCGGATTTATCATGCGGGTAGTCCTCGGCAACTTCGCCGGTGGCGGCGCCGCGTGATATTCGGGACCTCGGCCGATGCGGCCGCTGGAGCTCTGCGGACAAACAACCTCTCCGCAAGGCGGGCTGCTCTGCGGGGCCGCCACCGGCCTCCGGCGTGAGGTGCCTCGACCTCGACCTTCAGCAGACGAACTTGGCCTCCCCGCCTCGGCCCTCGCCGCCTCCTCGGTCCTTATCGCCTCGGCCGCCTTCTCCGTCTTCGCCACCTCAGCCATCACAGCCTCGGTCTCCCTCTTGGTGGCGTGCAGGCCTTCGACCTCGGACACCTCTAAGGCGAGGGTGCCTCTCTCCAGGCTCACGGAATACGAGGCCACAGGTGAGCCAGGCGATGGCGTCATCCGGATATTGGCGAGCTCGGCCTTCACTGCTCGGTACCACAGTAAAAGTCACTCGTGTCGCAACTACATCAATACATAACGGTGGCATGCGAACAAATGCATTACCTGGGGAAGGATCGGATGCGGCACGGTGCGGCGATCTCCATAATCATCATCGCGGCGGAGGAGAAACCGCGCCTTTCCTTGATGGGGTGGCATAGATGAGGGCGGCGACCTCATGGACTTGACCTCTCGGAAGGGCCTCGGCCGTCGCCGGTGCAGGTGGAGGGCTTGGGACGAACTCGACCTCTTCCTTTCTTCCCTTTAAGGAAGTCCTTTGCGTGATAAAATAATTGATCGAACATAAAACAAAGATCGGTTAGCGCCAAAGTAAAGAGGAGGGCCTCACTTCCTTAGGCTCTACTGATGGCGAGGATCATAAGAGCTCGACCACATGATGACTGACCTCTGAAAAAACTTAGTCTACAAGGCGGCCCTTTCCAAGGATTGCTCTAGGCCACGAAGCTTTGATCGGTGGCCATATCCTCAACTTCCGGTATTCGGTGACGGAGGAACTCGTGAGCAAACAAAGAAGAATTTCTTACGCGGTTAGGGATTTTGACTTCGTTTTACTTTAAAGCAGTTTAAGCTGAAAAACCTAAGGACAAGCCCTAGGGTAGAGGAAAATTATGCTATGGGCATGAACACGAGCGGTCATTGCGAAAAGAGTTTGGCATTATCGGGCAAGAGGTATCTTAGAACAATTGTTGCGATTCGACTACTGGGAGGAAAAGGAAGGCGAAGTCCACCGAAATGTAGTAAATGGTGACAAAACCCTCGGGAGGCAGACCTATCCTCCGGTCGGGAGCGACCAACCCAGATTTGAATAAAAACTGAGAGCAAGCTCTATTATGGTGGGGCTTCTAGATATGAGGAAAAGAAGAATACCATAATCCCTCAAGCGGAAACACTACTCTACACGAAAGGAAGAGGAATCGAGTGAAAACTACAAAACCACCGGCGAGTCGGTGGTGACAACGACACAACCGGACCTTCATGGCGGTCCTCGAAGAAGAAGAAGAAGAAGAAGAAGAAGAAGAAGAAGAAGAAGAAGAAGAAGAAGAAGAAGAAGAAGAAGAAGAAGAAGCCATCAATAACACTTGTTTAATGTTGATATCGAAGATGCTGAAGCTCTGGCGAAGGCGACAATGGTAAAGATCACACACTTGCACTTTCGGAAAAAAGAGTTTTGAGAATTTGAAAGTAGGATACGAAAAAGTGAAATGGGAAAAAGGCGTATCATGTAAGTTATTCCCATGTACACTTTATCGGGAACCCAGACCATGCGCGCATTAAATGAAGGTGGCGTATTCGTGTTCGACATCGGAGGCATCACCGCGTCACGACCTCGGCGGTCGAAGAGTATTGAACTTGGCCCGATTGGGTCGACGCCTGACTTGGCGACATACGGCGGTGAACGGCGACATACAACCGGGGAATGCCTCGCCGAGGCAAACAGCGACATCGACTTGGCGAACATCTCGGCGGGGCGAAGTCGATCGACATACAACCGGCGGTGTGCGCTTCCGCCGGCGGATCATGAGTTTCGGTGACGATGTCGGGCTCAACGTCCGTCACGACCTCAACCTACGTCTTTTTGGGGAGGGATGTGATAGGATCGACCCAGTACTAGGACCAAGCATCGGGGCCCAATATAAATGGGCCCCGAAACCTTCTTTCGGCCTAAGCAGAGTTCGGCCCCGA